>OX422212.1:485200721-485849584 GCA_949130495.1 Sambucus nigra | reverse complement strand
TATGAAAGGTTTTGATGAGAGGAGCTTTTCAACGACACATAAACATGAAAAGTTTACTCTATCACTTAATGTGTGGATTTGTTGCTTTTCGAGGAAGTTTTATCGTCTGAATCAACTTTAAGGGAATTTTAGTCATTTCATACTTCATCTCCGGCTCAGTGGGATTCCATGAAAGCGTATTTCATTAGGTTAGCTTTTTGTGTCCGTGAACGGCATGCCGTTTCAAGTTTGGACGAAGAAGTTAGAGCAAAATCCGTAAAGCATCTTTTCTTCCATGTATGGACAAAACTCTCCACGAAAACACGACACCAGTCGACTGACCCTGAGCCCCCGTCCGATTGGCCTTTCATATTTTACCTACGGTCCAAGACAGAGGGGATATTTCACTATAACCGATCGACCAGCCCCCTGGCCGTGGTTGGCGAGTCCCAGCGGATATCCGAATCTTGTTTCTTTTTATTTCCTTTTTCATTTATTTTTATTTACACTTACTATATAAACAAATTTTGGTTTGTTTTGTAAGATCGTCTTTTGTATATATCTTCATTTTAGTTTTAGTTTAATGGTTTCATTTGGGGATCTTCTCTCTCCTATAGTTGTATTTCCTTTATTTCATGCTTTATTTATCATTTCCTTTCCTTGTAGTTAGTTTTTGTTGGTTAATTAGTTATTTTCATTTGTTAATTAGTTTTTTTCTTTTTTTTAATTATGTCTTGTAGTTAGTTTTAGGGTTGGGAGTCATATTTCCGCCATTAATGGATCTCGAGCTTTGAAATCAAGGTTTTAGGTCAAAATGCATCTAATTAAAACCTGGTGTATTAAAGTTAAAATATTAGGCGTTTAACTATCTTTGTCATGCAACGTTAATGTTTATAACAGTATTGCGAAATTAATCCATGTGTGACCATTTTCGATTAAATGTTTAATGTTTCATTGTTGAATTAATTTTCTTCATGATTGACGTTTAAAATTAATTGAATAATCTCGGTTAAACGTTTTTGAACCGAAATCCTTTTACGCATTGTTTAGATCATGACGGGGATGTGACCCTAATCCCGTTTTATTGTTCTTGTCTAGTTTTATTACTATTTTTCCCATTTTACCTTTTAAATCATAATCACCTTTTACACTTTTATTTTATGAGTAATAAATCAATTAAAGTCTTTCAAACATTCCTTGTGGATTTTTTATACATAGACTGGCTGCTATACTCTCGTTAAGAGTGTAGTTATAGTTTAGGTTTTTTGCATTGGGATCAGAAGTCGATAACAACGATTGCCGTATCTAAACGGATGCTCAATTTTTTCCAACATCAATAGAGTATCGTGTTTACACAGATACATCCTTGCAGGGATTTGGGGGTGCACTACAATAGTTGGAGAGGGCAATAGCTTATTCATATCGCAAGCTTATGCCCCATGAGAGGAATTACCCCTCGCATGACATGTAGTTAGCAACGATTTTGTTTGCCTTGAGGATTTGGAGGCATTATCTTTTGGGGGAGCAGTTTAACTTGTTCATGGACTATAAATCACTTCAGTATATGTTCACACAGAAAGATCTAAATATGAGGTAGAGGAAATGGTTAGAGTTTGTGAAGGATTACCAGTTTGATATTAAGTATCATCCTGGGAAAGATAACGTGGCGGCAGACACATTAAGCCGAAGACATGTAGGGGAGGTGGAGGAGTTTGGAAGGAGAAGTGGAGATATCTTCTACACGATGATGAGGTTTCCAGATCCTGTATGTCCATATTAAATGTCACGCTCGAGATTGTTATGAGTGTGGTGGAAGCACAGGCAGGTGATCAGTATTTCTAGGACAAAGTTCTCCAGTTGTTAGCTGATGGTGCGGAGTCCTATTGGAATAGCTCTGAGCGAGTTTTGCGTTTCAATGGGACACTCGTTGTTCCATATGATGAGGATTTGAGATATATAGTGATTTCAGATTCTCACGGGTCGATATTTACAGTATATCCTCATGGGGATAAGATGTACCAGGATATGCGTAGGCAGTATTAGTGGTCGGGGATAAAGCGGGACATAGCGGAGTTGTTCTCTAAGTGTTACAGCCACTCAAGATTCTAGTGTGGAAGTGGGAGAGTATCTCCATGAATTTTGATAATAGGTTATTGATATCACAATGAGGTGATGGCTCCATCTAGGTGATAGTGGATCGATTGACTAAGGTGACCTATTTTCTACCGGTTTGTACGGATTTGGAGACGAGGCAGTATGCACAATACTGATTTCTTCTTCGACATAATCTCACCATCTCATTCACGTGCACATGTGTGCATATTTTCCACTTTACCCTCACCCACACCTTACATACCTCATGCACACTCATCCTCTCTCCCCAATTTACTCTTAGCTCCATATGCTATTATAAAATCATGAGAAGACCCATTTAAGAAAGGAGGAGAGACTTGGAGAAGAAGAGAGAGAGTTTAGAATAGAAAATAAAATAGGGAGAAAAATATTGTGTAAATAGTTTTTTTTTTTAGAGAATTGGTGAGAGTTAATTGTGAGTGATTTGATTTGTATTGAATATGATAGAGTTCAAATTGCCAAATTCAATGAGACTTGTTGAAGATTTGTTCTCTTTCTCTACTCTTTTATTTTATATGCCTTTGATTATTTATTCTTCATGTTTAATATAATGTCAGGCTAAATCCCCTTTCAAGGGGTGGGATGATCCCATTATTTGATGTAATCCATTTTAATTAGTTTATTTACATTATAATTTCCTTTGATAATTAACTTTACACTCTTACTTTCTGTTTACGCCTTGAGAGAGGGTAAATGATTTTCGTGAGAAAATCGTAATTCTAGTTATAATACCCATTTTAGATTCGAACTAGAGATAGGGGTTTCTCAAGTGTGATAGCATTCCTTTAATTTCCACTCTAGGCTTACTTTTATGATTTAATCTAGTTTAATCGATCGATCCTAGCGGGTGATTTCTTAGTTTATGTTTGGATCTACATTTCAAGAGTTGTAGGAGTGTTAAATTTAATTTTCTAAAATATTATTGTCAAAATTACATTTTCAACGAGAGTTGATTTGAGATTTTGATACTAACTTGGGATAATTAATTTTAATTAACTAGAATATATGGTATCATCCTATCCCTTGTTAGTTCTCACTTTTATTTCCTTACCCATCTCATATTTTATATTTTTATTTATTTAGATTTACTTAGTATCTTCACTTACTTTTATTTACATATTTGATTTTGTAGTATTATTTCAACTTAATGTAAAAATTATTTTAATATTTGAAAAAGCTAAAAAAAATCGAAAATAAACAAATAAAAAAGAGAATAATAAAAAAATAAATTGCATGCCTCTCTTGTATGTTTCATCCTTAGATTTGGATTGATTCCCTTACTTACCCTCTACACTAGTTTTGTTATATTTTTGTAGGTTCAAGGGAATTTTGATGGAAAAGAAGGTGCAACAACGACAAAAACACATTAGAAGCAATTTTTTACTCTATCAAATGGCGTCGTTGCCAATCTTTGGAGCTTGAAGCATTGGAGAGGATTTTCTATTTGTGATTCATTTGTATTGAACTTTTCATTTTTTATACCTTTTTTCATTTTTTTAAAAGGATTGCATTATGATTTTTAATCTTGACTTGTATTGCGGTGCTTAGTGACACCATTTATTTTTCATTTAAATTTGTAATAAATGGAAGAAAAGAGTGATAGGGAAACCGCACAAGGTAGAGAGAGGGCGTCCAAAGGCGAGGAAATGAAGCCTCTCTACCTTGGGTCGATAGGACTCCCGGGGCCGACTGAGATAGGCGTGATCTCCCCCCGATCGACTCAAATCGTTCATCGCCCCACAGTGTAAAAACCATGGGAGGTACATTTCTAAACCCTCGCGCCTCTCTTGTCAAAGAGTCAATTTTTGTGTGTGACTACGTGCTCTTATGTGATTTTATTCTTGCATTTATTTTTGAATGTTATGATGAATTAAATAACTAAGACCTACACCAGGTCATTAACGAGAAGGGATTTCATCACCCGACTCACTCGCTTACCATTTGTGTGCTGCCCTAGCCATCACTAAATTTAAAATCAATCAACTAGGTAGCCCAATAGGAGAACATTTTTACAACGACGATCACAAAGAAAATTTCCGTGATTTTAATCGCCCAAGGACTTAATTAAAATTTGACTACCCTTTCACTAATTTTGAAGATACAAATCGACTATGTGCTAGTTAGGATTTATCCTTGACTTGTGTGTGTCCAATTTAATTTTTTGGTAGTCGAGTTTTAGTGAGTTCGTTCAAAATTCAAAGAGTCCAAATATTTTTCCCACTATTTTCTTCCAAAAAATCCAAAATTATTTTCTTCCTTTATTTTCCAACAAAAAAAATCCCAAAATATTTTCTTCCTTTATTTTTAGAAAATCCCAAAAAAATTTCTTTATTTCATTTTTACAAAAATCCAAACATATTTTCTTTCCTTTTAAAAAAATTTAAAAAATCCAAAAAAATATTTCTCTCTACATGGCCGACGAACGTCCCTCAGGGGACTACTTTCGTCATTTTTCATTGGCATGCGACACGCGTGAGAGTGATCCCGAACCGTCTCTTTATGATATAATTAGTGGTCTCAACTCTCTCACGAGTACCATTGATACTCTTGTCCCATCTATACACGCACTTCCTATTCTATCACCATCGGTGTCAAGTGTCGATGTGTCACACTCCATTGTGATCAGTCTTCTCACTACACACCCAATGATTATTAGCCTTTTATCTCTCATGGATATGATTCTCCCTTGTATGACACACTTGTTCCTGTTCCCCACACTTCATATGAGTATTATCCATATAGTCATGATAATAACGAGTTGTGTCCACCTCAACCACCATCACCACCCGTCACTCCACCACCATCATCCTTCCTCTCTCGAAAGCCTCTTACAAAAGGTCATACTCGAGCAAGAGAAAGCCACTCAAATTCAAAATGAAGCCCTCCAATGGTTAGAACAAAGATGAAATGAAATTGAGTGTGAGAGAGAGTCAGACTTCACCCCTGGTCAACCCATTATTTTCCCCACGTGGAGTGATGATGCGTTGTTTTGTGCCACTGACTTTGAGTGTGACCAACCCTATCACCTCGAGAATCTCGAAGTTGAAAACATCACATGGTCCGGGCCCCAAGTTAACAATTGTGCTGACTTACCTTTCATTAGTGAGACTGGTTTTCCCCTATCATATCCAAATGAACCCACACTTGAGATTCACATTCCCACTCCCGTTATATCCAAAAATACGCCCGAGCTTTTACCTTATGCCCCAATTGCATATGTCTCTGCAATTCCCATATCTTTTAGGTTATCTCAGACTATGAGTGCTCACCAATGTCCCGAGATAGCATCAGAGATGGTTACCACCTCTCTTGATATGGATCCTACCCCATCATATTTGGTTCCCCTTGAGCTGAATATTGATGTAAATTCATCTATCTCCGATCTTAATGCCTCGTTAGACCCTTTTACCACATCGGATGGGGATACATTTGTGGATAAGTTGATCTCACCATCACTTGATACCACACTCCCTCTCCATGAGGATATTGAGGATCATTCTTTCCCTCCAAATGAGTGTGTGTTCCCTACACTTTAGTTGGATCATCTTCCCCCACCCTTTATCCCACCCGATCCACTATTTATCCCACCAAACCCACCCATTATCCCTTACACCCCACCACTTGGTTTGGATCTTGATTTTACACCTTGCATGTTCCCAACCATTTATTTGGATCCTCACCTGAAACCACCCTCCCCTTTCCCTAAGAGTATTTGTGGTGCTACTCCCCACTTTTGTGACACCGAGCTTGTTACTTAATGCCACCACTCTCTTATGGTGTTGAGTTTCTTTCCATCAACTACTTGGTTTGTCATAGCGCTACCATTATCACCGCCCATTTATAGAATGGTCGTGTGCTTTATATGAGCCCCACCCCATTCCAATTTTCAAACCTTTTTGCCTTCCTCACCAACTTGAGCACCATTCTTATAGGTCCCTCGTTACTCTCACCTTTCGGCTCAATAAGTCCTGTGACCGGTGCCTCTTCCCCATTACCCTTTCCTTTCTTCCCTATACCCTCCTACCCACCCGCCCATGGTCCACCGACGCTTTGCATCGTGTGATGCACTTTTCCATACAAGTGCATTGACCATTTTAGCTTTCATCCAACAAGACAAATCTTCGTCTTGTTTGGGGGTGATTATCATCACCTGATTTTTTTGCCGCCCCGCGCTTTCATAGATCTATCCTTAGGGTGAGTTTCGATCGGTCTGACTGAAGTCATTAAACTTAGCGCTACCGGGAGGCAGTCCATTATTCTTGTATGAGTATCATCCTATTTGGGGGTGGTGTTTCACACCACCCAATGCTTTACCATGTTTATAGACTTGTACGCATTTTTATCGCATTATTATTTAGGTTTCTTTTTGGATAGATCTGTCCATTTCATTAGCGGTTGATTATGGTAATATATTTACTACCCTCTGCTCTAAATTTTAAAAATCATTTTTAACATCGAGGATGATGTTCCTTTTTGTTTGGGGGTGGAGAATTTTATCAAAATCGTACCTCTTTTGAAAAATTTTGTTTTTTAAAACCTGAATTTTAAAATTTTCGTGTAGTTTCTTTCATCTCATTTATTGACGTGAATTTTCTATCATCCATCTTTGAAGTCTAGAAATCGAGCTAGAGAATTTATTTTCTAAATAGCTTATATAATACATAACAAGGCATGTTGCGCCATGAATTTCTAGACTCAAAAAAATTTACGCACTTATCACGTCACTTGGGTTTAGAGTAGAAGAGTATTACAATTCCCAAGAAAACCTTAAGGATCACTAGTAGAGACTTTGGCTTGTGAGATTTGTGCCTTTCAACCTTTTAGAGTATTATATGCAATCTCCGAGTCACAAGTTGATTCAACTTCGTTTGCGTCCGCACTTAATTCATTGTATGATCTCATTATTTTTCGTAAAATTTTTGGCTTGATCACTGAGAATGACATCTTTTTCGAGTTATTAGAAATGCGTGTCTTGAAGTTTGTCCCGATCACCAAACTTTCATCCATACACATACCAATTACCCATTCATTTCGCTCATTACATTCCCATGTTATTCCATATTCACATATATTCCCCTCACCATCCATATACATTCCCCACTCCATCTATATATCATCCATCATTTTCAGAAAAGAGTGTGTTCAAATGTAAAATGTCTTTCATGTTGAGAGTATAAAAGAAAAAGAAAAAAAAAGAAAATAAAATTAGAAAAAAATATATATATAGAAAAGAAAAAAAAAGAGAAAAGAGAGTTGTAGTTAGTAGTTAGTTTTTCTGAAATAAAGACATCTGTGCCTAAAGTGTAGAACACTCTTCGATCGCATCCATATTTCATCCACCACATATCACATCCATCACCCATTCATCACCATCATACTTCACTCCATCACCTTTCTCATTTGATTCCCCCTCACCCATAATCATTCATGTTCCGTTAGGTGTTCGGGTAAATGAAAGTCAACGTCGTGAATAACTCGACGTTCTCATTATAGTGATTAGCATTTTTTCATGAGATCATTTTTCTTTCTATATTTTTTGTTATTTCTTATATGTGTGTGAGTCGTTTGAACTTACTTATATTTACTCACCTCCTCACACACAAGAGCGATACACTTACCCAAATCTCGTGAGTTCGTTTGAGAGAGATATATCTGTGAGAGTTTGAAGTTGAAGCATTGATTTTAAAAAGGCAATCTAGGAATTACTCTTATGACACTCGACCTGTTTTGACTGATTCACACTACACATGTTGAGTTCTAGGAAGGATGTGCCTTGAGTATTCACATAGCTAAACTTTTTATGCACTTCTAGCTTGTATTTCTCAAAATATTTCTCATGATGGATTGTGCGATTATTCCATGTCTAATAAGATATTGACTGCCTTTCAATAAATCATTTTGTGGGTATATTCCCTGCAAACCCTCACGAGATACAACTCGTCCTGAAGGGCAACCTATAAGTTTAAAGGCTTGTTGCACATGCTAAGTGCAATCGCAAGTGCCTGCGAAAGTGGTACACTTTTGGTTACTTATCTTTATTTTTTTCTCTATATTTTGCT
Organism: Sambucus nigra; assembly: GCA_949130495.1. NCBI lineage: Eukaryota > Viridiplantae > Streptophyta > Magnoliopsida > Dipsacales > Adoxaceae > Sambucus > Sambucus nigra. Next base: position 485,841,413 of record OX422212.1, on the reverse strand, counting down.
CGAGGACTAGCAATGTTCTGTTTGGTGGCGGTGTGATAAACAACCAAAAGTGTATATTTTATACCCCAAATAGACGTATTTTAATTGCTAATTCTTGACAATTTGGGTCTTATATGCGTAAATGTTTAATGTGCGGGCTAGATCGTCGTTTGCGGAAGTTTAACGCTTATTTCAAGGAAAATGTGCGATTTATGGAGCTAATTCCCCAATCCTGTACCTAAATTGATCCTAAACCTACCCCGAACCCCATGTGTGTTTAGTTTGTGCTTTTAAGATTTTTAAAATTTTTTTGTTTGAGTCGTTTTAGTTTTTAGATTTATTTACAATTTTCTAGAATTTATTTTCTATTTATTTTTATTAGTTTTTAATTATAGCCTTCATTTTTAGTTTTGCTAGATTTTATATTTTTAGGACATTAGGTTGTATTTTTACTTCTTTTGTAGTTGTTATTTTTATTATTTGGGTTTTATTTTTCATAGATTTTATTTTATTTTTAGAGGATTTATTTATTTTTATGTTTTATTTTAGTGCGCCAAGTATTTGTTTTTCTTTGTTTTTGTTTGTTTTAAGTTTTTAGTTAGTTTATTATTATTTTAGTTTAGTTTTGTTTTATTTTATTAGTTTTTATTTGAGTCGTGTTTAGTTTTTAGAGTTTGTATTGTGTGTCGTGTTATTTTTTTTTTATTTTTTTTTAGTGAGCTTTATTTTTAGTTGATTTTTATTTTGATTTAGTTTTTATTTTTATTTTACTTGTTTTTTATTTTATTAGGTTTATTTTTATTATTTTCTTATTTTATTAAGGGTACAAATTAAACACACACATTATCCCATATACTCACTTACACCCAAACACCTAACACACACCCAAACAAACCCCACACTATTCACCTTCTTCCTCACCATTCCACCCTACACCCTCAAACAAACAAATACCACCCACCGCATCTTCAACCTTCACCTTTCTCTCACTTAAACCTCATCACACCATAACCAAAAAACAACAACCTGCTCCACCACCTCTATACGCATCACCAAACCTGCCTGACCACTCTAAAGACCGCAACCCGAACTCCATCCACCTCTGAAACTAAACCACCTGCTTTTAATACCCAAAACACGAAGCTAATTGGAGCAACTCAACCCACCATGACAGTGATCCCCGCTACCATGTCGAGTCCCAACCACTCGAGTTAAATCCGGACCATCTCTAGACGATTATGCCTCACCAACTCGAGACCTTCCAAACCGCAAGCCTGCTCCAGACCGGACAACCCCATAGCAGTTCCGACGAAACCCCTACTCGCTTCCATGGGTGCAACCTCTGATTATGGCCAAATTCAAAACCCGATGGAACCCCAGCATATCAGGAGACCCGAGACCCACTATGAATCAAGTCCGACCACCTCTGTCCCCATCACAGCTACTAACCCGGAAACCCACTAGTCCAACCCGATGACTCTAAACCACCAACCCGTGACCCTCTTGACCTCAACCTGCGACCCTCCAACCAAACCCGACTTCGGCTGAAACCCTCCTGCCCAACTCGATTTTTAAGCCATACCTATTTCTCCTAATGCAAAGCCAAATCCGTGAGCTGCCAAAGTTCCCAGGCCAAACAAAACCAAAGAAGAAAATATACCTCACATGTCTTTTAAAATCACTTACCCCACATTCCAAAAATACCCTCCAACTCCCTCACACTCTCATGACATCACACAATCCATGCACATTTGTTCATTTCCCCATTTTGACCCCAACTTATCCTCACACCCCTCATGTCCATTTAATCCTTACCCAATTTACCCTTAGCTCCATGTGCTACTATAAAATAATGAGAAGAACAATTTGAGAGAGGAGGAGAGACTTGTAGAAGAAGAGGGATATTTTAGAGTAGAAAATAAATTAGGGAGAAAAATATTTTGTAAATTATTTTATTTTTATTTTTTAGAGAATTGGTGAGAGTTAATTGTGAGTAATTTGATTTGTATTGAAGATTATAGAGTTCAAATTGCCAATTTCGAGGAGACTTGTTGAAGATTTGTTCTCTTTCTCTATTCTTTTATTTTATATTCCTTTGGTTATTTGTTCATCATGTTTAATATCATGTAAGGCTAAAACCCCTTTCAAGGGGTGGGGTGACCCATTATTTGATGTTAATCCTAATTTAATTAATTAATTTAAATTAAATGTCCCTTTGATGATTAATTTTGCACTCTTACATTTGAATTTACGCCTCGAGAGTGAGTAAATGATTTTTGAAAGAAAATCAAAATTCTTGTTATAATACCCATTTTATATTCGAACTAGAGATAGGGGTTTCTCAAGTGTGGTATTATTCCTTTAATTTCCACTCTAGGCTTACTTTTATGATTTAAACTAGCATAATCGACCGATCCTAGGGGGTGATTTGCTAGATGATGTTTGTATCTACATTTCAAGAGTTGTAGGAGTCTTAAATTTTATTTTCTAAAATATTATTGTCAAAATTACATTTTCAACGAGAGTTGATTTGTGATTTTGATACTAACTTGGGATAATTAATTTTAATGAATTAATTAATTTTAATGAACTAGAATATATGGTGTCATCCCATCCCTTGTTAGTCCTCACTTTTATTTCCTCCCCCATTTCATATTTTAGATATTTATTTAGTTAAATTTACTTAGTATCGCCACTTACTTTTATTTACACCTTTGATTTTGTAGTCTTTATTCACCTTAATCTCAAAATTATTTTATTATTTAAAAAAGCTAAAAAAAATAGAAAATGCAAAAATAAAAAAAGAAAATAATAAATGAATGAATTGCATGCCTCTCTTGTATGTTTCACACTTAGATTTGAATTGATTCCCTTACTTACCGCTGCACTACAGTATTTTTATATTTTTGTAGATATGAAAGGTTTTGATGAGAGGAGATTTTCAACAACGACACATAAACATGAAAAGTTTACTCTATCACTTAATGTGTGGATTTGTTGCTTTTCGAGGAAGTTTTATCATCTGACTCAACTTCAAGGAAATTTTAGTCATTTCATACTTCATCTCTGGCTCAGTGGGATTCCATGAAAGCATATTTCATTAGGTTAGCTTCGTGTGTCCGTGAACGGCACGTCGTTTCAAGTTTGGCCGAAGAAGTTAGAGCAAAATCCGTAAAGCATCTTTTCTTCCGTGTATGGACCGAACTCTCCATAAAAACACGGCACCAGTTGACCGACCTTGAGCCCCGACCGATTGGTCTTTCAGATTTTACCTACGGTCCAAGACAAAGGGGATATTTCACTATAACCGATCGACTAGCCCCCTGACCGTGGTTGACGTGTCCCAGTGAATATCCGAATCTTGTTTCTTTTTATTTCCTTTTTCATTTATTTTTATTTCCACTTACTATATAAACAAATTTTGGTTTGTTTTGTAAGATCGTCTTTTATATATATCTTCATTTTAGTTTTAGTTTTAGGGTTTCATTCGGGGAGTTTCTCTCTCCTATTCTCTCTCTACGGTTTTAACCCATTTATGTAAGTATATTTTACTATGCATTATCTTCTTTATTTAATTTAAGTTGTATTTCCTTTATATCATGTTTTGTTTATCTTTCCTTGCCTTGTATTTAGTTTTTGTTACTTAATTAGTTGTTTTCATTTGTTAATTAAGTTTATTTCTTACTTTAATTATGTCATGTAGTTAATTTTAGGGTTGGGGTCATATTTCTTCCATTAATGGATCTCGAGCTTTGAAATCTAGGTTTCATGTCAAAACGAATTTAATTAAAACCTCGTGTATTAAATTTAAAATATTAGGCGTTTAACTCTCTTTGTCATGCAATGTTAGTATTTATAAAAGAATTAAGAATTTAATCCAAGTGTGACCATTTTCGATGAAATGTTTAATGTTTCATTGTTGAATTAATTTTCTTCATATTTGATGTTTATAAGTAATTGAATATACTCAGTTAAATAGTTTCGAACCGAAATCCTTTTTGCGCATTGTTTAGACCACGACGAGGATGTGACCCTAATCCCGTTTTATGGTTCTTGTCTAGTTTTATTACTATTTTCCCCATTTTACCTTTTAAATCATCATCACCTTTTACACTTTTATTTTAGAAGTAATAAATCAATTAAACTCTTTCAAACATTACTTGTGGATTTTCTATACCCGTACTAGCCGTTATACTCTCATAAAGAGTGTAGTCATAGTTTAGGTTTTTTACATTGGGGTTGAAAGTCAATAACAACAATTGACGTATCTAAACGGATGCTCAGTTTTAGCCAACATTAGTGGAGTATCGTGTTTACACAGATGCATCCTTGCAGGAATTTGGTGGTGTACTACAGTAGGACGAGAGGCCAATAGCTTATGCATCTCGCAAGATTAAGTTCCATGAGAGGAATTACCCCGTGCATGACCTGGAGTTAACAGCAATTTTGTTTGCCTTGAGGATTTGGAGGCATTATCTTTTAGGGGAGCAGTTTACCTTGTTCACGGATTATAAATCACTTCAGTATTTGTTCACACAGAAAGATCTAAATATGAGGTAGAGAAAATGGTTAGAGTTCATGAATGATTACCAATTTGATATTCAATATTATCCTGGGAATGCTAACGTGGTGGCATACACATTAAGCCGAAGACTTGTAGGGGAGGTAGTGAAGTTTGAAAGGCGAAGTGGAGAGAGCTTTTACATGACGATGAGGTTTCCAGATCCTGTATATCCGTATTCGCTGTCACACTCGAGATTGTTATGAGGGTGGTGAAAGCACAAGCAGGGGATCAGTATTTCCAGGACAGAGTTCTCTAGTTGTTATCTGATGGGGCGGAGTCCTATTCGATTAGTTTTGAGAGAGTTTTGTGCTTCAATGGGACATTCGTTGTTCCATATGATGAGGATTTGAGATATATAGTAATTTAAGAGTCTCACGGGTCAATATTTGCGGTATATCCTTGTGGGGATAAGATGTAATAGGATATGCGTAGGTAGTATTGGTGGTCGGGGATAAAGTGGGACATAGAAGAGTTGTTCTCGAAGTGTTACAACCACTAAAAATTCTAGTGTGGAAGTGGGAGAGTATCTCTATGGATTTCACTAATAGGTTAACGATATCACAACGAAGTGGCAGCTCCATCTGGGTGATAGTGGATCCATTGACTATGGTGACCCATTTTCTACCGGTTCGTACGGATTTGGAGACGAGACAGTATGCATAGTTGTTTGTTGATAAGATAACGAGGTTGAACGAAGTTTTGATTAATATTATGTCGGATCGGGATAAGGTTTTTATGTCCTACTTCTGGCAGATCATTTTGGAGACCATGGGCACGAATCTATGTTTGAGTACAACGCATCACCCACAGATAGATGGGAAGATGGAGTGAGTTAATTTGATGTTAGAGGATATGCTGAGGGTGTGCATACTTGACTTCAGGGAGGATGGGATCAATATCTTCCATTGGTGGAGTTTGCCTATAAGAATTCCTATGAATGGGGTTATGAGGTTCGGTAAGAAGGGAAATCTAGCGCCGAGATATGTGGGACCATTTTTGATTATGAAGAGGTTGGGACCAATGGCATATAGGCTAGGACTGCCAGAGAAATTATAACGGATTCACGACGTATTCCACGTGTCATTGCTGAAGAGGTACCGGAGGAGTGAGAGGGATTTTTGGCATGTTCCATTAGAGGAGATAGACTAGCAATCAGATATCTCATACGAAGCGAGATCGGTGGCGATACTTGATCGTAGCGAGTGTAATCTACGATCTAAGGTGGTACCCTAGGTTCAAGTTCAGTAGGGGAACCACAATGTTGACATCGACGTAGGAGTGGGGGGATGACATGCGTGAGCAGTATCCAGGGTAATTCACCGTAGGTATGTCCCAATTTTCAGGGCAAAATTCCTTTGTAGGGGGAAGGGGAGTCTGTAATACCTCGTATTTTTGAGTATTTTAAATTTAATTAATTCGATTATTTTAAATTATACTTGTGACGTCATTTAATTGAATTAAATATTATATGTTTATTATAATATTAATCGAGAGAGATAAAGATTAATATTTAAGGAATAAAATTACTACTTACGTCATAGTGTGTGATATCGACGTGACTGGGTTATATCTCAGTTGGGAGACGCGTGTAGACTATATGAGGTCGAGATAGAAATTTAGGGTAGAGTGACTCGGATGGAGTTTTCAGGATCATGGTTGGTCCAGATGGATCGAGATAGTTAAACTAGTGTAACCGGGGGTAGTCATTGGCTCCTGGGGTCTTTTTAGACATAACTGCCCCACACGGGGATTTTTGAGTCAATTATACTTGGCCCGTTAGCCTATTAGAAATTAAGATAAGGGAGCAAGAAGAAAAAAAAGGAGCTTTAAGAGGCAAAATAAAAGGGGATTTGGGAGTGCAATCATTAATTCGTCTTCTATAACGTGTAATCTGACCTTACAAACATAGAAAGGCAAGTGATTAACTTGCTTTCAATTTTATTTGCAGAAATTCATGTTCGTATCATGGTAGGTTTAGAACCAAAATTTATTTGGGTAGGGTTCTCTAATAAAAAAGAGTGGGTTTTGGGTGAAACTAATCTCTCGTGTTTAATTGGATGGAAATTTGATGTTATAGGAAAATTAATATTATTAAAAATTGAATCTTGTAGAGATATAAGTGCTGGTTATACTTAATTTGGGTTGGGGAATTAAATCTAGGGTGGGGGTTTTTAATATAAACCCATTCGATTAATTAAATTGGTGATATTTAGTCCAACAATGTTCGACTGATTTATGAATGTTAGAATCATCATAGTTACATCCAATTAAGTTTTATATATCTTGATGAAAGTTTATTATTATCTAGAAGGAGATAAGATAGAATTTGGGATTTAAAAAATTGGTTTGGGTTTGCTGGATTGGGGCAGCGAACTGGTTCGCCACATAACCAAACTAATTCGAATTTCTGGGCATGCAAACCAGTTCGAGACAGGAGTCAAATCAGTTCGATTTTCTGACAGGCGCGAATTTGGGTTGCTTTGATGGTTTGGATGATTTTTGGGAGGTTCAAGAAAATTCAGAAATCTATAATAATTTGAGAATATTATTAGGACAATTTAAAAGAGGTTAAATTACCTAGGGATGGTAGGGTAATTAAAAGTTGGAAGAATTGTAACAAGATATATAATTGATGATGAATTGTGAATTATGAACTGAGTGAGATGAGTTTAGAAATAATCGATGAACGGACCGGGTGTGTAAGATCGAATACTCTAGCAGGGTGACAATAGGTTGATTATTTAATTAATGGGAGATTAATTAAATTAAGAGTCGGGTGATAGACTTGGGTATTATGGACTAGTGCTACACGTGTTAGGCATGACTTAGTCGGATTTGTTTTAATTATATATATATATATATATATATATATATATATATATATATATATATATATATATATATATATATATATATATATATATATTTGTGTGTGTGTGTGTGTGTGTCTACTTTATAAATATCGGCGTGCAAGAAATTTATTTGCAAACATACCTCCCTAGTGGTATCATCAGAGGTTACGCGATGTGGGTGAATCCCCTAGCTAGTGAATGCAGGGAGAGTATAGTCCCGAGGTCATAGCGTCCGTATTTTATTGTGTGATTTATTTTTGAGGTGAGATGCTTTTGGGATGATTCAGTCTCATTCTTGGGGGAATATGTCCATCTCCACTACTTTTATGATTTTATTACCTATTACGGTGTGAGTTAATCAACTTATGGCAACCAGGTTAGAGTGAGTATACATTGGATATGATAGAATTTTTGAGAAAGCATCCGGTGAGTTATTACTATGAAAGATAGTTATTATACCCGATATATGTTTGATTGTTGTAGTATATTTGTACGTATATAATAGAGTAGATAATTATATATGGGTTAAATACATAAAGTGTGGTTGCTTTATATTTATAACCGGTGCAAATGTTATATAATTAATTAAAGTGGAAGTGATTACGTAAGTTAATAAGTAAAATAACTTATGAATCGAAGGGATAAGTACTCGGGATATAGTAGGGTGATAGAAAGTATTGTTATAGGTCTAGTTAAGTGGCGTAATATAACTAAATGGGTTAGGAGATAAGCCTTAGGTGTGCACAATAGTTGAGGGGTGAGTAATATATTAAGAGAGTGCGACACCTGTTTAAATATGAAAAGTGTTAATGCATATTTAATTGTTGCATCTTAATTATTTACTAAATATTTTTCAAAAGTTTTGGTCTCTGACTCATGTCAAAAATATTTTCCAAAACATTTTAGGTGTCTATCCATAGGAATGGCAAGCTTGAGGATTCATTCTAGCGATGCGTAGCTACAGCATTTGTGGAGGCTTGCAGAATTTTGTGTACATGCTTAAGCTATTCATTCCTAGATTAGAATTTTGATTTAGTACCTTATTTGGGCATGTTTCCCCTTCAATTGATACACTTTTAGTTTCATTTATCAGATGATGTATTTAGATTTAGTTTTATTTCTGTAGATTTATGGTTTGGATTTTGTTTTGGGAACCAATGGTTTATTCGGTATTTATTATTTATCTATTTATCGTGTAATGTTTCAGACTCTTATATTTGTTGTGTATGAGTTATTGTATTTCTAATTTCTGCATGTTGTTATGTTAATGAAAGATAAAATTCGCACTCACTTAATTTAACATAGATGGTTAGTAATTTAAAAAAGGTTTTCGATAGTGATACTAAGAATGAACCAAAAGAGATTCCTATTTATTTTGATAAAGGACCGATCACCTGTGATTAAAATAGGTGGGTTGTTACACTCCTTTAAGCCACTAGAGCAGGAATCTTATTTTTAAGCCAGAAGAAATGAGCAGGGTTGCCTTTCTTTTAATTGAGGAGATGGAAAATATTTATTTTAAGCGAAAAGAAATGAGTTTTTTCCTTGATTTTAAGCAAAAAGAGGGGGAATTCTAGTTTTGAGCAAAAAAAAGAGCATTTGCCTTCCTTTTAAGCCCGAAGAGAAGGAATCTGATTTTCAGCAAGAAGAAATGAGAAGTTGCCTTTCTTTTAAGCTGGAACAACGTGAATATTCCTTTTGATAAAAAAAACGAGTGGTAAATGGTTGAATTTTTTTCTTCGAACATCCTAGGTTGCGATTAACATCCTACAAAATAGACTACGGACAAAGATAACTGTTAGTAATCAAGAATGCACTAAGTGTCTTTTGAAAGATTATTTTAGGAAAATTCTAAGAAATCTCAAGAGATCTTATGAGAATTTTTTAAAAAACTAAAAACTTTTTAAGAATATTTGCAGGATTTTGAGAATTTATTCAAAATTTTTGAGAAATTATGAGAATTTATGAAAATTTTTGATTTTTAAGAATTTATGAATTTTCAAGAACATTTAGTGAAGATTTTATAAAATTTTGAGAATTTATGTGAATTTATGCAAATTTTGGGATAATATTAGGGATTTTTGAAAGTTTTAATGATATATATTTTTTTTAAATTTGAATGTACAAATTTTTATTACGAGAGTGAAATTTAATAAGGGTATAAATGCCAGAAATGGGAGGGGGACTACCTATCGGCACAGTTGGGGACCAGATCGACATAGGTGGGGACATGCCAATTGGCATAAATTCGAGAACCGAAGGGGCACGACTTTTGGATTGCATATCCTCTGCTGATCAATATATTTGAGGTTGTGTCAACTGGCAGACCCCTTGCGTCTATATAATCAACGGGTTACTGAATTCGTTTCCCATTTAAAAGTTTTTATCCTCTTATTTTATCTCTTTAAAAAATTTATTTTCATAGGTAGAGAACGAATAAAATACTGGCTTACTTGCCAGCTGTGTTGGAGGAATAACCTTCCTTGTTATGATTTTCATGCGTTTTCCTTTTCAAATAACAAACACAAAAGCAATAGGAGGCTCAACAGTGCTTGAAGAATTACTCGTTGGATTGTCGAAGGATGATTATTCTTTCTTTGATTTAACAATAGGAATATGCACTTTTGTCTCCTCTTCTCTAAGCTCCCTTAAAATTTCCTCCTTCAAATCTTTCTTGATTTTAGGGGTGAGTTTCCTCTTCTTGAAACATTAATAATACTTAGTAAGAGGATATTCTTTATGATTCGAGTTGATCTAACTAAATCAATAACAAAAACCCAAAGAAATAATCAAAGCCTTACTTGCAGATTAAGGCTTTGAAGGTATATCTTAGGTAGAAAAGGCTTCAAATAGATCTTAATGTATTTATCCACCAATTCTCAAATACTAGGATCACACCTCCAAGAAATACAGTCCCAGCCATGCAAAAAGATCTTCGAATCATATGATACTCAGTTATCACATATAAGATGGTTTCCTTCAAAACCTGTGAGGCCCTAGGAAACACATTATGATTGGCATAGCTCTTCATTAGGACAAGAATAGATTGGTGAAACCTATATTTCTTGAAAATTTGGTAGGTAGGTATACTACCCCATAAGATTAAGTAAAGTACTAAGAGGGTGAGGTTCCATATTATAAATCTCTTGGGATTATTAAAATCTCCCAACAAAGATCATCATTCTTTATAGATGAGGTTTCTGCAAAATGGGAACCAACTAAAGAGGTGAACCGAGGGGTGTCAATAAAGGCCATAAAAAGCCATGGTCTTGTTAGTTGATGAACTCCTAAATATATTAACAAGCTCTCCAAATCTCTTACATGAGGGTTTGGAGCGATAATAGGTACGAAAATGGTTGTACTTGGACTCATCTTAAATGTAGCCAATTTCTGGAAAATAGGCATCAAGCCACATTTGCAAGACCCATAATGGCCTATCTTGATTGATGTTAAATGGGTCCTCAACATTCTCACAATATGTTTTGTAAATAGATCATAAAATATAAGGGTCTAGTCCAACCTCCTTACCCGCTATAAGTTGGGCTGCTAAAAAAGAATACTCTAGCATTACCCTTAAGGATATAACACAAAATACATGCTTTGACAACTAAAATAAGAGGAAATAAAAGTACTCTATCTTTCTCACCTAGACCACTCTTCATGTGAGTATTCATACATGTGGAATAGGCTAACTTTGGATTGGAGTTCGGTAGTGAACAGGGAGATCGATTTTTGACATATATGGGTGAATTTTATCCCCCACAGACATAAATCCAATCCATTAAAAAATATCCAAGAGAGTGAGGCTTGCTGTCCCAAAGTTGAACTCAAAAAAATTAAAAAAACATTATTTAAAAAACAAATGGCACTCGAAATGGCAAATTGATAAATCTTTATGTCATTCTGAAAGAGTTTAGCAGTATAAAAATGCCGAATTTTTCTAAATCATTGGCTTTTAGAGCCATCATCCTCGCATCCATTCGGTTCAACCTTTGTTATCCAAATTTTTGGGGAAAAACATAAATATTAATGATGAAGGTAATTAAAGAGTGGAAATCTCTTGAACATGGAGCTTTTGGTCTCCAACCCATGAATAGTAAAGAGACACCAATGATGGAATGTTTTTGGGAAAGTAAGGGCCAATATTGGTAAGTTATATACCATCAGAAAATTCAATGGGGAAAAAGATATTCCCAACAACAATCCCAGCATTAGATGAAAACCTATTAACAATCTCTTCGAATGCAAGAAATTCATTAACTTTTGATGAATCAGACGCCATTATTGGTAAAGGGTTTTGAAGAAAATCGAGAGTGCATTTGAAGGTTAATGAAATGTTTGTGGGAAAAGTGAATGGTAAAAAGAGAATGTGAAAAGTAATAAGATTAAATATCTTGTTAACACCATTTGAAATGAAAAAGTGAACAAAGTAGGCTGCAATACTTGGCTTCACAAAAGTTCCCTCCAAAATGTAGAGTTATAGGGAAGTGGAGAGACATGCAACACTTTTAGTTGCTATGTAATTCTAAAATTTTCTCATGATTGTTTTTAGTGCAATAATGACCAAACATAACTCAAATATTAAATGGTGAAAGTTACAAGATAAGCTCAACGTATATGCTAAAACAATCACAAAAGTTTCTCAGATTTAAATTAATTAAACCATTTGACAACTAGAAATCATCGTTTGGATGTTTCTACACGTGTTATGAGATTTTGTGAGGCCACTTTCAATAAAAAGCCATGCATATAAATAAACCTTGAATTTTAAAAATTTAAGTAATTTAAAGTCTCAAAATATTGCCTCAAATTAATGTACCATATTTGGTTCTGATTTTGAATTGGATGAAATTCATATTATGCCAAAATTAATTAGAATTGGTTAATTCCATAATTATACTAGTCAAAAGAATAAATTAATAACATAATTGGTTTAGTAAAAAACTGCACACCTTCATTTAAAACGAAGAATTGATTCCATTATTAACTAAAAAAATTAAGACTACAAAAGTGGGAAGAATAAAACAATGAGGGAATATTATCCCCTTCAAATTATGAAATAGTAACAAAATACATAAGTGACATGCTCTTGGAAAGTGTTCCATAGGAAAAAAGCTCTTCTTTCTCTGATTCTAAGTATGAAAGATCTTGACCGATCTTTAAAAAGTAGGAATTTCACCATTTGAACAAGGCCCTCTGCACCTTTATATCGTAACTCAGAATGAAAGACTATTTCTCTATGAGAGAGATCATTAAGCCCATAGTCTTTAGGGGTAGCATCTTGGAGAATATAAATGGAGGAAAATTCCTTCCAATCCTCTATAGTACAGTTAAACTTCGTAAAAAGGTCTACTTGTACGTCCATCCGACGATCATGGTCTTTCTTAAGACCATTTTCGATATCATCAGTCTTGGAAATAATCCTCATATTGTCTCAAGCTCCTGACAAAAGAGGGATATGTCTTACAAAAGAAGGAAATTTGGGCTTGAGGAATGGTGAGAACATCTTTAAAATGTTGGATGATCATAATTACCCAAAAAATATTATCCAAGGCATGACCTCTCAACAAAACTCAAGTAGAGAGGTGAGAAAAAGATTGAAGCAGATCGAAGGCTTTGCTAATATCATTGGCAAAAGAAACTGGAGAAATAGAGTTGTAGAAAATATCCAGAACGTTTTAGACAAGTCTCTCCAAATCTCTGACAGGAATTCCTGATAGGGTGTAGGGGAATACAACTATCTTGGAAAGGATAACTTTGGATAATTAAGTCTCCAAAATGCACCTTTCAAACTCAAGAGTATCAAAATGATCCTAGACATGACATAAGAAGAATGGATCTCATTACAGAAGTGGTAATGAGTGCATGCATAAAGTAAGAACGGGGGTAATTGACTATCTCAAATGGGGGAGAATAACTCTAAGTATCCAAAAGGTTCATATATGAACTCCTATCCTTATAAAAAAAGTTATGAGGATGAGGAGGTCATGACAAGGCATAATTATTGCAAGGATGAGAAGTTAGAGTGGGGAAAACCACTTGAGTACGACGATCAAGTGGAAAATGGGGGGTGACCAATAAAAAACTCAAAACCAAAGCATATCCTATCATGGGACCGTTTCATAGGGGCTTCCCATAAATGGACACGAGGCGGATTGGATCAGGACTGCCATAAACTATGGTAGGAAGAACACCACAAAGATTGGATGAATTGGGGAGGATATAGTTTGGCTCATATTCTGACCTCTAAATAGGATCATCGAGGCCATGTCCCATTATATCCTCAGGATCCTCTTCATCTTCTTTAGATGAAGATGCCCAAGTACAATGTTGGATAATGCAGGAGTTAGAGCCACCGCAAGCAGAGGGGAATAATGCTCAAGATAATCATATATTAGCTTGCCCCTATATATAACAAAAGCGTCATCATTATATTGGTCCATAGCGTATATAATACAGCTAGAGGGTCTAGAAGAATATTCACGGAGGCGTTTACAATCATAACCGTTGCTTCTTTGAGGATCCATTTATGTGAAAAGATAAAGAGAACTAAGAATACAAAGAGCTCAAAGCAAATGATTAAAATGACAGTTGATTAGAATAATGATAACTTCACACCCACAAGGCACGTATTTATGCAATTGAAGCGATGAGCGAACATGGGACAATGACCTAGAAAAAATGAACAGTCCACTAATTAATTTTCTTCAAAAATCAATTAGTACTGATGGTATATTTACACTATGTTAACACATACCAATGAGATGTTTCTACGTAATATATAAACCTGTAAAAATAGCCGAATTATAGTATGAAAATATAAAATAATGGTCAGGATGTATGCGTGACATTTGCCATAAGTTGGGACGTGTTATTCAAAATTAGAGCATACTACAATTGAAGTTGAGGCGTTTGTGAACCAAAGAGGGAAAAACTCAAATGAATGAGTAACCACCCAGTAGTTACCAAATAGAAGATATGTTGTATGGCAAGAAACACTATATATAAGAAACGAACCCAATAAGGAAAAGAGGAATCCCTCACCAAAAATGCATTTTGCATTACTTTAATCCTTTATTTTTCTTTTATTTTCCTTATCTTTCCTTTATTTATAGCATGTATTTCATTCCTCAATAGATTGTAAGTTAGTTTGTAAACTTTTTTTTTCAAATTTATCTAAATTTTTTTGCCTTTTATTTGTGGTCATTAAATTTCATTCTTTACATTTCCTTAGTGTAATTCTTTACTTTACCCACAACTTACTTTCTTGCAATCATTTACTTTAATCGCATTTTTTTTGTTTGCAAAGCTTTACTTTTCTTTCAGTTCATGCAATTTAGTGTTTTTTGTTCAAGTTATTCAGCCTAACTTAATATTTACATCAAAGTCTAGCCTATGGGATCCCTCTCAAAAAATGGTTGGCCAACATGATATACAGTCAGGATATAGATCTATACACAATGTACATAATTTGCCAGGGTGTCATACCCGATCTCACTATCATCCCCATTAAATCCCCACCCATAGATTTTCCATGAATACTCACACACCTTATGTCCATAAATAACATATTAAGAACAGAGTTTACTAATACTTGTAAGAGAATAAGGTATACCATCATAATCACATGTATCGGACTATATGCCTCCTAAACTAATCATAATTCTCATACTTATAACCTTCACGTAATTACATAGGACCATAACCTTAATATCGTAACCAAAATTATATCAAAAGTGTCTAGGTCAAAACCCTAAGATGAAAAAAAAGCTTATCAAAATAGAAAAACTCCTCCTCACTACCAACCCGACCGATTAGCCAGAAGGACCTGATTGATCGGTCCATTGAGCTCAATTGATCGTCCCTTTCCAGCAAACCCCTAAAAAATAATGTATTACAAAATTTAGAGGAGAATTTAATTTTGTCAATTTTATTAATACCAAATCATAATCAAAGGCTATCTTAACCAATAATCATCACCCAAGCACTCTAGATATGACTTCAAAGGGATCCTAAACATGTTTATAATAATTTAGATCCATTAACAAGGTTTAATCCCATAATAATAAGTCATATTCATCAATAATAACATGTTCTTCATATGGGTTTATTTAATTACGAATTTAGTCATTAAAACAACAATTTTAATGCATAATTCTCAACCCAAGCATGTGAATTATCATTATATATCACTCCTATAATGAGTCTAAACAAGTGTAATCCTTAAATATGAATAAATTATGCTTCACCATGATTTATCATAAGATTCTATCCTAACATGTGATTAAACTTAATTTATATTATTATTATTATTATTATTATTATTATTATTATTATTATTATTATTTTTTTTTTTTTTTTTTTATTATTATTATTATTATTATTATTATTATTATTATTATTATTATTAATTGATCATATATAGGTGATGAGTAAATGGTAAGAAATAATGGTTTTTATTTCCTAAAATATCTTGGTTGAATCTTTTGTTAAGTCTCATGTTGAATTTCTTTCTCTTTAATTATTTTCTTTGGTATAGTCTTTTCTTTCGTTATGTTAACTATGAGAGTTAAACACCTATTTATTATGTAATTCCTAAATGTATTATATTTTTCTAATTTAAGACCTCCAAATGAGGCCAAAATACTACCCATACGCTCCCAAAATATTGTCCAGAGTGTTATCTAACCCTGAGGCCCAATCCAATATACTAAAAACACCATTTTGGGCTTTTGTATTCACTGGAGTCCAGTATAATCGTACACAATCACAATAAATAAATAAATAAATGACATCATTATTACTTTGCGAGATGTTGACATGAAGTTTGAATCAAATTTGATTATAACACATAATTAATGTCAAAATAAATTACACAACTATCACGCATACATAAATACCACGAACACGTGCAATAATAATCCAATACTAACTATATAAAAATACTAGGTATTATATTTTTACCTAATAATATAATTGGGTGCTTGCAATCCGATACCTACATTCCTAGAATAGTTATATGTGTTGGTACACCATGTCGTCTCTAAGGAATCTCTAAAAAATAAAGATGTGGAACACGTCATGTATCTTCTAGAGATAATTCGGTAAGTCTAGACAATAAGACACAAATCACATAGTACTGAAGGGACCAACATATTAGGGAACTAACTAACCTTTCCTCCTTAATAACATCACTCCCTTCATGGGAGACACCTTAAGAAACATCTCATCCCAAACTAAAAACTCGAGGTGTCTATAGCCTTATTACTGTAGCTATTCTTCAAATTTTATGCGATCCTCATCTCCTCCACGATAAGTTCCACATTCTTTGAGGTGTCTAGGATAAACTTCGATCCAAGTAGCTTATTCACCCACACCTCTATGAAACAAAAAAGAGAAAAATAAGGCACAAATCACATAGTAGTGAAGGGACCAACATATTAGGGAACTAACTAACCTTTCCTCCTTAGTCATATCAGTCACTTCATGGGATATACCTTGAGAAACATGTCATCCCCAACTAAAAACTCGAGGTGTTTATAGCCTTATAAGTGTAGCTATTCTTAAAACTTTATACGATTCTCATCTCCTCCACGGTAAGTTCCACATTCTTTGAGGTATCCAAAATAAACTCCGGTCCAAGTAACATATTCACCCACTCCTCTATGAAATAAAAAAGAGAAAAATAAGGTCGCCCATAACATTCCTCATAAGGTGCCATGACAATGGTCAATTGATAACAATTGTTATAACGAAACTCCACTAAGGGTATGTATGGCTCCCATCTACCCATGAAGTACAACACACAATCCCAAAGTATATCCTCTCAAACTTAGTTCATGCACACTTTATGACCATTAGTCTGTGGTTAATAAGAAGTAATCAATTACAACTCAATCCCAATCGCTAATAAAAGCTCTGCCAAAAGTGGAATACAACGGTCTTATCACTATCCGACACGGTGTCCAATGGTAGGTTGTATATCCTATCTTAGTCAACTTGTCCATGATAACCCAGATGGAATCGTGTCCTCACTAGGACGTTGTACTAACCTGTATTTTATTTGTTATTTGTTTATTATTAATAATGAGAATAAATTAATAAATGGGAATAATTATTACTTATGTGAAATCGTAATAATAAATGCATATTTTATGTTACATTGAAACTTTCAGGTTATGTGATTTTCAAATCGCATGTTATAAATAAATTAATTTGTGGAATCAATTATATGAGAATTAATTAGTGCAGTTACTCATAAAATAATCAAGATGTGTATTTCATTATACTTTGTGACACATTATCATTTGGACCAGACTCTAGGGTGGTACAGAGGTCTAGGGATGAAATTTTAGTGTTTTTTATTGGGCCTTGGAGGTATGTATACCTTTGGACTAAGTTTTGGGTCAGTCTGGATAACATTTTGGGTTCATGCGGAGGCCCAAAATTGGGCCTTTTATGGACCTAAGGATTATGGGTATATATATGATGTTAACCCTCATGAATTAATTACTTTGAAGCTAAAGCATACACCCTAGCAGTATTATAAAATCACACACACACACACACACACACACCACTAGAGATTTGGGAAATTCTTCGATTATATCTACTTGGGGTTTACGATTAATTAACCTATAATTAATTGTAAAATCCAGTCTTTGGGTTTTGGATAGTATTTTGGTACGCGAGTGTTATGCAATATCCTATGTTATGTTGTACACCAAAACCGGTGAATTGTTAGGGTAAAAAACCTTGATAAAGCGAACTTATCATGATAAAAAACCATGACATATTTGGGGGTGAATTTTTTTTGGTCACGGACGTGTTACGATCAATGTTTATGATATATTTTTCCTTATCACGATCGTGTCACGGACTTTGACCATAACACATCCGTGATAATTAATAACTTGTCACGGACATGTCACAGTCAAATTTTGTGACAAGAAATCCTTGTCACGACTTGTAACAGTCAAAGTCCATGACAATACTGGACAACAGTGAAAAAAATGCGGAGAAATATGGCCACTGCCACTGACTAACATTATTTTATTAAATGTTACAGCAACAATATGATATATAGATCAACCAACATATATTCATTCATAAAAAATAAATACTAATCATTCATTCATTCATAATAAACAATATTCATATTCATAATAAACAAATACTAATCAAATTATTACAAATAATTGTTCATTCGTCATCACTTTGAAGGAAGAAGATAGGTCATACTACATAACAATTGAGATAACCCTCAATAATACTAACGCCGCACTGCTCATTTAACCACACGGGTTCATTCTCTTTTCCCACGTACACATGCATGACGCAAACCCATGCCTCGTGAAGTTGCAATAGACGATTATGCACCATATTACCTGGGTTTGTATCCCTCAAACCCTATATATTCTTTTGGCACCCTGTGTGTATACTATATATACCGTACGCTAACTAATTATTGAAATTGTCCTTCGAACAAGGGGGGTATGGGTGGGGGTGGCGAATATGTTATTTTAAGACGACAGGGGTAGTGTGAGGGTGAGGGTGTCAAAGACAGAGTAGTGGTCTGCTTGTCCACCACTTTCTCCTTTCCCTTTACTGAGATGGACTCAACCTGGCCTTTAAGAGAACGTTTGACATACGCAAACATTTTTTGTATTTTTATCTCCAAGTTGTCAAACTTCTCGACGTCCTTGGTCGTCAAGTCGTTCACCTTGCGTGCCAGCTAATGTTGCTCGACGAAATCCTGGTGAGCCTCTACTTCCCCACCTGAGATCTTACCCTCGAGTACAACCCTTGTGATCCCGTCCGAGCACTTGGCTTAGTGCATCCATAGCCAAAGATGTATTGTCGGCATCACTCTGGGAGTTGTGCACTTCCTGAAGCTTTCCCTCAAAACAACAAAAAAGTACACGATTAGATAAATTAATAAAAAAATATGTGATTATAAATTTTTATTTTTGTAACATAAATAAAATCTAACTTACAATAATGGCGGACACATTTGGATTGACCTCCGCATCCTTCCATTTCTTCGTTTGAATTGCCATATAGGCACTCTCAGGGCCACTCCTCGTTCCCTGAAATAAAATAATGAAAAATTAGTAAATCAGTATATAATTATCATTAAGTAGAATAAAAGAAAACTAAAATGAAATAACATTAAAAACTTACCATCCTGTGCTCCACCTCGACGTAAGACTTATGCCTAGAGTAGTGCACGTCGACCTTTTTGGCCCGATTTGCCTCCCCAATTGACGAGAGGACAATTGCATCTATGAGACCTCATTATCGACAAAGTGTTGCCACCTTGCCAGAGAATGGATCCTTTGAGGGTACAGTGTCCCTAAGTCGCAAGATGGACTCCTGGTCCTGGCCAAAGTACCGTACGCGCATGTTTTTCTTCCACGTTTTATATTGATATCTTAATTGTTTCGACATAGAGTCTCGTAAATGTTGGAGCAAGCCGAATTGTTCTTGTTAAACAAATACAAAACAAAAAGAAAGTGAGTTAGTAGTATTTAAATTATAAAATATAATATAATATAAATATAAATAGAAAATAATAAGAAAGTGAGCAAGTACCTGTAATGCCCCCGACATGGCCATCTTAAGCTCGTAGGGAACTTTCCTCCAATCCGTGTACCCAGGGCCAATAATCGTCTTCAGCAACTCCAGGGCCCTAGATTTTAAGGCCATCTTGTTCTCCACTACAGTCCCTAATGTTCCCCACTTTGGGGGCCTAGTGCTAGACGAGCCTTCCTCGCCCCAGCTTCCCTCACGCCTTAATGTAGACATATCCCTAAAAAATTGTTGTTATTATTGGAAACATATATATGAGAAAATAATCAAATCCAAATGAATAAAAGCATTAAACTGATTAAAATCTAAATGAAAAAAATAACGAGAAGAATACAAATTAACGAGATTATAAGAATACAAATCCATATCATAAAAAAAACTAAGCATTGTTTCAAATAATTGGAATACTTATTACAAATATAAAAATCGATTCAAATTCGGGTCAGGTGACAGACGTTGAATTAATGCTAAACTGATTAAAATCCAAATTAACATATTCACTAATCAACCAACCAATTTTGATTCAAATCCACAAAAACTGATAAAATCCAAATGAATAAAAGCATTAAATTGTCGCTCGATAATAATAAAGCACTAGAAGAATAAAAATTAACGACATCAGAAGAATGCAAACTCCATATCATAAACCAATCTAAGAATTGTTTCAAATAATTGGAATACTTATTACAAATTTAAAAATTATTTCAAATTCGAGTCATGTTACCGACTTTGAATTAATGCTTAAATTGATTAAAATTCCAATTAACATATTCACTAACCAACCAACCAATTTTGATTTCAATCCATAAAAACTCATCAAATCCAAAAGAATAAAAGCATTAAACTGCTACCCGAGAATAATAAATCACTAGAAGAATACAAATTAACAAAATTAGAAAAATACAAAATCCATATCATAAACCAAACTAAGCATTGTTTCAAATAATTGGAATAGTTATTAAAAATCTAAAAATTATTTCAAGTTCAGGTTATCATCTAAAATGAATTAATATTCGATAGGAGCAGCAAGTCGTCCACGTTAGATGCTTTGGCACGTGTAGGACGACTGACCACAACTCATTGTTGATATACTCCGTGTAAAACACTTTCTTGACCGTTTGAAAAGCACAAACAAATGGCTCATCATTCACATTCTCGTTGCTCTTCAACATGGACAAGTCAACCATGATCAAATTGGTACTAGGATCAACTTTACAAGAATTTTTATCCACATTTACCCAATCACAATAAAACACAACCTCTTTGAAGCTTATATATTCTTATTCAAATATGTTCCAAATGACACCATAATAAGTTATTTTAGCTTCAACAAGGTGTTTAGCTTTCGCGTTCGCTCGAGAATAAGGAATAGCCTTGTATAAAATGCTCGAATTCTGTGCATTTTTATTTTTCTCATACATCATTGAAACGAATACATAACCATTTAATTGATAAGTTTTATACTCATGTGACATGAACAAGGGTCCAGTGGCTAGACGAGTAAGCCTTGATGTTGCATCACTTTTCTTTAAGAGCTGAGATTATAGATAAATTAATTAGGTTAGTTTTAAATCTTTCTTGTAATATGTCATTTAATAAGAGACATTATCATTATAATTACCTCGTGTGACACCCACAACCTAAATTTCTTATTTGATCGTGCCATCATTCTTGGTGTTTTATTGTTCCCACACGATTCATATTTCATGCATTGACTGTGACGAGCGTGTTACAAAATTGATCATGTATAAATGTTAAAATAATATAAACTTACTTTTTCCCTTCTTCGACATCTTCACGTGTGTCAAATAGATAGCGAGCTACTTGTTCATGCTATAAACTCACTAGTTTCACTTTCATTCCCATCACCTGACGACCCTCATTGATGAACTCATCACCGTTATCCACATTGCTTGGGTCAGGCATATATTCCCTAGAGTAGATTAATGACTCCATGGTGATTCACTCCTCTGTAATTAATCCATCAATGTATCGTGCATTCTTGACATAATATTTGAAAACTTTCATCAACCTTTCATGCGATTAGATCCATCGATTTATAATTAGGTCGAAAAGAAGTGCCTCATCGCATAAGTGTACCAAAAAGTGTATACTTATGTCAAAAAATGTTAGAGGAAAATACTTCTCCAACACATAAATCCATTCGGCTACAACTACTTTTGTGACCACTATGTTCTTTTGATTGACTACCTTCTCACATAAAAGTGTGAAGAAAATGTTAATTTTCATAATGGACCTGTGCAAATCCTTTTTCTTAGAGAAACAGTGCTTAAACTATAGAGGAACCAATTGCATGATTACATGCCAATCATGGTACTAGCACTTATGTAAATTATGGGTAGCATAATCCACAATCCTTTGCAAAGTTTGATGAAAAATTGGATGGAACCTTCAAATTATATATTATTTCTAAAATAACCTTTTTTTCCTCACTTGTCAAAGTAAATGCACCAGGGGGATTATTGTCCTTCCCTTACTATCTTCTTTCAATCATAGTTGTGTCTTAAGCTTCAATGATTTAAGGTCTTTTTGTACATTTTATCCATCCTTCGAATGACTACCCCTTAGGCATATGCCCATAATATGTTTAGTGATGTTCTTCTCCTCATGAATCACATCCAATACATGGTTCACCGAGTTACTCTTCCAATAAGACAAGTGAAATAAAATTGACCTCCTAGACCATGCCTTTCTTGCCTCAGTGTCATCCCCAGTTGGAGTCTTCTTATGCTTGGCATTATTTAATTTATGATTCTTACCTGGCATATTAAATCCATAATTAGAATATTTACTTTCAATTTTTGAACCTAAAAGTTTTCTCAGAGGTAGCCTATGTTCAACCCCGCCAAATGAAAAATTAGAACATTTCTCAAATCTAAAACTATGAGCATGGGATAAAAACTTCCTATGGCAATGGTATATAATTTTTTTGCTAGCAATAAGGCGCATAGATTCAGTCTCCTTTCCATAAATAGGACACCCTAAATAACCTTGTACTACATAATCGGATAATGTCCCATAAGCAAGAAAATCATGAATTGCCCACATCAGCATAGCTTTCAGCGTAAACTCTTCTTTTTTAATAGAGTTAAATTATTGCACACCCTCTTCCCACAATTCATTTAATTTTTCTACCATAGGAGACAAGTAGACATCTATGTCTTCACTTGGTGCCTTTGGCCTATGTATCAATAAAGACAACATAAAAAATTCAGGTTTATACACTGTGAAGGAGGGAGGTTTAGTGGTGCTAGGATCATTCTCCATGCACTTTGATTGGTTCTTAGATTTTCAATTACATTGAAACCATCTATTGATATTACTAAACGAATGTTATGTTCTTTTTGAGAAAAATCGAGATACCCATAATTCATCCTCTTTCAAGCTGTAGAATCAATAGGATGACATATGAGATTATCCCCTACTTCTTCCCTAGTATACCAAGTCATTGCCTCTGCTACCCATGATACTATGAAAAACTTCAATCTAGGCACAATGGAAAAGTATTTCAACCCCTTTTGAGGAATTTTCAATCTTCTGCATTCTTGCCAGTAGATTGTACATATTGAGGTTCCTCACATACCGTACATCGATCTAGATTTTTGTACTCCTTTCAGTATAGTATGAAATCATACACATAAGCATGATTTGATTTATACTTCATTCTCAAACCGTTCTTCATAGTAGGATAGCTATTTGGAAGCGTATTCTTCTTGGGTAGCAATTCCTTAACCCAATTCAAAATTCCTGTCATGTTATTGTCAGATAAACCATATTGGGTATTCAAACTATGCAAACTAATCATGGCATGTAATGTTTTTTTATCTTTATCAAAACCATTGTACAACGGTTGGGTCATCTTAATTTTCAAACTTTTATAGTCATCATCAAGGTTTATCTCAATATCTTCATGAGCACCTGAACCTTGTACATCGTCAGTGACCTCATTTTCTTCCACTTCATGAACTCCACACGCGTCATCAACTAAATCCTCTAGCATATTATGATCTACATTGTCCTTTTACCCTTGTACATTTATTCTATTTGTTGATTGTTGTGAAGGTTGCTTGGGGACAAAAGGAATATGCAATTCCCCGTGAAAAATCCAAAATCGATAACTATCTTGCATACCCCATCTTAACAAATATATTTCAACTATTTTTCACTCAAGAACCTTACCATTCAAATACTTAGCACACGAACACGAGAACTCCTCATCATTACAATATCTCTTTGCATATTTCACAAATTCATTAGCACTTATATGAAACACATCCTGTAGTCTATTTGTCTCACCCATCCACTCTTTTTATAGAGAATATCTCATCACAACTACTATAAACAATCACCTATGATTGGTAAAAAGCATATATTCATGGATTAGTATCAACAAAAGTGTGAAAATTTATTTTCTAGTAAATGTTTTACTTCAACATTAACATTTTATCTTTCAGTGTTATATTATAAAAACAATATAAATTAATCTCATTGTTAACACAAGATGCATTATGAATCCTATTTCCACCACCTTATCTAAAGGGTGAGTGGTCCTATCCCATTCAATTCTACATATTTCTATAATACGCTTAGCAGCTCCTCATCTACATTGTTCAAATTTGAGGAAAATTCTCCCCATAGTTCTCTAAGTACACGACATAGATTCACAAGTGTTCGTGACATTTGAATTTATCAATTGAAATAACACTCAACACCGCATCAACTAGTATCAATCCAGAGAACATTAAGAGATGGAAACAAAACTTTCCCTAAAAGTAACAAGTGTAAGCCACTAAGAACATTATTATATAGAAACTATGTTGTCCAAACTGTCCAAACGGGATAATTTGAGAGATCTCATTATAAGGGTAGTGACTCTCGAACGGTTCTAAAGGCTATTGAATGCGTACGCATAAAAACTAGAAGGCTAGTATCTATGCACACTACCTGTAACTTAAGAGGCTGATAAATATGTATAAATCAACATTATAGACTTTATTTGGTAAGTAGCGGTAATATCGGAACATGCATTGTTTCATGATTCAAATTTACAATAAATTAGATTTTACCATCATGATACAATACGTTGGAAAACAATCGTACTCTCAAAAACTATATAATTTTTAAATGAATAATGTTACAAACGTAGTAGTTATAACCGTATATATTTTTTGAGTGTACGATTGTTTCCCACCATATTATTATACCACGCGGGTAAAATCTAATTTATTGTAAATTTGAATCATCAAACAATGCATGTTTTTTACATTACCACCAATTACCAAATAAATTCTATAGTGTTGATTTATACTTTTTGAGTGTATGATGTGTGTTGTTGCTAGTGACTCTCTGTAATTTCATTAACTATGCGCACTATCCCTAATTTTACCCTACTTTTAATTGATGTTTTAAAATTGATATTGCCCACCACACTTTATTTATATTTCAATGGAAAGTACGTTTCATTTATGTCTTATTTATATTTCCACGATAAGTATGTTTCATTTCTATTTTATTTATATTTCCATGTCTAAATCTGAGATTAGGACCAACCCACATCACATGTCACTATTCAGCGGAATCACATCCCTAAATGTTAGAAACGACTAGGGCCAACCAACTTTATGGATATCTAAATATTCAAGTTTACCAGTCAACAAAAATTCAAAAATCCCAAACAACAATTCATATGTTAATGGGGGCCAAACCTGAGATAACCCTAAAATTTATATGCAAAACTTTTTCTATATAACTATAATTGAAATAAGATAAAAAGTTTTTAGCAAAGTATTCAATATAGTTTCAACATTTAAACTTATAAGCCCAAGCCACTATTTTTCAGTATTTAACGTATTCTCATGGTTTCAACATATTAAACATGATCAATAAAATTTCATTAATAGATTCAACAAAGTTTCGTCATGAATTTTTTATCCCCATTCCACACTCATAGTTTATGAGACACAGAGAGACATAAAGAGATATGAAAATATGTAGAGGCACGTAAAAATGCGAGAAGGAGAGTAAGCACGATATTAGGGTGGAGGGTTGTAAGGACATTATACATCACAATTAATTATGTTATATACCGCTACAAGTTGCTACAAGTCGTCAACATTCAAGCTTGCATCTACAAGGGACAAATCCGAATTACAAGAAGACTTCAACATTCAAGCCCAACAAGGATGAATTTGGTAAATTATGTTTAAGTTTCATTTACATTACACATTAAAAGTATTGGGATATTTTTGTGAATGATGAAATATTTTTCTATTTATGAAAAATGTTTTTTTGTTATTTTTATGAATGTTTTTTATTTTTAAAAAACATTTTATGATAAAAGTTTTGGATAAATGTTTTCTAATCCCGTAAATAGTTTTATTTTTGAATTTTCCAAGTTATTTAAAAGACGGAAAGTTTTTTGTAAAAGGGGATGAGGGACTGTTGTTCAAACGACAACGTTCTTGTTCAAATGAGAACTTGTCTCGCTCGAACGATGATGTATGTTGTTCGAACGACAGGTGTTTTGTTCTGACACATCGCCACCTTGATTTTTATTATAAATAGGATGTCAAGCTTCTCGATTTTTGTGTGGAAAAAAATTGGTTTTCACAGAATACGTTTTTATACTATTTTCCAACCATTTGAGGGTTCATAACTTTTGTTTTACAATTCACAATCCCAGTTTCTTTTATGTGAGTTATTTTGTGGAACCCAAAACTTAGTTTATATTGTTAATACTTTGTGGGGAGATCTCTAAAACTGAGGACTTTGTTCTATTATGGAGTGAGTCTCTACGGAGTTTTATGACTGCATGTCATTAGGGAGTGCTGCTGTGTTCTTGGGTTGAAGATCGGATAGAGGTTCATGTAGGTTCACTGAGTGCGGACTTATTGCGGACGACATCGACTGACGCCTGTAGGTATTCGAGTGTCAAGCTGTTTTTCATTTTAACCGTGTAAGTTACAATTTATAATTATAGTGAAATAAAAAGGTTTTTCCCTGAGGGGATTTTTCTTGAACTTTGTGTCGCATACTTTATTTATGATGGTTTGACACTTGCATGCACGTAATTATTTAAGTTTAAGAGCTGAATTGATTTGATTCTCATATTAACACTAATTAAATAAGTTTGTGAGTGGAATTTGCGCATCTATTCCAATTTTTATTCCGCTATAGCGCTCTCAAATTGATATCAGAGCACGTTACGCTAATTTATTGCGTATTCCTATTTTTCGCATAAACCGTGTGATATTGATTTTTGTTGAAAAATTTGTTTTGAGAAAAATCCCAATTTTTCAATGGAGAAGTTATGTAATCAGATTCCCCATCCTTTTGGCATGACTCAGAGTTTTGATGATTTAAATCGCCTAGATTTGACGTTTGCTAAAACAATTAAAGTTTTGGAAAAAGAAAATTCTCGTTTTAAGTCCACGATGGATCTTTTGAAAACGATTCAAAATCAAAGAGTTTTTATCGTGAAGAATTTGTTTCTTTGGACAAGGACTTTAATGATTTAAAATTGTTCAAAAAAGAGAGTGATGATAGAGTCCTTGTTTTGGAAAAAGAATTGGAGGACCTTAAAAATTCTAGGGTTGGTATTTGTGCCATTGAGGATAATTATTTAATCAATGATTTTATGGCACGTGAAAAGAATCTTAGGGATAATTTTTTTTAATTGAGAGTGAGAAAGATAACCTTTTAGGTCTTATTGATGATTTGAAAAAGGAGTCCTTCAAATTGGAAGAGTCTAATTCTTTGCTTCAATCAAATATTTTGAAGTTGAAAAATGATTTAAACGATTCAAGTAGGTTTGATATTGATGGTAAGGTCTCATCGTGTTCTAATGCTTCCGTTGCTAAAGCCAAAACCATTATTTTTTTAGAGGGTCAACTGTAATACCCTGTATTTTTTTGGCTTTTATTATGGGGATTTTATTAAATTAAAGTGTGATGAAATTTATTTAATATTAATCCGTATTTTAAAATAAATATTTACTAGCGTGATGAGAGTTAGGAATTATTTGGTGGAAATTACTTAATGAGTAAATTAATACATAGAATTGGATTTATTAAAATTGTCAGGAGTGAATAACATGATAATTATAGAATATAAGTCGGGATGCGCTTTTGTCGTGTCGGGACTAAATTAATGGAATATAAAGTAATTAAATTATAAGTCCCATGTATGGTCATTTCGAGTGCGCCAACGTGTCCGAAAGGGTCGAGATAGTCAGAAAAGTGTACCTGGGGGTTTAGTTTTGGTCTTGGGACATTTTTAGGCCTAAAAGGTAACTTGGGAGGGAATTTTAGTAATTTTCCTCTTTAAGGCTTAATTATGGATGGAAATTGAAGGGGTATATCTGATGGGAGTTAGAGTCCTCAAGGATTAGAAATGGTAGAGTTGTAGAGAGGCTAAGGAAGGGAGAAAAGTTATAAAGGAGAGAACCATCCTACCAAAACGACCTTTGCTGAATTTCACCACCAACGGGAAGATCGGGGAACGAGGGACGCAATCATACCCATCAACATCAGCGAATCAGACCTTCATATCTGAGGCATGTATATAACTTGCTGTTATTTTGGTTGATATCACACCCATGCTAGTGTAGGAGAATAATGTTGATGTTTCATAAAAATATAATTGATGTTTGGGGATAATTGTTGAAATTGCAGAATATAAATAATTTTAGGATGATTCCTTTGTTAGATTTAGATTGGTGAACACAAAATTGTTTCCCAATAAAGATAGGAATCTGAAAATCATTGGAATTCATGTGAAATGAAATAAACTAGGGTTAAAAATTTAATTCGTTTGACAATGATTCTTGATGAATTAATGGAAATCTTATTTTTGAAATCATCTATTTTTGTTTATATAATGTTCCTTATGGTTGGTTGGGAGTTTGGGACGTGCTAATGGCAATTTGGTTAAGGTTTATGGGAGAAACTATAGGTACGAATTTGCAGAATCTGGGCAAGAACTGCTCGATCGATCGATCGACTCAAGAATGTCAATTGATCGCGATCGTCCCCTCCTGGAAATTGTATAATTTTTTCCTTTTTCAGTTAATTTGATTAAAATGCGTAGGAGCCCTTGGATGTAATTTAAAGATCGTAATGGGTCATGGGGAGGACTAGTAGGGTCTAAGTAAGTTCTGAAAAATGTAATTTTATACGAGAGGTAACTGTGGGATAATGGGGACATAAAATTGGATAGAAATCGTGCGTATGTTAAGTGTGGTATTGGGAGACTCAAGAAAGACTTAGACCAGTATGTTAGTGAGGGTACACCTTTTGAATTTACATTTTGTAAAAGAAAATACTTCGTGGGATGAGAAGTACTTATGAAATGGAGACGATTGAGAATAAAAAGAAATGGGTTAATTATACGTAGGACTTGGGTGATTTGTGCCATGTATGGATAAAATATTATTATGGGTAGTGGGTGTACCTAGAAGAACAATGAGAATATATATATCCGAGTGAATGTGTATATATATAATGATATTTATCTATGTATAATCATACCCGCGCTACTTGCTATCACAGAGGTTTTTGTGTCGGGACAGTGTTATCTCGATGGGACCTTTATGGGGGATACTGACGCGTAACCTAGAACATAGGATTCCTTAGCATAGGCTATCAGAGAATGATAATCAGAAGGTCCTAAGAGACGTGAGAGTATGTGCTGACCTCTTAGTGACATGGAATTATTCTTCGCCTCCATTATGTGTGTATTGTGTTAATACAGTTCGAGAGTGATTCCAAACTAGAATTCCTCCTTTTTGTACGAGAGATACGGGGATTTGATAGCAGAGTGATATACCCGTATATACCCTCGGCCATGCCGAGGGCGCCATGCGCCTCATCAGGCCCAGACGACCCCTCAGGGGCCGACCCTTCATCAGGCTCCGGACGACAGGCTCCGGACGACCCCTCAGGGGGCCGACCCTTCATCAGGCTCCGGACGACCCCCCGAGGGTACGACAGTACGAGGCCCAAATTAGGCCAGACTCATTGCCGAAAGAAACTTTTCCCTCGGCCTCACATTAAAGGCTGAGGCTGACATCATCACAGCACGTGGTTTGGGAGACGCATGGAACAGTGCGCGTGAGGCTCACATGGCACATGGGAGACCGTTATAACAAAATCACACCCTCACTTGAGGGAATATTACGTCATCATTTGGCATCTACAGGTGTCAACAAGGGATTCGCTAGATCATCATTCACATGCACCATGCATACTTGGGGTGTACACTACACCCCCCAAGACCTATATATACTTGTCACCTACAACCCTACAGGGGGGGATCGATGGATAATGGTAAACCTAGCAAAAACTATGCTTGTACACACAGTAGAGAGAGAAAGTGAGCTTATGTGCATATTATCCAAGGCCAGTAGTGCCCATATTTATGGGATCACACACTCACAGTGGAGGTAGGCCTAATTGGCTGAACCACTATACATCATTATCTCATTCTTCTTATACTCATCTCCTTCTAAACACTTATACACTTACATCTCTATGGCTGCCATGGTTAATATTGTTTGAGCTCATCATCACTTATCCAGTGGTGCTAGATTTCAGCATCATCAGTTTGGCGCCGTCTGTGGGAACGAGAAGACATCTCTTCCTTTGTACAACTTGACCTCACTGGGCACTCTGGTGGTGAACCAGTTCTTTACCTGAGAGGAGATGTTTCACCATTGAAAGAGACCCACTAAGGTTCTCAAGATCACCAGACTTTTTTCCAGTTCAGCTATTCGCAGCTCAAACACATGGCACCGGAGATGCCACCACCACCACTCCCTCCACCGGATGACGAAGGAGGACCTAGTTCCAGTCAGCTACCACCTCAGTCTGAGATGGCTGATGTGACGGTAGCCTTGAAGTCTCTGGCAGCGAGCCAGCGGATCATGCAGGAGCAGTTCATAGCTCTGAGCTAGAACGCGCTAAGACCACCAAGGGTCTCACCTGAGATGATTACTTCGACAGCAGCTCCAGGACAGCATGAGGCCAGGGGACCACCCCAGGCGCCACGAAAAGACCTGCCACCCCCTCAGCGGCGTAGGGATGTTGCTGACCCCCGACGTCTACGCCTGGGGAGGCAAGGAAACCCTTGCCCTGAAGACAGGTATGATGATTTGGAGGGGGAGAAAGCCCCCATAGAATGCTGGGAGCCATATGAGGTCTCCAACAATACCCTACGACCTCTCCAGGAGAGTAGAGGGAAGTGTGGAAGGCAGAATCCTGACGATCGCCCGAGAGGCTCTGCTTTCGATCGCCTGAGCAGGGGATCAGCCTTTGAGAGGCTGGGCCCAGTGAATGACCCGAGGGAAAAATTGTCCAGATCAAGGAGTGCTGCGAGGTCCAGGAGGGAGGCGGCTAATGGCCGACCCAATGGGGGCCGGCCCCAAGGACGGGACGACGGTCAGGGGGAGGTAAACAGCCGACACAGGCCACCCGCGGTAGAACCCTCAGTCCATCTCAAAGAATCGGCAGGGGATAATATTGGCCAAGCTGGCCTTACGAGGCCATGGAATGACTCGATCCAGCAGCTGGAGGATAAGATCGACCATATACTGAAAGGTCGTGACCCTCTTCAGAGGGGATACACCATAGGCTCACCCTTTGTGGGGAAGATAGTGAACTTCCCTACGCCATCAAAGTTCAAGCCACCTGTGGTCACCCCAAGATATGACGGGAGCACCAACCCTGTCCACCATATTGAGATGTATCAATCTGCAGTAGACATATACTCTATCTCAGATGAGATGACGTGTCGTGCCTTCTCTGGTACCCTGACTGGGGCTGCACATGTCTGGTACACGTCTCTTCCAAAAAATTCCATTGAAAACTTTAAGCAGTTGGCAGACCGATTCATCCATAACTTTTGCTTTGGGATGAGGCCACAGAAGAAGACCACCCACCTGCTCTATGTTAAGCAGGGGAAGAATGATAGTCTGAGGGACTACATAGCCAGATTCAATAAAGAAAAGCTGGAGGTGGAAGACTATGAGGAGAGCATAGCTATGACAGCCCTGATTGGAGGACTCCAAAAGGGAAAACTGTTATGGAAGCTTGCTAAAGATCCTCCGAGGATGATGGCTGAATTGCTGTCAACAGCAAGAAAGGTGATGAACGCCTAAGAGGCGATGGCCGCAAAATACGAAGACGAAAAAGGAGGCGCTAGTGGGGGTAAATACCCTAAGAAGAATAAAGAGGGGAAGAAGAGGTCTACGGATGACAAGTTCGCTGGTTACACCCCTCTAACGGTCAGCTGTGAATATATTCTCAATGAGATAAAGAGTGATCGATCCCTGAAGTGGCCTGAGAAGTTGAGGGCAGCCCCCAACAAGAGGAACAAGAACTTGTGGTGCTAATTTCACCAAGACCACGACCACATAACAGATAAATGCTTTGCTCTGAAAGATGAGATTGAGAAGTTGCTGAAAGAAGGGAAGCTCAGAAAGTACGTCGACAGAGGTGCCTTCAAGAGGGGCCGAGGGGACGACCCCAGGAAAAAGCGCGGTGATGCATGTAGAGAAGGTCCTCAAAAAAGAGGGGACGACCCTTCTGATGATGAGGACGACCCTGACCTCCCACCGAGAGACGACCAAGGCCCTGTCAAGAGGCTTAATATGATCTTGCTCGGAGTGGGAATGATCTCTGGGGGTCTATCAGGAGGAGGGTCAGAGGTCGCTGACAGGAAGGCCCATGTGGCTGAGGCTAAGACAGTGAAGAAGACGGTACACTCGACCTCTCTCGAGGCCAAGTCAGAAAAGAGGAAGAAGCTCGACATGGACACTCTGATAGTGGAATTCTTGAGAATGGACTTTAAAGTCCTCCTAGCCCGACATGACGACCCGCTCGTCATCACAACCAGGGTGCATGGGTGTGAGGTGCCGAGGATATTGGTCGACGGGGGCAGTTCTGCAGATGTAATGTTTTGGCCATGCTTCAAAGCCTTAGGTCTCAGCCGTGCTAGAATCATCCCATACCATCATCCATTGATTGGGTTCAGTGGGGAAAAGGTTCATCCCCTTGGAGTGTATGAGGCCGATGTCAGGATGGGGGACGAGTGGTCGAGATGGCTTACCAAGAAGGTCGGTTTCTTTGTGATGGATGAGCATGTGTTTTCGGCCTACAACATCATACTGGGGCGTGTGGCCCTCAATGGGTTTGAAGCTGTGCCATCTACGGTCCATCAGATGATTAAATTTCCTACCCCTTATGGGGTGTGGGAAGTTCCAGGAGACCAGACGACAGCGTGAGAATGTTACTACAACTCCGCTGAAGAAAGGGAGGCACACAAGAGGGCTACAACCACTTACAATATTAATACCCTAGACCCCAGGGATGAGACGAAGCTAAAGAAAGGAGAGGCCGCGGAAGAGGTAGAATCCATCATCCTCGATGAGGATGACCTGGAAAAAACCATCCAAGTCGGCAAGTCTCTGAAGCCCAATATCAAGGAAGACCTCATTAAACTGTTGAGGAGAAGACAAAGCGTCTTTGCGTGGAGTCATGTAGATATGTCGGGGATCGACCCTAAAATCATGTTCCAGAAGCTCAATGTGGTAGAGGGAGCAAAGCCGATAAGACAGAGGAGGAGAATTTACTCTAGGGAAAAGTACGAGGTCATTAGGAATGAGGTGAAGAAGCTAGAAGATGATGAGTTTGTTAGAGAGGTTATCTACCCTGAATGGCTGTCCAATGCAGTCATTGTTCTAAAGGCCAACGGGAAGTGGAGAATGTGTGTGGACTTCACCGACCTCAACAAGCACTGTCCCAAAGACAGCTTCCCTCTCCCCCCCATTGACCAGATGGTAGACGCTACCGCAGGCCATGGGCTCATGAGCTTCATGGATGCCTATTCAGGGTAAAACCAAATCTTCATGAACCCTGAAGACTCGGAGAAGACAGCATTCATTACTGACAAGGGGACATACTGTTATAGGGTCATGCCCTTTGGCCTAAAAAATGTGGGGCAACGTACCAGCGTCTCGTAAATAAAATATTCGAAGACCAAATTGGGAAGTCTATGGAGGTCTATGTAGATGACATGCTGACTAAGAGTTTGAAGGTAGAGGATCATGTGGCAGACCTGGAGAGGACCTTTAATATGATGGACAAATACCAGATGAAGCTCAACCCAGCCAAGTGTGTCTTCGGGGTCGGAGCAGGGAAGTTCTTGGGGTTCATGGTCAACCAAAGAGGCATCGAGGCCAATCCTGAAAAGATAAAGGCCCTTGTTGAGATGAAGACCCCCAAGTCCTTTAAAGACGTTCAGAGACTCACAGGGAGAGTTGCTGCCTTGAACAGGTTCATGTCTAGGGCCACAAACAGCTGTCTACCATTCTTCAAAATTCTCAAAAAATCCTTCGAATGGAGTGAAGAGTGTGATGAGGCCTTCAGGGAGTTAAAATCATACATGGGGTCTCCCCTGCTGTTGTCACGTCCCATGCAGGGTGAACGACTTTATGTGTACCTCGCCGTCTCAGAGTCAGCCATCAATGCAGCCATTATGAGAGACGAAGACGGAATACAAAAGCCTGTGTATTTTAACAACAAGGCACTCCAGGGGGTAGAGCAAAGATATCCAAGGATGGAGAAGTTGGCCTACGCCTTTATCCATGCATCGAGAAAGATGAAGCCATACTTCCAGTCCCATATAATGTTCATCCTCACTGACTCTCCCCTTAGTCAGGTTTTGCACAAGCCTGAAAAATCAGGGAGGTTAATGTCCTGGGCTATAGAGCTGGGGGAGTTTGACATAGTGTATCAGCCTAGGTCAGCCATTAAGGGGAAAGCACTGGCAGACTTCGTGGCCGAGTTTACTTGGGAAGATGATGAAGCTGAGGGTGAGAGCCTCAGGAAGATAGATACCCGACAAGGTGAGCTCACTGACACACCTGCAAATAAGGCTGAGACGAACACCGCTAGGAGGAAAGTCATTAAAAACAAAGAGGGAAGATATCTTTTTAGATAGGGGTCACTCATCGAGGGAGGTTTCTCAGAAGAACACACCGTGTGGAGTCTCTTCGTCGACGGGTCCTCTTGCGAAAGTGAGAGTGGATCTGGATTAATAGTATCAGCACCCGATGACACAGACATTGAGTACGCCCTGAGGTTCAACTTTAAGGCCTCCAACAACGAGGCCAAATATGAGGCCTTGATAGCAGGCCTCTCCTTAGCCAGATCTCTTAGTGTCGGCCAGATTTTGGTTCATAACGATTCAAGGCTAGTAGTGAATCAGATACTAGGAGCCTATAAGGCTAAGGACGATAGGATGGCTAGGTACAATGAGAAGGTGAGGTCGTTACTGAAGGGCTTCAGAAAAGTGAAATTAAAGAGGATACCTAGGCTCGATAATGGCCGAGCTGACGCCCTTGCTAGGTTGGCCTCGATAACTAGGACAGACATCAGGAAGACGATCCCAGTGGAAATTTTGCTTCGGCCAACTATTGAAGACGCTGAGGGAACACTTGGCAATTGCCTAAATGTTTCGCAGGAAGCTTCGTGGATGGACCCTCTGATTAGATACATTAAAGAGGGAGAGATGCCAAAAGCAAGGCAAGAAAGGAAGAAGCTGAGATACAGGGCTTCAAAGTTTGTTGTCATTGGGGACACATTGTACAAAAAGGGATTTTTACTCCCCTTACTTAGGTGTGTGCACCCATCTGAGGTCCCATCCATTTTGCAAGATGTGCACGAAGGATTGTGCTCAAGCCACATTGGGGGCATATCCTTAGCGAATAGGGTGATCACCCAAGGGTACTAGTGGCCGACCCTGGGGAAAGACACTGCGGCATATGTAAAAAAGTATCATAAATGCCAGAGATTTGCCACCATCCCTCACCAACCCCATCAGCCTCTTACCTCCATTACGTCCCCATGGCCGTTTGCAGTTTGGGGGATCGACCTCGTAGGACCCTTACCAAGAGCAGTCAATAACTATCGGTTCCTCATCGTAGCGATTGATTATTTCTCAAAATGGGTATAGGCCGAACCGATGGTCACGATTACAGAGAAGAAGTCATTCCAGTTCATCTGGAAAAATATTATATGCAGATATGTTCTCCCCAACACCCTCATCTCGGATAACGGGACTCAGTTCAAGAATACCTCTTTAGAGAAGTACTGTGAAAGGGTGAGTATCAAATAATTCTTCTCTACCCCAGGACGACCTCAGGCCAATGGGCAAATAGAAGTTATAAATAGGACAATCCTAGATGGAATCAAGAAGAGGCTTGAAGAGGCAAAAGGATGATGGGTCGAGGAGTTATATGCCGTGCTGTGGGCATACATGACGACAGTGAGAACCTCTACCGGAGAGACCCGATTCATGATAGCTTATGGCTCAGAAGCCATCATCCCCGCCGAGATTGAGTTTCCTACTCATAGGGTCCAAATGTATGACCCCCGGAGAAATACAGAAGAAAGGAGACTCGACTTAGACCTGATTGAGGAAAAGAGGGAAGATGCCGAGATAAGGTAGGCCGCCTACCAGCAGAGGACCACAAGGTTTTACAATCAGAGGGTGAAACAGAGGCCAATTGCAATAAGGGACTTGGTCCTCAAAGAGACTTGGCAAAAGCCCAACAAGCTCCATCCTAATTGGCATGGCCCATATAGGGTCATCGACAAAGTCGTCCTTAGGACCTATAGACTAGAAAACCTAGAGGGGGAACCCTATTCCAACCCCTAAAATGCAGATCATTTGAAAAAATACTATCAGTAGTGTTGTAAGGTCTTGATAGACCATAATTGTAATAGGAAGTTGCTCCAGCAGAACACTTGGAAAATTAATGAGAAATATCAGTGTTTCCCCTCATCCTGTGTTTATCAGTTCTCATACGCATGAAAACATCTTCAGAGAACGACCCTCGGATATAATGAGGGTAAATGGAGGGGACAACCCCACCATTGCCCTCAAGAAAGACGAGGGAATACTTGATTAGAAACAGTATGTTTGGTTATTGGAACCCTCAGCTATGATGAGGGTCAATGGAGGGGACGACCCCACCATTGCCATTAAGAAAGATGAGGGAATAATTGATTAAAAACCATTAGTTTGGTTATTGGAACCCTCGGCTATGATGAGGGTCAATGGAGGGGACGACCCCACCATTGCCCTCAAGAAAGACGAGGGAATACTTGATTAAAAACCATGTTTGTTTATTGGAACCCTCGGCTATGATGAGGATTAATGGAGGGGATGACCCCACCATTGCCCTCAAGAAAGACGAGGGAATACTTGATTAAAAACCATTAGTTTGGTTATTGGAACCCTCGGCTATAATGAGGGTCAATGGAGGGGACGACCCCACCATTTCCCTAAAAAAAGACGAGGGAATACTTGATTAAAAATCATTATTTTGGTTATTGGGACCCTCGGCTATAATGAGGGTCAATGGAGGGGACGACCCCACCATTGCGCTCTAGAAAGATGAGGGAATACTTGATTAAAAACCATTAGTTTTATTATTGGAACCCTCGGCTATAATGAGGGTCAATGGAGGGGACGACCCCACCATTGCCCTCAAGAAAGATGAGGGAATAGTTGATTAAAAACCATTAGTTTGGTTATTGGGACCCTCGGCTATAACGAGGGTCAATGGAGGGGACAACCCCACCATTGCCCTCAAGAAAGACGAGGGAATACTTGATTAAAAACCATTAGTTTGGTTATTGGAACCCCCGGATATTATGAGGGTCAATGGAGGGGACGACCCCACCATTGCCCTCAAGAAAGATGAGGGAATAGTTAATTAAAAACCATTAGTTTCGTTATTGGAACCCTCGGCCTATAATTAGTGACAAGGGAAGGGACGACCCTACCATTGACCTCAAGAAAGACTAGGGAGGGGTTAGTGATAATATAAAAAATCCACAATGCAAATCATACAAAAGATAAATATGGAAGACGACAAGAGAGATGATGATATAAATGAAATATTACAAAGTGTTCTACAAAGTAGAGTACAAAAATATTAATTACATCAAGAGGGTATAGGCTACAGACAACCACGCTATGAAACGACATCAGAGGGTAGGGCCTCAACATCAATAAGAGAGGTATACCCAACGACCACGACTGGTTGGTCTTCAGACGTGCCGACAACCTCGACGTGCACCTGAGATTCCACCTAGGTTAGAGCCTCGGCAATCAAGGGGTCGTCCAGTTGGATCGCCTCTAGAGCGGGGAGGACGGACGACACTGCATCAGCAAACTTTAAGACGACCCACCGACAGGACGTCCTAATTCCCCTCTCCAAGTATTCAAGGCCGAAACCTTAAAACTCGTCCGAGAGTTTGTAGGCCTCCACAGCATCGGCCTCGGCCGTCTTGACAGCCGCCTCAAGATTGGCCTTGTGCTGAATCCGTAGGTTGGTCAAGGCTTCATCCTTCTCCTTGATGAGAAAGTCTTTGGCCTTCAGGTCTTCGTCGTGCTGTCTCGTAAGGTCGTTTAGAATCCTTGCATGTTCGGTTTTGGCACTCTCTAGCTCAGCCCTTGCAGTCTCTAAGTCGGTCTGCAGATCGGCTTCGTGTTAGATGGCCCTCTCGGCCTCATGAAATTTCTCCTAATTCTCCGCCATCCACTTGGTGGCCGAGGTAAAAGCATAAACAGATTGCATAAGAAAAAGAACTTGTTAAGAAGCCGAGGAAATAGTTTATGAAAGAATGCAGTTAAGGGAATGAAGCAAGACATGTACCTGAGCCAGGGCGTGCAGACCGTAGTCATACACCTTCGTCGGATGCATCTTAGACAAGAATGCGTAGTCGGCAGCCGAGGGAGCGAAGAACATTGACACCTTAGCCGCCCTCAAGTTTGCGATGAGTGATGATGGCTCGGCTTTCAGAAGTGCCAAGTTCTGGAACCAGAAGGCCCCCATGCTAGAAGAAGAGGCGACTCCTTCAAACTCCTCATCCCTTGCCCTCATCCATGATCCTGGTCGAGGGTCTATGGGAACCTCGGGCTCTTTCCTCTTCTGCCTGTCGACGGTCGGCTCATGAGGTGTCATCCCTGGGGTAGCGTCTTCCTTGGATCTTGCTGAGGCTCCTTGCCTTTCTTCTTGGCCAAGCCTGACAATAAACTGGGAGCAGTCATTTCCCAGAGATAGTCCGATATACCAGTAGGACGACCTGAAAGGAGCACGACACGTCAGAAAAATGCAGAGGCAATGATGAAACACTTGAAAAAAAGTAAAGAATGGAAAAAATAATATAACTCACATAGTTCTGTCAGGGGGCCGACCCTCAGACCAGATTCCTTGAGTAACTGAGGGGTCATCAGATCTTTAAACTTTGGAAGTTCACTCCCTCTCCCTCGTCCTCTCAGATATTCAACTATATCTTTCTCTTCCAGACTAAGTCCGGGGTCTGACCTGGCCTTCATTGAAGGGTTAGACCATCTTCTGGGGACCTTCGGACCGTCAGCTACAGGTTGTGCCTCGACAGAAAACTCCCATTCCCCGGAGATAAAGAAGAATCTCTTCTTCCAATCGTGGTTGGAGGTTTGTGCTACGTGGAGAAGTTTTTTTTCAGACCTCCTCGCTCCCAGGTGATAATACCCAGGCTGTTTGGACGAGGAGGTGATATTGTAACAGGCCAAGAATACGTCAGCCGAGGGCTCATCAGTGAAAGCATTTTTCCATAAGGAGACATAACCAAGGATCGTCCTCCAAGAGTTGGGTGGAAGTTGAGAGGGGGCAATGTCGAGGGCTGATAAAATATCTACGACAGCAGGATGTAAAGGGAGTCTGACACCTACCTTGAACATCTATTCATACACCTCTATCTCTCCCTCTTCGCCCTCAAAGACCCTCTCGTCTTCAGAGGGAACCCTTATAGATATGGTGGGAGGAACACCATATGCATGCCTCCACAGAAGGAGGTCACGATCCCTGACCGAGGAAATATAAGACGAGGCATGAGATGTGTCAACTGGGTCATCTGTGTCCTCATCATCCTCAGTCCCCTCACCCTCGGCCTCGGCCTCATCACCTGTCATAGGCCCTAAGGGAAAAGCCATCTGGAAGGCATGTGGAGATAGAGTTGACACAGGGACAGCCTCGGAAGTAACCATACCCTCAGCCTGGTCTTAGGTCAGACGCCTCTCCTCTCCCAAAAGGTCCAACGCCAATTGGCGACGATGCTCTCTCATCCATCTCACTCGAATAACTCTCGACTGGACGACAAGACGACCCACAAGACTCAGATGGTCTTATTATGGAAAGAGGAGTGGGAAAAATGGGTCATACCCAATTGGGGTTGGACCCTCGTCTCCTCTCCTCCTCTTCCTCTATTCGCTTAATATCTACGAAGAGCTTCTCTCTCAAGGATGGGAGCTCCTTGGCTAAACTGTAAAGCCTCCTAAGCATTAAGGGGGAGACCCTACACTTGGATGAACTTCTAAGCTAACTACAAACAAGTTTGCAATTGACCAAACTGGATTTTTGGATTGAAACAAAAGAAACCAAGTGTTTTAATCAAGAACACTCAAGAACTAGTCGCCGGAAAAGACGCCGGAAAAGTTATGAAACACCCTAAGGAAAATCCTACCCTACAAGCCTAAAACAAGAAAGCAAGAAAGAAATTAAGGAAAAGAGGACGCAACCTGAGAGGGAAGAGCGAGACTGCCAAACTCGAAATACTGAAATTTGCAGAAATGGAGGTTTGTCTGTTGGAAATCTAGAGAGAGAGAGATCTTGGGCGCGAAGAAGAAGAGAATGAATGGTTTCAAAAATTGCTTATATACCTTAGCAATGAGTGGGCCCATTACCCAAGCCAAAGTACAACCCACGAGGAGGACATCATTAGGGCACAAAGCCCCAAGTTGCATGCAGTCGCCGCGCCTTGAAAACTGGAACGACATTGGATAAAAATTTGACAGTTGTCCCATCAGCTTGACAGGTGTCACTCATCAAACAGACCATATACTTAGTCTCAAAAGAAACATTATCCCTCAGCCATCTCAGCATCATCTAGGGCTAAGGGCTTGGGTGGTGATTGATATACCCGTATATACCCTCGGCCATGTCGAGGGCACCCTGTGCCTCATCAGGCCCAGACGTCCCCTCAGGGGCTGACCCTTCATCAAGCTCAAGACGACCCCTTAGGGGGCCGACCCTTTATCAGGCTCCGGACGACCCCTCGGGCGGTCGACCCTTTATCAGGCTCTGGACGACCCCTCAGGGGGCCGACCCTTCGTTAGGCTCCGGATGACCCCCCGAGGGTACGATAGTACGAGGCCCAAATTAGGCCAGACTCATTGCCGGAAGGAACTTTGTCCTCGGCCTCACATTAAATGCCGAGGGTGACATCATCACAGCGCGTGGTTTGGGAGACGCGTGGAACAGTGCGCCTGAGGCTCACATGGCACATGAGAGACCGTTATAACAAAATCACACCCTCATGTGAGGGAATATTATGTCATCATTTGGCAT
This sequence comes from Sambucus nigra, assembly GCA_949130495.1. Classification (NCBI taxonomy): domain Eukaryota; kingdom Viridiplantae; phylum Streptophyta; class Magnoliopsida; order Dipsacales; family Adoxaceae; genus Sambucus; species Sambucus nigra. Next base: position 485,799,949 of record OX422212.1, on the reverse strand, counting down.
CTACAGGTGTCAACAGGAGATTGGCTAGATCATCATTCACATGCACCATGCATACTTGGGGGGTACACTACGCCCCCCAAGACCTATATATACTTGTCACCTACAACCCTACCGGGGGGATCGATGGATAATGGTAACCCTAGCAAAAACTCTTCTTGTACACATAGTAGAGAGAGAAAGTGAGCTTATGTGCATTGTATCCAAGGTCAGTAGTGCCCATATTTAGTGGATCACACACTCACAATGGAGGTAGGCCTAATTGGCTGAAACACTGTACATCATTATCTCATTGCTCTTATACTCATCTCCTTCTACACACTTATACACTTACATCTCTATGGCTTCCATGGTTACCATTGTTTGAGCTTATCATCACTTATCCGGTGGTGCTAGATTTCAGCATCATCACAGAGTATGCCAGCACCATAGATTTTTTGTGCGGTGCCGATTAGTATATATATTGTATGAGTAATTTATATATATACTTATACTTGGAATTCTTCTAATGTGCGTATAAGTAGATAAATATTGAATAAACACTTCTCATTACAGTAAGTTCTTGAAACTTCCCAGCATTATTGAGCAATTCATAATTGACTTAAATAATCCTTAAGAAGATGGTATCTTAAATAAATCATAGACATACGACTTTGTGAATAAGAATTTATGGGAGGAGAATTTGGTTAGACTTATGAGTCATTTTAGTAGTACGATATGCGTGCAGACTAGATGAGAGGTGAGAATTCTCAAGAGAGTGTCGCGTACTAACTTGTGTGTCATATCAACTAGTAAGCATTGTAAATACTTGCTAAACTATATTTAAAGCTGTTTTACACTCGGGCTCTGACCCGTTTCCTACCATTTTTCCTTCTCTTATATATATATATATATATATATATTACAGGTGCCCGGCCACAGGGGCATCAGGAGTAGATCCATTGGATTGGATGTGCTGCCGCTTGTGTGGGAGTTGCAGGTCCATGGAGTAGAAGATTCTTCCTTTGACTTATCAGCTTCTGATTTAGTTCTCTTTAGTTAGGGCATATGTCGCCCATTTCCATATTTCTGTTTAGACTTGAGAGAGCTTTCCTACTTTTCTATTATTTCAGTATTCTATTTTATTTGGGATTGTTTTATCTATTACGTTGATGGTAGTTGTGGATATTTATGTGGATTGAGTAATCTAGTTATCATAACTCATTTAAATGGTTTCGTTTATTTATCATTTGTACTATTCTTAAACTAGTTTATACACATAAGGCCTTTATAATGGAATTTAAATAAACATAAAATTAAATGTTTTGACACTTAGCTTGATTATTTATTAGGTGGTTAATAAAGAATTTTTTTTTACGACAGTGATGCTAAGAATGAACCAATCGGGCACTTTGAATTAATTTAATAAAGGACTAATCACTTGGTATTTAATTAGGCAGGGTGTCAAAGGTGGTATGAGAGCATTAGGTTCTAGTGTCCTTTAGGATCGGTACAACTCATTATGCATCCAGCTTAGCGTCTTTGCTGTAGAGCCCTATTTTTAGGACTATTGTATTCTTCCATTTACGATTACATCTTCAGCTATTTGAGATTTATAATAAACTGTAGACTAATAAACTTATTTCTTGTTTCATATTCCTCTGAGGCAAGCACCCCGAGACTGGAATGACCAGCCCGAGTAGCCAGCAACTCCGGCTCAAGGAATGATGAATGCAACTTAGGTCGTCGCTATAGTTGCTCAGGCGGTGAATGAAGTGTTAGCGGTGTTGCAGCAGGCCCCACCCTAGGTTCTGGTTATAGCGCCAGTTACATCACAACTTCCTAGGGTATGGGAAAGGGTTAGGAATAACATTCAAAAGGCACATCACTCAGAATTCTCGAGTAGTTCCGATATTGTCATCGCTAGCCAATAGAAGAAAGACATCCAGAGACATCTGCGCATGTATGAGTGCACTGACGTTCAAAGATGGTTACTGGATTCCTTTAATCTAGTAGGGGCCACTTTACAGTGTGCGGTTTGATCGTAAATATTCCCCATCCCCGTGCTGATGAGGTGGAGATTACTGAATCTTAAAAAGGAGTGTATGACGGTTGCAGAACATGAGGAGGAGTTCATGAGACTTATCAATATAGTGCCGGATGAGGAACCCACCGAAGATAATAAAATCTTATTGTTCTTGGATTGATTGGCCTGGAAGATTCGTCAGCATCTCATAGGTAATCTGTCATTGAGTACTTAAACTGATGTACTCAACGCCGCTCGGTTGTATTTCCAGGATCGCCGCTTCTATCAGCAGGGAAGTAAGCGGGCAGGGGAGTCCAGCCAACATGGCTAGACTGGAGGTAGTGGTGTCGGTGGGGCACCAATAGCTCAGGGGCAGATCCTCCATAGTGAGCAGAGCTCCCATCAGGGGGAAACTGCTGAGCAATTTCGATCCGGTGATTTCAGGAAGGGATATGGGGGCTTTAGATAGGGATAGATGGGCTAGTCCAGTCAGCATAGCCAGCAGGTCCAACATCATCAGAAATAGGGCCATCAAGGCTAATAACATTTTCAACAAGTCTAGTGGCGGGGTGGTAAGGACCATCAAGGTAGAGGTCAGCAGGGATAGAGGGGAGGAAACTTGAGGGACAAGTTCTTTGCATGTGGTAAGAATGGCCATAGGCACCAGAATTTACCTGATGGAGATAGGGACCCATAGCAGCAGGGTGCCTATCATGAGCCACAAAGGCCGCTCTTCCCATCCTCCCTCTCAGTGCCAGATCAGATGCCAACCCTACCAGCCATTCCAGCACCCCCCGTTTAGCAGGAGAAATTACAATATGGACGTGTCTATAATGTCCATGAGCCAGCAGCACCGCAGGCACCACTTGCGATTGAGGGTACATTTCCTATCCATTGCACTATGGGGCATGTTTTATTTGATACTGGGGCATCACACTATTTTATAGCCACTAGCTTTGCATGGGCCATAGGATTATCAGGCGCATCAGAGAGTACAGTGACCTGTGTAGACTCACTATTGGGGGATGGGTCTTTGATTTTCTTTATATGCCGGGGAGTAGGTATAGATATTGGTAGCTTAATTCTACCCACGGATATGATTATTTTAGATATGCATGAGCATGACGCCATTATTGGCATGGATTGGCTAGAGACTTATAGGGCCATGATAGATTGTTTTGGTAGGAGTATTATCTTTGCCATTCATGGTCAGGAGATGTTTTTGGTGGTGATGCCTCGCCCTGAGGGAGGATCGTCCACCCATTTATACTACCTAGAGGAGGAGACCTCTATAGAGATAACTGGACAACCTCCTAGCCGAGAGATAGATTTCGTTATAAACTTGATGTTGGGTACTCGGTCGATAGCCCGTACACCATACCATATCGCTCCAGCCGAGATAAGGGAGTTGTGAAATCAGATTGAGTAGCTGTTAGGCCAGGGCTTCATTCGTAGGAGCACCTCACCTTGGGGCACTCTGGTGTTATTTGTGAAAAAGGGAGATGGTTTATTGAGATTTTTCATGGACTACTGAGAGTTGAATAAGGTCACTATACGAAATAAGTATCTGTTGCCCCAAATTGATGACTTGTTCGACCAGTTGAGGGGAGCTGCCTTCTTCTCAAAGATAAACGTGAGATCGGGATACCATCAGCTACGGATTAGGGAGCAGGATGTGTCAAAGACTGATTTCTTACTGAGGTTTGGGTCCTATAAGGTCATAGTCATGCCGTTCAGGTTGACAAATTCTCCAGCCATATGCATGGACTTGATGAGTCAGGTGCTCAGAGAGTTTTTAGATCAGTTTGTCATCGTCTTCATAGATGACATACTGATTTATTCACAGACCGAGAAGGATCATGCTGAGAACTTGAGATGACTTCTTCAGACTCTATGAGAGCATCAACTATATGCCAAGTATGAGAAGTGAGGATTTTGGTTATAGAAGGTACAGTTTTTGGGGCATGTTATGTCAAAATTGGGTATATCGATGGAACCGAGTAAAGTTTCGGCAGTGAGGGAGTGGGGATAACCCAGAACACCGATAGAGTTGCATAGTTTCTTGGGATTAGCCGGATACTACATGTGGTTCATTTGAGTATTTTTAGAAATAGTGGGTCCGTTGATGAATCTGACTCGCAAGGGGGTACCGTACGTATGGGATGATGCTTATCAATTGGCTTTTGATGAGCTGAAGGATACGTTGACTTTGGTGCCAGTTCTTGCTTTACCCAGGATAGGGGTGGTGTACTTGGTGTATACTGATGCTTCTCTACAGGGAATCGGTGGAGTACTTCTGCAGGAAGAGCATGCTATAGCCTATGCCTCCCGTAAGCTTAAGCCTCACGAGAGGAATTACCCTACCCACGACCTAGAGCTATCAGCGATCATGTTTGCATTGCGAATTTAGAGGAATTAATTGCTAGGGGATAAGTTTTACTTGTTCATAGACCACAAGTCACTACAATACTTGTTCACTCAGTAGAAGTTGAACATGCGTCAACGCAGGTGGATGGAGTTTGTGAAAGACTACCAGTTCGAGATACAGTACCAACCAGGGAAGGATAATGTGGTTACTGATGTGTTAAGTCGTAGATCGGTAGGTGAGGTAGCGAAAATATGGAAGGAAAAGTGGAAAGAGTTGGGATACCAGGACGCAATGGACTGATCCTTTGTATCTGTGATGATGGTCATGCCAAAAATTATTACGAGGGTGATCTAGGCCCAAGCAGCTGATACTTTTATCAGGATCAGATTGTATGACTCCTAGTCAAGGGTGCTGAGTCCTATTTAGAGAGTTTGGATGGAAGTTTGAAGTTTAATGGGAGATTAGTGGTCCCGAAGGGAGAAGACTTATGTCATGCAGTGATGATGCAGTCGCACGGGTCCAGATTTGTAGTACATCCCGAAGGGGATAAAATGTACCAGGATATGAGGCGACAATACTAGTGGAGTGGGATGAAGAAGGACATAGCAGAGTTAGTGTCCAAATGTACCACCTATTAGATGGTAAAGGTGGACCAGAGACCGCCAGGGTTACTTGAGTCACTGGAGATACCTACGTGGAAATGGGAAAGAATTTCCATGGATTTCATCACTGGGATGCCTACATCATAGCGGGGTCACGATTTCATATGGGTAATAGTGGATTGGTTGACCAAAGTAGCACACTTTTTGCCAGTGCAAACCGACTACACTACAGGCCAGTATGTGCAGTTTTTTATTATCAAAGTTATGAGATTGCATGGGTTAACCCTGGATATTGTGTCTAATAGAGACAAGATTTTTGTGTCACGCTTATACGAGAGCTTTTAGGAGGCTATGGGTACAAAGTTGAGATTGAGTTAAGCTTATCACTCACAAATGGACGGACAGACTGAGCGTACTAATCAGATGTTGGAGGATATGCTATGCATATGTGTCCTTAGTTTTGGAGGGGTTGGGATCCGTCTCTTCCACTGGTGGAGTTCGCTTATAATAACTCCTATCAGTTTATGATTGGCATAACCCCATTTAATGATTTGTATGGAAGATCTTATCATTCTCCCGCTTGTTGTCTAGAGGTTAGGGACAACAAGTTGCTCGGGCCAGAGGTGATTCAGGACACGTTTGCCAGAATTGAGCTAATCAAGAGTCGCATTCGGGTAGCCCAGTACGGGTAGAAAAGCTACACCGATGCAAAGTGGTCTTTCTGGGAGTTTGGCATGGGAGACCACGTATTGCTACGTGTGTCTCCTTTGAAAGGAGTAATGAGATTCAGAAAGAAAGGGAAATTGGCTCCGAGGTATGTAGGACCATTTTGCATTATCGCGAGGATAGGACTGGTGGCATACATATTGGGATAGTCGAAGCACTTGCACTGTATTCATTATGTGTTCCACATTTCGTCACTGAGGAGATATCTTCGGGATGATATGGCCCACACTTACATCATGATAAAGAAGATTGACTTACAACCCGATAGTTCTTATGAGGAGAGACCAATGGCTATCCTAGACCATAGCGAGAGGAGAATGAGGTCGAAGGTAGTTCCACTTACACGGGTCCAGTGGGAGCATCATAACAAGATTTGTTTTACCAGGTATGCCTTATTTTTCAAATTTCGGGACGAAATTCTGTTATTAGCAGGGAGGTATGAAATACCCCAAATTTTTTTGGCTTTTATTAAATTAATTTGGGATGAAATTTTAATTAATATTAATCCATATTTTAAAATAAATATTTACTGGCATAATGAGAGTTAGTAATTATTTGATTGAAATTACTTAATGAGTAAAGTAATACATAGAATTGGATTTATTAAAATTGTCGTAAGTGAATAACACGACAATTATATAATTTAAGTCGGAGCGCGCTTGTGTCACGTCAGGACTAAATTAATGGAATATAAAGTAATTAAATTATAAGTCCCTTGTATGGTAATTTTGAGTGCGCCAACGTGTCCAAAAGGATCGAGATAGTAAAAAATGTATGCCCGGGGGTTTAGTCTGGGACTCGGGACGTTTTTAGGCCTAACCGATAACCCGGAGGGCATTTTATTAATTTTCCTTTTTAAGGCTTAATTATGGACAGAAATTGAAGGGTTATATCTGATGGGAGTTAGAGTCCTCGGGGATTAGAAATGGTAGAGTTGCAGAGAGGCTAAGGAAGGGAGAAGAGAGAAGACTCCAAAGGAGAGAACCACCCTACATACACCACCTTTATTGAATTTCACCACCAATGAGTAGATTGGGGAATGAGGGACGTAACCATACCCGTCAACACCAGCAAATCAGGCCTTCATATCTGAGGTAAGTATCCAACTTGCTGTTATTTTGGTTGATATCACACCCATGCTAGTGTAGGAGAATAATATTGATATTTCATAAAAAGATAATAAATGTGTGGGGATAATTATTGAAAATGCAGAATCGACATCATGTTAGGATGATTCCTTTGATGGATTTAGATTGGCGAACAAGAAATTGATGCCGAATAGAGATAGGAATCTGGAAATCAAGGGAATTCACGTGAAATAAAATAAACTAGGGTTAGAATAAATCCTTGAATTTAATTCGTTTGATGACGATTCTTGATGATTTAATGCAAATCTTACATTAGAAATCATCTATAATGGTTTATATAATGTTCCTTATGGTTGGTTGGGAGTTTGGGACTTGCTAATGGAGATTTGGTTAAGATTTATGGGCGAAACCCGTAGGTATGAATTTGCTGAATCTGGGTAAGAACTGCTCGATCGATCGATCGACTCAAGAATGTCGATCGATCGGCTGTTTGATCGATCAACCCCTTTTTATCGATCGATCGACACCTCCTGGAAATTGTATAATTTTTTCCTTCTTCAGTTAATTTGATTAAAATACGTAGGAGCCCTTAGATGTAATTTAAAGATTATAGTGGGTCATGGGGAGGACCAGTAGGGTCTAAATAAGTTCCGAAAAATGTAATTCTATACGAGATGTAACTGTGGGATAACGGGGACATAAAATTAGACAAAAATCGTGCGTACGTTAATCGAGGTATTGTGAGACTCAAGAAAGCCTTTGACCAGTATGTTAGTGAGGTCACACCTTCTGAATTTACATTTGGTAAAAGAAAATACTTCGAGCGGCGAGAAGTACTTATGAAATGGAGACGATTGAGAATAAAAAGAAATGAATTAATTATACTGTGACAACTCACTCACCAAAATAAGGGGTGGCTGGACCGATACTTTAATAAAAAAGGGAATCATAGATGGACCATTCTTAGCATCACAATAATACATTAAGTTTATGGGATAACCACCCTATATTTTAGAAAAATGGGTTGCCAAAAATTTAATTTTATAAGTTAAAGAAAGAATTTAAACAAACCAATTTGAAAAGAAAGTGGAAAACCAAAAGAACTTATATTACATCCGCAACAAATATACAATAATGGGATCGAATATGCTTTCGGTCAACAGTCTCTTACAATAGTATTCAACAAGTTCATTAAGTTACATAATACATTACAATAAGCAAATAAAAAAGCTTGGGCCACACGCCCGAGTAAGAGACCCGATCATAACTAGAGTACAAAAATGAAAGCATTTATAACAACATATCCCGTAATATTCGCAAAGTATCATGGCTCCCCCAAAAACACCGGAATAAGAAAGTCAGTACGGGCGTCCTTGCGACGGAGCACCTGAGCGAATATAAGATTCATGCACAACAAGAAATATGAATAGGTCAGGGCCCGGTTTTATATGATCACTAGATGAATAAAGAGTATGACAGTTATGTACAGTAAATCATGATTGATAATGATAAGAATCTACCTACTCAATCTCAAAGCATGAACTAAAGCAATTAAATGATCATAAATTCAATTCAGTTTTGCAAGAGGGTATGAATGAATACCATTAATTGAAAACCTCCATCATTTACATTGTTCCAGTTCATTGTTCCATTTCTCATTATGAAACATAATCACAATTATATGCTCTTTGTGGAATTTATCATGAATCAAGTCCAACTTGAATAAGAATAGTTATATTCATATATATATATAACGATTCTAAGACCGCCCGTCCGAGTTTCCCCACTGTGCGCGCCCCTAAATGACTATCATATTCCAGGGCCTATCAACAAAGACAACCTGGGCACCTAACGCAACATCGGGAAGTGGCTATATACCTGCGAGTGAGTCACAACCACACCCGGAATTACCTCACAGTCGCACAACAAATACAACAAACATAACAACCGGTCATATGGACGAGGACTATATCCACCCTGCCTTCACTAGACAGGGGACTTCACCTCATGCACGAACTTCCCTTATGATAGAATTTAGAGATCTGCGTTTAAGTAAATTATTATTTACCATATTCATTTTCATTTCCATTTTGATAAATATCACATTTTATCCAGAGCCATACGTAATTTATATCCTCATTATGACCTCAATAAAGGAATCAACTCTCAATTTATTCTCCAAACATTTTATGACGTTATTATAAACCACCAAGACTAGAATACCTCAATTGATTTTCTAACATCTCCCAATATGAAATTACTACTCCTAGTCTCTATCAACTAAAGGAAAAGAAAGCCCTAACTTCAATTTGTACACCCCCGGAATAAGCCCCATTTAATCCATTTCTAATGTAGGGTAGTTAAATAACTCATCTAGGACTCTTGTTTTCTTCATACAAGAAGGTTACTAAGTCCTAAGACTAAAGAAAAAGGGTGGAAATTGAGTTAGAAAAATAACTCAAAACAACATAATTTCCAAATCGATTCGCCTCATGCAGTGAATCGATTCATCCAAAAGCGAATCAATTCGGATGGAGAATCCAAGTTTTTTCCTTAGCCGAATCGATTCGGCCTTAGCTCGAATCGATTCGGGTTTGCAGACCTGTAGGCTGATCCCTTAGCAAATCGATTCGCCATAGGGCCGAATCGATTCGCCCCTCCGAATTCGCCAAGAATGAGTTACGGGTTATGAACCCTAGATTTTCCCCAAAACCAATTTGTACTCCATTTTTACACACATCAACCACCATTAATATACCCAAAACCATCCTACATGTTTATCAATTACTATACTCCACATAATCACCAATTGCAACTATGATTAGGGCTAAAACACCACAAAATTCATAAAACCTATATTTGTTCATTTGATCTGAAATACACAACAATCAATACAATTTATTTATCTTAAATCACATATTATAAAGTAAAATACTTTCATTGAGGTTGAAATCTCATATTCTTGGAAGATGGAAGTAAGATCAAATCCCAAATCTTCAATCTCTCTCTTTTCTCCACACTTTTCTTCTTCCCTATATATCTCTAGGTTAGTAAATACATTTAAGAGAATAAAATGAAATGTAAGACTAAATCGTGGCTTTATTCTAATTTCCTAACTTAAATGGTTATTCCACATTGAAATGATTCGCAACTACGCATTTATGTTAAAACCAGTCAAAAGTGCCCGAAACATAAAAAAAATACAATATGGCACTTATTTCGACTATCTCGCACATTTCGGGACTAACTACGCCCTCTAAATTGGCATCCGACAATTTTATAAATCATTTCAAGTTCCGGTTTCATTTAAACCATAAATGTCATTTAAAGCTTATGACACTATAAAACGTGACATGATGATATTTACATACAGATACAGTAAATATGTAACAATCTAGTAAATATTATCTTTCAACTCATTCAATTAATATTTACTCCATTTTCCAACAGTTTATATAATTACTTCACACAGTAAATTAATATAAAATAAGTTCTCAAAAGTGAGGGTCGTTACATATACGTAGGACTTGGGTAATTTGTGCCATGTATGGATAAAATATTATTAAAGGTAGTGGGCGTACCTAGAAGAACAATGGGAATATATATATATATATATCTGAGTGCATATGTATATATATAATGATATTTAGCTATGTATAATCATACCCGCGCTACTTGCTATCACAGAGGTTTTTGTGCCGGGACAGTCTTATCTCGATGGAACCTTTATGGGGGATACTGACTCGTACCCTAGAACATAGGATTCCTTGGTACAGGCTATCAGAGAATGATAGTCAGGCGGTCCTAAGAGACGTGAGGGTATGTGCTGCCCTCTTAGTGACTTGGAATTATGCTTTGCCTCCATTGTGTGTGTATTGTGTTAATACAGTTCGAGAGTGATTCCAAACTAGTATTCCCCTTTTTGTACGAGAGATACGGGGATTTGATAGCAGAGTATGCTAGCACCATAGATTTTTTGTGGGGTGCCGATTAGTATACATATTGTATGAGTAATTTATATATATACTTATACATGGAAATATTCTACTGTGCGTATAAGTAGATATATATTGAATAAACGCTTCTCATTACAGTAAGTTCTTGAAACTTCCCAACAGTATTGAGCAATACATAATTGACTTAAATAATCCTGAAGAAGATGGTATCTTAAATAAATCATAGACATGCAACTTCATGAATCAGAATTTATGGGAGGAGAATTGGGTTAGACTTATGAGTCATTTTAGTAGTACGGTTGGCGTGCACACTAGATGAGAGGTGAGAATTCTCAAGAGAGTGTCGCGTACTAACATGTGTGTCTTACCAACTAGCAAGGATTTTAAATACTTGCAAAACTATTTTGAAATCTTTTCTACACTCGGGCTCTGACCCGTTTCCTATCATTTTTCCTTCTCTTATATATATATATATATATATATATATATTCAGGTTCCAGCCACAGGGGCGTCAGACTTAGATCCATTGGATTAGACAGGTTGCAGCTTGTGTGGGAGTTGCAGGTCCTTACAGTAGACGATTCATCCTTTTACTCCTCAGTTTCTGATTTAGTCCTCTTTAGTTAGGGCATGTGTCGCCCATTTCCAGATTTCTATTTAGAGTTGAGAGAGTTTTCGTACTTTTCTATTATTTCAGTATTCTATTTTATTTGGGATTGTTTTATCTATTACGTTGACGGTAGTTGTGGATATTTATTTAGATTGAGTAATCTAGTTGGCATAACTTATTTAAATGGTTTGGTTTATTTATCATTAGTACTATTCATAAACTTGTTTATACACATAAGTCCTTTACAATGGAATTTTAATTAAAATCAAATTAAATCTTTTGACATTTAACTTAATTATTTATTAGGTGTTTAATAAAGAATTTTTCTTACGACAGTGATGCTACGAATGAACCAATCGGACACTTTGAATTAATTTAATAAAGGTCTGATCACCCGATATTTAATTAGATGGGGTGTCACATCAACTATTCCTAAGGACGTTAGAAAAAGGTCAACCCATAGGTATCGTTTCGCCCGTTTACATTTGTGCACACTGTGGTAAGGGAACCTTAGGCATTTCTATTTTAATCTTCATAGAGGTCCTAGGAAGTCTAAGTCTAGTATTTTGTTGGTTCCCAAAACCTCGTGTCGACGTGTCACATCCATTTGGGTTAGGAAATCACTTTTGGATATGCTAGCGTTTAGACGTGTTGATTCTCACATGCTTGCACATGATTCATCACTTGCTATTTCATATCGTTGATTGCTTGCATGATTTTGGTCATACACTTGTTGTGGTTTTATAATATATATTTGCTAGTGTGTTGACATGTAATTTTTGTATTCGATTTTTGTATAAAAAGTTTAAAAAATATACAAAAATATTATCTTTTTGAGAAAAATTTGGAAAATCTAAAAAGAGTTTTGTATTTTGTTTACACCTTATATGAATTGACATTTAGAATGACAAAGTCACAACTTTATGACATATTCTCGTGACTGTTTGATAGTGTTTTGAGACAATATATTGTGTCATTCATGTGCTTTACAAAATTTGGAGTCTTTGAGATGATATAGTGTTGCTACCTACATGATTGACTCTTCTTGTCCTTTATTGCACACATTCATGTATTTGTTTGAATTTTATTCTTATCTATCACATGTTGGTTGAGTGTTTCCATCTCAATTCTGTCTATACAATGAACCAAATGCGATAAAACATGACAAAAAGTAGTGCATATTATAAACTGTTTGTGAGATTTTGTGTTTATTTTGAAAAATGGGGAAGGGCTACGAAAGGTACTTATTTATCCTTTGTGATTAAGACACCGTTTAAATGGATCTAAAAAGTGAGAGATTGAAAATTATCCGGTGTCCAATGAGGTTTAAAAGAGCCCAAAAAAATTGAATGGCAATAAAAATAATATATGCCTAAAATGGGCCAATAGGTTTTTTAGTTTCGTCGCCTCATAAGAAAAATAAAAACCATTATCTTTTAATGAGGGAGTTTGGATGGAGTTCAATACGGTTTGCACGTCCTTTAAAGTCATGAAAAAGCACTACATAGTTTTGGACGTTATTGGTGTTGAAATAATTTATACTTTGATTTGTTGATATGATTAAGATGATGTCATCTAAATTCAACAATTTACACCAAAGGACTATTTTGATGTTCATTTGTTAGGAGTACACTTATGCATCTTGCACATATGATATGATTGAGTAGATTTTTCTATCGAATTTGTTCACACCCATTTAGTCCATTTTCATGATTTGGTTATCTTAGTATAAATTCATGGTGTGTATTTTTTATAACATCATTTTTGTAGTTTTTATGAAAAATAAGAAAAATCAAAAATAGTTTGTTTTCCTTGGTTTACTGTGACACCCCGATTTGATTTATGTGATTTATTATTTTCTTTGTGTATTTCAATCAAATAAAAAGGGGGAGTTTTAGTATGGGGAGATTTGATTATGCTTTCATTTTTATGTGTTATATCATTTCAAACTCGATACGTCACGAGGTACTTTCTTTGTCTCATGTGTGTAGGTACACTTAAAGAACATTATATTGCACACCCTAAAGCGAAGATCTTGAATTTTTGAAAAGTTAATTGTTGAAGCATCGTTTGAAAATTTCGAAGACTCGGTAGTTTTTCTTTCTACGTTTAAGATTATGAGAAGGTAGATTTGTATAGGTCATTTGAGATTGATAATTCAGATATTTTTATCTTGTACTGGAATGGACGTAGGGGGAGATTTTTAAGGAGATTGCCTGACACAATTAATCATGTCATATACCGCTACAAGTTGCTACAAGTCGTTGAAGGATTGATCAGCTTGCATATACAAGAGACAACTGCTAATTACAATAAGACTTCAACATTCAATCCCAACAAGGATTAATTTGGTAAATTATGTTTAAGTTTCATTTACATTTCACAATAAAAGTGTTGGGTTATTTTTTTTGAAAGATAAAATATTTTTCTATTTATGAAAAATGGTTTTTTGAAATTTTTATAAATGGTTTTTATTTTTCAAAAACATTTTATCATAAAAGTTTTGGATAAATGTTTTCTGATACCTTGAACAGTTTTATTTTTGAAGTTTCCAAGTTATTTAAAAAACTGAAAGTTTTTTTGTAAAATGGGATTAGAGACTGTCGTTCAAACGACAACGTTCTCGTTCAAACGAGAACATGTCTCGCTTGAACGATGTCGTATCTTGTTCAAAAGATAGGTGTTTTATTCTGACACATCACCACCTTGATTTTGATTAGAAATAAGGTGTCAGACTTCTCGATTTTTGTGTGGAGAAAAAGTAGTTTTCTCAGAATGCGCTTTTATACTATTCTTGAACCATTTGAGGGTTCATAACTTTTGTTTTACAATTTACAATCCCAATTTCTTTTGTGTGAGTTGTTTTATGGAACCTAAAACATAGTTTGCTATTGTTCATACTTTGTAGGAAGATCTCTACAACCTAGGGGTGCGTGTTAATGTAGAGTGAGTCTCTATGTAGTTTTATGATTGTGTGGTATTAGGGAGTGCTGCGGTGTTCTTGGGTTGAAGACTGGATTGTGATTCATGTAGGTTCGCTGAGTGTGGACTTATTACAGATGACATTGAGCGATTACAGCGGGTATTCGTGTGTCAAACTGTATGTCATTGTAACCGTGTAAGTTACGATTTACAATTATAATGAAATAAAAAGGTTTTGCCCTGATGGGATTTTTTCCTGAACTTTGTGTGGCTTGTTTTAATTATGATGGTTTGACACTTGCGCGCACGTAGTTATTTTAGTTTAAGGGTTGAATTGATTAGATTCTCATATTGACACTAATTAAATAAGGTCATGATTCGAATTTGTGCATCTATTCTAATCTTTATTCTACTGTAGCGCTCTCAATGGTCATCATTAGGAGTAACAAATTTATGGATTTGTTCGTGATTTATATACATGGCCACAGAGGCATAGGACGACATCTTCGTATGTTCACTTCTCTATGCTAAGCACACCTATCCCCATAAACCCACTACCCTAACCCAGTGCACCCCAACCCTGTACCCCAACCACCCCATTGTCGTGCACATAACTAATTACCTCTTCCCCATTCCCCAAATCCATACCCGACCCCTTCCCTATTCTATAAACCCTAACCCTAATTGCCCATCAAACCCAGTCACATCCCCGGAGAACCCACATGTATAACTTAGCCCTTAGTTATATCTATATAAGTATATATGAACCTGCTAATACCCATAACCCATACCCCTCACCATATTCAAAGCCATACACACTCTCACAATCATTTCCCACACTTAAACGTGCACACACATGTGCTGCCCATTTCCAACCCTCCAGTCAAGAACTCCCCATCGCTCCTCATTTCAGAATACACCGATAGAAACATATTAATGTTAGTTCTTTGAGTGTCACCTCCATATAAATCACGGTTTGACATGTGGTGATTTGTTGTTTATATGATTCACAATTCAATAAAATAATAATCTAAGATCCCAAATCAAATATCCCAACTGATTCAAACTATGTACGAGGTATTATTACCCATAAAATAATAATCATAAACACCCAATTTCGAATAATGCAATCGCAAACATGTTCATGTGTTATACACACACACACACACACACACACACACACACACACACACACACACACACACACACATATATATATATATATATATATATATATATATATATATATATATATATATATATATATATATATATATATATATATATATATATATATATATATATACCTTTAAGAAGATGACAAACCCAAGAGATAGTCTCCTGAGATTGAGAGAGGGGAGGAACAACAACAATGCAGGTCGAATGAGAGGGGGAGGAGCAGCAACAACGAGGAGGGGAGGTGGGGGGGAGGAGGTGATAGAGAGGGAGGGTCGCCTGAGAGGGAGAAATATCATGAGTAAGAGGGAGCGTTTTTGTTTTGTTGAAATGGTAGACTGTAACGGGGATATTAGGGTTTTAATTTTACGGTTTGTGACACTTGTGTCAAGGATTTTGATCGTGGCAACACATAGATGTTATCACGATAAAAAACCTTAACATAACCGTGAAAAATTTATTGTTAAGCTTAATGACCGTAACACGACCGTGATAAGGTTTCATTTTTTTTCTCAAGTTTTTTAACCGTGACAACTCTTGTCGAGAGAAAGGTTATAAAAATCCTTTTTTCGTGCAGTGTATATAATTGCGTGTGGGTGTAAACATACTATATTTGAATTGTTAGGAATCTATCAATTGGTATCATGGATTTAAATGGATGATGGGACCAGGAACTGCACTATTGGATGATTTAGCAGGTTGTGTGGAGGTCATTGTTCTTAACAATGCATTATGTTTGTCATTGTCTCACAATGTAGATATATGGATGACTTAATCCACTAGACTATTTAGTATGTGGCTAGATTATGGTATTACTTCATAGTTATCCACCATTACTTTATGTGTGCATGTTCTAAATTCTTTAGGTAAGAGAGGCCTATGAAATTACTAATAGAGGCACGATAACAACCCTGAGGTTGAAGCCTTTGTATGGTTTATGAAACTTATATTTATATTTTATAGTTTAGTTATGAACATGTTATTTAGACACTACATAAAGTTATTTAATGCATTAAGGCATCACATGTATCTTATTATATTGGTGACATGAGTGGGGATGCAACCGAGTTGTACTCTTTATGCATATATATTGGGATGCAGTGCGATGTAGTTGCAAGATACCATGGTAGATTAATCGATAGTCTAGTAGTTGAGACTTACTAGTATATGTTATGCCTAGGGTTTGGAAACTCATGTAGATTATTTCACATTTGATGAGGGTTGAGGTATATTTTTAATTTGAGTGTCGACAGGTTGGCATGATTACGTAAATGAGTCGCATACTATTAGTATATCAATATAATAAGATATTTCTTTCAACTTTCAGACTTTGACCAAAATATCATCAATTTTTTTTAGGAGTTTATAAGTAGGAGTAGTAGGGCTTAGCAATTAGAGTTTCCATATTCACCTATTCAGTCATTTTCATTTCCTAAATAAGGTTGTTATTTCCATTCAATTACTTCAGTGTTCAGACTCATTTGATTTTGAGATTTTTATTGACCATGTTGGTGCGGGTTTATTTTATTTGAGTTGAGACTATTCGTGACATTGAGATAATGCTTATTTATTTTATAATGGATGTGGAGAAAATTATTTTATTTAGTATTTATATTTAATTTCATTACATGTACTGGATTTTTTAAATTCATTAGAGTTTTTTATTACTATTTGTGGCCATCCCCGATCCTCGCGGCGGGAGAGGATCCTTCTAAGTCTCGCGCGTCCCTCTCGGGAGCACTTCGGTCGGCGTCGGTGAATGAGGTGAAAAATGTAGAGAGGTAGAGTCGCCAGTCTATTTTACTAAAAACAAAAAAAAGAAAAGGGAGCCATCCCAAAGGACAACATCCAAAGACATACTGATACATACGAAACCAAAGTGATTCGAAAAGGGTTCGGAGGCTAAGTTACGAAGTGGGAAGGTGTTAGGCACCCATTTCGCCCGTACGGTCTCTCATGGGTTATTGCTATTTCGTTTATTTCCCTGTGATATGTGTGCTTGTGTATACATAGAGGATATAGGAATCATCGACTTGTATCATAGAAGAGATAAAGCGAGTCATCCGTAGGAATGTTCCTAAAAGTAATATTAGAAAATAGGATTTATGCGATTATCCTAGCGTCGATCATTATAGGGGAATGATAACGCATGTGGAATAATACGCCATTGAGAACATATATATATATATATATATAGAATTTGAGAGAATTAAGTTTAACGAATATAGAAAAATAGGAAAAAAGTAGAAAAAGGACTCAAGTCTCGGGTTTTACCCCTAGACGCCTACGTAGCCTATAGAGGCATCAAAGTCCACGCATTTCGTATGCAAAACGAGGGGTGGGATTTATCCCATAAATCCAATCGGGGACTTCTCTTATATGGGTGTGTGTGTAAAAAAAGTGTTTTAGTTATGAGAAAGGTGTGAGAAAAGTATGAGAATTCCCGTTTGGAATTAATGATCAAATCCTCTTTTTCTTGTTTTTCTTGGATTTTATTTATATGAAAATAAGAGATGTGCAATAATACTAGATAAAAAGTATATTAGGATATGCGATATAAGAGAATAAAATTAGTAAGTAACATAACAAACTAATGAGAATTTAGGCGAATTTAAGGAGAGAGTGTAGAAAGTTGGACCTTCTTGAAGATCTTGAGCTTGATCTTGGATGTTGGAGAGCAGCCCTTGTGCTTGGATGATGATGGAGATTAATTAATTCATCAAGTTTGATGAAAAATGTGATGAAATTTGAAGGTTGAAAAGGGATTTGGATGTGGAAATCACGCTGAGTTCGAGAGGGGTTTTGTGAGCTTGTTGAGAGTGACAGATCTCTAATTTTTCTCCTTTTTTTCCTCCCTTTGGAATGAGGTAAGGACCTCTTTTTTATAGGCCCATGTCATTACCGATCGTCATAGACCTGGTCCTGCCAATTGGTAGGTGTGTTTAGGCACACTGCCGATAGGTTGGGCTTGGAACCTGCCGTTTGGCAGTGTCTTTCAGGTTCCTTCAGAAAATCGGTCGTAGAACGTAAACTGTTAATTCAATTTATGCATAGGTAAAACCATTTGAAAGGTATTTCAGAGACCTTCTAAAATCCTTTGGACTTCTCCCGAGTTCGGGAGTTGATTTTGGGTCAAATGTGGCTCGGAAGCGCTCGTCGATCCTTTGGATGAGGAAACTTCGGATGCAAACGGATCGTTCGTCTTCATGGTAAGTCAGAATCGCTCATGGTGCGGATCTTTGGAAAGGTGAGGAGATGTACTTCGACATTCCAAAGAGTTTTCCTGGGTTCAGGGAGTTGACTTTGGTCAACCGGGTCCTGGAAGCATTCGGTAACCTTTCAGAGTAAAATGGATCGTTCATTCGTACTGTAAGTCAGAATAGCGCACGGGGTGGACCGTTAGAAAGGGGTTTTAGCTACCTTTGATGATTCATTTAGTCTTAATCGAGATGAAGAGTTTTACTTTTGGTTAAACAGAGCCTGGGATAATTCGGTGACCTCCTGATCAAGTTTCGGGGAAAAATAGGTCGTTCGTTCGCATGGTAAGTCAGAATCGTGCATGGGATGGACCGTTGGAAATGGAATTCAGTGCCTTTCGAATATTCATTCAATATCGATCGAGGTGAAGAGTTTGAATTTTGGTCAAACGAAGCCTGGGAGTGCCCAATGGCCTTTAGGTTAGTACCTGGGGTATAACTTGGGTTTGTAATGATGAAGGGAGGTGCTAGGGACGTAAAGGAGGTTAAGGGGGTATTAGAATGGGGTGTCTACAGAGCCTCTCGATGGGTGAGTTTGGAACAAACAATAGTAGTTGTATAGACCCCACATGATGCCTTTGAAAGAGGATGACCAAAGGGTCGAGGTTGATTCTGAGGACCAAAGGATGACGATGAACTATTCTGTGGTCCAAAGCCAATTCTGAGGGCTTAAAGATGAGGGTGACTGATTCTGCGAGTCAAAGCCAATTCTGAGGGCTTGAACATGAGGGTGACTGATTCTGCGAGTCGAAGCCAATTTCGAAGGCTTAAAGATGAGGGTGACTGATTCTGTGAGTCGAAGCCAATTCTTAGGGTTTGAAGATGAGGGTGGACAATTCTGCGAGCTTGAAGATGAGGGTGACCAATTCTGCGATTCGAAGCCAATTTTGAGGGCTTGAAAATAAGGGTGATCGATTCTGCAGGTTGAAGCCAATTCTGCGGGCTTGAAGGAACATTTTGGGGATAGTCTTAAAGGAAGTGAGGACCAAAACAATGATGGGGGTGACTAATTCTGCGGGTTGAAGACAATTCTGAGGGCTTAGGCTGTGATGACCAATTCTGCGGGTCGAAGCCAATTCGACGGGCTTAAGGTGAGATGACCGATTTTGCGGGTGGAAGACAATTCTTCGGGCTTAAGGTGAGATAACCAATTCTGTAGGTCGTAGCCAATTCTGTGGGCTTAAGGTGAGATGAAAAATTCTGCGGGTCGAAGCCAATTCTGCGGTCTTAAGGTGAAATGACCAATTCTGCGGGTAGAAGCCAATTTCGCAGGCTTAAGGATGAGATGACCAATTCTGCGAGTCGAAGCCAATTCTACGGGTTTTAGTTGAAATGACCAATTCTACTGGTCTAAGCCAATTCTGCTGGATTTAGTTGAGATGACCAATTCTGTGGGTCGAAGCCAATTCTACGGGATTTAGTTGAGATGGCCAATTCTGCGGGCTTAAGGTGAAATGACCAATTCTTCGGGTCGAAGACAATTCTGCGGGCTTAAGGTAAGATGACCAATTCTGCGGGCTTAAGGTGGGGATGACCAATTCTGCAGGTCAAAGCCAATTCTGCGGGATTAAGTTGAGATGACAAATTCTGTGGGTTGAAGCAAATTCTGCGAGCTTTAGGTGTGATGAACAATTCTACGGGTCGAAGGCAATTCTGAAGCCTTAAGGTGAAATGACCAATTCTGTGGGTCGAAGCCAATTCTGCGGGCTAGAGGTGAGATGACAAATTCTGCGAGTCGAAGTCAATTCAACGGACTTAAGGTAAAATGACCAATTCTGCGGGTCGAAGCCAATTCTGCGGGCTTAAGGTGAGATGACCAATTCTGTGGGCTTAAGGTGGAGATGGCCAATTCTGCGGGCTTAAGTTGGGGATGACAAATTCTGTGGCCAAAGCCATTTCTGTGAGCTTAAGTTAAGATGACTAATTCTATAGGTCGAACCCAATTCTGCGGGCTTAAAGATGAAGGTGATCGAGGGGAAATCTGCCGAGGAAATTACCTCACGATTTTGATTTGAGATGGGGAGCTGATTGCTTGGGAAATCCTTATATCTTTTGGAGACTTTACATGGGGAACAAAAAATTTGATGCTGGAGAAGTGATTAGGTGGTCCAGAGTTTGGATATATTTTTTGAGGAAATTTGAGACTTTTGGGAAATAGGATATGATCCTGTAGTTTTGGATATTTTGGAGGTCCTCTGGGGACGTTGTCGGGGAGAGATTTGCTTGGATTTTTAGATTTTTGCTGGGGAAATAGGGGTTTCTCTTCAGGAAGTGTGAGATTTTCTTGCTGAAAATGTTCTAAATCCTTTTCGGGATTTTAGGAAAATTTTGAAGATTTTTCAGGGTTTTCTGGTATTTTTTGGGAATTTTTGTATGAAAATGTAAGGGGGGTGGGGTGCCGGTCGGCATGGTGTGGAGGGTGCCATTCGACAGTGGAATGAACTTTTAGGATGCCTTGAGAAGGTAAAGGGGTGATGTCGATGGCTAGGTGGGGGGGTCAATACCGATCGACATGACCCTTGGCATCCTATATAAAGAGGGCGAATTCCCCTCATTTTTCACAGCTTCTTACCTTCTCTCTTTCTGCTATTTTCTTTTGTGAATCATTTTAACATTACGATCTCTAAAAAATGGCCGCTTTTGTGAGCATTGCAGTACACCGGGAATGGTTGGCTGTTGATGACTGGGTAAACGTGGAGTTGAGGGACAGGGCGCCTCTTTCTTTGGGGAGCGAGAACTCTTTTGACGCATTCGAGTCGATTGCGGATGAGTAGACCTTGATGCGGTATCCATCATGTCATCGCTCTTCGAGGGTGGTGAACCCTAGCAGTTATGTAAGTAAAATGACATTTGGCATCCTTTTTTTTGTGGTTTTCCTTTTTTCTTAGATTCTGACAAGGTTTTTTTCTTTTGGCAGTCTGATGTTTCTTTATCGAATTTGCGTGCCCATGGGATGACGGGGCTTAAGGATGTATGGGAGCATCTTCCACCTGTGGTGCGTTGGGTGGTATCCTCAGCAAGCTTTGGGAGGTTGGCATCTATGCTAGATGAGACACCTCGTTCGACGATGATTTTATGCGCTCTGGGGGAGAGGTGCTGGGACATTACCCACACATTTAATTTTGGCTTTGGGGATATGACTATGACTCCCATAGATGTGCAGTAGCTACTGTGGCTGGATTGTGATGGAGAGCAGATAGAGGTCGATCGTTCTTTGCGGGTGAGGCCGGAGGCGGTGTGCGCGATGCTTGGCGATGTGGAGAGGATAGTGTCTGGGGACTCCATCCGTCTATCGCTACTGAAGGATGTTTTATTGGGCAGGGTGATTAATGTGGAGGAAGAGCTGTAGGTGAGGCAGATGGCCCATTTATTCATTTTTTTGGTGTTGGGGGGATTTCTGGTGGCGTCGAGCAGCGACATTGTCCACTTATGGTTTTTACCATACCTGAGGATGTTTTTGAACATCCCTCTATATGACTGGGGGAGCCTGACTTTGGCGATCCTTTATTTTTCCTTGGATGCATTTAATCAGTGCTGATGGGAGTCTTTCACTGGAGCCATGTATCTTCTCGAGGTGTTCTTTAATTGTGTGCATTTTCCTTTCATGCATTCGTATTTTCCTTATGCATCTCTTTTGATTGCAAAATTTTTTGTCTTTGGCAAACACGGTTCTATGAGGTGATCGGGTGTAATACCCAGCTGATTTATTTGAAGGATGACACCAATGGGGATTTTTACCGGTTGCATCTGTGGCGGAAGGCCAATCGGCAGTCGAGGAAGTCTCTCCCTTTGGAGGCGGTGTATCAGGTCTTGAATGGCCTAACTAGTGGCGGGGTAAGACTTCTTTCTTCTTCTGTCTTGGTCTTTGTGTACTCTGATTATGTATTACCTTATATCCGCTGGGGAGTTTTTTCAGGTGACCTTTTACCCTTAGGGGACGGCTGTTCAGGATACAGGGTTGACGAGAGTAAATGCACAGATAAGGCATTTGCTGGAGCATGAGTTTGTCCATACTTGGTATCTTGGGGAGAGGGTGGTCGGACAGATTTCTGAGGGAGAGGTGGTGGTTCCACCTGCGAGGCCCATTATGTGTATGAGGCGGGAGCGGATGATGCCAGAGGATGCGAGGATCACGACGATGATTGGTGAGTCCTACCTGTTGTACATCGATACAGCTGTGCTGTATGATTATATGGACTTTGTGATGAGCTGGCTGATGGCGCCTAAAATATATGATGCAGTTCCCTTCCATCCCGTGGGTTCGAGTCGACCAGTGGGGTCCTCCCATAGCGGTGGTGGTCCGTCGACTTCTGTGGATGTGGCGATGTCGGAGGTCCCCTTTGTGCGGCTGCATAGTCCTTCATACAATATCCAGAGGGCTGATGGAGGGATGGTGCCTATGATGCATCGTCCTCATGCGATGGACCAGGATGAGTTGGGCTTGACATAGGACGTTCTTCGTCCTGAGGTATATCTTTTTATTCTTCTCCTTTGGTTTCTTTTGATCATTTCTTCTTGATACTGATTTTGCCTTTTCGTGCAACACGTCCGGGTGTCCACCATTCGGCTGGGGGATATTAGGGACTGGATATCTTCAGAAACTGCCCATATTCGGGATACAACTCCTGTTCCTTCTTTCTTGGTGACGTTTGCCTCATCCAACGAGGAAGAGAGCGTGTTGCAGGTGTGGAAGCTCTTAGGAGAAAGAGGTGAAGATTAGGTGAGAGCGAGAGAGGGAGAATGTGGGTTCAGGCTGAGTCCCGTTGTTTTTTGCTTTTCTTTATTTTCCTGCAAAATGCTGTAACACAGAAACATATCTATGCAAATGAAGTTTTTTTATCTGATGTTAATGATGAATGAATGCATGCACATGCGCTTTTTACTTTGCTGCTGAGACCGTGAAAATGAATATTTTGCGATTTGAAGGAAATTTTTATTCAAAATGAGAATTTATATAAAGATGTAAAGGGTATGTTTGAATTTCTGTTTGAGAATATCAATTTATTTTGAGTTTTTTGAATTTTGACAAAAGAGGAAAAAAAGGAAAATTTTCAAAAGTAGGGGGTTGCCGATTGACAAGCACCTTTTACTTCCTATCGGCAGCTTAGTTTAGTCCCATCAATTCAAAGCTTTGATTGGAACCCTCTTCAGCCTTTGGTACATTGTGGGGTAGGATTTCCTCTGATTTCTACAGGGGTTATGTCTTTTGAGGGGTTTTCAAGTATAAAAAGGGGTAAGGGTGGAGTGTTTTCATCACACTTTCACATTCTCCTTCTCTTATTCCGTGAGATGTCTCTCCGTGGTAGTGTTGAGTTTTCTAACTACCTCGAGACTTTAGAGGCGATGTTCTCTTATAACGTCGACTACGATGCATAAAACATGCGTCGAGTTTCTTTATGGCGTAATCGTCCCATAGAGTGGAACATGCTGATGGCGGCGGTACAATTCTGGTACCCTGAAGACCATGTATTCCGCTTTGGCTTAGAAGAAGTCTGTCTGACTTACGAGCAATTTTTTGGCATATTGGGGATAAATCCTGGTGTTACTGAGACTCTGCCTGAGTTTTCTCAGTCTCCCCGGGAGTTGTTGGCTGGACTTCTCTGCGTCTCGCACTCGGAGGGTAGATCCTTGGTCACTGGAGGAATGATTTCTCTTCCAGCGGTGCTGCGGTCTGTGCATTTATAGGAGGTTGGTGATTCTAGATATGCCGGAGCTGTCATTCTAGGTTTTGTTTCAAAATTATTGCTGGTGACTAGGGAACTGCTGGTGGACCCACAACTTGCAGCTATTACCTCATGGATGTCCCAATGTCGCAATCCTGCGACGGTGATATTGGCGGAGACTTTAAATGGAATGGATGCCTAGCACGAAGGTCATTCTGACTTTCTGAGAGGTAACCCTGTGATGCTGTTCATGTGGATGGCTGAAAGATTCCACCTGGTGACTCCTCTGGAATACCCTTTGTCGGTTGTGCCCAACTTTTTTTCACGCCATTTCATCAGTGTGGGCTTGGATATTGAGAGTTGGGAGAACTGGTTTGTGGAGCATGGGGCTCTAAATCTGTTTTGGTCAGTACCTTGGAGGGGATAGCTGCTGCCTATTCTGGAGCTGGGGGAATACCCTTACGTTCGGTTGGTTGGTCTCAGACAGACCTCTGTCTATTTTCCTTAGCGACTTCTGTGCTAATTTGTCTAGGAGCAGATCATGCCACCTCGGACACTAGACTTCTTTTCGATAGAAGATCTGACAGAGCGTCTGCACATGCGGCTTGGCTCTTTGTGGGAGAGTCGGCATCCGTCAACCTGTCCCTCTCAGTCTGCTGGGAGAGTTTGGTACATCCCTGGGGATTATATGAAGTGGTTTTGGAGAAGATTAGTCAGTAAGATCTTGGCAGTGGAAACTGGACAAAGTTGATTTTTTTTATCTGATACCATGGAGGGAGGTGTGATAGTTTTTCTGAGGCTGGTTCGAGCCTACCGGTCCATAGAGCGTTTGTGACACTCCATTCAGGAAGGGGAAGTATGGGGGCCCCAGGATGTAGATGATGACGATGAAGCAAGATCCTCCGGTAGATGTGGGTAGGACTCTTGAAGAGTTTGTTTTGTAATGGGGAATAAATTTGGGAATTTATTTGGCTTTTTAGGAAGGTAGGGGGAAGGGAGTCATACGTTCCTTTTCTAATGAAATTGCACTGTAGTTTCTTTATTAATGAAATAAATAAGTTTTTGATCATCTAACGGTGCCTTTTGATGAATTTTGTATTTTTTTGAATTATCTATACCGATCGCTAAGGCATGCATAATCCATTTGTTCAAGTATATGTTAAAGTGAACTGTCATTCTCGAAGATAAGAAAAGAATAATTTTTTGTGAAAAAAGAAGGGGCCGTGCTCATGTAAGATGTATGAGTTGCCTACATACCTCTGGGAGTTTTTGGAAAATTTTAATTTTTATGAGAATGATTTTTGTAGAGGATCAAACCCACGTAGTTCTGAGTAGAGGGAAATGTAGAGATTTTTTTATTTTATTTTATAGAATATAAGGGAGATGAAAAGAGTCGTAGCGCGCCGAGATTTTGGACTAGGAGTAGGAATTCTTGAGGCGGTCCAGGTTCACTGAACGAACCAAATCTTCTTCGTCTAGATCGGTGAGCATGGCGGCACCGCCGGACAAGATCTTCTTCACGATGTATGGTCCGCTCCAATTGGGCTTGAATTTCCCTCTGGGGTCCCAGATGGGCTCTACTATTTCTTTCAGGGATAAATCCCCTTCTCCGACGCCGCGGTCCTTGACTCTCTTATTGAATGAATGAGCTATTCGGTGATGGTACCCTTGTATGTGGTATAGAGCTTTCAATCTCCTTTCGTCCAAGAGTGACAACTCATCGAGGCAGCATTGATGCTATCCCTCCTCACTGACCTTTCTTTCAAGTATGACGCATAACGAGGGTATGTAGGACTGCTTCCATGCCATAGACTAGAGAGTAAGGGATATCCCCAGTAGAGGTTCGAATTGAGGTTCAGTAGCCCCAGAGGGGGTAAGGGATTTGGTCGACCCAATCTCGATAACTTTCGGTCATCTTGCTGATGATGGATTTGAGGTTCTTGTTAGAGACTTCGACTGCACCATTGGTTTGTGGTCAGTAGGGAGAAGATTTGTGTCTCTGGATCCCATACTCGTTGATCACTTCTGTGACTTCTAGCTCAAAATGCAACCCCTTATATGACCCTAGCTCGTGCAGGACCCCATATCGGCAGATGATGTTTTTCTTGATGAATTTAACAACTTTCTTGGCATTCAAGACTGCGTATGACTTAGCTTCGACCTATTGGGTGAAGTAATCAATTCCTACCAAGATTAACCCATTCTCGTTAGAGGCCTTGGGTGTAACCTTCCTTATAATGTCGATGCCCCAGGTGGAGACCATCCAAGGAGAAGTTATGTTGTATAATTCTCGCGGAGGCAAGTGTTTAAGGTTGGAGAACAATTGGCAATTGCAGCATCTCTGGACATAGGCGACACAATCTTAGATCATGGTGGTCCAGTAGTAGCCTTGTTGGACGATCTTCTTGGTAGGCATGTGACTATTTATCTTGGGTCCATATTCCCCGCTGTGGATTCTCTGCATTACCTCTTCAATGTCAGCCCCTGCGATGCAGTGTAGATGGGTTCCATCGAAGTTTCTCTTGAACAATGCTTTGTGACAGATGATGTACTGGGGGGCCAATCTTCGGAGGGTTGCTAGTTCCTTCTTGTTTGAATCCTTGGGATACCTACCATGCTTTGAGAAGGTGCCATATATCATAATACCAGTAGTTGGGTAGCTCGGGATCTTCTGTGGTGACGAACTCAATGTGGTAGCAGTGGGTTGGTTTGTTTTGCTTTTGGACTAGGAAGGGGGCCATTGTTATTCCCTAGGGCATGTCGACCATAGAGGCCAAAGTATCAAGGGTATCAGCTAGGTTATTCTTTGCTCGAGGTAGGTAGTGGAAGGTGATATCTTGTAATTGGGAGGCTAGTTCTTTTAAGTGGGCATAAAAGGGTTGTAATTTCTCGTCCTTGACTTTCCATTTTCTGGGCACTTGACCGATGATGAGGGCAAAATCCCCATTGACATCTAGGCATTGAATTCCTTTCTTGAGGGAAAATTTGAGGCCTAACATACACAACTCGTATTTAGTCATATTATTCGTGTAGGGGAAATCCAATTTGATGGCGATGGGAGTGTGGGAGTCATCTGGGGCAATCAGAGGTATCCCAATGCTGTATCCCTTTTTATTGACAGCGCCGTCAAAGAAAATTTTCCAATGATGGTCGTCCTGAGCAGTGTAGAGGATGTTTTCATCAGGGAATTCGGAGACCCATACATCAGCTTCTTCCATGGGGTAGTAAGCGAGGTAATCCGAGATGGATCTTCCTTTCATAGCTTTCTGTGTGAGGTACACAATATCAAACTTGGCTAAGAGCATCAGCTATCGAGCCATTCGACTGGATAAGGTGGATTTCTTAAGTCGGTACTTGATGGGGTCCATTCGGGATATAAGTTTAATGGGGAAGGCGATCATGTAGTGTCGCAACTTTTGGGTGACCCAAACAAGCGCGACGCATGCTTTTTCCAAAGAAGTGTAGTTGACTTTGTACCCGAGAAATTTGTGACTGGCATAATATATGGCTCTTTATTTGTGGGAATCCTCAGGTATTGAGCTAGCAAAGCCCCTGCTGCAGTGTCGATTATGGTTAGGTATAGGAACAAGGGGAGACCAGGGTGTGGTGGAATGAGTACCAGAGGTTGACTCAGATATTGTTTGATTCGGTTGAGAGCTTCTTGGCAGGCCTTATTCCAAACTTTAGTTGAATCCTTTTGGAGGAGTTTTAAAATTAGTTCACAAATGGAGGTGAGCTGGATGATGAACCGACTGATGTATTGCAATTTCCTAAGGAAACTTCAGACCTCTTTCTCCGTTCGGGGATGTGTCATCTCAAGTATGGATTTTATCTTGGTAGGATCTTCTTCTATCCCTTTTTCACTAACCATGAATCCTAATAGTTTCCCCTTTACAATGCCGAAGACACATTTCTGTGGATCGAGTATCATCTGATACCGTCGCAGTTGTTCAAAGAACTTTTGGAGAGATGGAACATGACCTTCTATAGTTTTGGAATTGATAATCATATCATCCACATAGACCTCTACTTCTTTGTGAATCAGATCGTGAAGGATGGGCGTGGAAGCCCTCTGGTAGATAGCCCCAGCATTCTTGAGACCAAATGGCATAACAGTGTAGCAAAAGGTTCCCCATGGGGTGATGAATGCAGTTTTTTCTTGATGATCTGGGGGCATTTTGATTTGGTTATATCCGATAAACCCATCGATTAATGACTCGAGAGCATGACTGGCTGTGTTTTCCATGATCATATCAATATTGGGTAGTGGGTAATCGTCCTTTGGAGAGGCTTTGTTCAAATCCTGGTAGTCTACACACATCCGAACTTTCCCTCCTGATTTCGACACA
The DNA here is from genome assembly GCA_949130495.1 of Sambucus nigra. Classification (NCBI taxonomy): domain Eukaryota; kingdom Viridiplantae; phylum Streptophyta; class Magnoliopsida; order Dipsacales; family Adoxaceae; genus Sambucus; species Sambucus nigra. The sequence goes on along the minus strand of OX422212.1, from coordinate 485,771,230 downwards.
GGCACTATTTTGGCTAGCCATGTGGGACATTTGATCACACGAATGAAGCCCACATTCAGCTATTTGAGCACCACTTCTTTGACTTTGAGCGACCATTCGCTGCGGAGCTTTCTCAACTTTTGTTTAACTGGCTTGTAATCTGAAAGATTTAGGATCTCATGTTGAGCTATTTCAGGATCAGTATCGGGCATATCATCATAAGACCATGCGAAGACATTCACGAATTCCATCAATAATTCTTCGAGTTGTGCGCGCTCATGCTCGATAAGGGTATCCCCAATTCTAATCTCGCACAGTTAGCTACTAGAGCCGAGGTTAATAATAACAATCTCTTCTTCATTAACTTGAACGCGGTTATGTTATTTGTTATTAACCTTATTTAGATCAGTTAAGAATTGTTCATTTGCAAAATCATCATCATCATCAAATTTTTTATTAGAATCTAAACAATTAATGTAAGGCACAACAAGATACTCAAAATCTTCATTTATTTCATTAATAGGAAAAACAACATTGAGAACCTCATCAAAGTAGGTCTCAATTGCATTTGAAAAAGGATAGACAACAAAAGTTAAAATGGGGTAAACATTGGGGTTAGGTGGGATTTCAACAGGTAAAACGGGCACAGTATGCCAGTTGAGGAGGGGTGTATCAGCAACTTTAATAAAGTAGGATGGATCCAGGGATGTAGTGCTTGAATGAACCATGCAGAGTGACAGCCCAGTGTCTTCAAGTTGAACGAGTCCTCGGAGTCACTTTCCGCAGTCTCTTCAGTATCTTTGATAAGCGGTTGTACATAGTGTTGGGTACTTTCGGCCCATGGGTAGCTATCTTGGAAAAAGATCTCTATTCCGAGTTTCATCTTTTTGTCTGTATAGCCATACCATGGTTCTGGAAAGACCCAAGAGGGGAAGTCCTCACCCTCTTTGATTAATCGTCCATTCAAGAAGTCACCTGAGATAGTCAGTCTTCTCTTTGTTTGAGACTAGAGGATCATTCTGATCTCTTGTTCTGATGGTATATACCCCAAACCACAAGGAGGGAAATCTTTCTTCAGTTCAATGGGCTCAAGTATCCCTTGTTGTCATTGTCTTAGCCCCAGTCCAGGCATGAAGTGCATGTTTGTGAACATCTGATTCTCATTGTCATTGCCATGAGGGTTGTATTCTGGACAAACCCTTTCTTTGAAATCATCCCCTACTGGGAGTAGGAGTGGCTCAACTTGAAATCCTAATAGGATCATATCATTTAACCCGTCTTGTATCTCAATCTTTAGATTGCTGGTGCTTTCACCCTCAGTTTTATTATCGTCGCCCAAAATGGTAATGACTCATCCGTCGGTGAAGAACTTCAATTTCTAACGAAGTGAGGAAGAAACAACTTTGATACTGAGGAGCTAAGGTCATCCGACTAACATGTTGAAATAAGCGGGAATGTCAATAACTTGGAATTCAACGATGGGGTTTATAGGGCCAGCCCCTATTACAAGTTTTATAGATCCCATCACCTCCCGATGGGTATTATCATAGACACGTACAACAACAGAAGTTGGAGAGAGATCACTTTCCTTCAGTCCTAAGCATTTGAAGGTTCTTAATGGACAGACATTCAAGGTGGATCCATTATCGACAAGAGAGAGTGGTACGATTTTTCGCATAACTTTGATGAAGATGTTGAGTGCATGATTGTGGTTTGGCCCAATTTTGGGGATTTCTTCTTTAGAAAAGGATAGCATTCGGGTAGAGGTCAAGGATCCGACCAAATTTATCGCTTCTTTTAGTGTAGTAGAAGGAGGAACTATGGGTCCAGTGAGCAACTTGATCAAAGCATTTCTGTGTAGCTGGGAATACATGAAAAGTCCTCATAGAGTGATGTTATCTTGAGTTTTCTTCAGTTGATCGAGGATATTGCTCTCCTCGAGGGTCATTTCTAGCATAGGAAGGGTTTCAAAGCCCTTCCCCTTGTCATTTGTGGGGAGTGATCTTGGGATCTAGTAATGCCTTCCTGATCTGGTCATATGATTTACTGAAGAAGGGAAGAACATGAACCCCATTTCCTCTTCAATCTCGGGTTATTCTGCCATCTTGTTTATTTATCCATGGAGTTCTTCAAATGATACCATCCCACATATGTTAGCTACCGGGCTAGTCTTCTCGAAAGCTTGTTCTTATTTCGAATCTTCAAATTCTTCCCCCCATCCGATGTCAATAATTATGTATTTCCATGTAAAGTCGATGCATTCCACAACTTCAATGGCTTTTTCATAGTCTTCCAATTCTGTGGGGATATATGAGGGTGAGGGGACCAGGCACCCTTACAATTTCATAGTATCAAGTAACTCGATCATATTGCAGATGTCATTGGTTTGCCTGGATATTCTGCCATGATCTGAACGATGTCATCTAGGTTGACTTCATCGGTGGGTACCACCCAACTGTCTGACTCTCGGGCCCATTTTCATTCTTCCAAGAACAGCGTGCTGAACCTATAGCAATTAATGATCATCTGTGAGGAAAATTTTAGCCCAAACTCTAGGAGTTGGTTTAACACTTCTGATAATTCCAATCCTCCATTTTCATAATGGGTATGGACAACGATGCATGCTCTGGTAAGGAGTGACAGGGTCTGATCAGCGAGTCTACTAGGGTGTAGGAGGAAATATGGACAAGTTTGGAGAGGTTTGAGAGAGTGTATAGGTGTGATTTGAGTTGAGGGATCAAATTATGGGTTCTCTTCTAGGAAGATAACATTGGTATGATATGGGAGTGGGTTGTGAGTAGTGTTTGGATTAGGATTGATTGGTGGGGTAATGGTACCCCGGTCAATTAGACATTGGACTATGTTTCAGAGATGAAAGCATTGGTAGGTGGTATGGCCAACAGTTTGGTGAAAGGCACAATGGGCATCTTCCTTGAAGTTTCTTAGGAGTGGATTCGGCAATGGACAAGGGTCCAAGGGTTTGATAAGGTTTCGGCTTATCAGGGCCTAATAGACTTTGAAGAGGGTATCATGGATCATGGTGTATTCCTTTCGGACTGGGACAGGGTGGATTTTTGGTGCCTACGAAGTGGTTGGTTAGGAGATGTTGTTGATAGTTGAGACTGTAGCACTGGAAGGCTTGTCATATTTTTTGGGGATGAACTATCTGGACACTTTCTTTGATTCAACCTCTGTTTTAGCAAGGCCTTCCTCGATTTATACTCATGCTTCTCTAAGAGCTCGAAAGTGGGGATAGTATTATCCTCCCATGGTAGAACGGACATGGGGCAAGAAGTTCTTCCTCGGAAGGCCGATTGGTCATGGTAGCTACTTTTTCTCTCCATTGGGCTATGAAGTTACTGACTGATTACTCAGAGTTCTGTTTGAGAATCTCTAAATCACAATGGGTGACCTTAATCTCTTCGTTATATTTGTATTGCGATATGAATTCACGGGCTACATCCTCCTAGCTACGGATTCTGGACTCCTCGAGAGACAAAAACCATCGGATGATGCTATCCTTCTAAGTTTGCTGAAATAATTGGGCCATCACTTATTTTACAGCCCCTATGAGAGTCATGGAATGGTGATAACTGCGAAGATCAACAATCGATGGTCCACTTCCTTCGAATTTCTCGATATTCAGCATCTTGAACTTCTCGGGTAATCTTGCCTTAGGATAAGGAGACATGTGAGTGTAGTCCATGTTTTTTTTGAAGATTCTGACTTGGTCGAACTTCTCAGTTAGAATCTTGAGATCCTTTTTGACCTTTTTCAATTCTTTGCCTTTCGGATCAATGATCATAGGCAATTTAGCCCTAGGCTGGGCAAGGTTCGGCATAGGAACCTGGGCTGGTGGCGACCTATTAATAGGAGGGACATAGGGAGAGTGATGATACTCTTAGGGAACCCAGATAGGCTCAGGTGGACCCATAGCATGAGGGAATAGGTCCTCGGGCCCTTGAGGGACAAGAACCCGATTTTGTTGCATTTCTCGAACCTCAGTCTAAAGGTTGTCAAGCTTGGACACGAGGTGAGCTGAAACTGCCATCAGATTTGGCTGTGCAACTGGCACTTGATTTTTGTTCTCTATAGAAAGCGGATGGATACCGAACTCAAAAGAAGTAGCAGGGGAATGGGCAGAATTTCGGGGTGACTTGACTGAAGACCAAAGCCAATAAGGAGTCCGGCCAAGGGCGTGTGATTGGCCTAAGAGGGCGTAAAATTGGATTTATTTTTGAAAAAAAAGGATGAAAATATTTTTGAGATTTTTTTTTGAGATTGAAAGACAAAATATTTTGGATTTTTGGTAAAGAAAGGAGAAATGTTTTTGAATTTTTCATAAAGAAAGGAGAAGTTATTTTAGAAGACGGGTTTCAGCATGATTATTATTATTATTATTATTATTATTATTATTATTATTATTATTATTATTATTATTATTATTATTATTATTATTATTATTATTATTATTATTATTATTATTATTATGTTCTCACTTGTACTAAATTCTCCTAAATGCAAAATTAAATCTTGGACGGGACCCGAGCTTGGAAAATATGTGCTTGTAACATATGCACAACTATGGCTGGACTTGTGACCAGGCTTACGGGCAGGGTTCGGTTCTAAAAATGCGCGATAATTTAGGTGACCGGCTGACCCGGAATTTCGGCAGTGTTTTGGGTTAAAATTGACAATCTAATATGTGTGTCCTAGGCTTGACACCTATATGCCGGTATGCAGTTGGTTGAGTGAATCGAAAAGGGTTCCACCCTTCGACCTGGCTTCCACGATATACATTTTGATTTTCGAGGGCAATCGGCACCTATGGACAAGCCTTTTGATATACCCGAGTGTACGTGAATTGCTTCACTATATACCTCATGGGGACGGTACGTGTGAGAGAAAATTCAATATACTCGGCGTATGTGAACGAGTTCCTTGCGATATATCTCTCGTCATGACTTTGATTAAATGGTACGATGCGGGGAAACCATTTGATATACGTCGAAGATACTTTTCCAATGGAAGGTGAGAGTCATATGGCTTAGGCTAACTGCGCCTTGTCGGACCAGTGCCCATCACGAAGTGACCCTCTAGTATCTGGACAAAATTTGGTTAATCACGATGCTCTTTGGTGATATCATGTGAATCATGAATGATACTCTTATTAGTTTCTTATGATGAGAGTATATTTCTTGATCATGCCCAACAGGGTGAAAAGTATGAGTACCAATGGTATACCAAGTATGGATGATGCATGCAACATGGGGGTATATGTGATCCTAGGTGCACGTGGTGTGAAGTGTACATGGAGAATTCTCCTTAAGTGTGTGAATAGAAGCATAAGCATGAGGCACACATGAATAGTAAAGGGGGAAGTAGGGGGATATTTAAGAGATTAAAATGCCCATGTAAATATATTCTATCCCTCAAAATGAAAAAAATCCCCAGCAGAGTCGCCATTGTGGACATCCCTGATCCTCGTGGAGGGAGAGGATCCTTCTAGGTCTCGCGCTTCGGCCGACATCAATGAATGAGGTGAAAAATGTAGATAGGTAGAGTCGTCGACCTATTTTACTCAAAACAGATAAAAAAAAGGGAGCCATCCCGAAGGACAACATCCAAAGACATACTAATACATATGAAACCAAAATGATTCGAAAAGGTCCTAGAGGCTAAGTTACGAAATGAGAAGGTGTTAGGCACCCATTCCGCCCTTGTGGTCTCTCATGGGTTATTGTTATTTTCTTTACTTCCCCGAGATATGTGTGCATGTGTATACGTAGTGTAGATAGGAATCGTCGACTTGTATTATGGAAGAGATAAAGCGAGTCATCCATAGGAATGTTCCGAAAAGTAATATTAGAAAATAGGATTTATGCGATTATCCTAGCGTCGATCATTATAGGGGAATGATAACGCATGTGGAATAATACGCCATTGAGAACAATATATATATATATATATATATATATATATATATATATATATAGAATTTGAGAGAATTAAGTTTAACGAATATAAAAAAATAGGAAAAAAGTAGAAAAAGGACTCGAGTCTCGGGTTTTACCTCGAGACGCAAACGTAGACTATAGAGGTATCAAAGTCCACATAGTTCGTATGCAAAAGGAGGGGTGGGATTTATCCCATAAATCCAATCGGGGACTTCTCATATATGGGTGTGTGTGTAAAAAAAGTGTTTTAGTTGTGAGAAAAGTGTGAGAATTCCCATTTGGAATTTGTGAGCAAATCCTCTTTTTCTTGTTTTTCTTGGGTTGTATTTATATGAAAATAAGAGACGTGCGATAATACTAGATAAAAAGTATATTAGGATATGCGAGATAATATAATAAAAGTACTAAGTAACAAATCAAACTAATGAGAATTTAGGCGAATTTTAGGAGAGAGTGGAGAAAGTTGGACCTTCTTGAAGATCTTGAGCTTGATCTTGGATGTTGGAGAGAAGACCTTGCGCTTGGATGATGATGGAGAGTACTTAATTCATCAAGTTTGATGAAAAAGGTGATGAAAGGTGAAGGTTGAAAAGGGAATTAGATGTGGAAATGACGATGACTTCGAGAGGGGTTTACTTAGCTTGTTGAGAGTGATGGATCTCTTATTTTTCTCCTTTTTTCATCCCTTTGGAATGAGGTTAGGACCTCCTTTTTATAGTCCTAGGGCATTACCGACCGGCATAGCCCTGGTCTTGCCAATCGGCAGATGTGTTTAGGCACACTGTCAATAGGCAGGGCTTGGAACCTGCCATTTGGCAGTATCTTTCAGGTTCCTTCGGAAAATCGATCGTAGAGCGCAAACTGTTGATCCGAATCGTGCACAGGGAAAACCACTGGAAAGGTTTTTTAGATACCTTGGTACTTTGAACTACTCCCAGGTTTGGGAGTTGACTTTGGGTCAAATATGGCTCGAAAGCACTCGTGGGTCCTTTGGAGGACGAAACTTAGGATGCAAACGGATCGTTCGTTTGCATGGTAAGTCAAAATCGCACATGGGGAGGATCTTTAGAAAGGTGAGGATATTTACTTCAACATTGTTCGGGGAGTTTACTTTGGTCAATCGGGGCCTGGAATCATTCGATGACCTTTCGAAGTAAAACGAATCGTTCTTCCATACCATAAGTCAGAATCATGCCCGGGGTGGACCATTGGAAAGGGGTTTCAGTGCCCTTAGAAGATTCATTCAGTTTCAAATAAGATAAAGAGTTGGCTTCGATCAAATGGAGCCTGGGAGCGTCCGGTGACCTCCTAATCGAGTTTCGGGGAAAAATAGGCCGTCCGTCCGCATGGTAAGTCAGAATCGTGCACGGGATGGATAGTTAGAAAGGGGGTTTAGTTCCCTTCGAATATTCATTTAGTCTCGTTCGATCAAAAGAGTTTGAATTTTGGTCAAACGGAGCCTGGGAGCATCCGGTGACCTCCTGATCGAGTTTCAGGGAAAAATGGGTCATTCGTCCGCATGGTAAGTCAGAATCATGCATGGGATGGACAGTTTGAAAGGGGATTTAGTTCCCTATGAATATTCATTCAAACTCGGTCGAGATAAATAGTTTGACTTTTGGTCAAATGGAGCGTGGGAGTGCCCGATGGCCTTTAGGTTAGTGCCTGGGTATGACTTGGGTTTACAATGATGAAAGGAGGTGCTAGGGACCTAAGGAGAGGTTAGGGGGTATTAGAATGGGGTGTATACACTATTATTATTTTCATGATGGTGATAATGATATAAATTGATTTAACATGCTCTATATTTAGTGCATCGAAATATCCAACCAACACTTGGAACTTAGGGGGTGTTGTAGACGTAGGTAACCTTATAATGAAGTCCATGGAGATGATTTTAAACTACCACACTAGGACCTCAAGAGGCTATAGACTACACAACGGTCTTTGGTGATCTACCTTCACCATTTATCACATAGAACCCTTAGACACAAACAAAGATATATACCTCTTCATAACTACTCACCAATACTAGCATCTTATAGATTGATACATCTTATCCCTTCCAAGATAAATTGTAAGTCTAGACCTATGCACCTTTGTCAAAACTACTCGTCGTATCTTCTCATTCCTAGGGACAATCGACTTGCCATAAAAAGGTAAGCCCCCATCAAAGCGAATCGAGTATAATGGTTTTCTCGATAAAAAATTCACTGAAATTATCCTCGTAATAAGGTTCTTTAGTTTAGGATTTCACAACGTGAATGATGGTCTCTAGTATAATTGTAGGGATAACCATAAATGCGTTAACCAGCTCATCTAAAGTACAAATGTAACCCCGCTATAACTTTTAAATCACAGGTGAAGTCACTATCTGTCTATGGCTTAAGGCATCTACCACTAGAGTCACCATTCCTCGATCATATTGGATATCAAACTAATAGTCCTTTGTGAATATAACCAATGGATATATCTCATATACAACTTCATCTGCATGAATAACTAATATACGATCCTGTGGTTAGAGAAGAAATAAAATATCATTTCCAATAGGTAATGACTCCACACCTGAAGAGGAAAACCAATTTCCTCCAACTTTAAGTCATGGATGGGGCAGTTCAATTCGTGATGCTAAAGCTTTTAGTAAGAGTAAACTATAGGCCTCTCCTCATGCATCAACAAACTCCCTTATCCCTATAGCTAGGAATTGGTATACATGCTAAATTCAACCCCACTATGAGGTAAAGAAAGCACCAAAGGTAAATTCGATGTAGTCTTTAACTTATCAAAATCCTATTGGAAAAAATCATCCTAAATACACGATACCCCTTACTTCGTCAGATTAATCAAGGGACCTGCAATCTTTGAGAATCCTTGGATGAACCTACGATAGTACCCTACCAATCCCAAGAAATTTCACACCTCCATCGGTGTCGTGAGATGTTCCCACTCAAACACTTTATGCACCTTTCTTGAGTCTACTAAAATACCACTGTATATCATAACATGAACAAAGAACTGGACTTCCCTCAACTAGAATCCACTTTTTTTGAACTTGTCATGGAGATGGTGGTCTTGTAGAATCTGTAAGACTACTTTAAAGTGTTGTTTATGCTCATCTGTTATTTGAGAATGTATCAGAATGTCATCAATGAACACGATAATAAATTGATAAAAAAAAATACATGAAAATTTGATTCATAAGATCCATGAACACTACTAAATCATTAGTTACACCAAACGGCATGACTATAAACCCAAATGATTCTTAATGCATCAGGAAGTTGTCTACGTTACATCTTACCCCCTAATTTGTAACTAGTGATATCCTGAAATAAAATCAATCATCGAAAAGTATGAAGAACCTCTTAATTGGTCGAAAAAGTCATCAATGCCGGGTAATGGATACTTGTTATATGTGGTGACATTGTTCAAGTACTTATAATCCACACACTATCTCAATGATCCATCTTTCTTCTTAATGAAAAGGAGTGGAGATAACCTTGGTGATGTAGTCCTATAAAGGAGCACATGTCCAAGTAATTATTAAATATATTATTTAAGATATCTCATCTATAATGGATCCATACAGTATGGTACTCTAACTATTGGTGTAATGCTTAAATCTAGAAGTATAATGAAGTCTATATCCTACTCGATGATAACCCATGCATCTCTTGAAAAACATTAGTAAAATCCAAAACAACTCCTGTGGAGTCTAAAGACACATTGACCACTGCTAAATAATTCTCCTAAATATAGATATTTGTATTCAACCCTCCCTTGGGTAGTGGTATAGCAATCAAATACATTTCCTCTCTTGGAGTGAAAAAATACTATAAACTTCCCAAAGTATTCCACACTAGTATGATATAGGGACAACTAATCCATCCCAGACATTACATCATAGGTAGACAAATTCAACATCAATAGGGCGGCCAGTAAACATAGCCATTCAATAGTTAACCCTATAGCGCGACATACATGTTAGTACCCCATCCCAACAATGAGTTTATATGTAATAAAATATCATACGTTAAGTCTAAAACCCATCCCGATTCAGCGAAGCTCTACTGATAAAAGAATGAATAGTAACTATATTAAATAAAACTAGACATAATCCCCCACGGATAAAAAACTACCCTTTACTGCATGAACTGGTGCCTGCTTATCCCTTAAAGAAATTTAATACACATGCATGTAACATATTTTTGGTTGGCCTTAATGTTGGGCTGATAATGGTGTTAGTAAAGATAGAATGTCCAAAAGTTATGGGGCCAGTAGCTATTGGCGCTAGACTTATGGTATCTAGTACCCTTGTGTTCTATCTATCCCGAAACACCCTGATTTACCCCAGGTCACCTCCTAGATATTTATCCCACCTCACCACAAGTCAAACATGTTCTTGGAAATATCCTCTACTAATATCTTCCCAGTTGTTATCCCCTATGGCTCTACCTTGCTAACTTTGGTCTTTCTAGCCTTAGTAAGTCTAATGACCATGACCTTGACGACATCGATCATTATAAACCCTTAGTCCCTTATGGGGTACTCCTCATTATGTGGTCCTTTTAGCAGTTAGGCCGCCAGTGTATGGGAAGAGATCCCCCCACTACTTCCTTTCTTGCTTGCCTAGCTAGGCGTGCCATTATTATACTGATTCTCCCACTTAACCTTTTAGAACTTGTGGTGGTTTTTGCAATGCATTAATATATATTCCACCCCTTATATATACATGGAATACATCGGGCTCCCCATCATCACCATTCTTATTTTCCATGTTAATCCCCTAAAGAAGCCTCTATCCTCTTTCCCTTAGTATCCACATAACCGGGTGTAGAAAAATAGAGGTTAGTGAATTCCTAATCGTAGTCAGTAATATTATGATCATTCTTATTCAATCTTAGAAAGTCTTAATTTTTCCCTTCTTTCATTGCCCAAGGAAAATTCTTAGACTCAAATCTGGTATAAAACTCTAAAATGTGCATGGTACCACTATACTTAATAGTGATGGTAGACTCCCACACTTCAACATATCCCCCATGAATATAAAGTTAGATATAATATGCCTATAACTATTAGTTAACCCTACCATCCTCAAGTTATTCTTAATATCCATCCTCCGTTGGTGCACCACAATAATGGAAGTAACTCCTACAAACTATGGTGAGTTTCCTTAGTAAAAGGTCCATGATCTCTCCTACGAAGATTTTTTTGGTGGACCTAGTACAACCACCTAAAAATGTGGCTATTGGCTCTACTAAGGGTAACGAAGTGTGGTGGCCACAGTGATTGTGACTGGTTGAGAATGATGGCATCCATGTAAAAGTGTTATGTTGATGGTGCCTACTATTATGGCCACGGCTCCGTTTAAGTCTCCCAGTTCAAACTCTCTAACCTCTAGTATTTGCCATCTAAAAGAAAACTAAAAATTAGTATGAGATAACAAACATGGATAAAGAGTACAAAGATACTTAAAAATAGATATCTAAAATGATGCAATACAAAACGTAATGAAAATCCCAAGGAACCTAGGAAACTAGAACATGAGATACCAACTATAACACCCCATATTTTCCACATACAATGTGGACAATCCCATATGCTGAAGATTGGTGATATCAAACAATTCATAACATTCTAAGAATTAAATAATTATAATGAAAACTAAAACTATCCACAATAGTAAATTCAAATATGCCAATCAAACGAGATAATTAATATGAATTTGAAATAAGTGAATCAATAAACTGAATAAGTCTCCATAATAATAATTATTGTCTCAAAAACAAATGAGATAACAACATTGGAACCCACCATGTGCCCATAATAGAATCTCTGAAAATATAAATTGGAGATTCTAATTGAAAGGAAATAAACATCTTATAGTTAATGATGGATAAGAGGATGATTGGAACACTACAAGTCTTCCTGCACAGGCATGCTGCTCAAACTCAGGAACACCTAAAAATATTTTTAGAAAAATATCGTGGGCAAGATCCCACATTTTGAAAGAAATATCTAACTTTACTTGAAAAATATTTAATGTAACTCATTACATCTCATATTGTCCCCACCGAAACTCACACTCAGAAAACTCACTTCATCTATAACTGAGGTATATTCTAGGTAAATTTCAATATCCACTTGATATAGATATCATGTTTAAACCTAAACCCCAAGTCCAATAAGTAAGAAAAGCGATCTCTATCAAGATTTACAACATAGCCTCACTACGTATGATAATATACTTAGATTAATAATAATACTTAGTACTAATATACTATACCACTATACTTAAAGTAACCACATAATAGTAAGAGTAAAAACACAATCAAAATCCTATATGACTATGTCCATCACCGAACAAACTACATATATAGCTATAACACCAAGGTTCTAACCTTAGGGGACTACTTATGTCTCTATAGGGTCAATCCATAAGAGGTTCCAGTCTTAATGAATTGTATAATAAACACAAATAAATTAAGGGTAAATCACTATGCCGTCACAACAACGTGTAACCACATAGCACAATTACAAGAAAAATCAATCCCCATACCTCTCTTTCATGAGACATTTGACCAACTGCACGTATGATTAGGATATATACCTATACTCAGCCTGCATTATCTATTAGGGGCATAGTACTCAGTCCCATCTCAAAAAATCTTGAGTGGTAAATTTCCCACGAATACTATTATACCTCTAGTATATCCGCAAAAAGTACACAAATCAAATAGTTTACAAATACGTGTGAACAAATATAGTCACCATCATAACCATACATATCAGGACATAACCATAACATCCCCGTAATTACATAGGATCAAAAGCCTAATACTATAACCAAAACTCCTCCTCACTACTAACCCCCATCCATCAGCCTCGAGGACCTGATTGATCGCCCCTCATCAATCGTCCCTTTAGGAACGATCGATCAGTCGTGCCTAGAGAATTCCAAAATGAAATCATATTACAAAATTTGGCTCAAAATTTAATTTTATTTGTTTTGTTCGAACAATATTGTAATAAAAGGTTTTCCTATCCTATAATCAATCCCAACATAGTCCAAATATGTTTGAAAGGGATCCTAAATTGGCTCTTATAACATAAATCCATTAATAGGTTAAATCTCAAAATATTAAGGAATATTCGTCAATAATAACATGTTCTTCATATCATTTCACTTAATTATGATATAAATAATTAAAAAACAAGTATAAATAATAATCATTAACCTAATAATGTGAATCATTATTTAATATCATTGTTATAATGATACAAAACAAATATAAGACGTAAAGAGGAATAAATCTAGTTTCTCCATGGTTTATTATATGATTCAATCCTAACATATGATTAACATTAATTAACATTGTTATTAACAATTGATATTAGATAAAGTTCAAGTAGTATGTAAAAAAACAAATTATTTCTTACATGAAATGTCTTGTTTGAAGGTCTTTTTGAATATCTTTCTCTCCACTTATTTCCTTTATACATAGGGTCTTCTTTTATTATGATATCTTAAATATGAGTATTAAACACCTATTTATAATCCCATTTAGGAGGGCCCCTTACGGGACTAATTTAAGACCTCAAAATGAGCCCAAAACATTACCCTATATGCACTTAGAACTTATCTTAAGTAGTTACCCAACCTAAGTCCCAATTTGTAGAGACCCCAATCTCTTACCCCTTTCTAATCTATATAGGTTGCCATTGATAATCTCTCTCTTCGGTTCCTTTATTCCACTAGAAACCCTAAATCTTGGGCCTTCTCTCGACTTATAGACCAATTTCGACATGGTGATATTTTGAGTATGAAAGTTTGCCTTTAACAAAGGTTTGAGGTTTTTCAAATAGCCTTTTTAATAGTATAGCCTATGTACAAAATAGATTTATGAGCTATTCAAAAATGGAAATATTTCAAATTTAGCACAAAGGACTTCTAATCGACGCTCTTTCGGAATTATTGATTGGCTTTCCCTTGAGATAGACTTTTTCCCTTATAGGGATTCCCTATTAAAGAAAACCATTACCTCACTTGCAGGTTATATCTATGATTGATTTCCTTCATAAATAAGATGTATATCGTGGAGTCACACCAAGGGGGAATCCATACACAAACCCTGCACTAACATAATGTGTCTACATTAGTATGAAGATGGAATGTTTTAGACAAAGTGTTCACATCAAATAAACCTAGAGGGTGTGAATAGGTTTCAATGATAATATTCCCAATTTCAAAAGTCCTTGGACAATTTTAGATCAATCTTAATTAAAGGGTGCCTATGTGAGAGATCTACTAGTTACAAGCCAAATAACACATTAGGAACAAATCTAAGTTAGTTGTGTGATGTAACTAAATCCGTGTCCTAAGATCACTTTAGCAATGGATCTTGTCAGATCCAATCTAAAATCTAAGTGTGTGTGTATGTGTAATATACATTGTGTATACGAGCTTTAGATAATCACGAAATAGGAACAAGACACGATATTCGAGAAAGAACTCCCACCAAGGGGTGAAGAACCCTTGGCGCATCCTAGTCTATCATTTAATTTGAAAAGAATTTTTTTTGAAAATGTAAGAAAATACCCCTGTCTTAGTACCGAACAAGAACTTCCTATGGATGTTGAAGCTCTCCCCCATTTTAATGAGTAATCCACTCGAAACTCCATCAAGATAACATGGAAGTTGTAAGTCACGTTCTCCATCCTTGAAACTCACCATGAATCCACTCCCCAGTTGATAATTCATTTGATTTTAGATATTGGGTGTAGATATTAGAATAGGAAGAAGGAATATAGGATTTGTGTTTTTTTCAACTCAAAACACTCTTAGATCTCACAATCATTAAATCAATTATGGATTCAAGGTTTTCTCTCAAAATTGTGAAGATCAATTGAAATTCAAGTTTGGAAAGTGTTTCTAGTATCACTTGCATAACAAATAATCTCTTTAGGTGTGATAAGTACCAAGGAAATTATCAATAAAAATTGGAGGGAAACTATCCTATTCATAGAAAAAAAATTACAAATCTATTAGCGTCACACACAAGGTAAAAAAGGCCTCCATGCACACCTTTTAGGATTTATCCAAATTCACACAAAATGTGTGACAGTTGTGGGCACGGGGAAAATATCCATTGTGTGCATGCTTTTAGGTAGTAAGTTTAAAAGTCCAAAAACTGTGTATGTCATGTGCACGGTGAAGTTTTGAAGTCGTGTGCACGGTGTTAGAAAGAAAATAATCCTAGCCTAAACCATTTTGATGTACGTATGGGTGCAAAACCCAATCGTGTGTATGCTTGTAGGAAGTATTTAACATACACCTAAGAAAGCATAAAAGACAACGGATTTTTGAATAATTTCACTTAATATTATAAGGAAAATAATTTTTAAAGTAAAATGTAAACGTGTCCGTGTGTATAATACTTGAGATGATTCAACCAAAAATAACCATAAAGGATATGTCTTAAATCTTAAGCACTTCATGCATAATCTTTTACATCGAGATATCGTGAATGATCTTTAGTTTTAATGTCCATATATTCTAATGAGCAAGACTCTCTTTATCTATCATCTATCTATGTAATCAAGATTTTTGTCTCAATTTGTGCATGATGGAGAATTATGGAAAAGAAACATAGTGATAAAAAATAGAACACCGTCGATAGGAGCTATTATACAAAAGCTATATAGAGTCACTAGAGGACACGCATAAAAAAATGATGGAGAATCTCTAGACACATGGCAATCATGAAGATGTAACAGCCTATAAGGTATCAAGTATAACCACATGATGAATACATGAAACATATAAGTAAACTATCAACAAAGACACCTAAGGTCGTGTGAATAATAGATATTTTCACTATGACAATGGTGGTTGTGACAACGAGTGAAAGATGTAACCGAGTCAACGATTTTCAGAAGAAAGCTAACCTGAACCATAAATAAGTATCCATGGTAACGGTCAAGAAACCAAACCATGAAAATGTAAAAGGAAAAAAGCTATATTCAACAAACGATCTCTAGAAATTGACTTAGCTGACTGAACAAAAATTCCAAACTCTGAAATATGATACTAATGTATGCAAATGCATGTAAAAACATTCATTTTGACATATAAAAAATAAGTTTGAAATAAACATCATAACCAACAACTCACACACCCAATATATACATATGGCTCAAAATATGTAAAATGTGAACGTGAGGATATTAATGATCAACATAATTCATTATATGAATTTTCTTTGAAATTTCATTAATGATAGCTTAGAAACATTTTCGACACAAACATTAATCACTCAACAAAATACTTTAATATTCTAATATAATCAAATAAAGAAACTTTTGTATTTTAATCATGGTATGGTCGTTAACAAGTATAAATCACAAAATTAAATGAATGCACATAATCACATTATAAGAATTACAATCCATGCTTAAGTTTATCATTTCATCAGTATCCTTTTCATATCTTCTAAATGGTATAATCTAAACATGTAATCTCCATCATATAATGTAAATCCCTAAAGTATATACTAAAGATAGTTCTACAAAAAATTTAAAACCCCTGGATTTTTTTTCTTTCCTTGCATTTTCTAGCTTAAGGATTTGGCTCTTTTCATCATAAAATGGCTTTTTCTACAACGGGTTTGGTGCATACTTCGATTGACTCCTATAAACAACACTTAAATTCAAATAAATGTAATCTAACCAGTGTTAGCCCATTTTTCGTTTAAACAACATATCATCAATCAACTAAAATAAGTCAAAGTGTTTTTCACACATAACTCTCAAATGGTTTATAGAAATATTTTAAGATAACCGATTTTAGATCTCAGACTTTAAACATGATTTAAAATCAAGCACTTATGAAAGCCACATAAAAAAATACATGATCCAAGTGATATGTAAATGCACGTGTAAAGTGAAATCATAAGCAAAGATTTCATAAAACTTTAATTATAATGATTTTTCGCGTGAATTCTAATATAAAATTAAATAAATAATCATTTGTGTCAAATAGTTAAAGATATATGCTTCAATCATCATTTAAATTATGTGTAACACCCTATAAAATCTATAGCTAGGTTGATCCAGTATAAAAATAAATATTACACAAGTCTAAACAATAGGATATCAGTATAAGCATGAAATAAAACTACCGACATTGGTAAATTAAATAACTTCATATAATGATAACAACGTAATCTCTGATACCATAATCACCAATAATAATAAAATCCCACTCTAGAAAGTTTATCAAAATATCCAACTACAATAGCTTACTTGACTAGAAAGTAAAAAAGAATAAAAGAGCGCCGACTCGACACCTACATCCTATATGTGGATCAACAGAGAATTGCAAGATTGAATGGGGAATGAGGTTGCACTGGTAGCATAGGTCCTAAAATTAGAAGTGAATAACAATGTTAACAACAAGTTCAGGAAGAGTAAGAATATAACTGAGCTTGGGCTACAATATAACTATGAATCGTCCTCTAGTCTTTTAGTTTCTTATAAGTTAATCCAACCCAAACAACCCAAAATATCAAAGTCGTCTAATCCCAAGCCCTAATGAATCCTATGAGTAAATATTATTCGTATCAACTGATTGTAATTTAGAATCCATAATCATGATAGTATATACAAATCAAGTATATGATCGTATATGGAAAGACAGACTCTACATCTAACATCTACATAAGTATGGTCCCAGCTATGTACACAATAAATAGGCTACACTCTAGCCCGTACATAAGGAAGGCCTAACCCTACCTCATTTGTAGACCACTCACATGTGCCTGGTATAGTTATAAGTTGTTCCACACCTATAACCTCAAAGTATCAATAAGAGATAATCGTTAAGAATTCACACCAATCATGTGGCCCCATACCCCAGGCTATGTGAGAGGATCCCCCCATTAATCCCATAGGGATACAACAAGTACTTTCAGCATTTAGTTTATGGGCTAAAAATGACCAAGGTAAATCCCATCTCTATCACTAGGGAAGTAGCACAGTCGACGCCGTACGCTCCTCATAAGGATACCACCCTACTACTTATCTCATGAGCACACACACATGTTATGGTGCACATAAAACCCAAGAGTTGTAATCCTAAACACACAAAGGTTACTGAGTTTTCAACAAGATTATTTAAATTAATTTAACTCTTTTAATTAAGGTTTAATTGTCAAAACAGTGCCAAAGTCGTTCAAAGGAAGTCCCCTCTCTCATTCTATTGAGATTTCATAAGTCACTTGAACAACTTAATAAAGTCGTTCGAACGAGATGTCCTAACTCGTTCAAATGAGTTATCGTCTTGTTCGAATAAGATGAATGCATTCATATTCTCCAAAAAACCAAATCTGTTATTGTTACACTTAAAAAAAAGCTTAATTTGAAGCCTCTAAACATTATAATACCCAATCTCCTTTAAATACAACAGGTTTAAAAGCAATTCTAAACTCTATATAGTCTTTTTACACGAGATTAACATGATTAAAATGGATTAATTTAAGATTCAATATCTTTTAATCAATTAAGCTAAGACTTTCATCAATTGGCTCAATTAGCAAGGAACTTTTGATTGATTATATGGGTATAACATAATCCTAACAATTATATGTCAAATCTATCTCAGATTCATAAGGAGTTTCAATAAAACCATATTTTACAATTTACATGGATATTAACATAATTTGAGTCATTAAGTTAATTTTGATTTTGGATAATTGGTTATTAAATTCATATTATGACTTAATTGATTTAGATTCCAAAGGAAAATTATACTATAATATAAAAGCAACTACATTCCTACAATAGGTGAACTTGCCTAAAATCAACGTGGGGTCAATTCCAAGATTAATCCCCCAATTCCTCTTTTATCAAAGGTTCTTATTCTCTCTGGCATTAGGGTTTCTCTCCATATTAGTCATAATGGAATTAGGTTACCCTAATGGCCCTAAAAAATAATAATCCATAAATTTGGTTTAGGCCCCATATGGGCCTTTACCAAATTAGCCCTAATACACCTCCAAACATCCCAAAACATAACCCAAGACAGATACCAACCCATAGGATTTGAAACCCATCATTTTAAGTCATAACTGAACATTCAACATGACCCATAAGTCAACCTAAACTATAATACCAACTACACTAATATTATAATCGGTACAAGTCCAAAAACTTATTATTAAATTATTTATTAATTTATCCAATACCTCATTATAAGAAACAACATCATGATCGGTGGAACATGACATCGATGGGATATTTAAAACAAGAAAACCCTCGAATTTGAATCCTTCCCATTCCATAGTCTCCTAAAGTACACAATCCCTTATAAATATAGTACAAGGTATAGTTATAGGTCGTACCGCACCTATTACCTCAATAATTCAACAAGAGATAATCATTATTCCTTCAAACCAATCATCTAGACCCATACCCAGAGCTATATGAGAGGATCCCCCCATTAATCACCTCAGGATAAATAAGTACTTACAACACTTAGTTTCCAGGGTAAATAAAGACAAAGGTAAGGCCTGTCGCTATCACCAAGGTACCAGTGCGATCGGCATCGTATGCACCCCATAAAGATATCCCATAATACGTATCCCACTAAAACATGTGCATGGTATGTTGTACATAATATCCAAGAGTAGTAATCCTAAACACATAAAGGTTACTAAGTCTTAAAAAGGATTATTTAATTAATTAAACTCTTTTAATTAAGAATTAATAATCAAAATAGTGCGAAATTCATTTAAACTAACTCCTCTATCTCGTTCTAATGAGATTCCATAAGTCGCTCAAATGATTTAATAAAGTCATTCATATGAGAAGTCCTAAATCATTCAATCGACTTCTAAACTCGTCCGAACAAAGTAACCAATCTCTTTCAAATGAGATACCTGATCTGGTTCGAACGAGATGAATGCAACCAAATTATCGAACAAGAAAATCCTCCATTGTTACACCCGTAAGCCTAATTCTAAGCATCTAAACATCATAATACCCAATATCCTTTAGGTACAAGATGTGGAACATTAATACTAACCTATATCTATTGTTTTTACATGATTTTAGCAAGATTTAAAGGAATTTATTTCATATTCAATCCAAGAATGCTAGGTTCATATCTATTACTTAATTAAGTTCAAATTTTTGTCAATTTGTTTATTTAATAAGGGCTTTTAATTAATTCTAAGAGTATAACGTAATCCTAATAATTATACGTCAAATATATCTCAGATTCATAATGAATTTCACTTAAATCACATTTTTCCAATTTACATGGATATTAACACAATTTACATCATTAAGTCAATTTCAAATTTGGATAATTGGTTATTAAAATCATATTTCAGCTCAATTGATTTAGATTTCAATGGATAATTATACTATAACACAAAAGAAATTATATTCCCACACTAGGTAAACTTGCCCCAAATCAAAGTGGAATGAATTCCAAGATTAATCTTCCAATTCCTCTTTCCTTGAAGGTTACTCTTCTCTCTAACCTTAGGATTTCTCTTCACAATTGTTAGAATGAAATAAGATTAAACTAATGGCCCTCTAAAATTATGAATCCCTAAATTTAGTATAGGTACCATATGAGCCTCAACCAAATGAGCACAAATACACTTATAGACTGCCCAAAATATAACCCAATCCATACACGCACCCATAGGACCTAAAACCCATCATTTTAAGTCATAACCGTACATTCTACATGGCCCAAAAGTCAACCCAAAATACAATGGTAACCACATTAATACTCTAATCGACACGAGTCCAAAAATCAATTATTAAATTATTTATTAATTTAGCGCAACATGACATTATAAGAAACTACTTCACGATCAGTGGAACCCAACACATAGGGGATAATACAAATAAGGAAACCCATAAGACCGAATCCCTGATCATCCTCGATATCGGGTAAGGCCAATCGATACGCCATCAGGACCACCCTTTCGTGTATCATAAAGAGACTTACATAATGAGGAGGCAACTTCACCTTGGATATGAATTTGATAAACCCCCATCATCGAGAGACCCTCAAAAGCATATCATACCCCATCTTAAACTTTGGCTTCCACTTTCTCTTGTCGTCGTAACACTTTTACCGATCCTTCACCGTCTTCACCCATGCTCGGATGACTTCCACCTTCTCGGAGGTGTCCTGAATAATATATGTCTCGAACATCTCGTGTTACCCCGACTCTAACTAATAGCTCGACGGATGGCATAGTCGCCAATAAAATGACTTATAAGGTGACATACCAATAGTCTTCTGATGATCATTGTTTTAAGCAAACTAAATAAGTGGTAAGTGCTAGTCCTAACTCCCTTTGAGGTCCAAGACACATGCTTTAAAGCATATCCTCCAAAACTGGTTCACCCGCTCAGACTGATCATCTGATTAAGGGTATAATGTTGTAATAAAATTCAACCACACCCCCATAGAATCCTGAAAATGCCTCTAGAACTGAGATACAAACATATAGTCCCAAATCGAACACAATGTCACGCGGTACCCCATGAAGCCATATAATCTCTGACATAAATAATCTATTTTACTACTTGGTGGTGTAATCCGTCCGCACTAGAAGAAAATGATCCCCCTTCAGAAATCTATCAATGATGACCTAGATGGAATCATGAATACACTAGTACCTCAGTAATCCCACTATGAAATTCATAAGGATTCTCTCCCACTTTCACTCGAGAATATTAAAATGTTTTAATTCCCGTATTAATCTCTGGTTTTCCACCATCACTAATTGGTAGGTGGAACAATTAAACATAAAATCTATAACGTATCTCTTCATCTTGATCCACCAATATGATCTACACATGTCCTAGTACATCTTATCCCCTATAGGATGCACCAAGAATTGTGTCCCTTGGCTAAATCCACTATATTTAGCCGAGTACCCTTTGGAACAACCAACCATACCTAAAATTTCAATCCACCCTTTGAACTAACTGAGAAGAAAAGAAACGCTCCTGATACAACCTCTCGAACCTTCTCCTAACAGAAGGAGTCTGAATCCTTGACCTATATCACCCTTATCACCATGGTTGGTGTAACTGTCATAACTCCAAAAAAGGCAATCGACAAATCCATGTCACGTGTGGCACTCCACTACGCTGCCCAAATGATAGGTAAATCATGTTCATGTTCCTGCTCTACCTATAATGCTACCAACGTAATAGTTGATCTCTGCCTCAATGCATTTTTTACTATATTCACTTTCTCTGGATGGTACTAAATCAAAAAGTGTTAGTCCTTCCCAAAATCGATCCATATTCTCTATCTCGTATTATAATACCTCTGAGTGAACAAGCACTAGATACTCTTGTGATAATAAAAACAATGTGAACCTCTCGCCCAGTAGATAATATTTCTAAATAGTAAGGGCAAAGACTATCACTGCCAACTCCATACCGTGAGTGGGGTAATTGCCCACATGAGGTTTTATCTTTCAAGAAGAATAAGCAACAGGCCTCTCCTTCTGCATTAATACACCTCATAGACCCTATAGTGATGCAACCAATTACATCAAATATTCCATGTCGCCCTGCAATATTGTAAGGATGGGTACCATGGTGATCTTCTCCTTGAGATCCTAAAACGCCCTCTATTAGACTACGTTCCAAAGAAATGGCACCCCTTATGGGTGAGGTGAGTCAGTGACGCGATAATATTTGAGAACCCCTGAATGAATGTTCTATAGTACCTATCCAAGCCCAAAAAAATACTAACATATGTAGGCATCATTTTCTGTCTCCAATTTACAATCGGAGATACCTTATTATTGTCTACCAAAATCTTAGCCTCAGATAAAACATGGCCCAAGAACTAGACTTATGAAAGCCAGAACCCGCACTTAGAGAACTTAGCGTACAATTTATGTTCCAATATTATATGTAAAAAGAATCCAACACACTCTTCATGCTCTATTTTGATCGTGAATACACTAATATGTCATTAATAAACATAATGACAAACTGATTCACGAATGGTCAAAACACCTAATTAATCAAATCTATGAACACTGCAGCCATGTTGGTAAAACTAAATGGCATAACATGAAACTTATACGATCCACATCATGTAAAAAAGGTCGTCTTTAGAATGTCCTTCTCCTAAATACATAACTGGTGATAACTGGAGCACAAATCAATCTTGGAAAATAATGATGCGCCCGTTAACTGGTCAAATAGATCATCAATGTGCAACAATGGATACTTGTTCTGTAACATGACCTTGTTCATCTCTCGATAATCCACACATAATCGAATTGAGAAGTCCTACTTCTTCACAAACAATATTAGAGATCCCCATGGAGACATGTTCCTCTATATGTACCTCTGACTCAATAACTACTGAATCTTCTCACGCAACTCCCTCATCTCCAACAAATCCATCCGATATAGTGCCCTCACAATGGGACTGATAACCCTAGTACCTCTCTAGATGATGGTAACCCTAGTACCTCAACAAATATGTTTGTAAACTCCTAAAAAATTAGTATTGAATATAATGATACGTTGACCTATCTTCAGATGAAGTCACATCTATGTAATAAAAAAATGTGCTAGACCCTCCCTTGAGCCAGGTATAGAAAATAATAACATTTCATTCCCGAGAATAAAAACCATGATCGGCTTCTCACTGTTATTGATTTTCATGCAATACTTAGCTAACCAACCCATACCCAATATGATATTGTATGTCAACATATCCAACAGTAGTTAGTCGGCAGAAAAATACAATTGTCCGATGGCAACTACCACGTCTCTATAAACCTAAAATAAGTCAGCACCCCTAAGTACTTGGATATCCACAGTCATGGACACATTCGTAGCTATATCTAACAATCCCGACGTAATTGATAATGTGTAACTAGCTAACGAGTGTGACACGCTCAAGTAGAAAAGAACTTGTTCATAACTTCCATAGATATAGAACGCACCCTCAATAGACTAAACAAGTGCTAGATTATTGGGATGAGGGATGTTGATAACATGTCCTAATGAAGTTTTGGGCATCCTTATGCCAAATTTTGAGGTGGAGGCAATATGGGGTACACTTTCGATGGTAGAATGCCTAATATTATGGTAGAGATGGGAGAGCATGCTATTTCCTCTACTGCTTATGGTCCTAATCGGCCTGGTTACCCCCGGGTCATCTAAAAAATAAGTGGCCCATCTAGACACAAGTATAACATGGTCCTCATATGGGATGATCCAAACGGAGACCATACTTCCCCTTCCTTTAGGTCCTATTGGCCGTATTCTATCTAGCTCTACTGGTCATACTGCCCCTGGCTTGGGTGGCCCTATCCATCGTTGCACTGATATAGTTTCTTAATTCCTCCTTCACAATTTCTTAAGGCATTGGTTCCCCTAAGTTGGACTTCTTCGTTACTATGATCCTCCTTACCCCGGGATGACTCACCAGTCTCAAATTTCTTCAGCCCATGGTCGACTCGCACTTTTTCCTTATTCATCTCTTTATCTTTCTAAAAATCTTAGTGAACTGGTAGTGGAGCAAAGTGTTATCCACTATATGCATGTAAGAAATAAAATTTGAGTTGCCAAGAAAAATATGCTCGATCATCCATGTCAAAGCTATAATAAACATGTCTATCTTATTCACATCTGATCACTCGATGACGAGGGAAAAATGTAAAAACCGAGTAAACTACTCCAAAAATGTGTGGTCGTCCTACTTCAACCGATCAAACTATGCCCTCAAAGTTATCTACTATGATGGAAGGAAGTAATCCTCCTCGTACTTCACCTAAAACTGTACAATGGTCAACTGCGACTGATCCTTCTCATTGGTAATGGACTCCCTCCACTGTAGGGCCTCACCCACTAGCCTAAAGTTTGCAAACATTTACTTCTCGATATTAGTGCACTTTACCAGACGTAGATAACGCTCGATGTCACGCCTCCACTATATCGTGATGATAGGGTCAATGGATACTGAAAACTCCGTAGGATGCCCTTTCCAAATGGCACTCCTGGGTAACTCCGACGAATAAGTAGTATGAGAGGCAAGTACTGGTGTGGCCACAGATGGTGGCGGTGTTAGCTGTGACTGCTCTAAGATAACTCAACATTTACATTCGATCTCTGTCTGCTATTCGACATCATGTATTCACCATCTGAAAGATAATAGACAAAATCATATAAGTAAACATAAGAAAAATAAACTACAATAATTTAAATTACAAGTTCTAAAGTATCAAATAACGCTACGCGAAAAAATGATGGACGCACTCAAGATCCCTCGGACATGAGAATCTGCAATGATATAATATCAATTGTAACACCCCGTAGCTAGGTTGATCAAGTCTAAAAATAAATATTATAGGAGTCTAAACAACTGGATTTCATTCTAAGCATTAAAAACATGCCTAAATTAAATAAATACGTACATTAATAACAATAAACCAACATAATCTATGATATTATAATCACTAATTATACTAATAAAATCCAGTAAGAGTATGAATTTTACTCATGTTACCCAGTATAACTTGATCGTCTTATTCCATTAACCAAAGATACTTTAAGTCTTGTCCTTGAGGCCGTTCTGACAAAGCGCCATGCAAATCATTCAACATACATCCTCATATTTATTCATATCCTTTTTATGACACCATAAAAAAGATAAACAGATTCATAAACTCACCCACATTTTACTTACGCATGTTCTTTTATAACAAAATACTTTTTGTGTTTATGTATGTCGTATGGATATGGATCTTTGGACGTGTTTATGAAATGCAATAAAATTATTCTTGAAAATCTTAAAAATGCATTTCGTAACGGCTTCTAAGGTTTATCGTATGAGACCTTCACTGTATCGAGGCTTTATCTCATTGAAGAAATAATGTCTCACTGGTCGTGCCTTGTTACAATTTTTTTATATCATTTTCCTGCCTTGTATCCTGGAAGCAAGATCACCACAGTGAAGCAAAATCTTACTTCAGCGACACTCTGACGATATGTGTCAGTCTAGTAAAAAAGTCACCTTTTGAACTAGATTATGCACATCCCTCTTGAAACCTTTTCAAATTAAAGATCTTTCCATATGCTTTCAACTTTTACACCATGTCACCTCAATTAATCCTACTCCTTTCCGACTTGTCCCTCCAATATTCCCTTACAATCTTGTATGTATAAGCATGTAGTTTGGGCTTCATTTTGTGAGAGAGTGCAAGTGTGTTTTTGGTGATTTCTTTAAGGAGAGGAAATATTTTGATAAAAACTAGTTTTTGAATCTATTATTCATCCAAGTTTTCAATCTTGTTTTTCTCTTCTATATATTCTTGAGATATTTTAAATTTAAATAATTGTGAAATCTAAAATTATTTTGAGGTGAACTTGTTTGCTTCAAAATCTTTTTAAAAACTTTGAACAACTCTCTTTCGAATTTGATCTTGTGTTATTTGTAGATTTAATATATCTCAAAGATAAATTTTATGAGTTAAGCCATTATTTTCATAACCATTTTCACTTAGGTCATCACACACCTAGAAATTTGTACTACCCTCATCGGAGGATTGTCATCATTGTTCCATCTTGGAACACATAGTTTCTTCTTCAAATTCAAAACGATGAGAATTTTCTTTAAACTTTAAATGAAAACTTTGTTTGGCCAGAGTAATTTACGACATTGGTTGCAAAACAAAACTGGTTGTGGTTGTGTAGCATACTCTAGCTATTGGAACTCTATATGGAGGATATGGGAGGAAAGATTGTCTAGTTAGTCATAGCGTTAAGATGGTGTAAGTCTATGTTTTCTTGTTATAAATCTCTACCATATTATATTTGTCATTTTGTTGACCCCATTTTTTTCCATTGTGAATTTTTCGTCCTACGCCTTGTCATTGTGCTATATTATTTATGCTTTCGCATTTATATTATGTCACCAAAATATTGAAGATAAAATTTGACAGAATCTAATTGGTAAAAAATTTATCAAATAGACCTTAGACATTATATTTTTTTACTAAATCTTGAACTTGAAAAGAAAACCTTATCTCTTTTTGATAAGAAATTTTAATTGGGTACCTTTCATCCATCTCAGTTTTCAGCACACACACTCTCAACTTCTATCAAAGCTAGACCTAATTTCTATTAGGTTTCATCACTTTGAGATAGATCTAGTGTGTGTGAAGATGGATCTTAGCATATGCGATAGTATTCATGATTTAATTAGTACGTTTAATTTCAATTATTTTTCCAGACTTACGATCTCGTTCGACGTTTTGAATAACTTTATATCTAACAATGAAGATGTTTATGTTATAGTAGTGATAGTGATAGTGAAGAATATGATCTTCAAACTTCTTATGACAAGCTTTGTATAGAATTCAAAAGACTATTGAAAAACAACGTGATTCTATTTTCTATGTTAAAAATATTTAAATAAGAAAAATTCATCAAGAAGAGTGAAGATCTTTCCTTTTCCCGGTTCACCATTGAAACAAATAGTTTATTGGAAAAATAAAAAAAACTTAACAGTGAGAAAATTGAAATTTCTAATGAGCTAACACTTGTAAATGATGAAAATAAATTTTATGTGATTTGAAATCTCAAAGACCCATCCTCTTTGAAAAGATTAAAGTTGTTGTAGTATCTATTTTTGATATTTAAGAGTTTCTTGATTAATTATAGGATAATAGTATTGTTTCAAAAGAAGAGGATAAAAGTTTGGATAGCCTTCATGAGGAAAGAATTTTTTTTTTATTTTATCCCTTAAAAAGCTCGATAGGATCTTCTTTTGTGTGAAGATTCCAAAATTATTCTGGAGAGGAAAGTTAAAAATCTTTAAGACGATTTGATCTCGGACAAAAATGTTAAAATGAATGTGGCGGCGAGAAGATGATTAGATCTCGGACAAAAATGTAAAAATGAATTTGGCGGCAAGATCACAAAAACTCAGAGATTTTAATTTGATGCCAACCCTAGTAGGAAATGATAAAATAGGGTTAGGTTTCAGAATTTTGACATTTCAAGTTCCGAAAAAGAAAACATTTCTTGCAAAACATTATTCTCAAAAGGAGAAAGTAAACATTGAAAAATAACCACTAACACTTAAAGGTAAAGGAAAAAACGTTGCCAATCAGTTTAAAAAAATAAAGGTTTTATAAACTCCAAGTTTAATAATAAAAATCACATGCTTAGTTATATGAGATCCAAAAAGGACTTTGTTTGTTCCCATTGCCACAAAAAGGGTCATCATAAGGATTTTTCCTTTATATTGAAATTTTTTCAATATTTTGATAAGGTTTCTCCTAAGACAATCATCATTTGCCGCATACTAAGGTTTATAAATGTGATCATTGTGATAGGAATGGAAACTTAGGACAATTTTGTTATTTTTTTAAATCAACCTTGCACTTTCATAATTCTAGGAAAAATTATTGCTTTGTTGGGAATAACACAATGGCAAAGCAACATGAACATCCTAGTTATGTTCATAATAAAATGGGCAAACTAATTAGAAATATACGCAAGATTCAACCTACTCCTAATTATCCTCATGTTATATGAATATGGATTAAGATGGACCGTTTACATTTTGTAGTTTTAGATACTACACCAGATCATTTTTTGATCCCAACGACTTATACTTGTTAGGATGCTTTAATATGGACTTAGAGCTTCATAGAACAATTATCTCATTCCTTAGCCCATTCTACTTTTTTTAATGCTTTATTTGTATATTTTTTTTCTAGATACCTTTGTCATTAAAATTCTATGACTAATCTATTTGATTTTTTTGCACATGATGTTGGTATTTTCGTTCTCTTTATGACTATGAACTCTACATTTAGAAATCAAAAGGTTTGAAAATTTATGGATTTCAAACTTAATTTATCTTGAGTAAATGTCATAACTCGTCTCACTCACACTGCACTACATTTTGAGCATTATCTCCTAAACAAAAGAACATAAAACTTTTGAGTAAAGCTTTATGAAGTTTTCAAATTTGTATGTGCATTGAAAAAGGTGTCATTTTTTCCCTTGTATGTGTGAGGTTTGTATCTTCATGGTTGGAGTTAAAAATGATATATATTTCAAAATCATGAGATATGACATAGTTAGGGATACAACTTTGATTGGATAATACTACCTTTATAAATTGGAAATGGCATTCCATCATATTAATGAATCCATGAAATCTAGCACTTGCAAAGATTTATTTTAAAGCGACGTTTCAAATATTTATATCCATCTAAAAAAAATGAATATTACTAAGGATGTGAAACAAGGTTTTAACAAAAAATCGCTTAATGAGGAGAAGAAAAGTGTTAGTTGAAGATTTTACTTTTCAAGAAACATGGAACTTTTTCAATAAATATCATTTAAAGTTTGAAATTACTAAGCACAACTTCTCTTTTGATATTTCTTTATTTCATTGAAAGAATGCTCTTATTTGTACACTTATTTCTCTCACACGAGTTATCTTATATGTTCTATTCTAGATTAACTGAAAAACATGCTATGAATCTTTCACTTTCTATTTTATTCTCCATATAGATACTTGGAATATCCATTTAAACCTTGACTTTACAATTCATAAGGCAAATATATCAAATTTTATTTATTTATGTTATTTTATGAAGTGGATCATTTGAGATTGATCACTTCGTATAATTTGTGAGTTGTTCCTTGAGTTAAACATTCATTTGAGAGAGTTGAAAATTCCATATGCAAACGTGCGTCCATTGAAGGATTTTTTTGTCGCAGTGACTTTCATCTTCACAAGCAGCGATAAGGTTCGCTCCAACGACATTACATAGTGAGATCGAATCTTATTTTTTGTCCCGTTTTCTAATGTACATTCCTCTATCTATTTTAAAATCCAACCGTCCATACTCCGTTTGAAGCTTTTTGTTAGACGATTCCTCCATTCCCCTTAATGGAATCACATGGTAATATTTTTATTCTCTTTATATTTATGATTTAAATTTTTTTGTGTGGGTTTAAAGGATTTGTGTTTTCGTGTCCTCTTGAAATACCATGCAAGGTTTCTCTAGTTTTTCTAAGAAAAACATATCAAATATGAGTTCTTATATTCCTAGTCCTCTACTTACTCCTCGATAAACTGATACTAAGGGTTTCAACAAGTTTGCGAACTTTCACTACCGTGTTATCCATTTGAGTGAAGCATTGATTGGGATTATTTTTGTTACAATGATTCTTATATATTTAAAGTTTTTTATATTATTTTCATTAGTTGGGTATTGAAAACCAAGGCGCGGATGAACAAAATGTCTTCCCTGACTTTGCTCAAGAGTTCTAGTTTGAAAGTTTTTTTTACATCTGTTGTTTAAGGCACTCATATTACCATTACAACCTCCTACATAAGCGAGCTTTATGGAATACGTGAGGTTCTCAAACCCATTTTTCATTTTAAAAATCTTATAGATCTTAGTAGAAATTAGATAAATATTGAACTCACTGGTAAAACAATCGCTGAGGTTTCTCGCAAGGCATAGTCATAACAACATTTGTCTAAATTCTAATACCTTTTGCTTATCATTTTTTCGACAAACATCACTCAAAGCTTTCATAACTATTCGATTCTTTCCTATGAATGAAAAACTCTACATGGTGTTGGCAGAAATGTCACTATTGATGTGGGAAGGAATTGTTTTTCATCTTGATGATCGATTGCATTGTTGCCAAGGGTATGGTCAAGCAACCGACTATTTTGTTTGTACATCTCATTAACTTATTTTTTTGGAAAAAATATTCATATTTACTCTAATGAGACCAAAGAAAAAAAGAGAAAGAAAATTAATTATACCAACTTTTTCGATGGTAAGAGGAGATTTCCCAAACCATATCCACTCCCTACTATGGATGAAGTAAAAGAAGTTCTCACCTAAGGATTAGGCGGTGAAACCTCGTAGTCATAACGTCGGGCCAACCCATCGTCGCATTCCACTACCCCTCAAATTTATGCTGATCAGATAACACAAATATCTGATGGGGTTGTTAATTTATTATGTCCTGAGATCCCCACCCAGATCACCTCGCTCCTAGAGCATCAGACTATGTTTTAAAACTCAGTCCTCATTTAGATGGATGACATGAAGAGAGATGATGCTGATATTTTACCAAAGGTACATAGACTTCGACAATATGATGAAGAATTTGATATATATGGGGATATGACGAGGAAGAAGAAGAACATGTGGTGGTGATAAGATTTGGTAGTGATTAGGTTGTTTAGAGATCTTTTGTGTCATCGATGTTATTTTGTTTTTGTTGTTTTTGTGACTTTTTATGCAACTTTGGGATTTATGATTGATACTCTACAGGTGGGATTACAATTTTGGTGAAGCCATTTTTTTTCATCTTCTTTGGATATTTTCATGGAATTTTTATGTCATTGTATAATTATGGGCTTTGTTTTAATCAGACCTTTATCATGAGTTTTTATCTTGTGATCACTAGATCTCTATATTATGTAATTTTATTTGGCACACTATGGATTATGTAGTCTTGTTATTCACTCACTCGTTTTATTGCCTAATAATCCATTCTTTATAATTGTTAACGTGCACACATGCCTCATTTTATCTATTTTTAGGGTCCATGTTGACTCGTAAGTGTGCTACATGATCTGGCTAGATTATGTTACTTTTCTTTCTCTATGAGTGAAATATGGAGTAGATTCCTTGAATTACATATTCTATCATTTTCTAATTTTGATTTAAATTACTCATTATATGATCATTCATAGCACACTTGTTTAATTTAATGTTTATTTATGCTTGTCATTTCCATACCAAAAAGAAGGAGCAATATTATATTAAGGGGGGGGGGGTCTAATTAGAAACAAATCTTTATTTGTTTCATGATAAACTAAATAAACATGGAGTACATATCCAAGAAATGTAGAACATGTCTCAATATGTCCTATAACACTAAGATATTGCCGCTACAATTATGAATCATTTCTATGTCTTATTCATCACATGTTTTCTATTTAACCTGCTCATTATATTGATATTATCATATATCTTTTATTTATAATGTATGATAGCTTAGTAAGTGCAAGATATCTTAGTAACTATTGTCCTTAAGGATTAGTAGTGAACATGCCTCTATGCTAATTTTATTTGGTGGAGATTTTAATGTTGTCTGCTTAGTAGAGTAAAGAGATGGAGGAAATGACATTGACATGGGAGCAACCAGTGATCTTGTAGAGTGTATTCAAAATAGCTCTCTTCAAGATATAGAGTATAGTGGTTCCAAGTTTACATGGGCTAAATCAATTAATTGTTCAATGATATTTGAAAGGCTGGATAGAGGTCTTTTAAATCATCAATGGACCAATACTTTCCCTCTTACAGAGATGCAACATCTGAATAGAAGCTGCTCAGACCATTCTCCATTATTGTTCTCTATTCCAAGTCCTGCTGATTCAATCATTAAGCCTTTCAAGTTTCTTAATTTCTGGACTAAAAATGACTCCTTTATGAAGACATTTGAGGAATCTTGGTGCCAAATTGCCTCGGGCAGACCTATGGAAAAGTTTTCTTTTAAGCTAAAAAGGTTGAGACATGTTCTAAGCAATTGGAGTAAATTAGTTTTAAAGAACCTGTCCCAGCATATTCAAGACCTAGAAGACAATCTTATTCAAGCTGAAAGAAGATTTGAAGATAATCCTTACCCTTCCAATAGAATCACTTTGTCCAAAATACAATCAGATTTAAATTTGACGCTAGCTAATTAAGAAAGTTTTTGGTATCAAAAGGCTAAATGTAAGTGGATATCAGAGGGTGATAGAAATACTAAGTTTTATCACAATCTGGTTAATCAACAAAGAAGAGCCCAATGGATTCCTTCTATTAAGGTGAATGATGGCAGTGTCGTATCCTCTAAAGAGGATATTTCTAACAATTTTCTCTCTTATTTTAATCTCTTTTTTCAGCAGGCCAGTGTAGCAGAAATACATTTGTTCGGTATATTCCAAAGATTGTAAATTCAGAGATGAACAACCAGTTAATAAAGATCCCAGAGGAAGATGAGATATTGGAAGCTATAAAAGGAATGAATCAAAGCAGTGCATCTGGTCTAGATGGCTTTAATGTCCATTTCTTTATCAAATGTTGGGATGTTATCAAAGTTGACCTCATTCAAGCCGTTTAATCCTTCTTTGTAGGGGGAAAATCCCAAAATCCTCGAACACCTCTCTGATTTTCCTCATCCCCAAATCCCCAAATCCAAAATATTACAAAGACTACATACCAATTAGTCTATGCAATTTCTGTTACAAAATTATTTCAAAAATCATCAATTCCAGGTTGAGCTTATACCTTCCTCGACTGATTTCCCTTCACCAAATAGGATTTGTGAAAGGCAGAGGCATTTTGAATAATATTTTTCTTGGGAAGGAGATGATTCAATTATTGGATATCAAAGTTGAAGGGGGGAATGCCATTTTGAAGTTGGACATGCTCAAAACTTATGATAGATTTTCTTGGATGTTCCTTATCCAAACTCTTAGAGCTTTTGGTTTTGATGAAATTTTTATTAATATGATATGGAGATGTATATCTTCTTCCTGGTTTTCAGTGATTATTAATGGGAGCTTATATGGCCACTTTCACCCAACTAGAGACATTATACAAGGAGATCCATTGTCTCCTAGTCTCTTTATTCTAGCTGTTGAAACTCTATCTAGAGGATTGCAAAGTCTGACCTCGCAAGGAACTATAAAACCCTTTTCTCACCCTAGAGGAAGTAATTTAATAAGTCATCTTGCTTTTGCAGATGATCTTATTTTATTTACAAATGGTTCTAAAAGGAGTCTTAAAAATTTAATGTATTTTATCTCCTCCTATGAATCACAGTGAGATCAACTCATTAGTGTGGATAAAAGTCAGTTTTTTACTGGATATAAAATTTCTCCTAGAATTGTTCACTCTATAGCTGAAATCACAAAATTTCCTCATGGGTATGGCCCAATCAAATATCTGGGGGCTCCTCTTTTTAAAGGCAGATTGAAAGCTTCTATGTTGATTCTCTTTTTAAAGGAATTACAGCAAAAGTTCTGAGCTGGAAGAACAAGTTTATGTCTCTTGATGGTAAAATTATTCTTCTACAGTCAGTTTTGAGATCTATGCCTATTTATATTATTTTTTCTTTATCTCCCTCTAAAAAGATCTTGAGATTACTTGATAAACTCTATTTTTCTTTTTTGTGAGGAATAAATAAAGAAAATGGGAAGAAGCATCAGTGGGTGAAATGGGAGGAATTATGTTGTCCAAAGGAGGAAGGAGGTTTAGGCATAAGATCTCTAGATTCTATAGTTCTTGTGAGCAATCTGAAAATAGCTTGGTAATATAAAAAGCGTTCTTCTGTATGATCAGTCTTTATGAGGAATAAATACCAAAATATGCCAATTTCTCAAGGCTCTCTCACTGCTAGAAGAATTAGTAGGGTGTGGGGAACTTTGGAAGAGAACTTAATTAAAGTGAGGGATGAATGGATTTGGACTCCTTCCATATCAGGTGACTTTTGTTTCTCTTCAGATGTTGAGGTAGTTAGGGATTCTAAGTTGAGATCAGTTACAAATAGCTTCATTTGGGATAATAAAATTCCTTCTAATATTCCTACTTTTTCCTGGAGAGTGGTGCATAATGCAGTGTCTTTAGATAAAAATATCAAATCTGTTGGTATTCATATAGCCTCTAGATGCCACTGCTGTTCTAATTCAGAAGAATCCATTCCTCATATTTTCTTCTATGGTCCTATTGCCTCTCAAATTTAGCCCTCCTTTGAATCAATGTTAGGAATTCTCCCTCTTGGCAACTACAATTCTAAGATCATGACTTGGTGGCCGCATTCAAGCTCTTATTTACTTCTAAAATGGTTGTGAAAAATGCTATTATGCTGTATCTTATGGGAGATTTGGTTATCTCAAAACAAATCGAGATTTGACAATGCTAACATTCTTCCTGCTCATATAATTCAGAAGATTATCCAAAGATCTCATGATATTGTTTCTTCTTTTCGGATCAATACACCTTCCTCTCATAAAAGTATTGAGGATTGTAAAAGTCTTCAAATACAATGTAAAAATAGGGTGCATCCTACTTTTATAGCATTTTCATGGACTAGACCTGAGCCTCAGACCTATAAACTAAATACAGATGGTGCGTGTGATCCTCTAGGAAGAATGGGCATGGGAGCTATATTGAGAGACTCTACTGGAGATTTTATATGGGCATATGCAAATTGTGGAGATAGTGGTTCTAATAATTTGGCAAGAGCAAGGGAATTCAAAGAGAGTTTGGAGTATTGTATTTCTCGGAGATGGACAAATCTAATAGCTCAAAATTCCATGGCGGATCAAAGAATTGGTTCTTTAAATTCATGATTTAATCAAGAGCTTTGATATCAAAGTTATTCATTGTTTCAGAGAGTCCAGCTCTACAACTGATCTTCTATATATCCAAATATAGCCTGCAATCTCAAGTTAAATAAAATTTCTCTTCAGTTCTAGACCTTCCTAGAAATATTAAAGGTGCAATTAGACTCGATAGGATTAGTTATCATTATCTGTGAAAAATATCTAACGATGTATAGGAATTATTTGGTTCTCTATTGCTTTGTAAAGACCATGGGAGAGGCTGTTTCTCTCTTTATAAATAAAGTTATAGTTTCTTAAAAAAAATAAAAAAAATAGGGATTTCTTTTCCTTTGGTTGAAGTTTTGTCTATATGTCATAGATTGCTAAACTTTTCTATAATATTTGTAATCTTTATTTTTGTATATTTTATCATGGAATAGATAGAGGGGGAGATTGTAAGAGTATGCATTTTACTCATGTGACCCAATAGGACTTGATTGTCTTATTTCGTTGACCAAATATACTTTGATCCTTGGACTTTAGGTTGTTCCGATAAAGTATCATGCAAATCATTCAATGTACATTCTCACCTTCATATGCATTTTATACCACTATTTGGAAGGCAAACATACAT
The DNA here is from genome assembly GCA_949130495.1 of Sambucus nigra. NCBI lineage: Eukaryota > Viridiplantae > Streptophyta > Magnoliopsida > Dipsacales > Adoxaceae > Sambucus > Sambucus nigra. Next base: position 485,735,223 of record OX422212.1, on the reverse strand, counting down.
GTAGACTTATAAAAATTATACTCACACATGTTATGTTAATGAGAAAATAATTCTTATGTGTGTATGTTTGTGTTAATATGGATCTATGAACATATTTATGAAATTCAATAAAATAATTTTTGAAAATCTTTAAAATACTTTCGTAACGGCTGCTGAGGTCGATCACATGAGACCTTCGTCGCAAAAAGGGTTTATCTAGTTGGAGCAACAATGTCACACTGGCCTCTCCTTATTCCAGAGTTGTTCATCTTTGGCTTGACTTTTATCCTCACTGGAGGATCACCATAATGAAGCAAAAGTTCACTTCGGCAACACTCCAACCATATTTGTCAGTCTAGCAAAAAAGTCACTTTTGAACTAGATTGCGCACATATATCTTGATACTAGTGCAAAATAAATATCTTTCCATATATTTAAAACTTTTATACCTTGTCAGATTATGTAATCCTACTATTCACCTATTTGTCCTTCCGAGCTTCTCTTGCTAGCTTTTAGGTATAAGTAAGTATTCTGGGCTTCATTTTGTGAGAGTGTGCAAGCGTGATTTTGGTGATTTCTTTGTGGAAAAAATATTTTTTCAAAATCTTTATTGCTACAAGAATCATCTTTTCAGGAAAGAAAAATCTTTGAAAAAAACTTCTTTTTGAATCTTTTTGTCATCCAAATTTTAACTCTTGTTTGTTTGCTTTTATATATTCTTGATATTTTAAGTTTAAATACTTATGAAACTTTGAACAAATATTTTTTTAATTTGTTCTTTGTTATTTTTAGATTTCATATATCATAAAGATATATTTGGCGAGTTAACCCATTATTTTCATAAAAAAATTTCACTTTAGGTCATCACACGCCTGAAAACTGTACTACATTCGTCGGAGACCTCTCATCATTATTCCATATTGAAACACATAGTTCCTTTTTCAAACTTAAAATGCAGAAAGTTTACCTCAAACTTTAAACAAAGACTTTGTTTGGCCAAAGGACTTCATAGCATTGGTTTTGAATCAAAACCGATTGCAGTTAAGTAGCGTACACAAGTTGTTGGTGCTCTTTACTAAGGATATGGTGGGAAAGAGTGTCTAATCATTCATAGCATCGAGATAGTGTAAGTCTATGTCATATGATTATCAAACAACACCCTAGTACATTTGTCATTCTATCAGCCCGAGGTATTTTTCCATTATGGGTTTTTTCTCATTCGCCTTAGTGTTGTGCTATATTGTTTATCATTCTGTATTTAAATTAAGTCACCTAAATATTGAACATAAATTTTTGTGGAATCTAATTGGAAAAAAAATGTCACATACACCTTGAACTTTATATTTTTTGTTGAACTTGAAAAGAAAATCTTATCTCATTTTTCAAACAAATTTTAATCGAATACCTTTCGTCTATCTCGATTTTAAGCACACGCAATCTCAAATCCGACTATGGAAATGTAAATTGTCTCAAAATAAAAAACTACAATACCTAACTTGATTGAAAAGTAAATCGGAATAAAAGAATGAGAATGCAGGTTTGACACCTACACCCTATATGAGCATCAACAAATAAGTGCAAGATAGAATCGGGAATGAGGTTGCACTAGTGGCCTAGGACCTGAAAATAGAATTGAATAACGATGTCAATAACAAGTTAATGAAGAATAAGAATATAATTGATTTTGATCTACAATATAACTACGAATCTTCCTCTAGTCTTTTAGTTTCTTATGAGTTAACCCAACCCAAATAACCCTAAATATCATAGTCGTCTAATCCCAAACCCTAATGAATCTCATGAGTAAATATTATTCTTATCAACTGATTGTAATTTAGTGTCCATAATCATGATAGTATATACATATCAAGTATATGATCATATATGGAAAGACAGGCTCTACATCTAACATCTACATAAGTTTGGTCCCAGCTACGTACACAATAAATAGGCTACACTCTAGCCCGTACATAAGGAAGGCCTAACCCTACCTCATACGTAGACCACTCACATGTTCTTGGTACAGTTATAAGTTGTTCCACACCTATAACCTCAAAGTATCAATAAGAGATAATCGTTAAGAATTCACACCAATCATATGGCCCCATACCCTAGGCTATGTGAAAGGATCCCCCCCATTAATCCCATAGGGATACAATAAGTACTTTCAACATTTAGTTTCTGGGCTAAAAATGACCACGGTAAATCCCATCTCTATCACTAGGGAAGTAGCACAGTCGACGTCATACGCTCCCCATAAGGGTATCACCCTAGTACTTATCCCACGAGCACACACACATGTTATGGTGCACATAAAACCCAAGAGTTGTAATCCTAAAGTAGATTATTTAAAGTAATTAAACTCTTTTAATTAAGGTTTAATTGTCAAAACAGTGCCAAAGTCGTTCAAAGGAAGTCCCCTCTCTCATTCTATTGAGATTCCATAAGTCACTCGAACAACTTAATAAAGTCGTTCGAACGAGATGTCCTAACTCGTTCAAATGAGTTATCGTCTTGTTCGAACAAAATGAATGCATTCATATTTTCCAAAAAATCAAATCTGTTATTGTTACACTTAAAAAAAAATCTTAATTTGAAGCCTCTAAGCATTAGAATACCCAATCTCCTTTAAATACAACAGGTTTAAAAGCAATTCTAAACTATATATATAATCTTTTTACACGAGTTTAACATGATTAAAATGGATTAATTTAAGATTCAATATCTTTTAATAAAATAAGCTAAGACTTTCATCAATTCGCTCAATTAGCAAGGGACTTTTGATTGATTATATGGGTATAATATAATCCTAACAATTATATGTCAAATCTATCTCAGATTCATAAGGAATTTCATTAAAACCATATTTTACAATTTACATGGATATTAGCATAATTTGAGTCATTAAGTTAATTTTGATTTTGGATAATTGGTTATTAAAATCATATTATGACTCAATTGATTTAGATTCCAAAGGACAATTATACTATAATATAAAAGCAACTACATTCCTACAATAGGTGAACTTTCCTAAAATCAAAGTGGGGTCAATTCCAAGCTTAATCCCCCAATTCCTCTTTTCTCAAAGGTTCCTATTCTCTCTGGCATTAGGGTTTCTCTCCATATTAGTCATAATGGAATTAGGTTACCCTAATGGCCCTAAAAAATAATAATCTTGAAATTTGGTTTAGGCCCCATATGTGCCTTTACCAAATGAGCCCAAATACACCTCCGAACGTCCCAAAACATAACCCAAGACAGATACCAACCCATAGGATTTAAAACCCATCATTTTAATTCATAACTGAACATTCAACATGACCCATAAGTCAACCTAAACTATAATACCAACTACACCAATATTATAATCGGTACGAGTCCAAAAACTTATTATTAAATTATTATTAATTTAGCCAATACCTCATTATAAGAAACAACTTCATGATCGGTGGAACCTGACACCGATGGGATATTTAAAACAAGAAAACCCTCGAATTTGAATCCTTCCCATTCCATAGTCTCCTATAGTACACAATCCCTTATAAATATTTAATTAATGAATTACTATGTATTAAGTTCTATTTTAATTTCCGTTTATATAAAGACGTAACACATGAAAAATATAAATTTTGACATCACATGTCACTAGAGGCAAATATACTAATTTCACAATTTAATTTAATCCACAAAAATATAGTGTATTACATTAAGTTCATACACTAAATCAATGTGAGCATAGAACTTAATCACACAACAACAAAAAATAAATAAGTAAAATATCCTTTTTGATTTTTAAGAAATGAATGCTTCAATATTTAAATACATACTATGGACTAAAGCATATGAGAAAATTAATGAGGAAGCATGAAAAATCATCACAAAAGTATGAAAATAATCCAAATGTGATAGTGAAAATCACTCACCACAAATGATCTGATCCAAACTAATAAGGGAGTAGCTAGGAAGGGGACCTGCCTAAGCAAACCCCTATTCATCCTAATCAAACTACCAATCTAGGTAGAGAGGGATGATGACTTTCCCGAATATTTGGGAGGCAAAATACAACTTTCTTATTTATAAATTTTTTTAGGTAAATCAATCTCTACCTCCTTTCTTTGACCATTTTTTGGCATACCTATACCATCCTTATGTATCAATATATATCTCCTCATAGAAATCGTGTCCTAAGAATGTGAACATAAGTTCTAGGTGTAAGAATCTCTCTCTTAACCTCTCTTTCCCTATTGACCACCAAGTCAACCTTTCTCATTAACATGTTAATCTCACCTTTTAGCTCACCATTAGGATCTCTATTCGCAAAGTTTCCCTTATTTTTAATGAACCCAACATTTGTACCTATCAATCATCTACAAGTTTGGTTAGAATGTAGATGTACCATTCAATGAGAAATGCACATATCTCCCACACATAGGTTTTTGTTTATGATCCCTCTTTTTAACCTTAGTAATATTCTTCCTTTTACAGAAAAAGTGGGAGATTTCATTGATTTTACCATTAAAAAGCATCCATAAGTTTGAGATCTAGATAACAACATAGGTACAACCTCATTTTTGTTCATTTTTGGAGTTTCTTACTTAAAGATGTTCTTCGGATGAGAAGAGATTTTAACTTTTGATTTTGAAAGGACATCCTTTTCTTTCATTGATTCAATAAAAACATACCATGTTTATTATTATTATTTTTCACAATGGTTTAACATAATCTTCTCAACACAACTTGTTCTTTCAATCAAATCTATTTTTAAATCGTTGTCATGTTGAAGATCAATTTTAAGCTTTTCAAAATCAATTTTTAGAATTTATCTTCGACGATAAAATTTATCTTTCTCTTTCACAAGAATATCATTTTTTCTTTTCAAACTCTTAATCTCATGAAACAAATAGTCAACTTCTTGGTTGTGTTTCAAATTCTTCAACAAAACATTTTCCTCTTTTATTGCTCTTTATTTTGTTCAAATTGTAAGTACAATTCAAAAGTTATATATAATGGATTTGTGTTTCTTAGGTTCAAATTTCTTTTCATTTTTGAAAATTTTCTTATTATTTTTGAAAAAAATGTTGAACCATTTTACAAACATAGCAATATCCACTTCAACATTATCTTTCAGTGTATTTTCACCTTTACTAGTCTGTACTATCTCACTACACTTTACAAAAAATTCAATATCATTCTTAGGTTTAGATGTACTAGAATGTTCCTTTTGATAAAAAAATTTGGTCTGGCAAAAAAAAAATCATCAAAACTACATGTGTTTGTATCATTTATTTCATCAAGGACACCAACCTTGTATTGAATCTAGAAGCTAGCATTCTCGATAACATTTTCATTACTTTGTTTTTAGGAATATTCTATCTTAGGTTAAAAGAGGGATTGAAAACTTTGGTTAATCTAGCGTAATAAACAATGAAAATTTTCTCTTTATTCATTTCCGTAGCTTCAAACATAGTCGCAATGTTTTGTAACTTTTCTCTCTTAACACTCGACATTCCCTCATCAGTTACCCTTAAAATTTCCCAAACTTCTTTAGACATCTCACAATTGAGTATTCGATTACAGTCTTGTGTGTTGACCTATGCATAAATATCATTCAACACAATCGATTTATAATTTCAAGTAACAAACTCGACATCCGACCAAACTACCCTCGATTTGTTAATTCTAAAACATTTTTAATCAATAATGGGAGTACTTTGTCCATCTTCTACAATCATCCACACACATTCATGCTTTGACTTCAAATGAGAACACATTTTGACATTCTAATGGCCATATTTTGAGTCATCAAAATAAGAAGGATGCTTCGTAGAACTACTATCACGATTTGGATCCATCTCCTAACAATATATGATCACAACCTCAAATTAAATCTAGGAGTAAATAACACAACAAAAACACAAAAAATAAGCAAGAGCTTCTCTAACATGTGAGTTCTTAAAATAACAACTACTATGATACCAATTCACCATGGTGTGTTGTATACAAAGTGTTCACCTAAAATAAACCTAAACGGGGTGAATATATTTTAATGAGAAAATTACCAATTTCAAAATTCAGTGGCTAATTTTAGATCAATCCTAGTTAACATGCATATAGGGGAGAGGTCTATTATATCTAAGTTAAATAACACATTAGCAAAAAATTAAGTCAAATATGTAAATAAATTAGATGCAATCTCTAATATTAATTGAGTAATGGATTATATTGGATCCAATCTTATATATATATATATATATGCATGTATGTGTGATAGAAATTATGTGATCAGCATCAAGAAATCACGCAATAGGAACAAGACAAGATCTATAAGGAAAAATCCCACCTAGGGGTGAACAACCTCGGTGCATCCAAGTCTCTCATTCAAGTTGAAAAGAATATTTACGCAAATGCAAGAAGGTACCTATCTCATGTTACCTAATAATAAGTTGCCTATACATGTTTAAACTCTCCGCCATTTAAATGGATGATCCTATCAAAACTCCATTAAGCGTAGATAGAAGTCATGTATTCCATCCATCGATCGCACCATAAATCAACTCCCTAATATCTAATACTCTTTCATTTAGATCTAGAGTGTAGGTCTTCAAATTCATATTAGAATTGGTAGAATGAAGCTAGGCTTTGTGATTTTTAACCTCAAAGCACTCTCAAATATCCCAATCAATGAATCAAGTATGAATTCAAGGTTTTCTTTCAAAATTATTAAGATTAAGCAAAATTTATGTTAAAAAAGTGTGTATCTGATTACTTACCTAAACAAAAATCTCTCTAGGTGTGAGAAGTACTCAGAAAGGTGATCTATAAAAAATATGAAAAATCTCATGCTCTTCAATTCTAATTGTCTCAAATTTCTTCCTCAGATTTGTAACATAGACAATCTAATAGTCTTCTTTGAGAACACACTATATATTGACTTACTTGGGTCTGTATATATAGGAGTTCCAACTAGTTTGGATATCTAGACAAAATAGATTATATTTTCTTGATAACTCCATTCCCTCAAAGGTACAAGCGCCATGAAGAAATCCAATCTAAGAGAACCTTCAAAGGAAAGTGAATTCTAACTCTAAAACCACTAATAGGACACTTGCATTGCTTCATACATATCACCTATATGTTTTAATGGTTCTTTAACACTTCAAATCATTTTAAAATCAATCTAATTCAAGCCAAAGCATTATATATATATTTTTAAATAATTTTCAAATGATTTTCGAATTAATTAAAATATGTTTTTAAAAGTGTTGTGGGTATAAATTGAATTTCAGAAACTTATTTTCTATGCTGATTGTTTGCCTGGGTAGAATCCAAAAGCGCTAGAGAAATGGAGGTGTGCTATGCTATTATCTTCAACACGCATTTTTTTTACATCTGGTGCGTACACGTGTTGTTTGCATGTCGATTGGATTTGTGTTTTCTATTAGACACAAAATGCTTACACATCGTCAGCCCTTGGATCATCTTAATCAATGTATTACGTGCATTTTAACTTAATCCTTGTGAACCTAGTTTAAGACAATCCGTACACGTTTAACCCATCGCTTTTGTTGTACCATTGGATTAAAGTCAATCTCTCAAGACTCAATCCCAGCCATTGGATTGAGGTCGATGTTTTGTATCCTTCTACGTTTAGTATAAAAAGGACCTAAGCCTCAACATTTTGAGACTTTTGCCATTTCGTTGTTTATGAGAGAAAAGAGAGAGTAGAGAGAAGAGAGAGAAGGGATAAATAGAGGGAAAGAATAAGAGAGAGATTAGAATAAGAAACCCTAAGTTTTCTTCATAGTTCAACCCCCTGATTGTCTCTCCCAAACCAAACACTAAAACCTAAATAGTTCCAAACACCCGAAAACCCATTTTCTAGAGTTATATCCGTTTAGGGTTTCTGTGTTCTTGGTGTTGTGTTTTCATTTTGAAGACCTCTTCATATCATTTATTCTCTCAGAACTCATCTCAAAGAGAGACTTAAGTTTCATTATTGAAACTGATTTTTTTTCTAAAAGAGAACATCACACAATTTTCCCGTCTCTCTTTTTAGATCTAGCATGTTAGATCTATTCCGTTTTAACGAGTTTTTGAAATAAAAACTTTTAGTTTAAAAATAATTTTCACTTCTAAAGAGTTGTGTGTTTCTAGATTTTATTTCACATTTTATGAAATACTGGTGTACAAAAATAAGAAGGAACAAAAAGAACTAGTCTTACAGTTTTAAGGCGTAACCATAGATCTGAAAAGAATTTTTATATAAAAAATTCTTGAATCAGTCTTTGCATGTTAAGTCTAAATCTGTTTTAAGAAAGTAGACTTCTAGTCTAGTTGGATCTCAATTGGAGGTTTACAATTTCAAAAATATTTTCAAAACTCATAAATTGTTTAAGACCTTCAACCGTCTTTTGAGAAAGTTATCCTTGAGATATGTGGTTAAATAAAAGATTAAGAAGTCTTGGCTTGAAAAATCAAGATTCAATAATAACTTTCATTTTAAAACTATTGTAATTTGTTAGGAAAGTTTGTATAAATATTGATAGGGTGAGTAACTTGTTTGCATGTAGTAGCACATCACAAACACTATCTCACACGAACACTTAGACACTGTGATTATGTCTGAGAATATCTGATATTTAAAGAGTTACTGGAATCAGAATTCAAAGAGAAGGAGATCAAGGAAAAGACAAAGAAGCAGCAAGAAAAGATCAAGTTCAAATTCAGAATACCTTTGGAGTGGAGGATCTTGTGTAGGTATATTCTGAACTTAGGTTAGGATCTTTGTGGTTTGGTTAAGTGTTGTAACTTGATTTTTATTCTAGTGGATTTTTTCTTTTGTGCCGTAGAGGGCACCGTGGATGTTTCCCTTGATTAAGGGTTTGATCATCTTAAAATTCCCGTGTCTATTTCTTTGAATGTTCTTCACTGTTGTTGTGATTAAGACTGCATGGTAACTTTAGTAGATGTTCATTAACAAGTAAAAAATAAGGTAATCAACTTTCAAATTTAATCAATATATTCAGAAAATCTTTTGTAACACATCTTGTGTTTTTCGAAAAGAGTTTTTTCAAAAAAGTTTATTCGGAGTTTACTCAACCATAACATTTTGTTATCAACCTTTTAAACAAAGCTTTTTGTATTAAACCCTTTATTCAACTCTTATCAGAGCAGGAAAACCTTTTGTGATCCTTAAACTTGAGAAATTATTTTCGAAACGTATTTCTGAAAAATTTCTGAGTATGGAGGAAAAATTTGAGAAGTTGGGTAACCTATCCAGATCACCACTCTTTGATGAAAATAATTTTTCGTACAGGAAAGTGCGAATGATTGCTTTCATTCAAGGAACCCTGGGTGATGAAGTCTGGGAAAGTATTGAAATAGGGTTTGAACATCCTACTAAACCTACTTCAGCCATTGATCCAAAAAGGATTAAGAAACTTCTTTGTGAATTTACTAAGGAAGAGAAAAAACTATCTCTTGATAATAAAAAAGGAAAGAATGCCATCTTTATGTCCATTGACGAACATGAATTCAAATGAATATCCGCATGTTCTACTTCTAAAGAGGCATGGGACACTCTATTCATTTCTCATTAGGGTGATGAACATGTCAAAGATGGAAAAACCCAAATGCTTATTCAACAATATAACACTCTGATTATGAATGACAATGAATCTTTTGACAATTTCTCCATAAGGTTAACTGATATTTTTACAAAACTTCATGTAAATGGTATAACCTATAGTAGAAAAGAAATTGTGTCAAAGATTCTTAGGTCATTTCCATCTAAATTTGACGACAAGAGATCTGCTATTGAGGAAATGAATGGCCCTAATATGACTCTTGAATTACTTAGCAGTAAACTTAGGGCCGTTGAATTGGAAATAGATTTCAAAAAGCAATTGATCAGATAGACTAATAAAGCCTTTAGTTCAAATGTTGTGTTTTCATCTAAATTACTAGTGCCTAAATTGAACTCTATAGACTTTGACATTGACTGTCTTCAAAACTGTGATTTGAAAAACCTTGATAATGAAATAGCTCTTATGAATAAGCTTTTCAAAAAGATTTTGAAATTCTTAAATGCTCTTGCCTCTAAACAAGGCAAATCAAATTACCAAACACACTTATGATAAATTCTCGCAGACCTCATAATAGAGACAAAACCAAACACACTTATTATAAGAGGAGGAACTATGACCCCAAAAGACCTAAACCTGACATAAAAGATGTTAAGTGTCATCGTTGTGGTAAACTTGGTCACTATGCTAGTAAATGTCCAAGTAGTTTTAACAAAAACAACAAGGCCAATATGTGTAAGACATGGGATGACTCTAGTGATTCTGATGAGGATGAAACTGAGTCAACCCAAATGAATGAGTATTGCATGTCTTTCTTTGCTAAGATAATATATAATGATGATTGATGATGCAGAGATTTAGCACCACTGGATAAGTGATGATGAGCTCAAACAATGTCATCCATGCCTCCATAGAGATGTAAGTGTATAAGTGTGTAGAAGGAGATGAGTATAAGAGGGAAAAAATAGTGATGTATAGTGGTTCAGCCAATTTGGCCTACATCCACTGTGAGTGTGTGATCCACTAAGTATGGGCACTAATGGCCTTGGACACAATGCAAATAAGCTCACTTTCTCTCTCTACTGTGTGTACAAACAGAGTTTTAGCTAGGGTTCCAATTATCAATCGATCCCCTGTAGGGTTGTAGGTGATAAGTATATATAGGTCTTGGGGGGTGTAGTGTACCCCCCAAGTATGCATGGTGCATGTGAATGATGATCTAGCCAATCCCCTGTTGACACTTGTAGATGCCAAATGATGACATAATATTCCCTCACGTGAGGGTGTGATTTTGTTATAACGGTCTCCCATGTGCCATGTGAGCCTCACGCGCACTATTCCACGCGTCTCCCAAACCACGCCCTGTGATGATGTCACCCTCAGCCTTTGGTATGAGGCCGAGGGAAAAGTTCCTTTTGGTAATGATTCTGGCCTAATTTGGGCCTCGTACTGTCCGACCCTCGGAGGGTCGTCCGGAGCCTGATGAAGGGTTGTCCGGAGCCTGATGAAGGGTCAGCCCCCTGAGGGGTCATCCAGAGCCTGATGAAGGGCCGGCCTCCTGAGGGGTCGTTCGGAGCTTGATGAAGGGTCGGCCCCCTAAGGGGTCGTCCAGAGCCTGATGAAGGGTCGACCTCCTGAGGGGTCGTTCGGAGCCTGTTGAAGGGTCGGCCTTCTGAGGGGTCGTTCGGAGCCTGATGAAGTGCAGGGCGCCCTCGGTATGGCCGAGGGTATATACGGGTATATCAATCACCCCCATCCCTTAGCCATAGATGATGCTGAGATGGATGAGGGATAATGTTTCTTTTGAGACTAAGTGTATGGTCTGTTTGATTAGTGACACCTGTCAAACTGATTTTATAGCTGTCAATTTTTTATCCAATGTCGTTCCAGTTTTCAAAGCATAGCGGCTGCATGCTGCTTGAGGCTTTGTGCCCTAATGATGTCCTCCTCGTGGGCTGTGAGTTGGCTTGGGTAATGGGCCCACTCATTACTAAGGTATATAAGCAATTTTTGAAACCATTCATTCTCTTCTTCTTCTTCGCCCCCAAGCTCTCTCTCTCTCTCTCTCTCTCACTTCCAGCCTTCTTGCCATTTTTGCAGTTTTTGCACCTTCAAGCTTAGCAACTTCACCATTCCCCTTTAGGTAACACCTTGACCCTAGTGTCCTACTTATCTTCATTTCTATTTTCTTTCTTGTTTTAAGCTTATAGGGCTAGATTTCCTCAGGCTGTTCCATAGCTTTTCCGGTGTAACCTCCGGTAAGCTGTTCTTGAATTGTTCTTGATAGAAAACCCTTCAATTCTTAGGTTTTGATCGAAAAGTCCACCCTGGTCAATGGTGAGATTTGTTTGTAGTTAAGTTAGGTTACCCAAATTCTTCCAAGTGTAGGGTCTCCCCTTTAATGCTTAGGAGGCTTTATAATCTAGCCGAGGAGTTCCCATCCTTGCGAGAGATGCTTTTCATAGAGATCAGAAGAATAGAGGAAGAGGAGGAGAGAAGACGAGGGGCCGACCCTAATTGGGTACGACCCATTTTTCCCATCCCTCTTGCCACAGTAAAGCCATTTGAGCCATCTGAGTCTTGTGGGTCGTCCTGTCGTCCTGCCAAGAGTTATTCAGAAGAGATGGACGAGAGAGCATCGTCGCCCACTGGCACTGGGCCTTCTGGGAGAGGAGTGTCGTCTGACCTAAGCCCGGGCCGACAGGTCGAGGGTATGGTTACTTCCGAGGCTGTCCCTGTGATAACCTTATCTCCACATGCCTTCTAGAGGGATCTGGCAAGTGATGAGGCCGAGGGAGAGGGGACAGAGGGTGAGGATGAGGACTCAGATGATGACCAGGTTGACACCTCCCATGCCTCGTCCTATGTCTCCTCAGTTAGGGCTCGTGACCTCTTGCTGTGGAGGCATGCCTATGAAGTGTCCCCAAATATAACTATGAGGGTTCCCTCTGAGTCAGAGAGGGTCTTCGAGGGTGAAGAGGGATAGGTTGCAGTATACGAACAGATGTTCAAGGTAGGTGTCAGATTCCCTCTGCATCCTGCTGTCGTAGATATCCTGTCAGCCCTTGGCGTTGCCCCCTCTCAGCTTCCTCCCAACTCCTGGAGGATAATCCTTGGCTACATCTCCTTGTGGAAGAATGATTTCACTAATGATCCATCGACCAACGTATTTTTTGCCTGTTACAATATCACCTCCTCGCCCAAACAACCTAGGTACTACCACCTGGGGGCGAGGAGATCTGACAAAAAACTTCTCCACGTGGCACAAACCTCCAACCACGATTGGAAGAAGAGATTTTTCTTCGTTTCTGGGGAGTGGGAATTTTCCGCCGAGTCTCAACATTTGGATGACAGTTCGAGGGTTCCCAGAAGATGGTCAAACCCCTCGATGAAGGCCAGGTCTAATCCCGGGCTTAGTCTGGATGAAAAAGATATAGTTGAATATCTGAGGGAACGAGGGAGAGGGGGTGAGATTGCAAAATTTGAAGACCTAATAACCCCCAAGTTCCTCAAAGAAGCTGGTCTGAGGGTCGCCCCCCTGACAGAGCTATGTGAGTTGCATTAATTTTTGCTCATTCTTTACTTTTTTCAAGTGTTTCATCTTTGTCTCTGCATCTTTCTAACGTATCGTCCTCCTTTCAGGTCGTCCTGCAGGTATATTAGATCAACTCTAGGAAATGACTCTTCCGAACTTATTGTCTGGTTTAGGCAAGAAGAAGGGCAAGGATCCTCAGCAGGCTCCGAGGAAGACAAAGTTCGTGGGGCCGATACTTGTTGAACCGACAGCCGATGGTCGCAAAAGAAAGGAGCCTGAAGTCCATGCTGACCCTCGACCCGATTCTAGGACGAGGGTGAGGGTGGAGTCATCTGAGGGGGCTGGTTCCTCTTCTAGCATGGGAGCCTTCTGGTCCCAAAACTTTACATCACTGAAGGCCGAGTCATCTTCCTTGATCACTAACCTAAGGGCAGCCAAGGCGTCCATGTTTTCTGCCCCTTAGGCTGCTGACTACGAATTTCTTTCAAAAATGCCTCCGACCAAGGTGTATGACTATGGTCTGCACGCACTGGCTCAAGTACTTATCTTTACCTCCTCTAATTTAGTTTAGTTTTTCACTAACTGTTTCCTCAGACTCTAAACAAGTGTCTTTTTCCGTGCAGTCCGTCTGTGCCTTCACCTCGGCCACTAAGTGGATGGCTGAGAATCAATAGAAGTTTCATGAGGCCGAGAGGGCCATTTAGCATGAGGCCGACCTGCAGACAGAGATCAAGACTGTGAGGGATGAACTAGAAAGTGCTAGGACCGAGCATGCTAGGGTCTTAGATGAGCTGACGAGGCAGCACGATACCGACCAGCAGGCCAAGGACTTGCTGATAAAGGAGAAGGATGAGGCTTTACTCAACTTGGAGGCTCAGTACAAGGCCGATCTGGAAGCAGCTGTCAAGAAAACTAAGACCGATGCTGTGGAGGCCTACAAACTCTGAGACGAGTTTTAAGGCTTCGGCCTTGAATACTTGGAGAGGGGAATTAAGACAGCCTGTCGATGGTTCGTCTTAAATTTCGCTGATGCAGTGTCATCTGTTCGACCTTATCTTGAAGCAGTTCAGCTGGATGGTCCCCTCATTGCTGAAGCCTTAGCTCAAGTGGAGTCTCATCATGTCGAAGGCATTGGCACGTCTGAGGGTCGGCCTGTCATGGTCATTGAAGAATCTCCAATTGATGTCGAGGCCTTACCCTCTGATTTTGCTCAATAGGGTGGCTATTTGTAGCCAATATCCTCCTCGTGTAATCCATTTTTGTATTTTATTTTTGTAAAACGAACAACATTTTGTAATATAATGTCTCGTTTCCTTCCATACTCGCGTCTTATGGGATTTGCATTGTGTATATTTTTTTTGTACAAACATTATCACTAACCCCTCCCTCGTCTGTCTTGAGGACCATGGTGGGGTCGTCCCCTCCATGCGACCTCATTATAGCTGAGGGTTATAATCACCAAATTAATGGCTTTAAATAAAGTTTTCCCTCGTCTGTCTTGAGGGCCATAGTGGGGTCGTCCCCTCCATGCGACCTTATTATAGCCGAGGGTTATAATCACCAAATTAATGGCTTTAAATAAAGATTTCCCTTGTCTGTCTTGAGGACCATGGTGGGGTCGTCCCTTCCATGCGACCTCATTATAGCCGAGGGTTATAATCACCAAATTAACGGCTTTAAATCAAGTGCTCCCTCGTATTTCTTGAGGGCAATGGTGGGGTCGTCCCCTCCATTGACCCTTATTATAGCCGAGGGTTACAATAACCAAACTAATGGTTTTTAATCAAGTATCCCTCATCTTTTTTGAGGGCAATGGTGGGGTCGTCCCCTCCATTGACCCTCATTATAGTCGAGGGCCATTTTTTGAAGATGTTTTCATGTATACTAGAACTGATAAACACAGGATGAGGGGAAACACTGATATTTTTCATTAATTTTCCAAGTGCTCTGTTGGAGCAACTCCTATTACAATTGTGGTCTATCAAGACCTTACAACACTACTGATAGTATTTTTTCAAATGAGTTGCATTCCAGGGGTTGGAAAAGGGTTCCCCCTCTAGGTTTTCTAGTCTATAGGTCCCAGGGACGACTTCATCGATGACCCTATACGGTCCATGCCAATTAAGATGGAGCTTGTTGGGTTTTTGCTAAGTCATTTTGAGGACCACGTCCCCCACTGCGATTGGCCTCTGTTTCACCCTTTGATTGTAAAACCTTGCGGTCCTCTGCTGGTAGGCGGCCTTCCTTATCTCGGCGTCCTCCCTCCTTTCCTCAATCAGGTCTAAGTCGAGTCTCCTCTGTTCTGTATTTCTCTGGGGGTCATACATTTGGACCCTATGAGTAGGAAACCCAATCTCGGTTGGGATGATGGCGTCTGAGCCATAAGCTAGCATGAATGGGGTCTCTCCGATAGAGGTCCTCACTGTCGTCCTATATTCCCACAGCACGACATATAACTCATCGACCCATCTTCCTTTTGCCTCCTCAAGACTCTTCTTAATTCCATCTAGGATTGTCCTGCTTGTAACTTCTGTTTTCCCATTGGCCTGAGGTCGGCCTGGGGTGGAGAAAAATTGTTTGATACTCACCCTTTCACAGTACCTCTGTAAAGAGGTATTCTTGAACTGAGTCCCGTTATCCGAGATGAGGGTGTTGGGGAGACCATATTGGCATATAAGATTTTTCCAAATGAACTGGAAGGTCTTATGCTCTGTAATCGTGACCATCGGTTCGGCCTCCACCCATTTTGAGAAATAGTCAATAGCTACGATGAGGAACCGATAGTTATTGACTGCTCTTGGTAAGGGTCCTACGAGGTCGATCCCCCACACTGCAAATGGCCATGGGGATGTAATGGAGGTAAGATTCTGATGGGTTTGGCGAGGGATGGTGGCAAATCTCTGGCATTTATCGCACTTTTTTACATATGCTGCAGCGTCTTTACCCAAGGTCGGCCACCAGTAACCTTGGGTGATCACCCTCTTCGCTAAGGATCTGCCCCCGATTTGAATTGAGAATGATCCTTCGTGCACATCTTGCAAAAGGGATGAGACCTCAGATGGGTGCACACACCTAAGCAAGGGGAGTAAAAATCCCTTTTTGTACAAGGTGTCCCCAATGACAGTGAACTTTGCAGCCTTGTATCTCAACTTCTTCCTTTCTTGCCTTGCTTCTGGCATCTCTCCCTCTTTAATGTATCTGATCAGAGGGCCCATCCACGAAGATTCGTGAGAAACATTTAGGCAATTGCTAAGTGTTCCCTTAGTGTCTTCAATAGTTGGACGAAGAAAAATTTATACTGGGATCGTCCTCTTGATGTCTGTCCAAGTTTCCGAGGCCAACCTCGCAAGGGCATCAGCACGGCCATTGTCGAGCCTGGGTATCCTCTTTAATTTCACTTCTCTGAAGCCCTTCAGTATCGAACTCACCTTCTCAAGGTACCCAACCATCCTCTTGTCCTTGGCCTCGTAGGCGCCTAGTATCTGATTCACCACTAGCCTCGAATCACTATGAACCAAAATCTGGCCGATACTACGAGATCTGCCCAAGGAGAGGCCTTCTATCAAGGCCTCATATTCGGCCTCGTTGTTGGAGGCCTTAAAGTTGAACCTCAGGGCGTACTCGATGTCTGTGCCGTCGGGTGCTGATACTATTAATCAAGCTCTGCTCTCGCTTTCGCAAGAGGACCCGTCGACGAAGAGACTCCACACGGTGTGTTCTTCTGAGAAACCTCCCTCGGTGAGTGACCCCTGTCTAAAGAGATATCTTCCCTATTAATTTTCAACCACTTTACTTCCGAGGCTGCTCGTCTCAGCCTTATCTGTAGGCGTGTCGGTGAGCTCACCCTATCGGGTATCTATCTTCCCGAGGCTCTCACCCTCGGCCTCATCATCTTCCCAAGTAAACTCAGCCATGAAGTCTACCAATGCTTTCCCCTTAATGGTCGTCCTAGGCTGATACACTATGTCAAACTCCCCCAGTTCTATAGCCCAGGCCATTAACCTCCCTGATTTTTCGGGCTTGTGCAAAACCTGCCTAAGGGGTGAGTAAGTGAGGATGACCATCGTATGGGACTGGAAGTATGGCTTCATCTTTATTGATGCATGGATCAAGGCGTAGGCCAACTTCTCCATCCTTGGATATCTTTGCTTTGCCCCCTGGAGTGCCTTGCTGTTAAAATACACAGGCTTCTGTATTCCATCTCCGTCTCTCACAATGGCTGCATTGATGGCTGACTCTGAGGCAACGAGGTACACATAAAGTCGTTGACCCTGCTCAGGTCGTGACAACAGCAAGGGATACCCCAGGTATGATTTTAACTCCTTGAAGGCCTCATTGCATTCTTCACTCCATTCGAAGGCTTTTCTAAGAATTTTGAAGAATGGTAGACACCTGTCTGTGGCCCTAGATACGAACCTGTTTAAGGCAGCAACTCTCCCTGTGTGCCTCTGAACGTCTTTAATGGACTTGGGGGTCTTCATCTTAACAAGGGCCTTTATCTTTTCGGGATTGGCCTCGATTCCTCTTTGGTTGATAATGAACCCCAAGAACTTCCCTGCTCCGACCCCGAAGACACACTTGGCCGGATTAAGCTTCATCTGGTATTTGTCCATCGTATTAAAGGTCCTCTCCAGGTCTGCCACATGATCCTATGCCTTCAAACTCTTAGTCAACATGTCATCTATATAGACCTCCATAGACTTCCCAATTTGGTCTTCGAACATTTTATTTACGAGGCGCTGGTACGTTGCCCCGCATTTTTTAGGCCAAAGGGCATGGCCATATAACAGAATATCCCCTTGTCAATAATGAAGGCTGTCTTCTTCGAGTCTTCAGGGTTCATGAAGATCTAGTTGTACCCTGAATAGGCATCCATGAAGCTCATGATCTCATGGCCTGCGGTAGCATCTACCATTTGGTCAATGCGGGGGAGAGGGAAGCGGTCTTTGGGACAGTGTTTGTTGAGGTCGGTGAAGTCCACACACATTCTCCACTTCCCATTGGCCTTTGGGATAATGACTGTATTGGACAGCCATTCAGGGTAGATGACCTCTCTGATAAACTCATCGTCTTCTAATTTCTTGACCTCATCCCTAATGACCTCATACTTTTCTCTAGAGTAAATTATCCTCTTCTTCTTTACCGGCTTCACTCCTTCTACCACATTGAGCTTGTGGCACATGATTTCAGGGTCAATCCCTGGCATATCTACATGACTCCATGCGAAGACGCTTCGTCTTCTCCTTAATAGTTTATTGAGGTCTTCCTTGATGTTGGGCTTCAGAGACTTGCCGACTTGGACGGTTTTTTCTGGGTCATCCTCATCGAGGATGATGGATTCTACCTCTTCCGTAGCCTCTCCTTTGTTTAGCTTCGTCTCATCCCTGGGGTCTAGGGTATCAATATTGTAAGTGGTTGTAGCCCTCTTGTGTGCCTCTATTTCTTCAGAGGAGTTGTAGTAACATTCTCGCGCTGTCGTCTGGTCTCCATGAACTTCCCCCACCCCGTATGGGGTAGGAAATTTAATCATCTGATGGACTGCAGACGACACAGCTTTAAACCCCTTGAGGGATACATGCCCCAGTATGATGTTGTAGACCAAAAACACATGTTCATCCATCACAAAGAAACTGACCTTCTTAGTAAGCCATCTCGGTCACTCGTCCCCCATCCTGAAATCGGCCTCATACACTCCAAGGGGATGAACCTTTTCCCTGCTGAACCCAATCAATGGATGATGGTATGGGACGAGTCTTGCATGGCTGAGACCTAAGGCTTTGAAGCATGGCCAAAACATTACATCTGTAGAACTGCCCCCGTCGACTAATATCCTCGGCACCTCACACCCATGCACCCTAGTTGTGATGACGAGTGGGTCGTCGTGTGGGGCTAGGAGGCCTTTAAAGACCATTCTCGAGAACCCCACTATCAGAGTGTCCATATCGACCTTCTTCATCTTTTCTGACTTGACCTCCAGGGAGGTTGAGTGTACCGTCTTCAACACTGCCTTGGCCTCAGCCACATGGGCCTTCCTGTCAGCGACCTCAGACTCTCCTCCTGCTAGACCCCCGGAGATCATTCCCACTCCGATCGAGATTATATTAAGCCTCTTGGAAGGGCCTTGGTCGTCTCTCGGAGGGAGGTCAGGGTCGTCCTCATCATCAGAAGGGTCGTCCCCTCTTTTTTGAGGACCTTCTCTACATGCATCGCCTCGCTTCTTTCTAGGGTCGTCCCCTCGGCCCCTCTTGAAGGCACCTTTATCGATGTACTTTCTAAGCTTCCCTTCTTTCAGCATCTTCTCAATCTCATCTTTCAGAGCAAAGCATTTGTCTATTACGTGGCCGTGGTCTTGGTGAAATTCTCACCACAGGTTCTTGTTCCTCTTGTTGGGGGCCGCCCTCAACTTCTCAGGCCACTTTAGGGATCGATCACTCTTTATCTCATTGAGAATTTGTTCACAGCTGACCATTAGAGGGGTGTAACCAGCGAACTTGTCGTCCGTAGACCTCTTCTTCCCCTCTTTGTTCTTCTTAGGGTACTTACCCCCACTAGCGCCTCCTTTTTCGTCTTCACATTTTGCGGCCATCGCCTCTTCGGCATTCATCACCTTTCCTGCTGTTGACAGCAATTCAGCCATCATCCTAGGGGGGTCTTCAGCAAGCTTCCATAACAGCTTCCCCTTTTGGAGTCCTCCAATCAGGGCTGTCATAGCTATGCTCTCCTCATAATCTTCCACCTACAGCTTCTCTTTATTGAATCTGGCTATATAGTCCCTTAGGCTCTCATTCTTCCCCTTCTTAACATAGAGCAGGTGGGTGGTCTTCTTCTGTGGCCTCACCCCAAAGCAAAAGTTAAGGATGAACAGGTCTGCCAACTGCTTAAAGTTTTCAATGGAATTTTTTAGAAGAGACGTGTACCAGACATGCGCAGCCCCGTCAGGGTATTAGAAAAGGCATGACACCTCATCTCATCTAAGATAGAGTATATGTATGTTGCTGATTGATACATCTCAACATGGCGGACATGGTTGGTGCTCCCGTCGTATCTTGGGGTGACCACAGGTGGCTTGAACTTTGATGGCGTAGGGAAGTTGACTATCTTCGCTATAAAGGGTGAGCTTATGGTGTATCCCTTCTGAAGAGGGTCCCGGCTCTTCATTATATCACCGATCTTATCATCTAGTCGCTGGATTGAGTCATTCCAAGGCCTCGCAGGGTCGGCTTGGCCGAGGTTATCCCCTACCACTTCTTTAAGGTGGACGGACGGTTCTGCTGCTGTAGGTCTGTGCCGACTGTTTACTTCCCTTTGACCGTCATCCCGTACTTGGGGTCGGCCATCTGCTGCCTCCCTCCTGGACCTCGTAGCACTCCTTGACCTGGATAATTTTTCCCGCAGGTCATTTATTGGGCCCAGCCTCTCAAAGGCTAACCACCTGCTCAAGCGATCAAAAGCAGAGCCTCTCGGGCGATCATCAGGATTTGGTCTCTCGCACTTTCCTCCACTGTCCCGGAGAGGTCGTACAGTATTGTTGGAGACCTCATATAGTTCCCAACATTCTATAGGGGCCTCCTCTCCCTCCAGGTCGTCATACCTGTCCTCAGGGCAAGGGTTCCCTTGCCTCCCCAGGCGTAGACGCCGGGGGTCAGCAACATCCCTACGCCGGTGAGGGGGTGGCAGGTCTTTGCGTGGTGTCTGGGGTGGTCCCCTGGCTTCATGCTATCCCGGAGCTGCTGCCACCGGGGTAATCATCTCAGGTGAAACTCCTGGTGGTCTTAGTATGTTCTGGCTTAGAGCTGTGAACTGCTCCTACATCATCCGTTGGCTTGCTGCCAGAGACTTTAAGGCCGTCGCCACGTCAGCCATCTCAGACTGAGGTGGTGGATGACTGGAACTGGGTCCTCCCCTATCATCCGGTGGGGGAAGTGGTGGTGGTGGCATCTCTGGTGCCATGTGTTTGAGCTGTGAACAGCTGAACTGGAAAAAAGACTGGTGAGCTTGATAACCTTAGTGGGTCTCTTTCAATGGTGAAACATCTCCTCTCAGGGGGAGAACTGGTTCACCACCAGAGTTCCCAGTAAGGTCAAGCTATACAAAGGAAGAGATGTGTTCTCGTTCCCACGGATGGCGCCAAACTGATGATGCTGAGATTTCGCACCCCTGGATAAGTGATGATGAGCTCAAATAATTGCAGCCATGGCCGCCATAGAGATGTAAGTGTATAAGTGTGTAGAAGGAGATGAGTATAAGAGGGATAATACAATGATGTATAGTGGTTCAACCAATTTGGCCTACATCCACTGTGAGTGTGTGATCCACTAAGTATGGACACTAATGGCCTTGGATACAATGCACATAAACTCACTTTCTCTCTCAACTGTGTGTACAAACAGAGTTTTAGCTAGGGTTCCAGTTATCAATCGATCCCCTGTAGGGTTGTAGGTAACAAGTATATATAGGTCTTGGGGGGTGTAGTGTACCCCCCAAGTATGCATGGTGCATGTGAATGATGATCTAGGCAATCCCCTGTTGACACATGTAGATGCCAAATGATGACATTATATTCCCTCACGTGAGGGTGTGATTTTGTTATAACGGTCTCCCATGTGCCATGTGAGCCTCATGCACACTGTTCCACACGTCTCCCAAACCACACGCTGTGATGAGGTCACCCTCGGCCTTTGGTATGAGGCCGAGGGCAAAGTTCCTTCCGATAATGAGTCTTGCCTAATTTAGGCCTCGTACTGTTGTACCCTCGGAGGGTCATTCGGAACCTGATGAAGGGTCGGCCTCCTGAGGGGTCGTTCGGAGCCTGATGAAGGGTCGGCCCCCTGAGGGGTCGTCTGGAGCCTGATGAAGGGTCGGCCTCCTGAGGGGTCATCCGGAGTCTCATGAAGGGTCGGCCTCCTGAGGGGTCGTCCGGAGCCTGTTGAAGGGTCAGCCTCCTGAGGGGTCGCCCGGAGCCTGATGAAGTGCAGGGCGCCCTCGGCATGGCCGAGGGTATATACGGGTATATCAATTATGCATGCTTGCTTGCTAAAATAACGTTCGTACCCTCGGCGAGAAAATTCAAGGCATATTTTTCAATCTTAATCCAAAGGGATTACACTTTAGCCAAACCTACTTTTGTATTAGGATACCACCCTTTCTCCACAGAGTTCGAAACATTCTCCTTAATTGACTTCAGAAAAATGTCATACGTGCCTTCCAATAGGGATAGTTTGAACTATCAAACATGGGAGGCTATGTAATGGAACTACCCTCCCAGTTAACACTCCTAAAAACACATTAAACAAAGATCAATTCAATAACTTAGAGAAATCATCTATGATACCGATTTTAAGAAGCACTAGTGTGTGTAGGATAAATAAATTTAAATTTCAATTGAATCGATTAAACTAGTTAACAATTAATCTAGTTTTAAGTCAACATGTATCCAATGAAATTTGAGTGATTTTAACCAGTTTTATCTTTCTTAGAAAATTTATATGTGAGCATGCAAGGATAAATAAACATGGTAAATAAATAATGCAACAATGAATATAAATGGTAAAAAAACAATCACAAAACGCCACGATGTACGAGTAAAACCAACGATGAGAAAAGCCTCGGACGACCTAGCCTACACAAGTTGCATAGGGTTTATAAAAGGATGATCGATGAAATATTCGCTGACTTGACTCCCTTCAATCTTGAAGAAATCATCACTCCTTTAACCTTATTCACAATAATCACAGGAATCCACCAATGACTCATGACGTAGTCCTCCCGCAACTCGGAGTCCATCTATCTTTAATTAGAATCCATCATGCAACAACATGGAATCCAACATGAGAAAAAAACTCGAAACAATGAATAATGAAATTATTTGGGGCTCAAAATATGATATAAAAACAATATTATATTTTGACACTTAGATCTTTTAAACTTGGTGTAAAAAGGTGTATACGCGACTATATTTCTTCTATATAACAAATCCTTACCAAACCCACTGTAATACAAATTTGAAGAAGAGGTAGTGTGTGTAGGAATACCAAATTATAATTACAAACCAAGTGATCAATTAATCCAATTTCAAGTCAACATAGTTCAAATAAAATTTGTCTGATTTTAACCCATTTTATCTCACGTAAACAATTTACATGTGAGCATGCATGGATAAATAAACATGGTAAAGAAATAATGAAGGATACATATAAATGATAAAGGAACAATCACATACCGACATGATGTAAGAGAAAACCCATAATGTGAAAAAAAATCGGATGACCTAGCCAACACTAGTCCACTAAGATATATGATTTATATAAGGATGACAAATGGCTTACTTACTAACTCAAATCCCTTAAATATTGATGCAATATTCACTCTTTGAACCTTCATCACAATAGTTGCAAGATTCCACCAATGCCTCACAACGAAGTCCTCCCGCGTCTCGATATCCATCGATTTATGACTAGACTCTATCACATAGCAACACAAAATCCACCATGCTATATAAATACGAACAAAATGAAGATTAAACTTCTTTGGGGCTAAAAACACGAGATCAAAAATCAAGATTATATGTTGAAAATTGAATCTCTTAAACGAGATGTTAGTATATATGAGGCTATATTTTTGTAATGTGAAAAAACCTTAACAAATTGAACTTCCTCACGTCATATTTATCTTAAAAAACTAGTAAAACATATGGCATAAATTATAGGCTTGTTTATTAACCTTAGGAACTCCGTTCTTGAAATACCAACAATTAAATGAGAACCTATCCATCCAGTACTTGGGATTCTTTGATTTATTCTTGGTGAAGACCTCCCATTTTTGTGAGCGCATAGTCATAGCTTGTATAATTTCCAACTATCATACTTTTTTGTACCTTGTTGAGTCCTAAATTAATATTTAGGAACCCTTAAGGGAGTCCATCAATTACTCACTAAGGTCTTTTTAATTAATAACAAAGACAGTAGGGACCTCAAACCATCTTGGACAGAGCCCAAGAGCTCTCCTAGCTTGTAATAATCATTTTAATAGTGGACATAGGATTCTCCGTCGAGGTTCGAACCACTTTATATAGTTGTCTACTATTTTGAAATACCTCCCCTTAACCTGTTTGAGATACTAAGGAGATCACCTATTCTATCGAAGGTTTCATACGATTTCAATACCCACTAGTTTGGTTTACGATATCTGCATCATTTTTTCATTGCATAGGTTTAAAGTTACAAACACAAACAAATGAACCTATGACTTAAACAGTTTTTTCCCAAGAAATAAATACAATTATAAAAATTTAAATGTTCATTACATACGCAAGAAAATTTATAATAAAAAATATCCCCCTTTGGTTATTTCGAGACAAATCAAAAATAAAAAACTACGTCGTCAATCTCTAATGTCCAATCTTCAAACCTCAAAAGGAAAAAAACACAAATTAATACTTGGCCGACTCTATCTCTTGAGAAACTTTGCACTTATGTATCTTTTTCTCATTGAAGCGTAAACATTCACACTTAAAACACCTTTCAAATACATAGAGAATGTGTAATATATAACATTTTTGGCCCAAAAAATATGTATATGAAGAACCCTCTCCCTTAAGCCAAACTTCTCACCCTTTTTTTTTTAAACAGACAAAGACAAAAGTGAATAACATGAAATAAATGATCATTTAGAAAATAGTCATATCATGGAATTTGAAGTGAGATAGAAATAATAAACACACGATAACACAATTATAAACAATCCAAAGGATAAGCTAATGACAAACATGGATCAAATGAAAGAAAAAACTAAAAAAAATACCATATATACATATATAAACACAATTATACATGTATTAGCACACCCGACATGTAAAAACAGGTTTTCCACACTCGTATGGCATAAATGAATACTTAAAACAATGTTCTATGGAGTGTAGGTGTGTGAACAAGTAGCTCAAAGGGGTGATGGTCCCTGAAATATCCCAAATTTTAAATTCTAACAAATTTTTTAATTTCTTTCAAAACTAAAGTGAAATTAAATTCAACTAAACAAATAATAAAATTTCCACTAAAACGTAATTACACTAAACTAAATACCGAAAATGGTCATGAAAAAGGGGTCACGACCAAGATTCGTGACCAGCTGGTCACGGCCCAAAGCCGTGACTATATGCAAATTGACCGTGACCAATTCCAAGACTCAGAGTGGTCAGGGATCAACTTGTAGGTGGCCACGACCTTTGATCGTGACTCTCAGGGTCACGACTGAAAATCATGACCCAACCATGACCATTATGGTGCCAAGTTTCCTGGCAAATGTGGTCACGGATGGGGTCACAGATCATAGACAAGGGACACAAATACACACCACTATAGTCACGGCTTAGGAATGTGAAGAGTGACTCACGGCTTTCGATCGATACCCTGGTCTTGTTTCCATGCTAACGTGTTAAAAATAAAGGTGTCATGTCATAGGGTCATGACCCTAAGTCGTGACCATGGTCTTTATAATTAAAAAAACACAGAACATGTTTTTATTTCCCTCAAAATCTTCTAAACATTTATTTCCCTCCCTCTCGCCTGCGATTTCCCTCCCTTTCTCCGGCGATTTCATTTCCCTTAATATCAACCTCTCTTATTCTGTCAATCTCAAAGGTAATCCAAACCCTTGTTATTTCATTGTGTGTATTTCTCTGTGTGTGCGTATATATATATATATATATATATATATATATATATATATATATATATATATATATATATATATATATATATGTGTGTGTGTGTGTGTGTGTATGTGTGTGTATTTCTGTGTGTATACATGTGTGTATTTCTCTTTGTGTGTGTGTATACATCTATGTATAATCTCAAACCCTTAATAATTATTTCATTATGTGTGTGTGTATTTCCAAACCTTTGTTATTTATTTCATTGTGTGTGTGTATTTCTCTCTCTTTGTGTGTGTATACGTGTGTTTATTTCTGTGTGTGTGTCTTGTGTACGTAGGTGTGTATATATTATCATTGTATGTATTGTGCCTGTATTCTAGAAAAAATACATATATATAATTAATGTTGGTTTAACTTTCAAACTAGGGAAAATATTAGTTTAATGAATACTGTTGGTTTAAGTTTGGGCATGAAATACAGAGAAATACCTCTCCATTAAAAAAATATTGGACCATTAAAAAAATACCAAACATAAGGGTTAATTTTAAGGATTGTTGGCTTAAATGACAAAAGTGGGTATTCAAAACATAATAAATTAACGTTTGATGATTCATTATGGACATTATTTATAGGAATCATATCCACACCCTCATACACAATAACTAGTTAATGATTCATTTGAGCCGTTATTTATAGGAATCATATTCATGACCTCGTTCATTATTATCAGGAAAAATGTGTAACGGTGATAATCGATGGAAACAAGAGTATGAAAGGTTACAACTGGTCTACACTCGTACCTCTTTCATTAATGATCCTCATAAAGTGGGTACTCCAGTATATTGGTATGGAAATAGGAAGATCGAACAATTTAACTACCTTGTAAATCGCGGAGTTCGTTTTCAGCAAGAGTACTTATTCGATCGTATTCTATTTTCCCTGCCATAATATTGGGATGAATATGTACAATATATATATCACGTACATAATCCCCATAGAGCACTGACCTTTATTAAGTTGTTAGAGAAGGCCAAAAAAAAATTCACCCATTATGGATAGAATTACGTACAAAGAGCATTGATGAAGACTGTGATGTCCCACGACATATACACGTCAAACTCGTTGTTGCCAATAGGATGAAGAGGATGAGATTTTGAGGTCATGTCGCTGACATCTATGCATCAATTATAGATACGCTTCCTCCTAATTGGCCACGTACAAAGATACGTAGGTTTTTAAAAACAAATCAAGAATGGATGGAGATCATACACATTGAACTTTTGTTAAAGTCTTATCACGAATAGGTAGATTATACTATATGGTCAAAAAATTTATATTGTTATTTATATTTTCATATTTAACTTTGAAATTATGCATCTATTATTATAGATACACATTTAACTTTTAAGAATTTTGTAGATAATGTCGGGCGGTAATGGAACCAGCACTCTATCCAACAACAACTAACAACCACAAGGAGAATTATCATCCCCAATTGGTGAGAAATACTCAACTCCACCAACTGTTTACTCCCCTACTCCAGAAACGGTCTCATGAGCAGCAACAACACCTCGCACGGGACCAATGTATACCACATGACCCGACTGCATGGTCACACTACCCCCGGTTTGAGAGCACGACCCAAAACAGAGAATATCCACACTTACGGTTGAAAATGTGCCGTCGGGGGGAGAAACCCTTTGGCGCCCCCAAAATGTCCCATTGAGAGGAACCAACACCTTTGCACAGGACTAACGTAGCCCACACGACCCGACAACATGGACACAGGACCCCAGTTTGATATCACGTCCCAAAACAGAGAATATCCACACTTAGGCTTGAAAATATTCCATTGGGGACAAAACCCCTTAGCGCCCGCAGTTGACCCCGTGAGTGGCGCCAACACTTCGTACGGTACCAACGGAGCCCGCACTATTGGTGCAATAGGCCCCCAATTTTAAATTCAAGAATAATTTCCTTTGAAAGATATGTGGAAGCGTAAGATGATGGTTCAAATTAAAACGAATACACAAATTTTAATTTCTTTTTCAAAATTAAAATTAAGCCAAGTGAAATTAAATTAAAACACACACACTTATTTAAATTTCACTTAAACCAATTTAACCCAAGTCCTAGAAATTTTCCTAAGTCATATTTTTCAATTTTACCAAATTAGGTAAAACCAATTTTATCAAATTAAATTACATACTTGAATTAAATTAAGTAAACATCACTCAATATTTAATTTAGCACCAAATTAAACATGTAGTGATTAAAACCAATTTTTATCTTGAATTACCAAAGCATGCATTCTAGGTGAGTTTGCCCGAGATAAAATAAACAAAGAAACCACTACGCCGCGATGTATGAGGAAAAACCCACAACGGGAAAAAAACTCGGACGACCCTAGCCTCAAATCTATTAAGTACGGAATTCAAAAATACAGGTAAGATAACTTAGAACACTCGACTCAATCCCTCTCAAGCCCCAACATGTCTTCTTATATCAACCTCTTCCTAGAGAATAACCACAGAGCTCCACCGCGATCTCGGAATCCACCGATCGGACTTTATATGGTCACCGTCACCCGAACAAGGAGCCTTTCTCCAAGTGGGTAAATCAACGAAAACTTCTTCTTGTTTGTGGGATTTAGAAGCAAACCCAAACGTCTCTTCAAAATGGTAGAGATGAAAAACCGGTGCTAAACTCCAAGCATTGTATATATATATATATATATATATGGAAGATTGGATAAAAAAACAACAATTGGGTGTAACACAAGTGTTTAAGGATTTTTCTTGAAAACTAAAACACTTTAAACATTGAACTTTTTCTACTTTGAATTTCTCTCTCAAACACTCTCTTAGAGGTTGTAGGATATGAAAAAGTGAAGTTAGAAAGCTTGATTCCCGTACATTGATATTCAGGAAAAGAGTTAGTGGAAAAAGTAGTGGGAATGAGGGAAAAAACTACTCAAAACTGTTCCCGCCAAAACTCGTTCGAACGACATTTTCATTCGAACGAAGTCTCGTTCGAACGAGGCTTCTAACGAAGTTCCAGTGTGAAATTGTTTGAAATCTCATTAGAACATCATGTTCGTTCGAATGACACTTCGAACGAATTTCCAGTGGCCTTTGGGGAACTCGTTGGCAAACTCGTTCGAACGACATTGTGGTTCGAACGATAAACTCATTCTAATGACACTTCGCACGAACTTCCAGAAAGTTTGAAAAATTCTATTTTTAGCCCAAAAATATTATATACTTTATTTTAAAATTTTAATAAAATATTTTTGAAAATAAAAAACAATTTTAAATAAACATACACCCAATTTAAATTGTTCCAAGCTCCTATATATATATTAAAATGCATTCATAACTTAGAAGCAATGGAACCAATGTTGTTGACGTAGAAAGGAGGCACATTAAACTTGGCATTTGATGAAGCTTTATACTCTTGGCCGCTACGTCTTCAACAAACACGTCATAGGCTTGAAGGATGATAAATTAACTCTATCCTATGACTCAAATGTTTTTGTCCGGAATTGAGCCAAAACTACAAAGGACTTAATTGGAAATTTGTGTCCTTATAAATCCTCCCCTTTGGCTATTCCGGGACAAAAACCAAACAAAAATCCTAAAGGGCCGTAAAGCTCAACTAGACTAATAAAAAGTCCCACCCAAAATAAAATTACAATGCTTGACTCAAACAACCTAAATGATCAAACTCTTTGCCACTATATAGAAGAAGAATTCCTACACATTTAAGCAAACACATTAAACGCATAGGGAATATCAAGGATATTAAATGCATAAAATAAATACTCCCCCTAAATTAATTCTCCCCTTTATCAAACACATGACCTACTTAGAAAGACGTCTCCCCCAAGATAAATCTCCCCCAAACTAAGATAGGAATAATAGGAATAGATACCATTTCTCCACCTATCATTCTCCCCCTTTTTGTTCACGAATAGACAAAGGTTTAAGAATTCAAACATTAACTCATCTTCCCTAATTAAAGCATATACACCCTCTAAACCAAGCAAGGGATAAATAGAATGGGATAACAAGATAAAAACATGCAATTGCGCACAAAGTGATGAGAACATTAAAGCACATAGGCAACAAAGTCATAACTAATCCAACAAATACTCATGGATACCAACTAAGATGCAAGAAACAAATACCAATATGATACGTAAGTATTAAGCATGTGATATCAACAAAGAGTGCAACAAGATGAATACCAATTATGAATTAAAGCATAGATGGATTAGAAAGTAAGGCAAAGACCAAATAGAAACATATCAAATATATGTATACATAATATATACCAAATAGACTAAAGTACACATATATAGATATAAATACACAAATGACACAAAATAAGGTAAAATTTTCACACTCGTATGGCAAAAATGTGTCATATGGAAATAGTAGTGTTGGGGTGTGAACTAGCAACAATTAAATTTAGACCCAATCACTTAAAACATGTTCACGGAGTTCTCAATTGATTGCAAACTTCATCACATTTGAATACAACCTCATGTGATAATATAAATTGAACTCAATGAAAAAACATACACAATGCATACATGCCTAGCATATTGATAAGTCTACAAACTAATAGAGTCATGACATTGAAAGCTCAACTAGGATAAACGGACATTGTACAAACCGTTGATATACCATCCAATCTCCCTCAATAAGTATATATTTTTTTTGAATGAATATATCAATCAAACATAGGCCTTGACAAATATTTTCTTTTTAATGCCATATTTTATTTTAGGCCTTTGGACCATGTATTTCTTTTAGGTCCAAACAAACGGTGGCTTACTATTTGCAAAGGACAATAAATCCTTTCGGAGCCCTTCCCTGTGCACATTTATACATATTATTTTTTATATCTCACACATCTCACGTGCAACGGATTTTAACATGCACTAGTCCTCCTAGGTCACAAATATATAGATGACAAGATTGGTAGGAGAACACCTCACAAAGATGAAATATAACATGTGACGATTAAATTTCAAAAGAGCTCGTGCATTTGTGAATAGAGGCATATAAAAATAGAATCCATTTAATCAACACAAAATCTAACTACTCCATGTAAGCATGGTAAAGAACATATTAAGGATTGACAATCTTAACCAAAAGTTCTAGCCACATGGGAGCGTAAAAAATGGGATTCAAACACAAGTATATGCCACAAAAAGTGCGTCAAACTAAAAATACACACAAAAACAATCTTTTTGAGTTTTTGAAAATTTTAACCAAAAATAAAAATATATACTCAAAAGACAAACAAAAATCATTTGTATTTTTCATTAAGCCTAAATTACTAAACAAATAAAACACAAATGATAAACCAAAAATCTTTTTGTATTTTTCATTTAATGCAAACAAAATGAAGGAAATATAATACAAAAGATAAACAAAAATCATAATTCTAGCATGTGATTAAGCAATGAGCATAGACTAGAAAATGATTAAACAAGCATACACTTAGCATGATAATATATCATGGAGCACAAAAGCTAATGTATGCAAATAAACTAAAACATTCAACCTTTAGATTTTGCAAAGAGGGAAGCATGTGAAAGTAAATGAGAATCAAACACCCTATCTTGTTGTAACAACCCGAGGTTTTGGAGACAATGCTTTATTTATTTTGAGAGAAATAAATAATATTTTATTGGAAAATAATAAAATTGGCAATTGAGGTCAAAATTTAGAGTCGTTAGATGTGTGTCGAATGGCAATTCTGAGGGTACCATTATTTTCGGAAGGGTCAAGAAAGTCGAAATGACTGTACTTGGGGTCTATTTAGATTCCGAAATAATTTAGGACCGTTTGACTCGAATTAAAGTTATTGGGTCATTTAAAGTGTGTATTATCATTTAAAGATGTGTATCTTGTGGGTTAAGGTTTAAAATCCACGTGAGAAGTCATTCTCACTTAAGATAAAGAGGAAAACCCTAGAAAGAAAGAGAGAAGAAGAGAAAGAAGGAGAAAAGGATGACAAAGTGGAGATTTTCGATTTCCACGCGATCTCAAGGTGGATTCAGACCATACGAACCCGAGGCAAGTGATTAAACTTGCTAAATAATTGTGGTGTACCAATTATTGAATGATTAGTGGATTGATATTTTGGGTTTTAGGTTTAGTTTAACAAAACCAAACTTTTGGGTATAATCTTAGATTTAATATGTATATCTTAGATTTAATGATATAAATTAGTTTCAATGCATTTTAGGATGAATATTAATGTTATGAATATGGTTGGGTTGAAGATTTGTGGTTAAATGTAATTATTGGGGTTTTTTTGAGAAGTTGGAGTTGTATAAAAATGGAGTTTGGCCGTGGTACCTGCTAGGGCAGGTCGACCGCGTATAGAAGGCCGGTCGATCGCGCCTCCAGAATTGGGCACACTGCCTTCGATTATAGGCAAAATTAAGAAACGCGGTCGATCGTGGTTTGATCACCGGTCTACCGGTCCCCTGTTTTGGGTTCAAGTTTGAGAATTTAAGTTATTCCCCTTTTCTTTGGGTTTGTATGTATGGACTTTCATAATTAGAGTATCATAAAGGATTTAGTGATTATATAAGGGGATTATAGACTTTAGAATCATAAGTGATTGATTTTGAGAAGTGAGAATCTAAAAGAGTATATCAATTTGGTGGAAAAACCTCTAAGTATCGAGGTTAGTATTTGAGGAATATCGATTGGAGATTTTGGTATTTTACTAAGTGGGGAAGCCCACTTTTATTTGGGATTTTATTTGGTGATAATTACAATTTCACGATCTGAGAATGAGAATAACTTAGAGATACCAGATCTTAGGATCCAATCCCAAATGGGATAACTTTAAAGGTTCATAAAATAAATTGAACCATATTATGGATGGAGAACCGCGTATGCAAATTGAGGTCTATTAGGATCAAGAATATCCTTAACTTAAATTGAATTTTGAGACAATTCATTATTAGAAGAGACATGTGAGGTTCAAGTTAGTATTAGTATTTCATATACTAAGTGGGGTTATTGTGCGAGAATTTACGGTTAGTATATCAAAAGTGAGAGATATACTAAATAATGATATTAATCTATTTCGCCTAAGGGCGTATAATGAATATGGAAATGATGTGCAGGTATACCTTCTATAATGGTATATCTTTATTATGTGGGATGTATGTATACCTTATATGATGGTGTCTATACATGTTAAGCATACCCCCTCCTTTCTATCATTGGGAAGTTTCGTGCCTAGAGGGTCAGCATTCTGACTAGAAAAGCAGGATGTGGATATTCCCCAGGTCATAGTCGTCCATAGTGGTCATCAAATGACATATATATATATATATATATACATTATTTATTTTCGGGGTGAGAGGTCGTGGGTATGTGTCTCTCTCACTTGCCGGTTAGGAGCTATGACCGCTTCCCGGGGCGTTGTGTGCGTGAGTAGATCACGAGGTGGGTGTCGTTGAACCCCACCAGGTGACCCCAGTTTGCTACGTATATGGGTTGCTGGAAGATGATAGCATGTGAGCCTGCGTCCTTCGAGTTATAGCTCGTTTGGATGGTTATTATTGCTTGTGTTTGTACTTGGGTATCAAGGGCATAATGGACCTCAACGACCTACATTGCCAGGATTAGTGTATCGGGGGGGGTTCTTTGTTTGGATTTCTCCTTGGCGAGATGTCCCACGCACGAACCGCAGTGTAATGTTGGAACTTGGGGATAAGTTTAGTCCTTAATGCTCATATATATATATATATATATCACCTATCCCGACAAGTGACAATGCCAGGAGTAGTGTAACGGGGGGTTCCTTATTTGGATTTCGCTTCGGCGAGACGTCCCATGCATGAAACGCCGTGTGCGGTTGAGAATTGGGAATATTAATTAATTAAAATTAGATGATAATCATTTGGGTCACATGCATCTTGGTTTGAGGGCATAATGAGCCCCGATGATCGATACGGCCAGGAGTAGTTTAACGGGGGGGTTCCTTGTTTGGATTTCTCTTTGGCGAGACGTCCCATGCAGGAAACGCAGTACCGTGTTGAGAATCGGGAGGAGTTTAGTCCTTAACTCTTGATGCTAATAACTCATATATAATAATTATATATATGGTTTCATGCCTTATATGGGCATCCCTAGAATATAAATTCTAGTAAATGAGATTGTTGATGTATTGTGATGATGTGGGCATGATTGGATCATGTAACTTTATATGTTCAACAAATGAACATTATAAAGATAACTATAACTATTACATTAAAGTTAATGTATATGACTTATAAAGTATGGAAATAAATGTATTGGGGGATAGGTTAGATGATTTTTCTTAAATACTCCTTTTGGGTTTAAGTTAGGACCCTCTTACCTATTTAGAATCGGACATCCATTAGGAGATCACGTGCATATGTTTAGTGCGCGCTTTAGATGAGAGGTGAGTTGAATTATTATGAAGAGTTCGATTCCAACTAAATCATGCAATAATGCATCTATAATTATTATGCATTTTAATACACTTGTTACAAAACGTTTTTCAAACTCGGGCTCTGACCCGTTTATATTTTCCTCCTCCTTGTATATATTGTATTACTTCAGGTGTTCCTCCGCAAGGACGCCCTTGATGTTATCCATCCAGGGTATTTGTGGAGCTGTGGCAGTGGCGGACTGTTGCGGCACTTTGCTTTAGTCGATTCCTGTCTTTGTACATCTAGATTAGGATTCAGTTTGTATATCGAGTTAGTATTCAAGTGTTGTAGATTAAAACTTACATATTTAATTTCTCAAATTATTGCTTTGTCTGTTACCCGACAGCATATTCGGGTATTTCATTGTTGAGATTTTGTTGTATAATGTATTGTACTCTTTCATATTATTGGAGCATGCACTTTTTACTCATCATAGTTAGATGTATATTGTTGGTTATGTGCAATATTGGTTTTATTGTTGTTGTTATTATTAAAGTTTTAAATTTTGGCATTTCACACTTAATGATTTAGGGTAGTTATCCTTATATTATAGTGCTTAGTAGTTGATGTTGAGACTGTGCCATCTGAGATACCTGATTTATTATAGTATAGGGCTGGCCACCCGTTATTATTTGGAGCGGGTTGTCACAGGTGGTATCAGAGCATCAGGTTCTAGTGTCTTTAGGATCTGCGTGCGTTACTACCCTCTTTCGTAAGCGTTCTTGATGTAGAGCCTTATTATTAGGACGATTACATTCACACATCCATATCTTTCTGTGATTCAAAAATATTTGAAAGGCGTACTGATACAATTTTTCTTGTTTCAGATGCCACCGAAGGGAGGTCGTCCAACCAAGGCAAATAAAGGGAATGTGCAACCCCAAATGCCTCAAAGGATCATGACTAAGGATGATGTTGCCAATATAGTGGCACAAGCAATAACTGTTGCCGTTTCTACGATGGCTCAGAAATCTTCCGCTCGAGCAGCCCCACCCCATTTAGGATTGTCTTTATGGGAGAGAGTGAAGAAGGATTTTAGTAAGTGGCATCCTCCCGAGTTTGCAGGGGGAGTTGATGCAGTGGCTGCAAGTCAATGGAAAAATAGTATGCAGAGGCATCTTCCTATGGTTGAGTGTAGTGAGATTCAGAAACAATTTTTAGTCACCTTTAAGTTATCGGGTACAGCTCTTCAATGGTGGGAGTCTGTCACCACATCTGAACAGAGAGATACTTTACCTATAAAAGAATTTTGGGAACTTTTTGATCGAAGGTATTTGCCTTCCCTGACTCAAAATATAAAGATTTTTCAAGGAAATAGAATGGTGATGGAATATGAGGAAGACTTCTCTAGATGGGCGAAATTAGTCCCTAATGACGTAAATACGGAAGAGGAACGTATATCAAAGTTTGTTCGAGGTTTAGATTGGAAAATTCGACAACATTTGTTAGGGAGTCCTAGGTTAGTGACTTTCGTTGAGGTAGTGAATGTGGCATTACTAAAGTGTCATGAATATCGCCTTCGTTCTCAAGAGGGTAAGAAGTTTGGAGATTCGAGTTCGTCAAGTAAGTTTGGCAAAGAGAGTGCCAGTAATGTGAATGCGCAGAAAGGATTTGCGGGTAAGTGTTTCTTTTGTAAACAAATAGGTCATAAAAAGAGATATTGTCCTCAAAGAGGTAAAGGACCACAGTTTGATGAAATTTTGGAAGTGCAACCCCTACAACAGATTCGAGGTCGCTTTAGACCGGGGGACTACGTTTGGGAGCCCATTGATGAGGATGGGCAATCGGACTAGATATGGGTGATGTAAGTTAATTTTTCGTTATTAATAGGATTATTACTAAAATGAGTTTTGGGGATATCGTATGTAAGATATTTTTGAAAGGGTTGAAATATATCCCTATTATGTATGTATTGACCCTAAAGGAGAATTTTGAGCAAGATAGACTCTTATTCTATTATTTTGTAAGAAGGATAGATAATTTTGCAAGGTGCTCAAAAAGAGCTTTAAACCTTATGGTAAATGTAAGTGTGGTTATGGTGATAAGTAGTAATGATAAAGCTACTTCTTTTTATATAGTCATGATAGACTATTGTGATTGTTGTATTCCATATATGGATGTGCCTTATGAATGGAAATATATTGAAATGATGTGAGATGTAGTTTATGTATGAAAGTTTGATTGTGGTTTGATGGAACGCAGGTAAAATTTTAGCTCATAAGTATGATAATGTTTGTGAGCTACATGTTATATAGATGATGATCTAAAAAGACCTTATGTTGGACATAAGGCATTTTATAGTATATATATATATATATAAACCGTTTTTAAGGTAAACTATTTTTAAATAAAACCTTTGTCGGCCCGGCCCTTTCAAAATTATTTTTATAAAATTAACCTTTTCGAACTCTAGTCCGGATTTAACAAACTCTCAATCTCCAACGTCACCTCATAGTAGTGTATTGAGAGGGTTCCTTATTTGGATTTCGCTTTTGCGAGACGTCCCCCGCACGAAATTGGCGATTGTCAGGAATTGAGAGGAGTTATTTCTTCGGACCATTCACAATTTTTACTCTATTAAAAATTTTAATATTACTTATATTGTTGGAATTGTGGTATTTTTGGGGAAAATAAAGCCTCATTATGATTGTTGTGAGCATAAATCTCAAATATAAAGGGTGTATGGGCGCCCTAGTTATGGAAATTGGTTTTATATAACTCTTAAAAATAAAATTTAAAATAAACTCGTCGTGGGAAGTTAAAAGTTTGGAGATAAGATTAGCAAGATTTGGTATAGTAGGACTAGTTGAACTTTGGAGAAATAGGCTTAGCTAAATTTCGAGGATGAAATTTTTGTAAGTGGGGAAGTTTGTAACAACCCGAGGTTTTGGAGACAATTATTTATTTATTTTGGGAGAAATAAATAATATTTTATTGGAAAATAATAAAATTGGCAATCGAGGTCAAAATTTGGAGTCGTTAGAAAGTGTGTCAAATGGCAATTCTGAGGGTACCATTGTTTCCGGAAGGGTCAAGAAAGTCGAAATGACTATACTTGGGGTCTATTTAGATTCCGAAATAATTTAGGACCATTTGACTCGAATTAAAGTTACCGGGTCATTTAAAGTCTGTATTATCATTTAAAGATGTGTATCTTGTGGGTTAAGGCTTAAAATCCACGTGAGAAGTCATTCTCACTTAAGAGAAAGAGGAAAACCCTAGAAAGAAAGAGAGAAGAAGAGAAAGATTGAGAAAAGGAAGAGAAAGTGGAGATTTCCCGTTTCCACGCGATCTCAAGGCGGATTCAGACCCTATGAACCCGAGGCAAGTGATTAAACTTGATAAATAATTGTTGTGTACCAATTATTGCATGATTTGTGTATTGATATTTTGGGTTTTAGGTTTAGTTTAACAAAACCTAACTTTTGGGTATAATCTTAGATTTAATATGTATATCTTAGATTTAATGATAGAAATTAGTTTCAATGCATTTAGGATGAATATTAATGTTATGAATATGGTTGGGTTGAAGATTTGTGGTTAAATGTAATTATTGGGGGGGGTTTTGAGAAGTTGGAGTTGTGTAAAAATGGAGTTTGTCCGTGGTACCTCCTAGGGCTGGCCGACCACGTACAGAGGGCCGGTCGACCGCGCCTCCAGAATTGGGCACACTGCCTTCGATTATAGGCAAAATTAAGAAACGCAGTCGACCGCGGTTTGGGTACCGGTCGACCGATCCCCTGTTTTGGGTTCAAGTTTGAGAATTTAAGTTATTCCCCTTTTCTTTGGGTTTGTATGTATGGACTTTCATAATCAGAGTATCATAAAGGATTAAGTGATTATATAAGGGGATTATAGACTTTAGAATCATAAGTGATTGATTTTGAGAAGTGAGAATCTAAAAGAGTATATCAATTTGGTGGAAAACCCTCTAAGTATCGAGGTTAGTATTTGAGGAATACCGATTGGAGATTTTGGTATTTTACTAAGTGGGGAAGCCCACTTTTATTTGGGATTTTATTTGGTGATAATAACAATTTCACGATCTGAGAATGAGAATAACTTAGAGATACCGGATCTTAGGATCCAATCCCAAATGGGATAACTTTAAAGGTTCATAAAATAAATTGAACCATATTATGGATGGACAACCGCGTATGCAAATTGAGGTTTATTAGGATCAAGAATATCCTTAACTTAAATTGAATTTTAAGACAATTCATTATTAGAAGCGACATGTGAGCTTCAAGTGAGTATTAGTATTTCATATACTAAGTGGGGTTATTGTGCGAGAATTTACGGTTAGTGTATCAAAAGTGAGAGATATACTAAATAATGATATTAATCTATTTGGCCTAAGGGTGTATAATGAATATGGAAATGATTTGAAAAAACCGGATAGGTTCGGTGTGTGATAATTGATTAAAATTAAATTAAATTCGCAAGATTCCAAGTAACCCTTATTTAATTAGAGTCTATTTAGAAACAACCCATAAACAAACAACTACGTGTGTGTGTGTGTGTCAAACCATAAATAAAGCATGCGACACAAAGTTAAGGAAAAATCCCCGCAGGGCAAAACCTTTTATTTCACTATAATAAGTAAATCGCAACTTACACAGATTACAATGAAATACAGTGACACACGAATACCTGCAGGCGTCGGTCAGTGTCGTCTGCAATGAATCCACACGCCGAGAACCCACATGAACCTCAGTCCAATCAACAAAGGAAGAACCGCAGCACTCCTCAATGACACGCAGCCATAAAACTTTGTAGAGACTCCCTCAGCAATGACACGCAGCCCTCGGTTGCAAAGATCACTCCACAAAGGTTTGAACAAACACAAGGTTGTGTTCTTGGGTTACCAAAAAGATTCACAAAGTTTTGGAAATTGTGTGAATCAAAACATGAGTCTTGGGACTCAAAAATATGAAGACTAGAGGTATTTGGACTCTCAAAAACGTCTTCTAAAGTCTTGCAAAACAGCACCCCCAAAGTTGGTATTTATAGGAAAAACAGATGAAGAATTCCGCTTTTTTAAAACTCTAAAAATCTTATCAGTGTACAGGTACACCGAACCGGTTTGGTGGTACCATTCTGGTATGGGATTAAAAAACAGCATTCTTCAAGGAATTTTCTCCAACTTCAAAAGGTCATAACTTCTTCATCGTAACTCGGATAGAGGCGCCGTTTCTTCCAGTATCTTCGTTGCGGCCAGCTCTTCAAATTTAAAGTTGACCATACCTCCTAACTATGGATGTGAAATTACGAAAATGCCCTTGAACTTCCCTATCAAGCCTTATTTCACTGTTTTGACTTCCCTTGCGTTCCACTTGCATTCTGTGCCTAAAATCAAGGAACGTGAAATCGTTGTGGCAGATGAGGGACACATTTAGGAGTTGTTGAATGCTTGATGCTTGGAATTTGGATAGAGGCCATCGTGAGCGATCGTGTAGAGACGTGCCAGATGTAGCCGAATGTAGCGGCGTATGACATACAAAACTGTAAGATAACGGACATGAGAATTATGTCCTTAAAAATCTCCCCTATGTCTATGCCGGTACATACATAAAAATCCGAATTATCAAGTAACAAAATTGCCTATACAAATCTACCCTTCCATGAACCCAAAACTGGAAAGATAAAAATGAATAAGTCTTCATCGTTTGACCTTCAAGTCTTCAATACATTCAAAGCTTTTCTCATCAAGGTGTGCATTTCAGAAATCATCAATGTAGTACCTAAGCACATGAGAACAAGCAAATACCACGTGACATATCAAGTTTGAAATGAATGAGCTAAACATGTATACCAATAGATCATGAAACTCAAAAACTCAAAACTCCCCAAACTTCAAACTCCCCCAAAATAAGATAATTCTTTCTCCCCCTATTTATGATGTCCCCAAATAGACAAACGAGAAGAATGAATCAATTAAGAAAAATCGGGGTGCCACGGTATACAAAACAGGGCATCAAACAAATATGGTCAACGTGCTCTTGCAAGGAGCTGCTAAAAAAAAAACTTCACAAACTATTTTTGAATTTTTTCAAATTTTTCGAACAAAAATAAGATACCAAAGAGAACAAATATGATACAAAAATCACACCATGGATTTAGACTCAAA
This sequence comes from Sambucus nigra, assembly GCA_949130495.1. Classification (NCBI taxonomy): domain Eukaryota; kingdom Viridiplantae; phylum Streptophyta; class Magnoliopsida; order Dipsacales; family Adoxaceae; genus Sambucus; species Sambucus nigra. The sequence goes on along the minus strand of OX422212.1, from coordinate 485,694,849 downwards.
CAACGAAGTCATGGAAACGGAATGAATGGGTGTGAACAAATTCGATAGGTAAATCAACTCGATCAATCATATGTGCACGATGCATACGTGTACTCCTAACGAATGAACATCAAAGGTATCCTTAGGTGTAAAAATTTGTTGAATTTAGATGACATCGTCTTATACAAATCAACAAATCAAAGTCAAATGATTTTCACATCAATAACGTCCAAAAGTATATAGCGCATTTTCAAAAATTTCAAGGACGTGCAAACCCGTTTAAAATTCTCCAACCAAACTCCCTCATATATATTTTCTTTTAGAGGTAATATAAATTCTCAAACTTTGGAAAATTGGAGCAAAAACCTAAATGGCCCATATTTGGCATGAATATCTTTTTATTGCCTTTCAATTTTTTTCGGGCTCTTTTAACCTCTTTGGACCTCGGATAATAAAATTCCTCAATTTTTTAGGTCCTTTTTTTTAACGGTGGCTTTTGCGCAAAGGATAGATGATTACCTTTCGCAGCCCCTCCCCGTTATCAAACAAAACACATAAACTCACAAAACGGTTTTTATGTGCACAATTTCCTTATAAAAATTTATCGCCCTTGGTTCGTTTTAAGGACAGGATTGAAGTGAAAACACCCAACCAACATGTGATAAGACAAGCACAATAATCAAACAAATTCGTGCATGTGTGCAATAAAGGAAATATGAGTCAAACATGTAGGAAGTAACACTTAATTACATCTTAATGACTCCAAACATTATAAAGCACATGGATGAATTGACCTATTGTCTCAAAACACTATCAAATAGTCACATGAAAAAAATGGAATGATGTTGTGACTTGGTCATCCAAAGTGTTCATCCATAAACGGTGCAAACAAAATACAAAAATCTTTTTGGATTTTTCAAAAAATTTTGTCAAAATAAAATCTTTTTGTATTTTTCAGAATTTTTCAAACAAAATATATAAAAATGATACATACTAGAAATAGGCAAACAATGTCATCATGAAAATCACCCTATGCTAGTAAACAAGTCAAACCTCAATCATTAGGTGCAGAGGGGTTTTCCAAAGGTGGTGACAACTTATGAAAAACCTCCATCAATTCTTGTGAAGTCTTGACTAAAAACATAACTTGCTCACCTAAATGTGCAAACTCTCTCATGTAGTCTCCGGGAGAATGTAAAGTATCATTTGTGCCAGAAACACGTGTAGACGCAAAACGTGACACATACCCCAACTTAAAGCAAAATTCCCTAAGGTGTCCTCTCCTCTTGCAATGTGAGCAAACATAAATAGGCCTAGGAACACCTCTCTCAAAAACTCTAGGACGCACTCTCCTAATGGGAATGGGACGCCTAGGTGGGCTAGGGTGAGACTCACGTGAATCACATACTAAAGTGGGAACCGGCTCGGGTGCTAATTTGGAAGTAGAAGCACCGTCATGACTTATTCCTAACTTCTCACCTTTACCCTTATGAACCACCTTTTCAACCTTCTTAGGTGCGTTCAAAAAATTGACTTTGACCTCCCTGGCACGTTCTAGAACACTCTCGAGTTGGGATACACGTGTCGTCAGACTAGACAACGTGTCGGTCAAATCAATATTCTCCTTTCTCAAAATCTCCTTCTCTTTCTCCAAATCTAAAACCCTACGACCTAAATCCCTATTATACCTTTTTGTTTTCAAGGTCTCGGTGTACAACTCTCTAAAAGCTTTTTGGAGCTCACTTTCATCTCCACTTTCACTCTCACTTTCTCTCTCACTTGAAGCTCTCAAACCATCACTATCACATTCGTGTGCACTATTGTGGGACAAGGTGGGTGTGCTCACACGACTAGAAAAAGCTACAAACTTCTCACCACTAGTCTCATCACCCTCACTATCACTAAGTGTGGCAGTCATGGCTACTTTCTTTCCTTTCTTTCTAAGCCACGTAGGACACTCAAATGACTTATGTCCCTTACCCCCACATTCAAAACAAGTGACGTTCTCAAAATCTTCCTCACACTCCTCATCGGAGTCATTCTCTTTTTCCCTCTCACCACTTTCTTTGGCCTTTCCTTTCTTTTTATTTTTCTCAAAAAAATTCTTTTTATTGGAAGAATTATTTTTGTTCATGTTGAGAATTTTTTTAAAATTTTTCGCAAACAAGGCCATGTTATCAAAATCAAAATCTCCCTCAGAATCAGACTCACAAACGGTTTCTTTCTTTTTCTTAAAATGAGTCTTTAAAGCAATGCCTTTATCCTTAGCCTTAATGGTTTTGGGAAACATGTCAATCTCATAGGTTTGAAGATCTCCTACAAGTTCTTCCAACTTAAGTGATTTCAAATTTCCCAAAGAGTTCAAAACAGTGACTTTAGGAATAAAGCGTTTTGGGAGAGATCTCAAAATCTTTTTAACGACACGCATGTTATCAATGACTTCACCCAAATTAAAACTTGTGTTAACAATGTCCGACAATCGTGCATAAAAATCATCAAAGCATTCGGATTCAGACATGGTGATAGTCTCAAATTGGGTAGCCAAATTTTGTAATTTTGACTCTTTAACCGCGTTCGTACCCTCATGTGTCAATTTCAAAACATCCCGAGCCTCTTTAGACGTGGTGCACGTCATAATTCGGCGAAACTCATCAGGAGAGACAGCTCCAGAAATAGCACTCAGACCACGGGAATTAAAATTGGACAATTTATAATCATCTTCAGTCCAGGATGACACGGGTTTTAAAGTGGTGATGTTATTAACAGTGACCGTGGGAGGAGTCCAACCATTTTCACAAAGCAACCATACACGCTCGTCAATAGATTTTAAAATCGATTTCATACGAGATTTCCAGTAGGCCTAATTAGACCCGTAAAAAATAGGCATCTGATTATATAAGTGCTCCATAGGAAAAATTGCGATTTTTCACAAAACTGATTTTAAAAAAAAATCAATATCACACGATTTTGCGGAAAATAGGAATACGCAATAAATTAGCGTAACCTGCTCTGATACCAATTTGAAAAAACCGGATAGGTTCGGTGTGTGATAATTGATTAAAATTAAATTAAATTCGCAAGATTCCAAGTAACCCTTATTTAATTAGAGTCTATTTAGAAACAACCCATAAATAAACAACTACGTGTGTGTGTGTGTGTGTGTGTGTGTGTGTCAAACCATAAATAACGCATGCGACACAAAGTTAAGGAAAAATACCTGCAGGGCAAAACATTTTATTTCACTATAATAAGTAAATCGCAACTTACACAGATTACAATGAAATACCGCACGAATACCCGCAGGCGTCGGTCGGTGTCGTCAGCAATGGATCCACACGCAGCGAACCCACATGAACCTCAGTCCAATAAACAAAGAAAGAACCGCAGCACTCCTCAATGACACGCAGCCATAAAACTTTGTAGAGACTCCCTCAACAATGACACGCAGCCCTCGGTTGCAAAGATCTCTCCACAAAGGTTTGAACAAACACAAGGTTGTGTTCTTGGGTTACCAAAAAGATTCACAAATGTTTGGAAATTGTGTGAATCAAAACATGAGTCTTGGGACTCAAAAATATGAAGACTAGATGTATTTGGACTCTCAAAAACGTCTTCTAAAGTCTTGCAAAACAGCTCCCCCGAAGTTGGTATTTATAGGAAAAACAGATGAAGAGTTCCGCTTTTTTAAAACTCTAAAAATCTTATCAGCGTACAGGTACACCTAACCGGTTCTGGGGTACACCGAACCGGTTTGGTGGTACCATTCTGGTATGGGATTAAAAAACAGCATTCTTCAAGGAATTTTCTCCAACTTCAAAAGGTCATAACTTCTTCACTGTAGCTTGGATTGAGGCGCCGTTTCTTCCAGTATCTTCATTGCGGTGAGCTCTTCAACTTTCCAGTTGATCAGACCTCCTAAATATGGATGTGAAATTACTAAAATTCCCTTGAACTTCCCAATCAAGCCTTGTTTCACTGTTTTGACTTCCCTTGCATTCCACTTGCATTCTGTGCCTAAAATCAAGGAACGTGAAATCGTTGTGGCAGATGAGGGACACATTTAGGAGTTGTTGAATGCTTGATGCTTGGAATTCGGATAGAGGCCGTCGTGAGCGATCGTGTAGAGACATGCCAGATGTAGCCGAATGTAGCGGCGTATGACATACAAAACTGTAAGATAACGGACATGAGAATTATGTCCTTACAGATGTGCAGGTATACCTTATATAATGGTATATCTTTATTATGTGGGATGTATGTATACCTTATATGTTGGTGTATATACATGTTAAGCATACCCCCCACCTTGCTATCATTGGGAAGTTACGTGCGTAGAGGGTGAGCATTCTGATTAGAAAAGCAGGATGTGGATATTCCCCAGGTCATAGTCGTCCATAGTGGTCAGCAAATGACATATATATATATATATATACATTATTTACTTTGGGGCTGAGAGGTCGTGGGTATGTATCGCTATCACTTGCCGATTAGGAGCTATGATCGCTTCCCGGGACGTTGTGTGCGTGAGTAGATCACGATGTGGGTGTCGTTGAACCCCACCAGGTGGCCCCAGTTTGCTACGTATATGGGCTGCTGGAAGATGATAGCATGTGAGCCTGCGTCCTTCGAGTTATAGCTCGTTTGGATGGTTATTATTGCTTGTGTTTGTACTTGGGTATCAAAGGCATAATGGACCTCAACGACCTACATTGCCAGGATTAGTGTATCGGGGGGTTCCTTGTTTGGATTTCTCCTTGGCGAGACGTCCCACACACGAACCGCAGTGTAATGTTGGAACTTGGGGATAAGTTTAGTCCTTAATGCTCATATATATATATATATATATATATATCACCTATCCCGATAATTGACAGTGCCAGGAGTAGTGTAACGGGGGGGGGGGGGGGGAGTTCCTTGTTTGGATTTCGCTTCGGTGAGACGTCCCATGCATGAAACGCCGTGTACTATTGAGAATTGGGAATATTAATTAATTAAAATTAGATGATAATCATTTGGGTCACATGCATCTTTCTTTGAGGGCATAATGAGCCCCGAGGATCGATACGACAAGGAGTAGTGTAACTGGGGGTTCCTTATTTGGATTTCGCTTCGCGAGACGTCCCACACATGAAACGCAATACCGTGTTGAGAATGGGGAGGAGTGTAGTCCTTAACTCTTGATGCTAATAACTCATATATAATAATTACATATATGGTTTCATGCCTTATTGGGGCATCCCTAGAATATAAATTCTAGTAAATGAGATTGTTGATGTATTGTGATGATGTGGGCATGATTGGATCATGCAAATTTATATGTTCAACAAATGAACATTATAAAGATAACTATAACTATTTCATTAAAGTTAATGTATATGACTTATAAAGTATGGAAATAAATCTATTGGGGGATAGGTTAGATGATTTTGCTTAAATACTCCTTTTGGGTTTAAGTTGGACCCTCTTACCTATTTAGAATCAGACATCCATTAGGATATCACGTGCATACGTTTAGTGCGCGCTTTAGATGAGAGGTGAGTTGAATTATTATGAAGAGTTCGATTCCAACTAAATCATGTAATAATGAATTTATAATTATTATGCATTTTAATACACTTGTTACAAAACGTTTTTCAAACTCGGGCTCTGACCCGTTTATATTTTCCTCCTCCTTGTATATATTGTATTACTTCAGGTGTTCCTCCGCAAGGACGCCCTTGATGTTATCCATCCAGGGTATTTGTGGAGCTGTGGCAGTGGCGGACTGTTGCGGCACTTTGCTTTAGTCTATTCAAATCTTCCTACATCTAGATTAGGATTCAGTTTGTATATCGAGTTAGTATTCCAGTGTTGTAGATTAACACTTCCATATTTAATTTCTCAAATTATTGCTTTGTCTGTTACCCGACAACAATTGTTGAGATTTTATTGTACAATGTATTGTACTCTTTCATATTATTGGAGCTTGCACTTTTCACTCATCATAGTTAGATGTATATTATTGGTTATGTGCAATATTGGTTTTGTTGTTGTTGTTATTATTAAAGTTTTAAATTTTGGCATTTCGCACTTAATGATTTCGGGTAGTTAGCCTTATATTATAATGCTTAGTAGTTGATGTTGAGACTGTGCCATCTGAGATACCTGATTTATTATAGTATAGGGTTGGCCACCCGTTATTATTTGGAGCGGGTTATTAAAGCTACCAAGTCGGATCTCCTAACCCAATCTAATGATGAATGACAATCTCGGGGTGTAGGAATCTTGGCTACCTTGGTTGCCTTACTTTGGGATTTTTTAGGACGGCGTTGAAGATCAAAACAAAATTTCCTAAACCATAATGTTAACAACTAAAAACACGTCGAAAATTTGCACCTAAGAATTGATCTCTAAAGGGTTTCCTAGGTGATTCTCCTAAAACGTTGGTTTTGGCTTTTTGAGTTGATTAATTACAAGTATTGAAGCCTAAACCACAAGTGTCATTTTAATTTGGACCATTCCTAATCTTTTATCTAATTTTTTTGAACGACACTCCAAATCAAATTTCATATTACTAGAGTCTTTTAATTTATTGTCTAATTCTAGAATGTTAGACTTTAATAACACATTTCTCACTTTAAACTCAAGAAGCTCCTTTTTCAAGGATTCCATTAAACCTCTAAGGCTATCTCTCTCATCTTCTACATATTGTAGCTTCTCTCGAAGAGATCTCTCTCGTGTCCTAAGGTCTTCAACCAACACACTATTATCAACAACCTTGACACGTTCTCCCAAACTGGCTTCTAACTTCAAATTAGCTCCTTTTAATTTAATTGATTCTTCATATAATTATTAAAAAGCATTTTGAAGTTCACTCACATTAACCTCTTCTTCATTTTCACTCTCTCTTTCTTCTTCACTCTCACTATCATAAGAAATAAGGGAATCATAAACTATGACCTTGGAAGTGTCATGTGTTAAGTTTTCATCAATAGACGAGTTCTCACTATCACTCACATGACTAGCCATAAAAGACAAAAAGTTGGGCTTAGTGGGGGAATCGGGTCCCTCTTCATTATCACTATCACTAAGGGTTTCATTAAAAGGCATTGGTTGCTTACCCTCTCTCCTTAGTTTAGTAGGGCACTCAGAAGCCTTATGGACATACCCTTCACAACCAAAACACCTATTTGACTTGTCCCTATTTAAATTTTCTTTAGAAGTTTTAGGGATCCTCTCGGCTTTGTCATGCTTAGATGTTTCAAATTTCTTAAAGTCATTTTTAAATTTATCTTTGTTAAATTTAAGAAACTTTCAAAATTTTCTAGCAAACAAGGCCATATCTTCCGAGTCACTATCACTCTCTCCCTCTCCACTACTTATTTTTCCTCTTTTCGGGCTTTTAATGCAATGCCCCTTTCAATTTTCTTTTCAGTTTTAGAGGGAAACTTGTAAATCACCTACAAGCTCTTCTAATTTCATAGAGGCTAAAGTTGATAAAGAATTTAAAACGGTCACTTTGGGAATAAATCTATCGGGTAAGGACCTTAAAATTTTCTTTGCTACTCGATTGTTGGGTATTTTCTCTCTCAAATTAAAATATGAATTAAAAATATCGAAAAGTCTAGCATAAAATTCATCAAAAGTTTCTTTTTCATTCATTTTGATGGTTTCAAATTGAGTGGTGAGGTTTTGGAGTTTCGAAGCTTTAACGACACTTGTACCTTCATGAGTGAGTTGTAAAATATTCTAAGCTTCTTTAGTGGTCTCACACGCCATAATGCGTCGGAATTCATCCGATGTGACAGTACTAAACAGGGCATTTAAACCACGGGAATTAAAATTTGAAAGTTTAAATTCATTCTCACTCCATCTATCGGATGGTTTGAGAACACGTTCATTATCTACTAAATGAGTTGGTGGAGAACACCCGTTAACTACGGATAACCAAACCATCTCGTCGATAGATTTAAGTGCCGATTTCATTCGCGCTTTCCAATATGCATAGTTAGAACCCTCAAAAATAGGAAATTTTAAGAACGGGGAAAATTCCATTTTAGCCAAAATATTTTAAAGGATCTAAACAAAATCATTTATCGTTTTTGGTTTTGATACCACTTTTTGGTGCAATAGGCCCCCAATTTTAAATTCAAAAGTAATTTCCTTTGAAATATATGCGGAAGCATACGATGATGGTTCAAATTAAAACAAATACACAAATTTTAATTTCTTTTTCAAAATTAAAATTAAGCCAAGTGAAATTAAATTAAAACACACACACTTATTTAAATTTCACTTAAACCAATTTAACCCAAGTCCTAGAAATTTTCCTAAGTCATATTTTTCAATTTTTCCAAATTAGGCCAAACCAACTTTAACAAATTCAATTAAATGACTTGAATTAAATTAACTAAACATTACCCAATATTTAATTTAGCACCAAATTAAATATGTAGTGATTAAAACCAAATTTTATCTTGAATTACCTAAGCATGCATTCTAGGTGAGTTTGCACAAGATAAAATAAAGAAAGAAACCACTACGTCGTGATGTACGAGGACAAACCCACAAAAGGAAAAAAACTCAGATGGCCCTAGCCTCAAATCCACTAAGTACGAAATTTACAAATACAAATAAGTTGACTTAGAACACTCGGCTCAATCCCTCTCAATCCCCAACGCGTCTTCTTATATCAAACTCTGCCTAAAGAATAACCACGGAGCTCCACCGCGATCTCGGAATCCACCGATCGGACTTTATATGGTCACTGTCACCCTAACAAGGAGCCTTTCTCCAAGTGGGTAAATCAACGCAAACTTCTTCTTGTTTGTGGGATTTAGAAGCAAACCCAAACGTCTCTTCAAAATGGTAGAGATGAAAAACCGGTGCCAAACTCCAAGCAATGTATATATATATATATATATATATATATATATATATATATATATATATATATATATGTATATATGGAAGATTGGATAAACAAACAACAATTGGGTGTAACACAAGTGTTTAAGGATTTTTCTTGAAAACTAAAACACTTTAAACATTGATCTTTTTCTACTTTGAATTTCTCTCTCAAACACTCTCGTAGAGGTTGTAGGATATGAAAAAGTTAAGTTAGAAAACTTGATTCCCGTACATAGATATTCAGGAAAAGAGTTAGTGGAAAAAGTAGTGAGAATGAGGGAAAAAACTGCTCAAAGCGAAAAAAAAATTGTTCCTTACACAACTCGTTCGATCGACATTTTCATTCGAATGAAGTCTCGTTCGAATGAGGCTTCTAACGAAGTTTCAGTGTGAACTCGTTAGAAATCTCGTTCGAACATCATGTTCGTTCGAACGACACTTCGAACGAATTTCCAGTGGCCTTTGGGGAACACGTTGGCAAACTCGTTCGAACGACATTGTGGTTCGAACAATAAACTCGTTCGAACGATACTTTGAATGAACTTCCAGAAAGTTTGAAAAATTCTATTTTTAGCCCAAAAACTTTATATACTTTATTTTAAAGTTTTAGTAAAATCTTTTTGAAAATAAACAACAGTTTTAAATAAACAAACACCTAATTTAAATTGCTCCAAGCTACTGTATATATTAAAATCCATTCATACCTTAGTAGCAATGGAACCAATGTTATTGATGTTGAAACGAGGCACATTAAACTAGGCATTTGATGAAGCTTTATACTTTTGGCCGCTACGTCTTCAACAAATATGTCATAGGCTTGAAGGATGATCAATTAACTCTATCATATGACTCAAATGTTTTTGTTCGGAATTGAGCCAAAAATATAAAGGACTCAATTAGAAATTTGTATCCTTACACGCACGACCCGATCCCATGGTCGCAGGACCCTCGGTTTGAGAGCACGACCCAAAATAAAGAATATCCACACTTAGGCTTCAAAATGTTCCGTTAGGGGCCGAAATGGCTTAGCGCCCCCAAAACAGCACTGTGAGTGGTGCCAATACCTCGTACGGGACCAACATAGCCCGTACTCCTCGACTGCGTGGTCACATGACCCCCAGTTTGAGAGAACGAACCAAAATAGAGAATATCCACACTTAGGCTTGCAAACGTGCCGTTTGGGTGTAATACCCCGTATTTCTGAATATTCCAAATATTCTATTTAATTAAATTGTAGAATTAAATGAGAAAATACGGCTTAATTTAAATTATGTAAGAGTAGTAATTTAATGAGTTTTATTTAAAATTGTAATTATGGAATATTAATCGAGAGATAGATACCGACTTATATTGCCTCATTATATTTACTTAGTGCGAGTGGTAAATAGTTACTTAACGCGTGTAGATCGTGTTGGGGTGAGAACGAGTAATATTTTTTAAGTGACTCAAAAGATAATTTAGAGGTCACAGATGAGTCCGAAAGGGTCAAATTAGTCAAAATAGTATACCCGGGGGTACTAGTTGAGTTTTGAGGTAATTTTGGACTAAATCGAGACCGTTCGGGGGCGTTTTGGTCTTTTAACATGAGAGGGTATGGAGACCTACGAATTTGAGATCTTTTTATCAGTCGTATGATAGAGGGGTTAGGGTTAGAAAACCCATGTAAACACTAATACCACTAGAGAGAAGGAGAAAACCATTCTCAAGGCTTAGAAGATGCTTTTGAGGAGGTTGGGTTTGGATCTTGCAACCTAGGATCCAAAAGAGGAAGGATTGAAGAAGAGAAGCATCAATCCATCATTAACTCCACGAAATCAGATTTCCTCTGTCAAGGCAAGTTATTTATTACAAAAATTATAAAATTATAATACCATGTGTCAGGTTTTTGAGTAGTTTTGTTAAATCAATATCTTGATAGGAGAATAATGATATTTATACATATTTAGAGGATTAATAATCAGAGTAGACTTGATGATTATTTCAGAATAAAATCTGGGTTTTGAATGTATATATGGGAAGAACACCATAACTAGGGTTTTAAGAAATTCTGGGTTTAATTCACTATTTCTTTAAAGGAATTGGGGTTTTAATGTATTTGACACTTTAGAAATTGTCCTAGTATATGTGGAAACATGGTAGGAACATTGAGTCGATGTTTGGTGGACTATAATGGAGTTTGGAGATTTGTTAACGGAGGAAGAGGTTAACGAAGAAGACGAACTGCGTTTGTCCCTGTTCGATCGATCGATTGATCTTAAATGTCGATCGATCGACGTAAGCTATTTTTCCCGAATTTTTCGTGTTTATGGTTTCTTTGATTTTTTTGGAATGAATGGGTATCCTAGGATTTATATTATACTTATGGGAGTGAGAATAAGACCAGTAAGTATATTGTTGAGGTCCGATAAGGCCATTGGGTGTAGGGCTTGGATTATGGACCGACGAATTAAAGTCGATTTAGTAGAGTATCGGGGAATTTAGAATTGAGTTACGAAGTGGGGTAAATTCAATTTAAGTAATAAACCAGTAGGGTAAGTAATAAATACTGAAAATATATGTGAGGGGTAACAAGGACCCTTAGAGTTGTGTGAATACTCAAATCAATGCGATTAAAGTGATAAATCGTAAAGAGAATATTGTACGGTAAATACAAGAGATTAAAATATTACGTATGTATATAATTAATAGGTTGGGCATGTACCTACTGAATTATATGATCTTTTAGGTCGAGAGATTTGTACCTAAAGTAACTATGTTAGGGTCGATGTGATATTCCGAACTAACATAGGGTTATTATATGTTTGGGGTCGATGTAAAATGCCGAACCAAAGCTTTGAACTGGTGGCGTGATGAAAGAGTCTGAGCCATAATTTGTGTATATAAATAATTGGGGTCGATGTATCATTCCGAACCAATTCTTACTTGGGGTCGATGAATCATTCCGAACCAAGAGTCCTCTATGTGTGTAGAAAGGGCAATATAGTAACGAGATATATTTAGTATATATTGTGTGTGAAATATATACTTGATGATATTCTACTTCTGTATATTAGTAGATTGACATATATTATGTATTTAATGATACATATCAAATTGGTAAGTTAAGTAGTGAAACTTAATTATGAAATGTACCTTTAGATAGAGAAAATCTAATTAGTAATTGAAGTAGTGAAACTTAATTACACAAGTGGGAAGACAACAATTGTGAGCATTGTAGTAATTTTAGTAGTGAAACTAAAAGAAAAGTCTCGAAACATAACATAGGTGAAATGTTACTTGAGAATTACTTAACATATGCGAGATGTTAGTGAAACGGATGGACTGTATGGGCGGTACTAGAACTTAGGTACAGATAAGTTCAGTTGACTACTTTGGTTTTAGTTAACTTGGGAGGTATGGCTAGATAAACTAAGTGTAAAACGTTAGGTGTGCACAAAAGATGAGGGGTGAGTAAAATCAAGAGAGTGTACGAGAACCTAACATGTGTAATCAATAACCGCATTTTATATTGTGATAAACGTTTGCTAAATATTTTCAAAATGTTTTGAGTACTAACTCTTGCTATAAAATATTTTCAAAATCTTTTAGGTGTCCAGCCACAGGGACACCATGTATGATGATTTCATTCCAGGGACTCGAAGCTGTAGCACGGTGGATGCTTATAGGATTTTGGCTAGACGATATCTCTCATTCAGATCTAGTACATGATCTCACACTATTCTATGTATGGACTTTTGGTCCGGTATCAGTCTCAGATGTTAGTTTCACACTAGTGGTTATTCTATTGTTGTTTGGTATTTTTAGCCGATGGTTTATTTGGTAATGCTCTTGTTCTGTTGTACTTATACTTTGTTAGATTCGGTTTTAGTACATGGTGATTGTCTTACTATTTTCCTCATGGTTGATTTATCTATTTTAAGAAAGATAAAATTGGTACCAGTCTAATTTTCACTTAGGTGATTAGTAATTAAAAAGTGTTCGACAATGATGCTAAGAATGAACCATTTGAGAAATCGGTTTTAATTTAATAAAGGCCTGATCACCCGATGTCTAATTAGGCGGGGTTTCACAGATGGTATCAGAGCATCAGGTTCTAGTGTCCATAGGATCTGTATGGCTTACTACGTTTTTAGCATATCGTTTGATTGATATAGAGCCCTATCGTAGGGTTTTTGTACTCGTCTACGTACATATTTTATGTTCGCCTGCTATTTAGTAGATGTAGTGTTATATGTATGAGTTCGATTGGGCATGGTACGTTGAACATGGCGGTAGGACTAGTATTGGCGTTTGAAGGACTGCTGGAGGGAGGAGCTCGGCATGAAGCATGGGGTGTTCGAATATGGTAATCATAGGAGAGATGACAGTTATCGAAGTCACTCCTAGTGTGTAATGGAAGTAGATGCTGCAAGGGTTATTAAGGCATAGCAGTCATTTTCCAAGTGTCGTGACGGCAAGGGGGATGCTAAACTAGACCCGCCCAATGCAGTGATAGTGGGAGGGAGTCTGAAGAAATTTTTGATGAAAACGAGCCGTAAAATGTGGTAAAATGGTGACTATGCTTGGTAACCAATGGAAGTAGAATGTACAGAGGTTTTGGCATTTAGGGATAGAGTAGAAATACCCAGAAGTGAAAATTTAAGTAAAATGTTTGAGGTAACGTGGTGGGCATACCAGTTACCACATCCGGACCGAGGGTCCGTATACAAATAGAGGGACCTTACGTATAGTTTAACCGTAAAGTTCTCCAATGATGATTCAGAAATGAAGTGAATGGAAATATCTGAACCCATCACGTAAAAGCCTGGTAGAGGACAACCGTGAGAAAGAAATTTATCTGTTGAAGAGAACTTGTACCGATGAGATATGTATAAGGGAAAAAGAGCCCTTGAGAGAATGGAATCTCGAGTTGTCGTTCGTAATTTTGGTAAAACTCTCCTTAGACGACTTATGTATATAAAGGCAATATGGTGCTTCTTACAAGGTTGAGGTAAATGCTCCTAGGTGGGCGGAGCTAAGAGAGTTTAAGGATTTAGTCAATGAATAAGACTGAATGTAATGGGGCTAGTGCAGGCCATAAGTGGAAACCCACCAGGAGATTTGATGATTTGATTCTAAGTCGGGACTATTAAGTCCCATAGTTCGTTCCTCTTGGTCAGCAGAACTAAGGGAACCAGGATGATAGTGTTCAGAATCAAGGCTAACAAGTTCGAGAGGAGGGATACCCAAACGGGTCAGTGTGGCCTGGAGTAAGGAGATTTTTGAAAATATGTCTAGTGTGGGTTGTAGGGCCACACGTTTTTATTTTTAGCTTGAAGTTATTTCTGGAAATAATAACTCCGATAAGTTTTTCATTCTGAAAAGGATAAGCGTGTTATGTACGGAAACCATCTGAACCACCAGAGCGATGGACAAGGAAGTATATGGGTTTTAGCCTCGAGTGAATGGGGTATATGATGATGCCTCACCTGGAAGAGGGCCGAGTTGTCATTATTCATCAATATATGGGAGATTTCAGAGATTATGGATGTCTCATAGTAATTGATTCCGGTGTGTAGGAACCTAAATGATGTGAGTCAAGGCATGTAGTATGACCGCTGAGTGGAGAGATCGAGCTCGCTATTGTAATTAGTGCTAAGGACTTAGTGATAGTATAAGCGCGGTGCCACTTGACTCCTTTAGAAATATTGGAGTATGGTTGCACATATTGTCGAGGAATGGAATTTGAGTATCTCGACTATGTTTTGTTCCTACAATGCTCAGTAAGAATGCATGGGAGAAGTCCCTTGTTTAAGTTCGGTTGCGAAAGGGGATACGACTGAAATTTTTATGCACGTCAGGAGAAGAGACGTTGTTAGATGCTAGGGTATCAGTGGAGCCGATAGTGTTGTGGAGAAACATTGAAAGGATTACTTCACCACGAAGGGATAAGTGGGACCTTGTGAACAAGGATTCGATTTTTGGTCTATAGGGGATTGAGAATACCCGTAAGATTATAGTCACGTCGTGTAGACTAGGCTAGAGTTGAGGAAAAGCATGTTACGGGTGCGATGTTTGCAATGTTTTTGCAAATATGCATGAAGAAAAGGGTGTATGGGAGCCCTAGTCAATTGGCTTTCTTAGACATCCGAGATAGAGGGATGCGGAAAATTATTTTTAGTATGCCGGTGGGGAAGTTATGACGCAAGTCGTATCGACGAAAGGGATTGAACGTCGTGAGAGATAAACGATGATCCAAGCTTATGTGCTGAGAGAGCCAGCACACCCTATGGGATAAGAATCAGTGGGAATCCGTTCAAAGTTTATCTCTTGATATGGGAGACTTAACTGTTGTGAAGAAGTAACGCAAGGTGCTACTTGACTGAGTGTTGAGAATGACTTACGCGTTACTAAAATGTTGATTCTTATAAAGTAACTAACCCCAAAAGTGCGCCAATTACAAAGAGTGCATGGATTGTAAAGTATAATATACTCATAAAGAAATGGGAATAGAGTACCACTTGAGGAAATATGACGTAAGTGGGAAGCTGTGTTGAGGAAGAGACATAGTGAGATTGTCTCGAGACGCACCACTAGTTGATAGAGAAAGATAGACTCAAAATGAGCAATCGGAATGTGGTAGTGAACCTACGTTTCCATTGATGGAAGGAGGAGACAGACTTATAAATTATTGATGGGTTGTGAACATCATAATTAAGCCAACATTCCATTGGGGTAGCAGAATGGGGTGACCGGGATGGATTAGTATGTAGTTGAAAAGGGAGAGTGCACAAGTGCACGGTGCTGCTCTACATGATTGTGAATCAGGATGAAATCCTAAAATTCCACCCTGTGAGAGATGGTCAGGGAGGAATAGAGATAAATTTTTATTTTGAGTATGTTGTGTTGCCTACGACTCAATGTTAGTGATAAAGGATGATAATACGCCTTTACGATAGTGGAATTTTGGAAAAGCCCACTGATCAATTCATAGGTTGAATGCATACCTATATGAGCATATTTGTAGGTAGTGTGAGAGTGCCTATATGGACTGTACATAAGGTTTAGGTTATTGGATACCTATTAAGAACTTATGTGTACTTTGAGGTGTGGTTAGGGGAGACATTTCGAACTTGTAGTCCTTAACGCGTGATATGAGGACATTCTATTGGGGTATGACATTTTAGAATATGAGAAGTGTAAACTATATGGCTCACAAATTGTCTACTCATGTGCGATGATATATATATACTTATATTGTGCTCGAAGTGTGATTCCGAGACAATATAACGAATCACTATTGGTGATCGAGGTGGGATTCCGAGCCAATAACCCCAAAAGTGTTATAAAAGGGGGGTGATTATAAAATAAGTGTTGATAGTATATGCAATGTGTAAGATATATATACCTTATGATTTCCTACTTATGTGGGATACTAAGTATGCTTAAATTCTGTATTGGGGTCGATGATGTTTCGGACCAATACGTGAAGGATCGATTTGGGGTCGATGATTTTTCCGAACCAAATCGATGATAAATTTGGTATTGATGGAAGGTCGGAACCAACACATACATTACATTTACCTTGGGGTTGAGGGATTTCCGGACCAATGTAAATGATAGGATTATTGGGGCCGATGATTTTGCCGGACCAATTTCCCTTATAGTATATATTGTGTGTGAAATATATACCTTATAATATTCTACTTATGAGTGATAGTAGACACAAATGTTATATAGAGAGATATTCATCAAAAGGGTAAATTAAGTAAGGAGAAACTTAATTTCAAGAGTTAACGTTAGATTGGAAAAAATCTATGCAGAAATTAAGTAGTGAGACTTAATTATGATATATGCGGCATGGGTAACATGCGATAAGAGTTTATAATGAAGCAAGGCATGTACTTGGGGCGATCGTTAGGTCGTAGTCTTAATACCAGCCTTATCCTAATTTCGAGGACGAAATTCCTTTGTAAGGGGGGAAGTATGTAATACCCCGTATTTATGAATATTTCAAATATTCTATTTAATTAAATTGGAGAATTAAATGAGAAAATACGTCTTAATTTAAATTACGTAAGAGTAGTAATTTGATGAGTTTTATTTAAAATTGTAATTATGGAATATTAATCAGAGATAGATACCGACTTATATTGCCTCATTATATTTATCTAGTGCGAGTGGTAAATAGTTACTTAACGCGTGCAGACCGTGTTGGGGTGAGAACGGGTAATATTTTTTAAGTGACTCAAATGATAATTTGGAGGTCACAGATGAGCCCGGAAGGGTCAAATTAGTCAAAATAGTATACCCGGGGGTACTAGTTGAGTCTCATGATAATTTTGGACTAAATCGAGACCGTTCGGGGGAGTTTTGGTCTTTTAACATGAGAGGGTATGGAGACCTAAGAATTTTATAGCTTTTTATCAGCCGTATGAAAGAGGGGTTAGGGTTAGAAAACCCATGTAAACACCAATATCATTAGAGAGAAGGAGAAAACCATTCTCAAGGGTTAGAAGATGCTTTTGAGGAGGTTGGGTTTGGATCTTGCACCCTAGGAGCCAAAAGATGAAGGATTGAAGAAGAGAAGCATCAATCCATCATCAACTCCACGAAATCAGATTTCCTTTGTCAAGGCAAGTTGTTTATTGCAAAAATTATAAAGTTATAATACCCATGTGTAGGGTTTTTGAGTAGTTTTGTTAAATCAATATCTTGATAGGAGAATAATGATATTTATACATGTTAGGATAGGAATCGCATGTAGAATGATTTAACATATATAGAGGATTAATAATCAGAGTAGACTTGATGATTATTTCGGAATAAAATCTGGGTTTTGAATGCATATATGGGAAGAACACCATAACTAGGGTTTTAAGAAATTCTGGGTTTAATTCACTATTTCTTTAAAGGAATTGGGGTTTTAATGTATTTGACACATTAGAAATTGTCCTTGTATATGTGGAAACATGTTAGGATAATTGGGTCGAAGTTTGGTGGACTATAATGGAGTTTGGAGATTTGTTAATGGAGGATGAGGTTAACGAAGAAGATGGACTGTGACTGTCCCTGTTCGATCGATCGATCGATCGATCTTGAATGTCGATCGATCGACTAGGTCGATCGATCGAACCCAATAGTCGATCGATTGACGTAAGCCATTTTTCTCGAATTTTCCGTGTTTATGGTTTCTTTGATTTTCGAGAATGAATGGGTATCTTAGGATTTATATTATACTTATGGGAGTGAGAATAAGACCAGTAAGTATATATATGAGGTCCGATAAGGCCAATGGGTGTAGGGCTTGGATTATGGACCGACAAAAATAGAGCTGATTTAGTAGAGAATCGGGGAATTCGAAATTGAGTTACGAGGTGAGGTAAATTCAATTTAAGTAATAAACCAGTAGGGTAAGTAATAACTACAGAAATTATATGTGAGGGGTAACTAGGACCCTTATAGTTGTGTGAATACTCAAATAAATGCGATTAATGAGATAAATCGTAAAGAGAATATTGTACGATAAATACAAGAGATTAAAATATTATGTACGTATATAATTAATAGGTAGGGCGTGTACCTACTGAATTATATGATATTTTAGGTCGAGAGATTTTTACCTAAAGTAACTGTGTTAGGGTCGATGTGATATTCCGAACTAACATAGGGTTATTATATGTTTGGCGTCGATGTAAAATGCCGAACCAAACCTTTGAACTGGTGGAGTGATGAAAGAGTCCGAGCCAGAATTTGTGTATATAAATAATTGGGGTCGATGTATCATTCCGAACCAATACTTACTTGGGGTCGATGAATAATTCCTAACCAAGAGTCCTTTACGTGTGTAGAAAGGGAAATATAGTAATCACTGATATTTAGTATATATTGTGTGTGAACTATATACTTGATGATATTGTACTTCTGTGTATTAGTAGATTGACATATATTATGTATTTAATGATACATATCAAATTGGTAAGTTAAGTAGTGAAACTTAATTACGAAATGTACCTTTAGATAGAGAAAATATAATTAGTAATTTAAGTAGTGAAGTTTAATTACACAAGTGGGAAGACAACAATTGTGAGCATTGTAGTAATTTTAGTAGTGAAACTAAAAGAAAAGTCTTGAAACATAACATAGGTGAAATGTTACTTGAGAATTAATTAACATATGCGAGATGTTAGTGAAACGGATGGACTGTATGGGCGGTACTAGAACTTAGATACAGATAAGTTCAGTTGACTACTTTGGTTTTAGTTAACTTGGGAGGTATGGTTAGATAAACTAAGTGTAAAACGTTAGGTGTGCACAAAAGATGAGGGGTGAGTAAAATCAAGAGAGTGTACGAGAACCTAACATGTGTAATCAATAACCGCATTTTATATTGTGATAAACGCTTGCTAAATATTTTCAAAATGTTTTGAGTACTAACTCTTGCTATAAAATATTTTCAAAATCTTTTAGGTGTCCAGCCACAGGGACACCATGTATGATGATTTCATTCCAGGGACTCGAAGCTGTAGCACAGTGGATGCTTATAGGATTTTGGCTAGACGATATCTCTCATTCAGATCTAGTACATGATCTCACACTATTCTATGTATGGATTTTTGGTCCGGTATCAGTATCAGATGTTAGTTTCACACTAGTGGTTATTCTATTGTTGTTTGGTATTTTTAGCCGATGGTTTATTTGGTAATACTCTTGTTCTGTTGTACTTATACTTTGTTAGATTCGGTTTTAGTACATGGTGATTGTCTTACTATTTTCCGCATGGTTGATTTATCTATTTTAAGAAAGATAAAATTTGGCACCAGTCTAATTTTAACTTTGGTGATTAGTAATTAAAAAGTTTTCGACAGTGATGCTAAGAATGAACCATTTGAGAAACCTGTTTTAATTTAATAAATGCCTGATCACGTGATGTTTAATTAGTCGGGGTGTCACATAATGGGTGAAACCCCTGAGCGCCTCCCAAACGTCCCCGTGAGCGGCGCCAACATCTCACATGGGACCAACTTAGCCCGCAAGAACCTACTGTCTGGTCACGGGACCCCCGATTTGCGAGCACGACCCATATTTCATAATGCCTACAAGGGTCCCATGACCGTGTAGTCATAGGAGCCCTCGATTTGAGATCACGAAACCCCCGGTTTGAGAGCACAGGACCCCATCATAGTCACCCAAGGAGCACTTGCAGTAACTGACCAATTAGTCTCCCGATTCGAGGATTTTCTATAATTATTAAAATTGGTCACGGTCTAAAGCCGTGACAATATTTTATGCACAGTAAGTATAGTCACGACCCAAAGCCATGATAATATTATCTTTATTGTAAGCGTGGTCACGACCCAAATCCATGACAATGTCATATATATAGTAAGTTTGGTCACGGCCTTAAGTCATGATAAAGATGGATCACATAGACAACTACTCACGGCTTTGAACTGTGATCAGTTGGTCTTTAATCGTGAAGTGGTCACGGTTTTGGGCCGTGACCAGGCTTACAAATAGGTCAGGGCTATGGGCCGTGACCACATCTGTGACTATGGGAAATTCGTGACCAGGCTGTGAGTCAGGGATTTGGGCCGTGACCACCGAAATTGGTCATGCCCGATTTGGTCGCGGACCAAATCGACGACCCACCCTTCCTGGTTAGGGATAAAGTCCATAACCATGAGCCCAGTTTTGGTGTAGTGTTAATTTAATTAAATCTCAAAATATGCTAAACAAACCAAGCATTAATATTTTCAGATTAAATTAGATGTCTTGAATTAAAGTAAATTAAAATTACACAAATATAAAGTAGCAACAAAATACACTAAAAATGCGATTTAATCAATTTTTATCTTTTTAAACCTACACATGCATCTAAGTGATTATTGCTAGATAAAAACAAAACATATCACACAACATCGTGATGTATGAGGAAAACCCACACTGGAAAAAACCTTGGATGGCCCAACAATAAATCCACTAGGTATGGTTTTATAAAAGATAAGAGAAAGGACTTACTTCCTTGACTGGACTCCCTCTCAAGCCTCGACGCTTCTTCTTGCTTTAACCTCATCCTAGTTGATAACTCCAAAATCTACCGTAGACTCGGAATCCACCGATGGGATAAATAAATCGCCAACAACACACGATGACTTTCTCCATATGTGCACCACGAAACAACAAACACGCACTCCTCCCATAGGAAACTTCCTCTTTTAGGGTAGAGATGAAACCCGATGCCAAAGATGATCTCAAATAAGTGTGTGTATATATATATATATATATATATATATATATATATATATATATATCAACCGGCAACAACACATGAAGCCTTTCTCCATCTGCGGACCATGAAATAACAAACATGCACTCCTCCGTAGGAAACTTCCTCTTTTAGGGTAGAGATGAATCCCGATGCCAAATGTGATCTCAAACAAGTGTGTGTGTATTTATATATATATATATATATATATATAGGGAAAGGATCAAGTGAGGTCCCAGTTTGAGGACCCTGAATGAGAACCATTTATTTAAAATAGTAAAAAAAATATTTTTGGGCTGATTCTTTTTTATGATTTATAAACATTTCAATAGGACCATAAAAAAATAATCAGCTCAAAATGAATTTTTTCGCTATTTTAAAAAAATCGGTCAAATTTTGTCAGTTTTTAAGTTGTTAAAAACTGACAAAGTTTGACCGATTTTTTGAAAATAGTAAAAAAATTCATTTTGAGCTAATTTTTTTTATATGGCCCTACTGAAATGTTTAAAAACTATATAAAAAAATTAGCTCAAATTTTTTTTTTTTACTATTTTATCAAAATCGGTCCGCACCAGCGGTATGCAAACTGGGGTATGCATGAGAACTGCTCTCTCTCTCTCTCTCTCTCTCTATATATATATATATATATATATATATATATATATAAACTTGGATCAAGGTAAACAATATGGGTGTAAACATGTTTTTAGGTAAAGATTAAATCATTGGTTTCACGACAACAAAGAGACTTTTGGTTCATAATTTTTTCTCTCAAAGTATATTGGAAAACTCTCAAAAGTCTATCCAAAAACTGTGTTTCTTCACCTCTTAAAACTGCTAAAAAGTAGTGGAGAAATGAGAGGTTAAAAAAGAAAATTGACGAAAAAGTACAAAACCGCCCAGGTTGTTCGAACGACTTTGTTTAAGCGAGATTACTACCGAGAAAACATATAAAATGGGAAGACTCTCTTTCAAACTAGTTCGTTTAAATGATGTCATTCTAACTATCTTTCTAACAAAATTTCAGAAAAATGAAACAAATCTCGTTAGAAATTTCATTTGAACGACCAGGGAATCTCGTTTGAACGAGATCCTAGTTTCATTTGAACAACTTTTCAGAAAATCAAAAATTGATTTTAAAGCCCAAAAACTTTTATGTTATGTTTTAGAAAGGTTTTATGAGAAAATATAAAGTCATTCTAACAAAATATTTAAAAAAAGCAACCCATAAAAATATCCAAGTCTGTGTACATTAAATGCATTCATATCTTTAGATACGTTGGACAAATTGCAAGGTTGATGACGATAAACATGGCACGACAAATCGAGAATGATGATCTTTTTAATTTAAGCTTGTCCATTATGTCTTTATAAAAACGTCATAGGCTTAGAAGGACACGACAAACTTCTATCCTATGACTAAAATCATTTTGTTCGAAATTAATCCCACGCTACAAATTGACTTAATTAGAAATTTGTCCTTACAGATCTCCCCCTTTGGCTATTCTGGGATAAAATCCATAAATAAAAAACATATTGGCCATCAATATCTTCTAAAAGGACACAATCCTACCCAAAAATAAAAAAATTACATACACTTGACTTGATTGACTCATAGATGAGATGCTTTGCTTGCTCTGAAAGACTACCGCTAAAGACAAAAACCTACACACTTAAATACATCATCAAATGCATAGGGAATATGACAATATATATATATATATATATATATATATATATATATATATATATATATATAATAGATAATTAAAATCTCCCCCTATGACTAACATGACCTTCTTAAGAAAGAGACGTCTCCCTAAGTTAGATCTCCTAAATTTAATGGTTTAGATACCATTTCTCCCCCTTGTTATTCAGGAATAGACAAATGATAAAATAACTTATTTTATCCCAATTAAAACAAATTCTCCCCCTAAATAGAACAAGGGATATGTATAACGAAAAAACAAGTATATCATGCAATGGGGTATAAAGTGAAAAGAACAATAAAGTTACATGGAATTAAATGATTAACTAATTCACACAAAGATTAATAGATACCAACGATGATGCGATTGCAAAAAGATATCAACAAGAATGTATTAATTTAAGCATGGGATATCAGTCACATCAAAATGGATACCTATATAAACTTGAAGCATACAAGGACTAGATGACAAAGAAAATACTCAAAAAAAGAAATACCCTATGTATATATATATATATATATATATACACACACACAAAAAAAAAAAAAAAAGATACCAATTACGCACATGCACATATACATAGGTATAAACACCACACAAGACACAAAATACAATATTCTTTCCACACTCATATAAGATAAAAGTGTTTAAATCACCACGTGGTAAAAGGAGTGAAGGGGTGTGAACTAGACAAAAGAATTATGACCCAATCACTTAAAAATTGTTCAAGGAGTTCTATTTGAATGCAAAACTTCATCAACTTAGATATAGACTCATGTGACAATATAAAGTGAACTCACAGAACAAACAAACACAATGCACATAAGCCTAGAATTTTGATGATTCTATAAACCAATAGAGTCATGACAAAATAAGCATAACAAGGATACATTGTTATTATGAAAACCCATTGATATGTCCATCCAAACTCCCTTATACATAATAATTCTTTTTCTTTTCTTTTGAATGAACATATCCAACTAAAGTATATAGGCCGTGGTTATTTTGGTTTAATGCCACAATTTTTAGCCCATTTCAAACAGATAAACTATAGGACTTGGAATATATATTATTTTTTTTATTGATGCCACGTTTTTATGGGCCTTTTTCGTGCACCCTCATATTTTTTTATACAATCCAATAAACTTTTACGTGCAAGGGTTCTTATATGCACAAATCCTCCATAGTTACAAAAATATGTAGATGACATAATTGGTAGGAGAAGATGAAGGACCCCCAATTTTAAATTTATCAAATATAATTTCCTTTTAAATGCGGAATAAGGATGGTTCAACTAAACAACTACATAAACTAAAAATTAATTTCTTCACAAATTAAAACTAAAGTAAAACAGATTTTAATTTTCTCAAAATTAAAATTATACTAAAAATCAAATTTGTGAATTTTTACTTTAAGCCCAAAAATCAATTTAATACAAGTCCTAGAAATTTTCCTGACAATAAATATTCATTTTGCAATTTAGGCCAAACCAAATTTTATCCAATAAATTTAATGGCTTGAATTAAATTAAATTAATATTTACCCAAATTAAATTTGCACCGAATTAAATATACCAATTTTATCTTTTTACCTAAGCATGAATCTAATGTGATATTACAGAAGATAAAATAAGTAAACAAACACTACATTGTGATGTACGAGGAAAAACCCACAACGGGAAAAAACCTCGGACGGACCTAGCCTTAAGTCCACTAAGTATGGTTTTATGATTACAAGACAGATGACTTACACAAATCGACTTGACTCTGTCCAAGTCCCTGACACGTCTTCTTGCAACTACCTCTACCTAGTCGACATTCTCGAAATTCACCGAAACCTTGGAATCCACAAATGAGGCCTTTGGAACAACCGTCAACTCACACTCGAAGCCTTTCCCTGAGGCGTCTTCTTGCAACTACCTCTGCCTAGTCGACATTCCCGGAATTCACCGAAACCTTGCAATCCACAAATGAGGCCTTTGGAACAACCGTCAACTCGCACTCGAAGGCTTTCTCCGAGTGGGAATGCCGTAGAAATAAACAAGACTTCTTCTTTGTGGGATGTAGAAGTAAACCCAAACAACTCTTCAAATGGTAGAGTAGAACCGAGTGCCAAACAAACTCCAAGCAAGATATATATATATATATATATGTAGGGACTTGGATAAACTAAAATGGGTGTAAACAAAAGTGTTTAAGAAATTTTCTTGAAAAACAAACGCTCAAAACTTGAACCTTTTCATGGAGGAATTAAACTCTCAAAAACTCTCTCTTGGAGATTATAGAATATGAAAAAGTTGGTTCCCACGCTTAGTAATATTGTCTAAAATTAGAGGGGAAAAAGTAGTAGGGAAAAGTTGTTCCCGCCAAACTCGTTCGAACAACTTTTTCATTCGAACAACATTACTAACGATGTTCCAGTGAGAAAAAGAAAATCTCGTTAGAAGTATCGTTCGAACGACATGGGAATCTCATTCGAACGAGTTTCCAGTTCGTTTGAACGACGTGCCAAAAAATGGAAAATTCTTTGTAAGCCAAATTTTTTTATGAAAAGTTCTAAAAAATATTTTCTGAGTAAAAAAAAGTCATTAAAACAACTTATAAAAAAATTATAAAATAGACCCAATAAATTTCCAAGCTCCTATATATATATATATATATATATAGAAAAGATGCATTCATACCTTAGGGGCATTGGAACCGATGATGTTGATGTAGAAACAAGGCACAATAAACCCGGCATATGCTAAATCTTTATAATCTTGGCCATTACGTCTTCAACTAACACGTCATAGTCTTGGATGGATACACTTGAACACTATCCTACGACTGAAATGTTTTTGTCCGGAATTGAGCCAACACTACATTAAGATTCAATCGGAGACTTGTGTTCTTACCTAAGATCTCACTAAGCTCAAATATATATGTGGCGTTAATGTTCACAAATCTTGTGCATGTGTGATAGAGGCATATAAAAGAGAATCCATAAAGCAACTCAAAATCAAACTTCTCCATGCAAGCACAATAAAGAACATTTTAAGAATTGAAATTCATACCCAAAAGTTCTAGCCATATGGAAGAGGGAGAATGATATCGGATTCAAACATTAGTATATGCCACATAAAATTTTTAAAACTAAACTGCACAAAATTCTTTTTCAGTTTTTCAAAATTTTTAAACAAACAAAAACATCAACTCAAAAGAAAGAGAATTTTTTTTTGTATTTTTCAATATGACCCCTAGAAAATAAAATAAAATACAAAAGATACAGACATCATAATTCTAAAAAAGTCTATATAATGAAGCATAAACTAGAATTTGGCAAACAAACATACAAGTAGCAAAAATCTATCATGAGGCACAAAAGCTAGTGTATATAAACAATATTAACACAATGAACCTTTAGATATAGCAAGGGAGGAGTAATGTGAGAGTTTATGAGAATCATAAACCCTATCATGTAAAGCCTCCAAATGGGATCTCCTAACCCACATTAGTGACACGTGACGCTTTTTAGTTTTGGTGAGCTTGGGGACTCTACCCTTTTATTTCCTACGACCGTTTCTAAGGTAAAAAAAACAACCTAAGATAACCGTTCCGACCACCATGTGTGCAAGTGAAAACACAATGGGAAGTATTACCTAAGGATTGACCTTTTCTAGTGTTCGTTGTCAATTCTCTCAAAATCATAGTTCTAGCTTAGCGAACGCATATTAAGTATCGAAGACAATACCACCCATGTTATCTTTAATTTGGATGTCGCCTAAGATTTTATCTAATTTCTCCGACCTATACTCCAAATCAAATTTGACCTGACTAAAGTCTCTCAATTTCTCTTCAAGCTCCACTATTCTAGACTCGTAATCTCTTTCTCTCTTTAAACACAAAAAGCTCTTTCTTTATAGCTTCCATTAAACCACTAAGGCTATCTCTTTCACCTACAACATATTCTAGCTTCTCATGAAGATTTTTCTTACGTGTCTTAAGATCATCAACTATAACACTTTCATCACTAGCACTGGCCCGTTCTCTCATTTTTTCTTCTAACTACAAGTTTACGTTTTTTCAATTTGAACGACTCCTCATACAACTCACGATAGGCTACTTGAAGTTCACTCTCCTCCTCCTCTTCTTCTTCTTCATTCTCACTCTCTTCTCTACTCTCTTTACCATCAAACTCATGGTATTAAAAAGCAATGGCCTCAGAAGTGTCATGAATTAAGTTATCCTCAACGGAAGATTTTTCACTATTGATCACATGACTAGCCACGAACGACGTAAAATTGTGTTCAATGGGGGAATCGGGTCCCTCTTCCAGTTCACTATTACTAAGGGTGGCACTATATGAAATCGGTCTCTTTCCCTCCTTCCTTAGTGTAGTGGGACACTCGAATGCCATATGGTCATAAACCTCACAACCATAACATCTATTTGACTCTTCCCTATTAAGATCTTCATTTCAATTTTTAGGGAATTTCTCGGCTTTATTATGCTTAGACTTCTCTAACTTCTTATAATCATATTTAAGTTCCTCTTTATTAATCTTGTGAAATTTTCTAAGCTTCCTAGATAACAAATCCATATCTTCTGAGTCAATCTCAAACTCATCATTCGAAATTGACGTTTCCTCCTTCTAGGCTTTTAAAACTATGCCCTTATCTTTCTTCTTCTCATCCTTGGAGGGAAACATGCCAAGTTCATAGATTTGTAAGTGACCTATAAGATCTTGAAGTTTCATAGAGTCTAAAGTGACTAAAGAATTTAAAACGGTCACCTTTAGAATAAATCTATTGCGTAAGGACCTCAAAATTTTCTTTATGACACAGTTGTCAGGTATCTTTTCTCCCAAATTAAAACATGAGTTCACAATATCAGATAATATCTCATAGAACTCATCGAAAGTCTTACTTTCAAGCATCTTAGTGGTTTCAAATTGAGTGGTAAGGTTCTGGATCTTATAAGATTTAACGACACTTGTTCCCTCATGGGTGAGTTGGAGTATATCCCATGCCTCCTTCGACATTTTACACCTCATAATTCGACAAGATTCCTCGGGTGTGACCGCACTAAATAGAGCATTTAAACCTCGGGAATTAATGTTTGTAAACTTAAGCTTAGTCTCACTCCATCTTTCTATGGGTTTAGGTACACAAACCTCTCCTTCTAGACATGTTGGTGGAGACCACCCTTTAAAGAAATACAACCAAACCCGCTCATCTAACAATTTATGTGCCGACATCATACTCGCTTTCCAATACGCATAGTCGGAACTATAAAAAAAATAAATTGTAAAAGGTATATTTTCCATATTTTAAATCCAAAAATGAAAAAAGGATATTAACACAATAATTTAGCGTTCCTACTCTGATACCACATGAAAGGGGTGATGGTGTTAAAAAATATCCCATATTTTAATTTCTAAACAAAATTTTAATTTCTTTCAAAATTCAACAATTAAAGTTGCAAAATTTTATTTTCTTTCAAAATTAAATTAAAGTAAACAAATTATTTAATTTTTTCCCAAACTTAAACACAATTAATTCAATTCAAGTTCTAAATAGGATAAACAAGCCAAGCATGAATATTTGCAGATTAAATTAGATGACTTGAATTGAACCAAATTAAATCTACCCATATATAAACTATCACCAAATTTATACCAAAGTTGCGACTTAACCAATTTTTGTCTTTTTAAACCTACACATGAGTGATTAAAGCATTCATACCTTTAGATACCTTGGAAATAATAGGTTGATGACGATAAACATGGCACGAAAAACCGACAATGATGATCTCTTCAATTTAAGCTTGGACACTACGTCTTCAACCAAAATGTCATAGGCTTGGAAGGACACAACAAACTTCTATCCTATGAGTCAAATCGTTTTATCCTAAGTTAAGCCAACACTACAAAATGGGAGACGCGCCTTATTATGTAGGTCATGTTAGCCAAAGGGAGAGATTTTAAATATGCACTTTATATATAGATTGTCATATTCTGAATGCGTTTGTTGGTGTATTTAAGTGTGCCGGATTTTATCTTTGCGGCAATCTTTCAAAGTAATCAAAGCATCCAATCTGTGTCACTCACGCCATGTCTATGTAATTTTTTATTTTTGGGTATGATTGTGTCCTTTCAGAAGAGATTGACAGCCCATAGGATTTTTATTTTTGGGTTTTGTTCCGGAACAGCCAAAGGGGGAGATTTGTAAGGACAAATTTCCAATTGAGTCAATTTGTAGTCTTGGCTTAATTCCGGACAAAACAATTTGAGTCATAGGATATTAGTTTCTTTCAACCTTCCACGCCTATGACATTTAGGTTGAAGATGTAGAAGACAAGCTTAAACTGAAGAGATCATCATTGTCGTTTGTCGTTCCATGTTTATCGTCATCAACCTCACAATTTGTCCAACATATTTAAAGGTATGAATGCATTTAATATATATAGAGACTTCGATATTTTTATGGTTGTCCTTTTATAAATCTTGTGTTAGAATGACTTTCCATTTTCTCAGAAAATATTTTTAAAACTTAGCATAAAAGTTTTTGGGATTTAAAACAAACTTTTGGTTCAAACAAAACTGGGATCTCTTTCAAATGAAATCCCCAAGTCGTTCGAACAAAATTTTATACGAGTTTCATTTCATTTTTTCTTAAATTTCATTAGAAAGGTCATTAGAATGACATCGTTCAAACGAACTGGTTTGAACGAGATTCTTCCCATTTTATTTGTTTTCTTGTTCGAACCAATTCGTTCAAAATTCATCAAAAAGTCATTCGAACAACCTTGGCGGTTTTGCAGTTTTTCATCAGTTTTCTTTTTTAACCTCCCATTTCTCCACTACTTTTTAGCAGTTTAAAAAGGTGAGGAAACACAGTTCTTAGACAAACTTTTGAGAATTTTCCAAAAGACTTTGAGAGTAAAAATTCTTCACCAAAATTCTCTTTGTTTTTGTGAAACCTGATCATTTAATCTTTACCCAAAAACATGTTTACACCGGTATTGTTATGACACCCCACCTAATAAAATATCCGGTGATCTGTCCTATATCAAATTAAATCAACAGTCTCATGTGGTTTTATTCTAAGCATCACTGTCAAAAACCATTTAATTACTAATAACCTATTAGGCCCGACGTCAAATTTTAAAGTTTCTAATCTTTTTAAGCTAAATGCACAAGAACATCCAAACAATACAAAGATATAAACAACTGAAATAAATGCATAATAACCGAATACTCTCGGTAAAGCATTTATAAAACCATATCGAATGTGTATGAACTAAAATGCCAAAAATAAAATAAATGACAATAGTTGGGCAATATGCCCGAATATATCTCACAGTACCTCCTATCTATATCACAAGGAGAGAAGCGTCTAAACAATTTCCTTCCAATATCCACAGCTGCGGCAGCAACATATGAAGCCAAAGAACAGTCATCCAGGCGTCCCTGTGTCTGGACACCTAAAAAGTATACAAAGGAGAAGAAAGAAAGAAAAAAATAGATACGGGTTAGAGCTTGAGTTATATAAACATTTTTAGAAAGTATTTAAAATACTTTAATATTTGAACATATGATGTTCTTCATATTTAAACTGGTGTTGCACTCACATGAGATTACCCCTCACATCTCATCTAATAGTGCACACCTAACGCATATATTTGAAACAACATACTTAAACTACCCAGCCTAACTAGCATCTCACCAAACCAACACCAAACTCTATATCAACAACATGCGTATAATATCCTAAGCTTTTGCCCGCTTATATTATATAAATTTCCCACTAATCTTTTACCCTTCATTATGAATAACTTTCCCTATTTATTTACACTATTCACATTTTAGTGTTCTTTATCTCGTATATAATATTCTCATCTTATATACGTATATAATATATTTTATTCTGAATTTTATTCTCCCAGATGATCTAGAATTTATCTCACATTTCAATCTTTATCATGGTCCATGTATGTATAAAGGTTTTCACATCTCATATATATATATATATATATATATATATATATACCATACACATCAAGTATATCTGTACTTATATATCACACACTATATAAGTATATCAACCGTCCCTCAGAGCTATAACTCAATGGATGCAATCTTTAGAATGTTATCATCCTCCAGGGAATTTCTCACACATTCTCCTGGGTAGCCAGGTTGGAATCTCACATCGAACCCTAAATCACACAAACGTAGGGGAAGCGGTCATAGTTCCTCACCTGAAAGTGAGACCGAATCATACCCAAGATGTCTCACCCAGAATAAAATCACACTGTATAATAACTGGATGACTATGACTTGGGGCTATACTCACCCTGCTCCTTAAGCCAGGTAAATCACCCATATCGCGCAACGTACCATGATAGCACTAAAGGGGCATGTTCCACATAAATATATCAATCACACATAGATATATTTATAATCATATCATATATATACTATCTCTATACCCGCATATATATATATATATATATATATATATCATCAAATTCGTCTATTTTTGCCTATCTCATTTGGCATTAGCCTATAATACCGAATATACCAATTCGTAATAATTTATAAGTATACACACAACTTATTTTAATCTGATATGTATTCACTCACTTATGATAGAATCTCACCTTTATTTCTTCCGAATATTAGTTCATCACATCTAACTAATATTCTAAATTCATACTACTCGTGCATTCGCATTACTCACATACCATAATCATATCTATATATATATATATATATATATATATATATATACATGCAAAATTATCTTACTGAGCGTCACTCATCTTAGACACTCTTATAAATCATCAACCAAATTTTTATTCACATAAATCCAAAGGGTCACACATCCCTCATTTAAACATCTAGTGGTCCTTACACTATATTTAGGAACCCTTACTATTTATATCCTTTAAATAATTCTCAATTTCCATCCTTAAAACCCAAGGAAAATTTCTAAAAAACTGCGAGGGCCGAATCGATTCGACAGGATCCAAATTGAATTGCCTTGATCCGAATCAATTCGCTCTTCACCGTATCGATTCGAAATGGTTCTACTTTGCATATGTCCTCAATCTAATCAATTCACATACCCGCCAATCGATTCACACCTGATCAGAATGTCTATTTTTCCCATGATTCTTCTTCCTCTCAAACCCTTATTCTCAAACTAATACACATCAAACTCCATTTTCACGGCTTCTAACCTCACCCAACCTCAATATAACATCTACTCACATTATCATGGACAAAACCAAAATAAATCTATTGAATTCATCGAATTTAATCAATAGTTAAACCCTAACTCATATAAACCCCCAATTTCATTTCTTCTAAATTTCTCACCAACAATTACACCATTAACGTGGATTTTAGCTTAGGTTTCATGTAGAATTATTATCTTATAAAAATCATATGAAATCATTCCCAAAAATCCCATTTTTGATTCAAGAATCCAAAGCCCTAAATTTGTAATTTTCTCACCAATTATGATATGGACAATAAACACACTTAATAGTTAAAGCAAGTTAAACACTTACCTGGTTGGATAAATTCGACGAACTCGTGTCGAAAATCTATTGGAGTTTGGGTCGAGCTCCTCTTTCTACCCTTTTTCCTCTTCCTTATCTTATTTCTTCCCTTATCTCTTTTCCTTCTTTTCTCTCTTTCTTTCGTGTCTTATAAGAGAGAATAAAGGTTTATCCCTTATTAAACCCAAAATTGACTCGTATACACAAATGCGACTTCTACTAGTCTAAAAAGTCACCGAAACCCAAACACTACCCCTGGGTACTCTATTCTAACTATCGCAACCCTTTCGAGCCCAACCGTGCACTCAAAATTCACATCTAAGTCACTTATAAAAAATTCTCCTTTTAAATCCAATACAACTTCATGCGTATCTCTCCGAATAAAGTATAATTCCCTGTCACTTTCCCCAAATGCGACCTGATATAGAATAATTTAACTTCAATTAGTTATATATGTTATTAAATGTAACGAACATCCATATTAATTCAAAACTGGCCAATTAATATTTAATCCCCACCTCAGATTCACTTTTACTTGAAATTCTTAATTTATTAAATTACACCACTTATGTAATTTAAATATCCATAAAAGTACGGGGTATTACATACATCCCCACTTGTAAAGAAATTTCGTCCTCAAAATTGAGATACAACCGCTACTAAGATTGAGGATCTTACAACACCACATCCTCCAGTACTCAAAACCAACTTCAAAGTAAGGCTCAATCACTATAGCCCCAGCTTTATAGTAATCTTGCTCAATTCTTTTGATACTGATATTCTTCATCAGTTATAAGGTCACACCTTTATAACTACACATCACATTGTGCTCCTACCAATGACATTTGAATAAGACTAGCCGATACATCAGTAGCCCTATTACCTCAATATTGTTAGGAGGCCGAACATGACTACGTGACAGCTTCCCGTTTCCATTCTAACATAAAACTCTCATTCTAAAAGAAATTAATAAAATTATTTGACCACTCTTGTCAGTCCTTCAAATCTTGGCTCATGGCGACATAACCATTACGACACATACAATTCACCCCAATACAGTTTATGGTTAATTCATATCCTGACAATGGACTCTAAACCACGTTCGATCTAATAGTCATGTTATTCGCTCACCTCAAAACAACGAGATAGAGAATGATCAGGGTTTCCCACACAAAACCTCAATTGGCTATCCACAGCAAACAGGTACATGTGGCACCACATAACTCTGCCAATTAATAATTTATCCTCCCCATTACCCTACCATTCCTTTCTTCAATTTCAAGCTATGTCAGTTACAAAGGTAAAATAATCACAGTGACTCGAAAATAGCATTCACACAACTCTACTAGTTGTCGATCAACTCCCGTCTACTTATCGGGTCATAAGTGTCACGACTTGCCCAAAATAAAAAATTCCCCCACTGCTTCCCCAAAACCTTTATCTAAAATGAGGTTAAAGAATATCATCCTAATTGACAACAATATTGGGTAGCACCTCGCACCGGTGCAATCCTTATTTTCAAAGAAGGGTTTGGGCACATTATCAAATAGTGTAACTCAACCCATAAGAATGACAATTACATCACCTCAATCTATCCATCCCACACCTTCGAATGAAGTCGATCTTATATTGATGTTGGCAACCCATCAATGAAATATACCAGCCTGACTGCCCCTTCCGTCACTGGAATCGTAGGCTTGACACAATTTTCTAGTTAATCATGTTGGACCAACTTATTTCTATCTATGAGTGGTGTACGCGGAGACTACTCACTATGTCTCGCTGAACACCGACTTCTACTCATAACGTCTCACATTAAGTGGTACTTATACTCCCCTTCTTCCCGGGGTATACCAAAAGTTTCTGCCCATGCACTTTATGCCAAAATGTGCACTTTTCGGCTCTTTATACCTTATTGACATCAACATTCTCTTTATACAGAAGTCACTCTTACATTCGATTGAGTAAGACTCTTCGCCAATTTCCCACAATAGTTAGATTTTCTATTCTTAAGATATTTCCTTCTAAATGGTTTCTTATAACCTTCCATTTCATCTCGGGTGTGATACTCTCATTTCACACATATACTTGGATCCTCATCTTTATCACACGAAACTTAATCCATCCTACAAATTTAACTTCATTTATAACTACCCCACAAGCATATATTCCACACATCTATTACCATCTCACTCTAACTCGGACGATTTTGAAATCGGCTAACCAGGGCACCCACACACCCTATAATCCGTGCATATTGGCTTAAGCATTAGATACGTCTCACACATAACACATATTTCTCTATTTCCCCATCATTCTCAGCATGGTTATGATACTTGATTATTCTCAATAACCCCATAAATTGAAATTTAATTCTTCTCGACATTGTCCCACTCTTCAACTCGTGGTGAAATACTTCAGTTCTTTGTCATAGCACTACCAGCTTCACTAGCCTTAAATCGTAATATAACTTTCGACTCACAGTTATAACTACATACTTGTATAATGATCGGGGTACCAGACTTGTCGACTAATGACCAAACATATCCCCACTTCTGACGTTGTGCTAAGTTTCGTGCGTGGGATGTATCACAAAGCGAAATCCAAACAAGGAACCCTCCCGATACACTACTACCTAACCTTTTCGATCATCGAAATTCGTTAGGCCCTAAGTCCATAGCATATACCCCTAAACTATCTTCTCTTGACATAAAAGCTAAATCTATGATACTATCATACTCGTATAACACATCACTAAAACTAGTAATCTTCACAAAATTTATACCACTAACAATACACCCGTTCGCTCACGGATGACACCAAGATAGCCTCGCTATACCAGGGAAAACATACACATAATACTAATGTTATTGATATATGCACTAAAATCATCTCACATGCGAATCTAGAGCTAATCAAAGTACCATGACTCATTCGTGTCACATAAAACATACCTCCTTCCCCGAGGTTAAAACTCGTATTTTATGCCTTACCAATCACCGTGGCTGTCCAAATGGTCCCTGGACATAACACGCTTGTCCAAACTAAAACAAAACTACTTTAATCATTGCCTTTACTAGGCACCATACTATTGTCCCTTTACTCACTTCGGTAAAAATTAACGCACATGGCTCTACTTTCCATAAAATATCTCTATTTAAATTTCACTTATCTCCGACCATACTGAACATATTAAGGTTATCATTCTCTCTAACTCTAGTAGTCTCAACTCTGGTGGCTACCCCTCTTGTTACCTTAGTTCCGATGGCCCTAACGAACACATTACTGGCCTCAATAACCCTAACTGAATTCATCATCACTTGGTAAGAATTCAGCTATTCGAATCATTTAGATGTGTCCCCTGATGGGTCTCCCCCTTGTGGTGTCTCACTAACACTGTTTCATCAAGTCTTACATCTCCGACTAAGTCTTTCGATTCTTTTATCCCCCTTCACACAAAAGCGTTAATATCTCAATTTTCAAAACGCGACATTGATACTATCTTCATCGACAATCAAAGCTGAATTTTACTTAAGTGCTAGAAATTTCTCTCACAAGTCCATTACTCACTTAAGAATTTTCTTCTCTATTGTACCTACCTCATCTGGTATAAAATTATCTAGCTAATAAATTAATTTTTCATAAGTGGAACTCTGTTCGGATCTCTTATGATGAGTTCAGAATAGCTTTCACATCTCCTCCTCAACATCTGATGAAGGGACTTGCGATTAAACCGTACATAAGATCCTTCCATTGACACAACATTTCACTTTCAAAATGTGTTGGTTAACTCCAACCATTACAACTTTGATCCTACGACCTAGGAAAATTTACCCCAAATTTCCAGTTCCAAGTATACCACACTCCGCCATATGCTAGAGCCTCTGGATATCTAGCTTCTAATGGCTAACACACACAATCTCCGTATTTTATAAAATTCCTACCAATGGTCCTCTTCAAAGACATGTCCGACTCTATCCCATTCTAACCATGTTGGGTGAGTCTAATTTGGCACCACTTTCTGCTATAGGGGTACATGGAAATCATATGCTTCACCTTAGCAGTCCTTACATCTCCTAACTTCCCGACCAGCAATAGGGGTGTTCTCAATTATGTTCATTATCCCTAAAATATTCTACAACCTCGACTGAGCCCTGTCTCCACCTGTCTTCCCAATGGACTTCACCTGTCGTACTTCATTTGTGGTTTGGCAAATGAACACACCCGAACACAAATAAGATTCACTAATATTTATACATAATAGTAGGAGAACAGATTCTCACTATATGAATCAACACCCCTAAACATAGGGCCATATATCAAATAAAAGGCAACACTGAAAGCGTAGTATGTTCGTAAAAATTCCTAAGGACACTAGAACCTGATGCTCTGATACCACCTGTGACACCCCTCCTAATAAAATATCATGTGATCAGTCCGATATCAAATTAAATCAGGAGTCTCATCTGGCTTCCTTCTCAACATCACTGTCGAAAACAATTTAATTACTAATAACCTATTATGCCCGAATTCAAATTTTAAACTTTATAATCTTTTTAACCTAAACGCACAAGAAATTCAAACAATACAAAGATACTCGGTAAACCATTTATATAACCATATCAAATGTGTATGAACTAAAATGTAAAAAATAAAATAAATTACAACAGTTTGGAAACTTGCCCTAATATATCTAACAGTACCTCATACCTTTATCACAAGGAGAGAAGCGTCTAAACAATTTATAGCCGACATCCATAGCTACGCAGCAACGTCTGACTCGAAAGAATAGTCATCCAAGCGTCCTTTTGTCAAGAAACCTAAATAGTATACAAAGGATAAGAAAAAGAAAAATAGATACGGGTCAAAGCTCGAGTTATAAAAAAATTTAGCAAGTGTTTAAAATACTTAAATATTTAAAAATATGATATTATTCATATTTGAACTGGTGTCGTACTCACATGATCTTACTCCTCACCTCTTATCTAACAGTGCGCACCCAACACATATATTTTAAACACCCTAGTTGTGCTACCCAGACTAACTAGCATCTCACCAAACCATTTAACACCATTCGCTATATAAACAACCCGCGTATAATATCCTAAGCTTTCACCCTCTTATACTATATAAATCTCTCACTAATCATTTACCTGTTCATTATGAATAACTTTCACTAGTTATTTACACTATTCACATTTTAGTGTTATTTATCTCGTA
This sequence comes from Sambucus nigra, assembly GCA_949130495.1. Classification (NCBI taxonomy): domain Eukaryota; kingdom Viridiplantae; phylum Streptophyta; class Magnoliopsida; order Dipsacales; family Adoxaceae; genus Sambucus; species Sambucus nigra. The sequence goes on along the minus strand of OX422212.1, from coordinate 485,657,257 downwards.
TCTAATATTCTCATCTTATATACGTATATCATATATTTTATTCTGAATTTTATACTCTCGGACGATCCAAAATTTATCTCACATTTCATTATTTATCTTGGTCCATGTATGTATCTATGTTTTGACATCTCATATATACACACACACACACACACACACATTAAGTATAGTCGTACTTATATATCACACACTATATAAGTATATCCACCATCCCTCAGAGCTATAACTCAATGGATGCAATCTCTAGAATGCTATCATCCTCCAGATAATTTCTCACACATTCTCCCAGGCATCCAGGTCGGAATCTCATACTGAACCCTAAATGACACAAACGTAGGGGGAGCTGTCATAGTTCCTTATGTGAAAGTGAGGCCGAATCATACCCAAGACATCTCAACCAGAATAAAATGACATTTTATAATAACTAGATGACTATGACCTGGGGCTATACTCACCCTGCTCTTCAAGCTAGAGGATTCACCCACATCGCGTAACTTCCTATGATAGCACTAGAGGGGTATATTCCACATAAATATATCAATCACACACAGATATATTTATAATCATATCATATATATATTGTCTCTATACCCGTATATATATATATATATCATCAAATCCGTCTATTTTTGCCTATCTCATTTGGCATTAGCATATAATCTCAAATATACCAATTCGTAATAATTTATAAGTATACACAAAACTTATATTAATCCCATAAATATTAACTTACTTAAGATAGAATCTCACCTTTATTTCTTTTGTACAGTAGCCTATCACATCTGACCAATATTCTAAATTCATACTACTCATGCCAAATTATCTTACTCAGCGTCACTCATCTCAGACACTCTTATAAATCATCTTACGAATTTTTATTCACATAAATCCTAAGGGTCTCACATCCTTCATTTAAACATCTAGAGCTCCTTACACACTATTTAGGAACCCCTACTATTTATCTCCTGGAAATAATTCACAATTTCCATCCTTAAAACACAAGGAAAATTTCTTAAGAACTGTCATGGCCGAATCGATTCGACAGGATCCGAATCGATTTGACTTAACCCGAATCGATTCTCCCGAATCGATTTTACCTTCACCGAATCGATTCCAAATTGTTTTACTTTTCTTCTGTCCTTAATCGAATCGATTCACATACCAGCGAATCGATTCCCACCTGATCAGATTGTCTAATTTTTCCACTATTTTTTCTTCTTCTCAAACCCTTATTCTCACACTAATACACATCAAACTCCATTTTCATGGCTTCCAACCTCACCCAACCTCAATATAACATCTATTGACATTATAATGCCTAAAACCAAAATAAATCTATGGGATTCATTAAATGTAATCAAGAGTTAAACCCTAACTCATATAAACCCCCACTTTTATTTCTTCCAAATTTCTAACCAACAATTACACCATTAACTTGGATTTTATCTTAGATTTGATGTAGAATTATTATCTCATCAAAATCATATGAAATCATTCCCAATAATCCCTTTTTTGATTCAAGAATCCCAAACCCAAAATTCATAATTTTCTCACCAATAATGATAGGTACAATAATCACACTTAATAGTTAAAGCAAGTTAAACACTTGCATGGTTGGATAATGTAACAACCCTCGCTTTTGAGAACCTATTTTATATTAGTTTACTGTGTGAAGTAATTATATAAAATGTGAAATATGGAGTATATATTAATTAAATGAGTTAAAAGTTAATATTAACTAAATTGTTGCATATTTACTGTATGTGTAAGTAAGTATCATCATGTTGCGTTTTATAGTGTCATATGATTTAATATGACATTTGTGGTTTAAATGAAACCAAAACTTAAAATGAGTAATAAAATTTCCAAACGATAATTTAGAGGGCTTATTTAGTTCCAAAATGCGCGAGATAGTCGAAATAAGTGCCATATTATATTTTTGGTGTTTTGGGAACTTTTGAGTGGTTTTGACATAAATGTGTAGTTGTGAGTCATTTTAATGGGGTATTAACCATTTAGGTTAAGGAATTTAGACTTAAGCCACAATTTAGTCTTGCATTTCACTTATTACTCTTAAGTGTATATTCATTAACCTAGAGAGATAGAAAGAAGAGGAGAACTTGAGGAGAAAGAAAGAAATTGAAGATTTGGAATTTGATCTTGCTTCCATCTTCCTAGAATCTGAAGTTGCAAGCTTAAGGCAAGTTTTCTACTTGCTAATATATAGTTTAAGATGAATAAATGATATTGATTGTTGTGTAATTAATGTAGTTTAATAATTTTGGGATTTTGATGGATTTATAGGTTTTAAACCCTTATAGTTGTTTTATATGTTTGTTGGTGTAAATTGATGGTAGTTAGATCCATTTATTGTTTGATTGGTCTAATTAATGATGTTGGTTGGAGAAGAAAGGAGATTTGGGTAAATTAGGGTTCATAACCCTTAAACCCATGCTTGGCCAATTCGTAGGGGCGAATCGACTCGACCAGGGCGAATTGATTCGCCATAGGGGCAGTGCATAGGTCTGAGTGGACTGAATAGATATAGCCTGTCTGAATCGATTCGGCAATTATGCAGAAAGTCAGTTTTCCTGATCGAATCGATTTGCTTTTTTGGCGGAATCGATTTGGTCAGGCCGAATCGATTCGGAAATCCTGCAGTTTTGAGTGATTTTCTTTGCTCAATTCCAACCCTTTTCATTAGGCTTAGGACCTAGGAGCCTTCTTATATGAAGTAAACTTGGAGTCCTAGAGTTTTAGTTGAGTTGGGTCATTACCTTACATTAGAAATGGGTTAAATGGGGCTTATTTCGGGGGTGTACAAATCGAGGTTAGGGCATTTCTTTTCTTTAGTTCATTATTGGGAGTCTAGGAGTTGTAAGCCCATACTTGGAGACTTTAGGGGCTCAATGGAGGTATATAAAACCTTATGAATTGTAGAAATATTATGGTCTCTTGGAGAATAATTCGGGACTTATTACACGATGAATACTGATGAGATTATTCAATGATTATGGTTTCGGATAAAATAAAACATCCGCATGTAAATATGGAAATGAAAATGTGACTAATATGATAAATGCAAATTTATTTAAACACACCTCTCTAAATGCCATCATAAGGTAAGAGCGCGCGTGAGGTGAAGCCCCCTGGATAATGAATGCAGGGTGGATATAGTCCTAGGCCGTATGAGCGTTGTCATATTTTTTTTCCCGATGGAGAAGTAATTTCGGGTGTCGTTTTGACTCTCACGCAGGCATATGGCCGTTTCCCGACCTCTTGCAATAGATGCCAAGGTTGTCTTGGTACATAGGCCCTGGAAGATGATGGTCATTTAGGAGCGCGTATAGTGGGGAAACCCGGACGGGCGATCTTAGAATCGTTATATTTATATGATTATAACTATTTGTAATCAAGTGGGACTTGATGTATAGTAAATGCCATAAAGAGCATGTAATAGTGATTATATTCCTGATAAGGAATGGAATGCCACAAAGAGAATATGGAAGTAATTGTATTCCTGATAAGGAATGGAAAGATGAAATGAAATAATGAAAAAGGATGGAGGTTTTTAATTAATGATATTCATTTAAATCCTCTTGCATAATTAAATGAAATTTATAATCATTTAAATTGTCTTAGTTTATGCCTTGAGATTTTGTTGATATATTCTCATCTTTATCATTCATGATTAAATGTTCATAACTGTCATACTTTTTATTCATCTGGTGATCATATAAAATCGGTCCTTGACCCGTTCATATTTCTTGTTGTGCATGTATCTTGTATCCGTTCAGGTGCTCCGCCGCAAGGACGCTCGTACTGACTTTCCTACTCCGGTGCTTTTTGCGGATATTATGGGACACATTGTTAGAGACCTTGATTTTTGTATTTTAGTTATGATCGGGTCATTTACTCGGGTGTGCGGCCCAAACTTTTGTAACTGTCTAATGGATGTATTATGTAACTTAAACTAAACTAGTTGAATACGTTGTATGAACCTGTTGATCGACAACATATTCGGTCCCCATATTGTATTCTTGTGGTGGATGTAATATAAGTTTTCTCGGTTCCACTTTCTTTTCAAATTTGAGTTGTTTAAATTATTTCCGTAACTCATACTAATTTTTTTTTTTGCCAACCCATTTTCTGAAATATTGGGTGGTTATCCCGTATACTTGTTATATTGTTGTGATGCTGAGAATGATCCAATCCATGATTCATATTAGATTGGATTATCGGGGTGATCACCCCATATTTTTATGAGCGGGTTGTCACAGATGGTATCGGAGCATCAGGTTCTACAGTACTAGGATCTATGTGGACTTATCAAGTTCTACCGTAACGTTCTTTGATATAGAGCTTAATGATAGGATTGTTTTGTTTCATATGTATGCGATCTTCTACAAAATTAGATTGTTTTAAATAGTAGTCTAACTCTATTGTTTCCTCGTCTCAGATGCCGCCTAAGAGAGGTCGCCCAACGAGATGCAATAGAGTTGTAGAAGAAGAAGTAGGTCCTCCACCATCGCCACAACAGGGAACTATAAATGCTGCTGATGTAGCAAATATCGTGGCCCAAGCGGTTAATGCTGCTATGACCGCCGTGGTTCAACAATTAACACAAGCTTAACAACAATGGGCTCAGGATGCACTAGCTCCTACGGGACCTTCTCCGTGGGAGAGAGTTAGAGAGTCCTTTTTAAAGGGCCATCCCCCAGAATATAATGGAGGCTCTGATGTTATTAGATCTAATCAGTGGAAGAAGGATTTGCAACGCCATCTGCGTATGGTGGAGTGTAGCGAGGAGAAGAAGAAAATCCTTACTGCTTTTAAACTCGTTGGGTCCGCATTACATTTGTGGGAGTCGATGACTACGCCAGAACAGAGAGATACCATGACTATCAATGAATTCTGGGCATTATTTGATCAGAAGTACTTCCTTTCCATGCTTCAAAGGGAGATGATAAGGAAGCTTCAGGATTTTGTACAAGGTGACAGATCCGTTGCGAAATATGAAGAGGAGTTCACCCGATTAGCAAGTTTTTTATGGTATGAAGTGACTCCATAAGAGAGGAAAATATCAAAGTTCATGGGGTGTTTAAACTGGAGGATCCGACAACATTTGCTGGGGAATATAGCTTTGCAAACTTTTTGGGATGCGATGAATGCGGCATTGATTCATTGCAAAGAACCTCAAGTGTATGTCCATAATAGCAATAAGACTAAAGTGATGGGGCAAGCGGGAAAACTCGGAGGTAATGGGGCTGGAGGAGGAACATTTCCCTCATCCCTATCTTCGGGTAATAAGCAGAAAGAAAGGGATCCCCAGCAAGGGGACTTGTCAAAGAGGTAATGTTTTGGTAGGTTTGTTGTGGGTGGAAATAACAATAGGCAAGGACAAGGTGGATCGCAATCGCAACAAATAGGAAGAGGTGGAAATGGAGGGAGAGGCCATCCGGGTCAAGGCCTCGGGCAGTTTAAAAATAATAGGGGTCGAGGTCAGGAAAATCTAGCGAATCGATGCTTTCAATGCGGAGAGCCAGGACAAATCAAGAGGATGTGTCCTCACTTGATTGGAGGATAGCTTCCTAGGATCCCACAACAGACACATGTTCAATTGTCGCCGCAGGAACCTAATCTAGTTGTCCCTCCACAGTAGGGTTAGCTACAGTATGGGAGTGTTTATCACATTCAGGATGCTATGCTTCCTCCGGCTCCGCCCGCGTTGCCAACGATTGAGGGTAAGTTTCTCATTTAAGGTCACATGGGTCGTATTTTGTTTGATACGGGTGTGACACATTCATTCATTTATAGAAGTTTGGCACATTCTACAGAGTTGATTAAATCTGCGGAGAGTACCTTCACTATTGTTGAGTCTTCTATAGGCGATGACTCACTTATCTTCTTTGTTTGTAAACAAATAGGAATTAATCTTGGTAATTTTTGATTTGAGGCCGATTTACTCGTCGTGGACATGGTCGGGTATGATGTGATTTTGGGTATGGATTGCCTAGTGAAGTATCATGTGATAGTTAATTGCTATGGGAAGGGTATAGTTTTTTTCGTTCTGAGGCAAGAAATGTTTTTAGTGGTTATGCCTCGCTTAGAAGGAGGTACTAACACTTACCTGTATTGTATCGCAGAGGAGACTTCTCAAGATGTAGTTCTTTACTTAGATTTTATTCCGATTGTTAGAAACTTTGAAGATGTTTTTTCGAGAAATACCAGGGTTGCCTCCTAGTAGGGAGATTGAGTTTGCAATCGACTTAATGACTGGAACTCGACCGATTGCGAGAGCTCCGTATTGTATGGATCCTGTTGAAATGAGGGAGTTAAGAGATCAAATTCAAGACTTTCTAGAGCAAGGGTTTATTAGGCGAAGTGCGTCGTCGTGGGGTACTCCGGTGTTATTTGTGAGGAAAATAGACGGTTCTCTCCGGTTATGTGTTGACTATAGAGAGTTGAATAAGGTCACCATCCAGAACAAATACCTGTTGCCTTGGATTGATGATTTATTTTATCAACTTAGGGGAGCGCCGTACTTCTCTAAGATAGACTTGAGGACGGGGTATCACCATTTGAGGATACGAGAACAAGATGTGTCCAAGACTGCTTTCCTTACGAGATATGGGTCCTATAAATTTTTGGTTATGCCTTTTGGACGAACCAATGCCCCCGCCATGTTTATGGACCTCATGAATTGGGTATTTCGGGACTTCCTGGACCGCTTTGTTATCGTGCTTATCGATGAAATTCTAGAGTATCCTCCCACAGAGGCCGATCATGCTACTCATTTGCGGTTGGTCCTGCAGAGGTTGAGTGATCACCAACTATATGCCAAGTTCGATAAGTGTGGTTTTTGGTTGCAGGAGGTACAGCTTTTGGGTCATATTGTGACTGCCCAGGGTATTTCGGTAGACCCAAGTAAAGTGGTTGCGATGAGGGAGTGGGGTCAGCCCACGAGACCTACCGAAATTCATAGTTTTCTGGGATTGGCGGGATATTATCGCTGATTTATCAAGGGTTTTTCTAAAACTGCTAGCCCTTTAATAAATTTAACCCGGAATGGGGTGAGGTTTGTATGGGATGATTCTTGTCAGTCGAATTTTGACGAGCTCAAGGATAGGTTGACTTCTCCTCCAGTCCTTGCATTACCAAGGCCAGGATTGGAATATTTAGTCTTCATCGATGCATATCTGCAAGGATTGGGAGGTCTACTTCAACAAGAATGACGGGCGATGCTTATGCTTCTTGCAAGTTAAAGCCCCATGAAAGGAATCATCCGGTGCATGATTTGGAACTTGTCGCAGTAGTCTTTTCCTTGAAGATTTGGAGGAATTATCTCCTAGGGAAGAAATTTAGTCTTTTCACGGACCATAAATCGTTGAAATATTTATTTTCACACACTACACCAAATCTGTCGAATTGTCACGGTCATTGACCTTGACAAGTTGGACTTGCCAAGGTCAATGACCGTGACAATTCGGGACGAGATAACTTTTTTTTTCACGAACGTGTCACGATCATAGACCGTGATAAGCTCGTAAGAATTGTCACGGTTGTGTCACGGTCCAGGACCGTGACACGTTTAGTCACGGTTAATAACCGTGACAAAGTCTTGTCCCCTTTTAAAAAAATTGTCACGATCATTGACCGTGACAATTCTGGGCTGAATTGAAAAACATCTGCTGGGTAGTATGGCCACTTCCACTGCCCAGCACTATATTTGTAGCTATTATATCAACGTTGTACCTATTCAAATATCATATATCCAAATAAACTAGAGATAACGCAAATATACATTCAAAATAGAAACTATTTAAGAAGAAACAACATCACCATCAATTATCTCAAATCTACAAACTATTTAACTCGAAAAGATATTTTATACCGCGACGCTCGGGGACACCTCCTTATCCTTCCCTTCTCGTCTGAAGAGCCACATAAGTATCGAGCATATTTGTCCTACCCTCAGGGCCACTCCCTATCCCCTGGAATAACATAAAGTAAAATTAGTATCCGCCCCGCAAATGTAGATAAATATAAATCGAAATTGAAATCAAAATCGAAATTGACATATAAATATAAATACATTACCTGTAGTGTCACCCAAACAGCTAACTTGAGCTCATATGACACCTCCTTCCAACTAATGTACCCGGGCAATCGTGTCAAATATAATTCCCTTCATATTTGAACACTAAGAAATGCCAAAATCCTATGGAGTTATGCGTTGCAAATTCCTTCCAATCATTGTGTAGCCAAAAATCAGCAGTTGAAGTTGTCAATTCCACCTTCCAATCGTCTCCCATGTTTTGCTAGAGGTTCCAAGTGGTGGGGTATGGAAAGTGGAATTGATAACTTCAACTGGTGATGTTTGGCTACATAACGGTTGGGAGGAATTTGCAGAGCATAACTCCATAGGATTATGGCATTTCTTAGTGTTCGGATAGACGAAGAGATTCAGTCTCCTCTCCACAAATAGGACACCCCAAATAACGATGTACTAATCACCTATTAAAGGTAAGAAGCTTATATTCATGGATTAGTATAAACAAAAATTAGATGTAGTTGGAATATTTATGTATTAATCTTCTCCCCACACACGCACACTACACACGAGTGAAAATGATAAGGTGAAAATCAATTAAAAGCATTAAAAAGGTATGTTTAGGTACAAATTGAAATATTTATTACAAATTGAAAAATTGTTTCTAATTCGGGTTATCATAAAAAATGGATTGATATTCGGTAGGAGCAACCAAGTCATCCACACTACTATTTAGATGCCTTAGGGCATGTTGGATAATTGACCACGGCTCGTTGTTAATATACTCCTAATAAAACACTTGCTTAACCTTTTGAAATGCACAAACAAACAAATCATCGCTCAAGTGGTCGTTGCTCTTCAACTTGGACAAGTCAACCATGATCAAATTGGTGACAGGATCAACTTTACAAGAATTTTTATCCTCAACTCTTACCCAGTCACAGTAAAATACAACCTCTTTGAAGCTTATATAATCCAATTTAAATATAGTTTCGATTACACCATAATAAGTCATTTCAGGTTCAACGAGGTTTTTATCTTTTGCCCTCGCTCAAAAGATAGTAAGAGCCTTGTATGAAATTCCCGAGTTCTGTACATTTCTACTTTCCTCGTACACTTTAGTACCGAAAATGAACCGTTCATCGTCAAGTTTTATCGTGTTATCTTCACGAGCACTTGAATCTTCTACATCATCACTAACCTCATTCTCCTCTGCTTCATAAACTCCGTACGCATCATCAACTAAATCCTCTAACATATTATGATCTACGTCGTCCCCTTCTACATGTATTCTACATTTGAAGGTTGTTGTGAAGGTTGGTTGGGGACAAAAGGAACTTTCAATTCACTTTGAAAACTCCAAAATCAATAACTATCTTGCATACCCGATCTTAACAAATGTAGTTCAACTATTTTCCACTCAAACACCTTACCATTATTACAACTAGCACACGGACACAAAAAATCTTCATCATTATGACATCTCTTTGCATATTTCACAAATTCATTAGCACCTCTCCGAAACAAATCCCCCATTCTATTAGTCTCACCCATCCACTCTTTGTATTTTACGTATCCCATCACAGCTACCACAACTAAACACCTATTAAAGGTAAACAAAACTTATATTTATAGTATGTTTTATTTAATTATCCCATCATTTAATTATCCTATTAAAGGGTGAGTGGCCCTATCCCATTCAAGACCTCATTTTTATGTAATATACTTAACAGCTCATGCACATTGTTACGATTTGAAAAAAAATCGACATCTCCTTGTAGTTCTCCAAGTACATGACGTAGATTGGCAGGTGTGAGTGTTATTTCAATTGATCAATTGAAATAATAGTCACACTTGTCAATCTAGTATGTACCCAGAGAACATTAAGATACGACTGCAGAACTTCCTCCGAAAGTAACAACTTTAAGCCACTAAGAATATTACACAGAAATTATATAGTCTCAAACTATCCAAAAGGGACAATTCGAGAGATCTCATTACAGGGGTAATGACTCTCGAACGGGTCTAAGGGTTATTGAATGCGTACGCATAAGAACTAGAAGGCCAGTATCTATGCGCACTATATTTAATTTCAAGTATGTTTCATTTAATTGTCATACTATATATATATTGTTCGATATACAAAGTAATTTTCAAAAAAAGTTGAAAAATCCCACCCCCATATGGACAATAATCTAGTGGTCATGCCACTTTTAAAACTAACCAACCAAATATTTACTAAACAAAATAATCCAACAGCAATGTCAACAACAAATGTGTATCCCGTACTCCTTCTAATTGATCTACTCAATTAATTCATTTCATCAATTAAACTAACAATTAACGTATACAATTATTAATTTACTAATTTACACTGAGGGGCAATCCTACTTTCATATGAAATGGACACTAGTTATTAATTTACTTTCATCTAAAATTGTTTCATTTATTAATTATATTTTAGTGGATGTAATTATAGAATCTATGGATGGATTCAATTTAATCTTACTATGTGAATGTTTTTATCTACAATGAGTTAACGTTGAAACAATATATATTACCTCATAGAATCATCAAAACACGATATTAAGAGAATTACAATGGTACCTTGCCTTACCCCCCCCCCCCACCCCCACCCACCACACACACACAACAGGCCCCCACCCTGCCCCACCCCCCACCCCCCACCAACCACACATATACACACACACACAATAGCCCCCCTACCACACCCCTACCCCCACCCTTCCCCCTACCCACCCCCACCCCCACCCACCACATACACACACACACACACAACAGCCCCCCACCCTGTCCCACCCACCACACATATACACACACACACACACAACAACAACCCCTACCCCCCCACCCTAACCCCCCCCCACATGCACATATATACAGACACACACATATATATACACACAAACATATATATAAATGGAAAAGAGAGAGAGAGAGAGAGAGAGAGAGAGAGAGAGAGAGATGGAAAAAGGAGGGAACGACCGTGGGGGAAAGAAGGGGAAACGGTTTTTGCCGCAAAAGTTATCACGGTCGTGTCAAGGTCCTTGACTGTGACAATTATTTAAAGAATTGTCACGGTCATTGACCGTGACAATTGTTTGTCACGGTCTTGTCAAGGTCAATGACTGTGACACAAAACGCGTATTTTTTTCCACGGTCAATGACCTTGACAAGGGTGGCCGGATGAAAGGTGACAATTTAGTCATTTTCGTGTAGTGATATCGATATTTAAATATGAGACAACGCCAATGGCTAGAGTTTGTGAAAGACTATCAATTTGACATCCACTATCACCCAGGCAAGGCACCCGAGGGGGAGTTGGCAGAAGTATGGAAGGCAAAATGGAAGGAGATGATTCAAGAGAACGCGGTTGCTAGGGCGTTTATGTTGGTGTTGATCGTCACGCCTACTATTGTGGCAAGGGTGCTTGAATCCCAAAGGAGGGACAAAGGCTACCAGGACCATATACTCAAGTTGTTGACCGAGGGAGCAGAATCCTACTCTATAGGCTCTGAAGGTGGGGTACATTTACATGGGAGACTCATTGTCCCAGACGAAGGGGACTTAAGACGGGAGGTAATGGTGGAATCTCACGGTTCCAAGTTTGCAGTGCATTCGAGTAACGACAAAATGTATCAAGACATGCGTCGTAAGTATTGGTGACTAGGCATGAAGCGGAATATTTCTGAATTCATATCACAATGCACCACCTGTCAATTGGTCAAGATAGATCATCAGTGACCGACAGGTTTGTTGCAACTGTTGGAAATTCTGGGGCTGAAGTGGGAAAGTATATCGATGGATTTCATCGTCGTCTTGCCAGCATCACAAAGTGGTCACGATTCTATTTGGGTTATCATTGATCGTTTGACTAAGTCGACTCACTTCCTACCGGTACGCACCCATTACAATACCGTTCGTTATGCGTGGTTGTTTATTGAGGAGGTTGTTAGACTTCATGGGGTTCCCTTAAATATAGTTTCCAATCGAGATAAGATTTTTGTTCCCACTTTTGGCGGAGTTTCCAAGAGGCAATGGGAACCGAATTGAAGTTGATCACTTCTTATCACCCTCAAACAGATGGGCAGATAGAAAGAGTCAACCAGATGTTGGAGGATATGCTCCGAATGTGTGTACTTGATTTTAGGGGTAGTTAGTTGGGAACAATATCTCCCTTTGGTCGAATTTTTTTATAATAATTCGTACCAATTTATTATTGGGATGGCACCCTATGAAGCTCTTTATGGCCGTCCTTGTAGATCGCCCACTTGTTGGTTAGAGGTGGGGGATAATAAGTTCCTTAGACCTGAAATGATCCATGATACTTCTTCCAAGATTGAACTCATTCGGAATCACATTCGTATAGATCAAGACCGTCAAAAGAGTTATGCCAATGCGGGTAGAAGGGATGTTGAGATGGATTTTGGGAATCAAGTGTTGGTGAGAGTATCGCCTATAAAAGGTATCAAGCATTTTGGAAAGAAAGGAAAGCTTGCACCGCGTTATGTTGGACCTTTTCCTATTATTGCCAAGGTAGGTCCAGTGGCGTATCAACTTGACTTACCCGAACACTTACAAAAAATCCATGATGTGTTCTAGTGATTCCTTTTTGAAGAAGTAAAAGAGGTGTGAAGGTGCCATTTGGCATATTCCTTTCGAGGATATCGAGTTGCAACCCGACATTAGAGCACGGGGAGCAACGATTAAGATCTCGAGTGGTGCCCTTGGTTCGAGTTAAATGGGTTCATCAAAATGCCGAGAAATCGACATGGGAGCGCAAGGATGACATACGAGAAAAGTATCTGCATCTGTTCTTGCAAGGTACGCTTGAATTTTGGGGGCAAAATTCCCTCATAAGGGGGGGGGGGAAGTATGTAACAACCCTCTCTTTTGAGAACCTATTTTATATTAGTTTACTGTGTGAAGTAATTATATAAAATGTGGAATATGGAGAAAATATTAATTAAATGAGTTAAAAGTTAATATTTACCAAATTGTTGCATATTTACTGTATGTGTAAGTAAATATCATCATGTTGCATTTTAAAGTGTCATATGATTTAAAAGGACATTTATGGTTTAAATGAAATCGGAACTTTAAATGAGTTATATAATTTCCAAATTATAATTTAGAGGGTGTAGTTAGTCCCGAAATGCGCGAGATAGTCGAAATAAGTGCCATATTGTATTTTTGGTGCTTTGGGAACTTTTGACTGGTTTTGACATAAATGTGTAGTTGTGAGTCATTTTAATTGGGTATTAACAATTTAAGTTGAGGAATTTAGACTTAAGCCAAGATTTAGTCTTGCATTTCACTTATTACTCTTAAGTGTATATTCATTAACCTAGAAAGATAGAGAGAAGAGGAGAAGTTGAGGAGAAAGAAAGAAATTGAAGATTTGGAATTTGATCTTGCTTCCATCTACCTAGAATCTGAAGTTGCAAGCTTAAGGCAAGTTTTCTACTTGTTAATATATGGTTTAAGATGAATAGATGGTATTGATTGTTGTGTAGTTAATGTAGTTTAATAATTTTTGTATTTTGAAGGATTCATATGTTTTAAACCCTCAGAAGTTGTTTTATATGTTTGTTGGTGTAAATTTATTGTAGTTAGATGCATTTATTGTTTGATGGGTCGAATTAATGATGTTGGATGGAAAAGAAAGGAGATTTGGGGAAATTAGGGTTCATAACCCTTAAACCCATGCTTGGCTAATTCGCAGGGGAGAATCGATTCGATTCCCCACAAGGGCAGTGTACAGGTCTGAGTGGACCGAATCGATTCTGCCTGTTCGAATTCATTCGACAATTACGCAGAAAGTCAGTTTTCTTGATCGAATCAATTCGACTGGTCTGAATCGATTCGCTTTTCTGACCAAATCGATTCGACCAGGACGAATCGATTCGGAAATCCTACAGTTTTGAGTGATTTTCTTTGCTCAATTCCAACCCTTTTCCTTAGGATTAGGACCTAGGAACCTTCTTGTATGAAGTAAACTTAGAGTCCTAGAGTTTTAGATGAGTTGGGTCATTACCCTACATTAGAAATGGGTTAAACGGGGCTTATTTCGAGGGTGTACAAATCGAGGTTAGGGCATTTGTTTTCTTTAGTTCATTATTGGGAGTCTAGGAGTTGTAATCCCATACTTCGAGACTTTAGGGGTCAATTGAGGTATAAAAAACCTTGTGACTTGTAGAAATATTATGGTCTCTTGGAGAATAATTCGGGACTTGTTACACGATGAATACTAATGAGAATATTCAATGATTATGGTTTCGAATAAAATGAAACATCCGCTTGTAAAAATGGAAATGAAAATGTGACTAATATGATAAATGCTAATTTATTTAAACACAGCTCTCTAAATGCCATCATAAGGGAAGTGCGCTCATGAGGTGAAGCCCCCTAGCTAATGAATACAGGGTGGATATAGTCCTAGGCCATATGAGAGATGTTATATTTTTTTTTGCGATGGGGAAGTAATTCTGGGTGTGGTTATGACTCTCCCGCGGGCATATGGCCGCTTCCCGACGTCTTACGATAGGTTCCCAGATTATCTTGGTATATAGGCCTTGGAAGATGGTGGTCATTTAGGAGCGCGAACAGTGGGGAAACCCGGACGGGCAATCTTAGAATCGTTATATGTATATGATTATAACTATTCGTAATCAAGTGCGACTTCATTTATAGTAAATGCCATAGAGTATGTAATAGTGATTATATTCCTGATAAGGAATGGAATGCCACAAAGTGCATATGGCAGTAATTATATTCCTGATAAGTAATGGAAAGATCAAATGAAATAGTGAAAAAGGATGGAGGTTTTTAATTAATGATATTCCTTTAAATCCCCTTGCATAATTAAATGAAATTTATAATCATTTAAATTGTCTTAGTTTATGCCTTGAGATTTTGTTGGTAGATTCTCATCTTTATCATTCATGATTAACTGTTCATAACTGTCATACTTTTTATTCATCTGGTGATAATAAAAAATCGGGCCCTGACCCGTTCATATTTCTTGTTGTGCATGTACCTTGTATCCATTTAGGTGCTCCACCGCAAGGACGCCCATACCGACTTTCCTACTTCGATGGTTTTTGCGGATATTATGGTACACATTGTTAGACGCCTTCATTTTTGTATTTTAGTTATGATCGGGTCATTTACTCGGGTGTGTGGCCCAAAATTTTGTAACTGTCTAATGGATGTATTATGTAACTTAAACTAAACTAGTTGAATACGTTGTATGAACCTGTTGATCGACAACATATTCGGTCCCCATATTGTATTCTTGTGGTGGATGTAATATAAGTTTTCTTGGTTCCAGTTTCTTTTCAAATTTGAGTTGTTTAAATTATTTTCGTAACTCATACTAATTTTTTTTTTGCCAACCCATTTTCTGAAATATTGGGTGGTTATCCCGTATACTTATTACATTGTTGTGATGCTGAGAATGATCCCATCCATGATTCCTGTTAGATTGGATTATTGGGCTGGTCACCACATATTTTGGTGAGAGGGTTGTCACAGATGGTATCAGAGCATTAGATTCTAGAGTACTAGTATTTATGAAGACTTATCACGTTCTACCGCAGCGTTCTTTGATATAGAGCTTAATGATAGGACTATTTTTTTGCATATGTATGCGATCTTCTGCAAAATTTGATTTTTTAAAATAGTATTCTAACTCTATTATTTCCTCATCTCAGATGCTGCCTAAGAGAGGTCGCCCAGCGAGACACAATAGAGTTGTAGAAGAGGAAGTAGGTCCTCCACCACCGTCGCAGCAGGGAACTATAAATGATGCTGATGTAGCAAATATCGTGGCCCAAGCGGTTAATGCTGCTATGACCGCCGTGGTTCAACAATTACCACAAGCTCAACAACAACGGGCTCAGGATGTACAAGCTCCTATGGGACCTTCTCCGTGGGAGAGAGTTAGAGAGTCCTTTTTAAAGGGCCATCCCCCAGAATTTAATGGAGGCTCTGATGTTATTAGAGCTAATCAGTGGAAGAAGGATATGCAACACCATTTGTGTATGGTAGAGTGTAGCGAGGAGAATAAGCAATACCTTGCTTTTTTTAAAATCGTTGGGTTCGCATTACATTGGTGGGAGTCGATGACTACACCAGAACAGAGAGATACCATGACTATCAATTACTTTTGGGCATTATTTGATTGGAAGTACTTCCCTCTCGCGGTTCAAAGGGAGATGAGAAGGAAACTTCAGGATGTGGTACAAGGTGAGAGATTCGTTGCAGAATATGAAGAGGAGTTCACCCTGTTAGTAAGTTTTATACCGAATGAAGTGACTCCAGAAGAGAGGAAAATATCAAAGTTCATGGGGGGTTTAAAACTGGAGGATCTGGCAACATTTGCTGGGTAATCCTACTTTGCAAACTTTTGGGGATGTGATGAATGTGGCATTGCTTCATTGCCAAGAACATCAGTTGTATGTCTAGAATGGGAATAAGACTAAAGTGATGGGGAAAGCGGGAAAACTCGGAGTCAATGGGGCGGGAGGAGGAGCATTTCCCTCGTCCCAATCTTCGGGTAATAAGCAGAAAGAAAGGGATCCCCAGTAAGGGGACTTATCAAAGAGGCAACGTTTTAGTAGGATTAATGCGGGTGGAAATAACAATAGTCAAGGACAAGGTGGTCCGCAATCGCAATAGGCAGGCAGAGGTGGAAATGGAGGGAGAGGCCATCCGGGTCAAGGCCTCGGGCAGTTTTGAAATAATAGGGGTCGATGTCAGGAAAATCCAGCGAATCGATGCTTTAAATGCGGAGAGCCAGGCCATATCAAGAGGATGTGTCCTCACTTGATTGGAGGACAGCTTCCTTGGATCCCACAATAGCCACATGTTCAATTGCCATCGCAGGCACCTAATCCAGTTGTCCCTCCAAAGCAGGGTCAGCTACAGTATGGGAGTGTTTATCACATTCAGGATGCTATGCTTCCTCCGGCTTCCTCCGCGCCTCCAGTGATTGAGGGTAAGTTTCTCATTCAAGGGCACATGGGTCGTATTTTGTTTGATACGGGTGTGATAGACTCATTAATTTCTCTAAGTTTTGCTCAGTCTACAAAGTTGATTAAATTCGCGGAGAGTACCTTCACTAGTGTTGAGTCTTCTATGGTCGATGGCTCACTTATCTTCTTTGTTTCTAAACAAATATGAATTAATCTTGGTAATTTGTGCTTTAAGGCCGATTTACTCGTCCTGGACATGGTCGGGTATGATGTAATTCTGGGTATGGATTGGCTAGTCAAGTATCATGTGATAGTTAATTGCTATGGGAAGAGTATAGTTTTTGCCATTCCGGGGGAAGAAATGTTTTTAGTGGTTATGCCTCGCTTAGAAGGAGGTACTAACACTTACCTGTATTGTATCACAGAGGAGACTTCTCGAGATATAGTTGTTTCCTTAGATTCTATTCCGGTTGTTAGAAACTATGAAAATGTTTTTTGGGAAATACCGAGGTTGCCTCTTAGTAGGGAGATTGAGTTTGTGATCGACTTAGCGACTGGAACTCGACCGATTGTGAGAGATCCGCATCGTATGCCTCCTGTTGAATTGAGGGAGTTAAGAGACCAAATTCAAGACCGGCTAGAGCAAGGGTTTATTAGGCAGAGTACATCGCCGTGGGGAGCTCCGGTGTTATTTATGAAGAAAAGAGATGGTCCTCTCCGGTTATGTGTTGACTATAGAGAGTTGAATAAGGTCACCATTATAAACAAATACCCGTTGCCTTGGATTGATGATTTGTTTGATCAACTTAGGGGAGCATCGTACTTCTCTAAGATAGACTTGAGGATGGGGTATCACCATTTGAGGATACGAGAACAAGATGTGTCCAAGACTGCTTTCCTTACAAGATATGGGTCCTATGAATTTTTGGTTATGCCTTTTGGACTAACCAATGCCCCCTCCATGTTTATGGACCTCATGAATAGGGTATTTCGGGACTTCCTGGACCTGTTTGTTATCGTGCTTATCGATGACATTCTTGTGTATTCTCCCACAAAGGCTGATTATCCTACTCTTTTGCGGTTGGTCTTGTAGAGGTTGAGGGATCACCAACTTTATGCCAAGTTCGAGAAGTGAGGTTTTTGGTTGCAGGAGGTATAGTTTTTGTGTCATATTGTGACAGCCCAGGGTATTTCGATAGACCAAAGTAAAGTGGTTGCGATAAGGGAGTGGGGTCAGCCCACGACACCTACCGAGATTTATAGTTTTCTGGGATTGGCGGGATATTATCGCCGATTTATCAAGTGTTTTTCTAAAATTTCTATCCCTTTGATAAATTTAACTCGGAAGGGGGTGAGGTTTGTATGGGATGATTCTCGTCAGTCAGCTTTTGACGAGATCAAGGATTGGTTGACTTCTGCTCCAGTCCTTGTGTTACCAATGCCAGGATTGGAATATTTAGTCTTCACTGATGTATCTCTGCAAGGATTGGGAGGTGTACTTCAACAAGAGCGACGGGCGATTGCTTATGCTTCTCTCAAGTTAAAGCCCCATGAAAGGAATTATCCGGTGCATGATTTTGAACTTGCCGCAGTAGTCTTTGTCTTGAAGATTTGGAGGCATTATCTCCTAGGGGAGAAATTTAGTCTTTTCACGGACCATAAATCGCTTGAATATTTATTTTCACAGAAAGATTTAAAAGTGTGACAACACTGATGGCTAGAGTTTGTGAAAGACTATCAATTTGACATCCATTATCACCCGGGTTTTCCTCGTACATCATGGTGGTGTGTTTTACATTTATCTTGGGAAAATAACTTAGATGCATGTGTAGGTTTAAAAAGATAAAAATTAGTTAAATCGCATCTTTAGCGTAATTTGGTGCTAGTTTATATTTAGGTAATTTTAATTTAATTTAATTTTAGTCATCTAATTTAATCTGAAAATATTCATGCTTGGTTTGTTTAGCATATTTTGAACTTGAATTGAATTAATTGTGTTTAAGTGGAAATTTGAATATTTTTTTAGTTTAATTTAATTTCACTTTAATTTAAAAAGAAATTAAAAAAATTAGAATTTAAAATTTGGGATATTTCGGGGACCATCGCCCCTTTCAGTAACAAACAAATATGTCCCAAACATTCAAGATATTCCATGTAGATTGAATTTCATCATCTTAATTTATCAAACTTATATTTAGCCTCACGCGACAAATAAAAGTGAAATCAAATAGATAAAACAAACTAAATCCACACAAGCCGAGAAAATATTGATGATTTTCAAACCAATAGTGGTAAACACTAAGGATGAAGTAGGAGTTAGACCCCATTGACCTTAAACTTATAACACCCTAAAAAAATATAAATATTCATTCTTTCTATTTTTATCATTTGAAAATATCATTCTTGATGATGAGGAATAATATTCTAAAATTTTGGCAATGGCAAATGTATTTTTTTCTTTTCTTTTTCGAAAGGTTATTTTCAATGGTGGCCTAGCATGCAAAGGAGTTTTTACTCCCTTCATAGACCTTTCCATTACACAATCTTATATTTTTAACCAAAGAGAATTCTCACACGTAATGGTTCTTACATGCACAAATACACTAGGTATAAAGAGATGTATTTGACAAGATTGATAGGAGAACACCTCACTTAGCTCATGCATATATATATATATATATATATATACTAAATTGCAAAATAGCTCGTGAAAATGTTTGTAGAGGCATATACTTAGATGATTTGATTAAAAAAATAAAAAACAAAAAATTCTATTACAAGGCTTGATTAAGAGACATTCCAGAGAATTTTAAACCATACTCATATGTTCTAGCCCCATGGAATGAATGTGATTCATACACACCAAAATGCCACAAAAAATGTGTAAACTACTACACAAAAGAAACAAACAAAAAAATATTTTTGTATTTTTATATATAGACTCAAAAAATGAAGAATTAAAATAAAAAGGCACAAATGTCAAAGCAAAAGTGTAGTGTGTTAAAAACATGCAACCACTATCATTCATAATATATAACACGGGAAGAATCAGTTGCAAACATGCGAGAATCAAAAAGTATAACATTTGGTTCCTCCAAATTAGATTACCTTAATGAAATAGATGATGATTTACAACCTCGGGTTTCAAAAACAATATTGATATTAGATTTAGACTTCCTAAGTTCTTTAATGAAATCAAAACAAAATCTCCTAAGATGACCTTTCCTACGACATTGAGTGCATGAGTAAAGTTTATGAAATATAAACTTGGATTGACCATGGGAATGTCCTTGGCAACGGTTGACTCTAAAAAAAGTACGGTCTTGGATTTTGGAGTGTAAGTATTAGGATAATTATAGGCTAGATAAATTTTGTCATTTTTAATTTGGACCGTACCTAATATTTATCCAACTTTTCCGACATATAACCCAAATCAATTTTGGCACGCATTGAGTCATTTAATTAATCATCTAATTTTAAAATTTTGACTCAAGAAAAAACTTATTCCTCATATTTTTGGGACTCCTTATTCATATTTTCAACCATTCCTAGAAAGTTACCTCTCTCATCTTCAACATACGTGAGCTTTTCCCTAATATTCTTCTCACATGCCCTTAATTGATCAATCAATTTTGAAATCCCAGAAGGCAAAAAATGGATAGGGATGGTCTAAACAACAAGTCAAATTTTAAGTTTTTAAATTAAATTTTAACCTTAAACAAATTAACCCTAATAAATCTTTGCACCAATTTTAAACCAATTTGTTATGATAAAATTATTTACCAAGTTTAATCTTAACCTAAAACATTCATCTAGATGATAACAGAAAAAAATCAAACTAAAACACGGTAACATACGAGGAAAACCCATAGCAGGAAAAACCTTGGACATCCCAGCCACAAAAATTCACTATGATATGGATTTATACAAGTTAATAGATGACTTACTCAACAACTCGATACCCTCACAAGCTTTGATGCATCTTCAATCGTCAATTTCTCCTCGACAATGATAATGCAACAATCCACCCACACAAGTTTCCATAACCTGTGTATCCACACATGCCTCAGTTCCCACTAAATAGGCTTAACAATCGTCTACGGATATGGAACACGAACACACCACCTTTTCACCGTAATATCAAACCTTGGAGTCCACTGTGCGTAAACAAAAAACCAAGTACGAAATCCACCACATTATTTTTTTTCTATTAAGATGATGAGAGAAACATTCTATGGTGCCCACAAAAAAGATATCAAAGCATATTGAAAGATGAAACTTGGATCTTAAACACTTTGGTTGAAACTAGGGTTTGGGAGCTTTTGGATAGGTATAGGAAATATTTTTTTTCTAAAACTCTATCTAAAAACAAATGCTTGAACCCCTTGATATCAAAAACACATTTTTTGAGGTAGCAAATTTTTTGAGAAAGCTCGGTCGAATGAAAACAAGACCTCATTCGAACAAAATTGAAAACTTATTCGGACCCAATCAAAACTCATTTGAATGAACAACCAAACTCGTTCGAAAAATTTTCGAATGAGATTCAAACGATATTAGTTATGTAAATAGGTTAAAATAGTTTGATGTTAATTTGAAATTCGTTTGAACGGACTACTAAACTCGATACAAGGAAACCCTAAATTCATTTGAATGACGTTAAAACAAAAATTATTTTTCTTTAAAATCTTTTAAAAATAGCTCTAAACAATTTTATAAAAACAAATACCCAAAAATAAACTTCCAAGGATTAAAATTCATATGCATTCATAACCTAGAGATCCTTGGAAACACAAAGTCGTAAAATTGGAACGAAAAATAACACTATATGTAATCTTTGAAGTTTCCTCACTATATCTTGAATCAAAACACGTCATAGGCTTCAAAGGACAGCAACTCAAAGTCTAATATATGATTCAAAATGATTTGTTCAAAATTAATCCAATACATTTAAATTAAATCAATTGGAAATCCGCCCTTACAAATCTCTCCCTTTTGCTATTTTAGGACAAAAACAAATACAAAACCCCTATAGGATGCCAAGATCTCTAAAGGAATCAGTACCCAACCCCCAAAGGAAAAAGTATAGATGCTCGAAAGGCATATATGCTAATCTACTTTGCACGCTCGAAAACTTTCCCACATGTTGCAAACCTACACACTTAAGCATATATTCAAAGAGAGTATAAAAATTATAAAATCAAAAATCCCTACCCAAGTAAGATGTCTCCCTCTAAGATAAAGATCTCTTAAATCTAAAGTGATAGATACCATTTATCCCCTTCTTGTTCAGGAATAGACAAAGAAATAATTCATAAAACTATTTTTACCCTATAAACTATTTCACCCCTAAATGTGAGAACTTATGATACCAAGTGAAATCTAAGGAAGGCAGAATAATATCATGCAGTGGTGTGAAGTGTGATATGTCACGAATATTGCATATTTACGCACTTTATCTTTGTGCATTCTAGCACTTTTACGTTATTAATTCTTGTATTTATGCTCATTAACCATACAACCTCAAATTTGGACATATATATGTTTTCTCGGGGTTAATCGTGCTTTTGTTGGTATTGGAACGCTAAAAGTGATGATCGGTTGCATTTCGAAGAAGTCCTATCACCAGATGATACTTCAAGATCATTTTAGTCAATTAATACTTCATCTTCGGCTCATGGAATTTCCATGGATTTGTAGTTCATTGAGTTAGCATCGTGTGGCCGCAAACGGTGAGTTGTTTCGAGTTCGAATGAAGAAGTTGTGGGAAATTCCGTTTTGAAGCTTTCCTCCCATGTGAAGACCAAATGATAGCAGAAAACAGAGTACCGGTCGACCTCGCCCAGGGGGCGTTCGACTATGTCTTGGAATTTTTCCTTGTTAGGGAACCAGTGGGCATGAACTTATGGGACTGGTCGATCGCCCCCTAGCTGCGATCGACCGGTAGTAGCAGATATTTAGCACTTGTTCCTTTTCTTTTCTATTTTTATTCCCAACTTACTACATAAGAAAACCTTTGTTCTCTTTTGTTAATATCTTCCATTTTTTTTCTAGATTTTAGGGTTTTTTAAGGGAGATTTGGCCCTACTCTATTTTCCATTTCATTGTAAGCTTTTCTTGAACTACTCATATTCTTCCTTAATATATTTTTTGCTTGCTCTTTATTTCCATTGTTGTCATTAAATTCCCTTGCCTAGATTAACTTGTATTTCATTTATTTATTGCTTTGTTAATTAGGTTTACTTTCTATCTTTAAATTCATGTCATCTACCATGCTTTCTGGCTAATTTAGTCTAGGTTGTGTTGGATTGAACTCACCTATGGGTTGACGGGTCGCTTTGCTTTGGTGATGGAGTTTTACGGGTCTATTTCAAGTGTGTTGTCCTAGTTATTATGCCTAGGAGATTTAATGGGGTATATCTTGTATACTCCGTATTTACGACCTTGCGTGCGTAATTTTTGGGGTATTTTTTGACGGCAAAATCTTAGTAGGCTTTTATCCGAATTTTGGTGTGTGACAACCCTTGATTTAATTAATTGACAAAACGAGATGCAATCTTAATAACTCGTGAACCCATGTAACCATTTTATACTAATTAACTCTAGGTGAGGGATATCCGACGCAACCTATATTTTTTGTTCTCCTTGTTAATTTAGTTTAATGTACACTCGCCTAGTTTAATATTTTCCTTTTGTTATCTTTTCCTTTTTGTTAGAAAATATCTTTTACACTTTTATTTTAGAAGTATTAAATTGAATAATTTCTAGCAACTCGTCTCTGTGGATTTTCGATACCCGGGCTGGTTGTTGCACTTCCTTAAAAGAGTGTAGTCAATAGTTTAGGTTTTTGTATAGAGATGGTGAGCCGAATATAACGAAACGATCGGCGTCGGTGATGCGATGCTACTGCTAAACCCGACTTATAAAAGTGTAATAAAACACAACATGGAAAAACAATCACAAATAATCCACACAAAGATCAATTAATACCAATATTGATTTAAATATCATACTAACTTGAATACGTAATAAAATATAAGATGTCAATGCGTACAAGAAATAATAGATATAATTATTATCATATAGCATGCCAATTTGATCCAAAGATAAAGCATATGGAAAACATGGATTAAATGTAAATGCAAAGACTCAAAACAAAATGTAAGGGATGTTGTGTTGGATTTCAAGTGGTGTTGAGATTAGCACTTTCCACTGAGGCGTGTGCTTATAATAATAGTCACTAAGAGACTATTAGTATGGAACCCTACGAGGCATTGTATGGATGACGATGTTATTTTTTATTTGGTAGCTGGAGATGGGGGATATCAAGCTATTTGGGTCGAATTGCATTAGGTATACCTCAATAAAGATGGAACTCATCACTGAGCATTTGAAGACTTCCAAAAGTCAGCAGAAGAGTTACATAGATAGCAGGAAGCATAAGTTGGAGTTTCGGGTGGGGGATTACGTGTGTTTAACGGTCTAACTAATGAAGGGGGATATGAGATTTAGATCCAAGGGGAAGTTAGAGACTTAACGCATAGTTCCTTTTATGATCATCAATAGGGTGGGATCGGTGGTGTGTCGTTTGACCTTACACGATCATCTTATGTGAGTACACGATGTATTTCATGTGTCTATGCTGAGGCAGTTCTTAGGGGACAAGTTATCCTATCAGCACATCGACCTCGATGGGATTGCGTTACAACTAAACATAAGATTAGAGGAGAGATTGCAACACATTCTTGACTGGAGAGAGCAAACTTTATGATCGAAGGCCATTTCATTCAACAGAGTCTAGTTCAGATGCCATATTGAGTTTGAGTCTACCTGAGTGAGAGACGATAATATGCAAGAGATATATCCTTGGATCTTCGAGTCGGGTACAAAAAAGTGAAGTTTTGAGGAGAAAATTCATGGTTTAAAGTGGGCTGAATTTAATACCCTATATTTTATGTCCATTCGTTTAAATTGTATAATTATTTATTAATTTCCCTATTATGACATGCGATAAGACACATAGTATATCTTTATATCTTGATATGTGTTACATGAATTCAAACTTTCTGAAAATCGACATAATATACGGTAATACATTAATTAAATATTTTAAGTGACTAGTATTATGGGTGAAGAAACCATCAGGGACGTGGTGTCAGGGGTCTACTTGTTTGGATTGATAGTTTTGTATAGGGTCCCACTAATTATGTAGTAGTTTCATATAATTTAGAGAAACATATAAATATTTAATAATTAGCTTTTAACTTAATTGAGTCGTAGCAACTTATAAATAAACTCAATCAGATAATTAATTTATTTGAATATGTTTCATTTCATTTTGACTTTCAAGACACTTAGAAAGTCCATTTTGATTTAAAATAGTGAAAATGTCTGTTGGGTTTGTATATGGTTCATGCCAAGTTTTAGGTTATTTGGAGCATGTTGTGGGCTCATTCGGTAAAGGTTATTGTTTGATTAGTGATTAATTTCATAATAAGAGCTTTTATTACCTAACTAGAAAACCTAAGACTCTCATAATACACTTTAAAAAGAACTAACAGCTAAGGAGGTTGAGAGAGCTACAGGATATTGAAGAACATGAAGATTTGGGGTTGGATTCATACAATCGATCAACCGACAAGTTTAATTTGATTAACAATTTAATTAAATTTGTGATATATTAGTAGTTGTTCATTGGAATCTGCACTAAAGCTCATTTAATCTTATTCTAACCATAAAACCTAATTTTTGTAATTAGATTAGTGATTTAATTACGCCATAATCCCATATTGATTAACTAATTAAACCATAAAATCATGCAATATGCTTAAATAATTTTAATTATGAATAATTGTAATGATAACTTAAAATAACCCTCATGTTTAATAAGTTATTGAATCCAATATGAGAGTTATTTGATAAATTGTGTTGAAATTATGAACATAGAGTTTAGAGACTTATAATCTGAGATTAAATCATGAATCATTGTTATAATCATATAAAACTTGTTGTTATAGGTTACTATTATTAATACACGTGTTATATTTGAATAAGGAGTGGTATTGGATATTCTAAAGAATTTAAACTTTGGTTTTGGGTTTTTAATGGCCATTTCTGCACTTTGGGGAAGAAAACTTCTACGTGGTTCTCGCTTAGATGAGATTGGGGTTTCGTTATAATGAGGGTTTTGTTTGAATGAGTTTGATTTTTCATTCGAATGTGTTTGGCTTTTCGTTCGAATGAGTTTGGATTTGGTTCGAATGACTTTACACAAGATTGGAAATTTGTTCTTAATCAATTAGCAATAATTAATATGAGATATATGATATCATTTTAGCAATCCATGACTATGATTGATTACTTTATATCAGAATTTTTGTGTAAGCATAACTTGGGTGTGTGTTCTCGTAAGGGATGTATTAAGAAGAATTTTGATGGGGGATTTACAACGTTACACGTTGGTACCCTAATTATAGAGAAGGGCTTACCTTGGTCTCTTTTACCTCAATCTTATTTTTGACGTACTTATACCCTGAGTGGGGGTAAACAGGGGTGTTCTTTTATATAACCTTAGGTATGGAGTCTATGCAATAGATATGAAGGCTTAGTGATGTTCCTTTTGTTATTGCTTGAGGTTATAGGATTGGGAGGCAATATGGATAGGCCATAATGATTTTATGTACGAGATTGTGCATTGACCATCTATTTGCATGTGAGTGGGGACATAGTCACTTAGAAACTAGACTTATGTGATTTTACTTCTTTTGTTGAGATTACATGAGAAATCTATACATGAGATATTAGTTTATAGAATTTTGTAATCATATACAACTGAGAAAGATTTATAATTTTGTATCGTTGGGTTTACATGGACTTGGGATTATACCTTTACACTATATTTAGGTTTTTTGGGTTGGGTTAGCTTAAAAATAACTAAAATATGATAAGAATGTGAATTATTATTATTATTATTATTATTATTATTATTATTATTATTATTATTATTATTATTATTATTATTATTATGGCCCAAATTTAGTTACATTTTTACTCATTGTAGACCTGCTAGGTTTAATCATGTTTGTGTAGTGTTTTTTATGTCATACGCAATAGTAACCACTACAACCCCGATTTCTTGCATTCCTTCCCAGTTTCAACTTCCAGATCTGGAATGTAGGTGTCGAGCCTCCGTACTGATATTTATTTTTTGCATTTTCATTTTAGTACTCAGTGTCGAATTATTGTTATTAGTATTTATTATATGAGAACGCTTTATTTATATTTAAAGTTGGATGTTATTATTAAGATGATTATTTCTATTCGAGGGATGTATCTTATTTATCATGTTTGGTATTGGTATCAGAGTTATATTTATTTTTACTCGTGTTATTACTATCAGATTATTATGGTATTCCTTTATTTGTGTCATGCTTCGAATGATACAAAGTTTTAAGACTCATGTATTATTTATATTTAGAACTGATCAATCTAGTTATGGATTTTATGGGATGTCACAAAAATACTTCCTCTCCAACTTCAATTAGAATTATGATATAGTCATAGTTAACTTTCATGTCTAGGTAATAACGGATTTTATGAGGTGTCACAAAAATACTTCCTCTCGAACTTCACCTAGAATACATGGTTTTTACTATAATGCCCTTCCTACTGACAACAAGAGTTCTAACTCTTTCTTTGACACCACGACCTATTATAAAAAGTTGTCGAGTTGGGAGGAAGTATCACATTATTCCTTAGTTGAGATGGAGATTATGTGTTGAGGTCGCGACGTTCGTTAGCGAGGCCAATGCATCATATCTATTTTAATTCCCCATGCTTTGTGCTTGAGGTCAAAACCATTGGTATTGGGAGATTGATCCTAGGATAACTATAGAGCTTAATATTGAGGCAAAGTTCGTCCAAGGTGTAGAGTTAATAACAGATCTTAGATCACTCATCCAAT
The DNA here is from genome assembly GCA_949130495.1 of Sambucus nigra. Lineage (NCBI taxonomy): Eukaryota > Viridiplantae > Streptophyta > Magnoliopsida > Dipsacales > Adoxaceae > Sambucus > Sambucus nigra. The sequence continues at coordinate 485,629,242 of OX422212.1, read as the reverse complement.
AATTGGACTGGAGAGGAAGTTGTGTCTTGTAGCATGACTATATCAAAGATACCTAGAATAGGGTTGTAGAGAATGAGAAGTCCAATGTCATAAAATAGGCCTCAGACTATGAGGGTGAAGAATGAGAGATTGAGTCAATGGGGAATTCGAGGTGAACGAAGGGAGATTGAGCCTTAGGAGAAGTTTCAGAGTGGTGAACTAAGGGATATTATTCAGCCTTAGATCATCGGGATAACTTGAGGAGTTAGAAAACTTACATTTTTTCCTTCTTATATTCTTATATTTCACCATCCTTCTTACTAGTACTGATATCTTCCATTATCGTGTGATTATATCTTTTATTTTCTAGTACTAACATTGACAGGTGAGATGAGGACTTTGATATAACCTAAATTCTGCTATTTGAGCTCAGAGCTTACATATTCCTTATTTCCTCGAGATAGAGGTTGCAGAGATTGTTAGAGGTAGCCGATGATATTAAGGTTTGAGTAGTTTTAAAGATCACATACAATGTAAGGAGTTGTTTCTACTAGAGAAGGAGGTGTTGCCAAATCTTGATTATCCCCTGGCCAAATCTCGATTATCCCTTCCATATCGTGGCCAAATCTTGGTAAGGATACTATTCACCAGAGAAGGAGGTGTTGCGATTAGAGTGAGGTTGGGGAAGACTAATATTCAGCGAATTAATCCACTAAGCTAAGGGATTTTCCCTCAACCTCTTCTTTCTTATTAAAACCCTAGTTTTCTATCTTTATTTAATGAGATGCACCCCTGATTAAAATATGGGTATAGCCACGGAGTTGTACTTTTCATATGAATTTATGGGTTTAATAAGTTATGGGCAACCACTGTTCATAGAGGTTTAGAAGTTGAGGAATGCCACTATTCATGGTGATTTAGAAATTCATTCATGTAACTATTCCTTGATGATATTTATGATTTTAGATGTTTTATATTAGGCTCTCGAGATGATATTTTAGAGTCAGAGAATGAGGATTTGAGAATGTTCTTACTTAACCTTCGTATAATTATTTAAGGTTTTGCCTTTGATCTTAGAGGATTCGAAAATTAAGGCTTAAAACATTATTTTTACTATAATGCCCTTTTATTGATGACCAATAGTTCTAATTCTTTCTTTGAGGCCTCAAACTATTAGAAGAGGCCATGGAGTTGGGAGGTAGTATCATATTGTGCCTGAGTTAAGATGGTGATTCAGTGTCGAGGCCGTAATGTTCAATAGCTAGGCCGATACATCATGTTTATTTGAGGACCTCTTTCTCAGTGCTTGAGGTCAAAACATTTAGTCTAGAGATATTAAGTCGAGGATAACTATGGGGCTTCACGCCAAGGAAAATCTCGACTAAGTTGTAGAGTTAACAACAGACTGTGGATCGCAAATCCTAGAATTGGACGGGAGATGAGGCTGGAGCCATTGGAATAACTAACTCAAAGATACCTATAATAAGGGCACAGAGAATGAGATGTCTAAGATCATAAAAATAGATCCAAACTATGAGGTCGAACCTTAAGATATTGAGTTATGGGGGAAGTCGAGATGTGTGACAACCTACTCATCAAAATAAGGGGTGGCTAGCTCGATACTCCAATAATAATGGGAATCATAGATGGACCATTCTCAGCATCATAATAATATATTAAGTATACGGGATAACAACCTTATATTTCAGAGAAACGGGTTGCCAAATTTTTTATTTTATAAGATAAAGAAAGAATTTAAACAACTCAATTTGAAAAGAAGGTGGATGAAATCTACAAGAATAAAACTGAACAATACATATATAACACAATAATCGAATAGTCTGTCGGTTAACAGTCTTTCACAAGTAGTTTGAACAATCTAATTAAGTTACATAATACATTAAAATAAGAAAATAAAAAGTCTTAGGCCACACGCCCGAGTAAATGACCCGTTCATAACTAGAGTAAAAAAATGAGGGTGTCTATAACAACATATCCCGTAATATCCGCAAAGTATTATGGATCCCCAAGACACCGTAATAGGAAAGTCAGAACGGGCGTCCTTGCAACGAAGCACCTGAGCGAATGAATAATTCATGAAAAACAAGAAATATGAACGGGCCAGGGCCCGATTTTATATGATCACCAAATGACTAAAGATTATGATAGTTATGAATAGTTTATTATGGTTGATAATTATAAGAATCTACCTACTCAGCTTAATGCATAAAATAAGGAAATTAAATGATCATAAGATTAGTTCAGTTATGCAAGAGGATGTGAATGAATTTCATTAACTAAGAAGTTCCAACCTTTACCCTATTTCATTTCATCGTTCCATATCTCATTATGAGACATAATCACAATTATTTTCTCTTTATGACGTTTATCATAAATCAAGTCTCACTTGAATAAGAATAGTTATATTCATCTATATATACCGATTCTAAGACCACCCGTCCGGGTTTCCCCACTGTGCGCGTCCCTAAATGACTATCATCTTCTAGGGCCTATCAAACAAGACAACCTGGGCATCCTAATGCACGTTGGGAAGTGGCCATATACCTGCGAGTGAGTCATAACCACACCCGGAATCACCCCACATCGCATAATAAATACAACATACATAATAACCGATCATATGGCCGAGGACTATATTCACACTGCATTCACTAGCCAGGGGACTTCACCTCATGTGCGTACTTCCCTGATGATAGCATTTAGAGAGGTGTGTTTAAGTAAATTATTATTTACCATTTTCATTTCCGTTTTATTATATACATCACATTTTATCTGAAGCCTTACGTAATTCATGCCATCATTATAACTTCAATGATTAATGAACCTCTTATTCATACTCCAAGAATTTATGGTGTCCCTATAAACCACCAAGTATAGCATACCGCAATTGAGCTTTTAAATCTCCCAATATAACCTTACAACTCCTAGTCTCATAATAATTAACTAAAGGAAAATAATGCCTTAACAACAATTTGGACACCCCCGGAACAAGCCCTATTTAATCCGTTTCTAATGTAGGGTAGTGAACTAACTCATCTAAGACTCTAGGACTCTAAGTTTACTTCATAAGAGAAGGTTCCTAGGTCCTAAGCCTAAAGAAAAAGGGTAAAAATTGAGTTAGAAAAATAACTCAAAACAGCAGGAATTCGAATCGATTCGCCCTAGGGCCGAATTGATTCGCCCCATGTAGCGAATCGATTCGCCCAAAAATGAATCGATTCGGATGGAGAACCCAACATTATGCCTCAACTAAATCGATTTGGCCTTAACCCGAATTGATTCGGGTCCCCAGACCTGTAAATTGTCCCCTTAACGAATCGATTCGCTGAAAGGGAAAATCGATTCTCCCCTGCAAATTTGCCAAGAAGGGGCTACGGGTTATGAACGCTAGTTTTCCCCAAAAACCTATTTCTCCTCACTTTTTACACACATCCACCAACATTAATCTACCCAAAACCATCGTACATGATTTCTAACCACTATATTCCACATAATCATCCAAGCTAACTATGATTAGGCCTCAAACACCACAAAAATCTATAAAATTCCATATTTGTTCTATTGTTTCACATACACAACTTATTCACCTTAAATCATATAGTAGCAAGTAGAAAACTTGCCTTGAGGTTGAAATCTCCGATTCTTGGAAGATGAATGCAAGATCAAATTCCAAATCTTCAATTTTCTTCTTTTCTCCTCTTTTCTCCACAATTCTCTTCTTCTCTTTTTCTCTCTAGGTTAGTAAATACACACTTAGGAGAATAAAATGAGGTGCAAGACTTAAACGTGACTTTAGTCTAAACTCCAAACTTAAATTCTTAAAACCTCATTAAAATGACTCGCAACTATGCATTTAAGCTATAACCAGTCAAAAGTGCCCAAAGCTAAAAAATACAATATGGCACTTGTTTCGACTGTCTCGCACATATCGGGACTGACTACGCCCTCTAAATTGGCATCCGGAAATATTTAAGTCATTTCAAGTTTCGATTTCATTTATATCATAAAGGTCATTTTAAAGCGTACGACACTATAAAACATAACATGGGGATATTTACATACTAATAACAGTAAATATGCAACAGTCTAGTAAATATGCTTAATTAACTCACTTAGTTCATATTTACTCCATCATCTGTATTTTATATAATTACTTCATGCAGTAAATTAATATAAAATAAGTTTTTCAAAAGCGAGGGTTGTTACATACTCCCCCCTTTATAAGGGAATTTTACCCTCAAAATTTAGGTGTACTTTGCAAGAAGAGATGCATATACTTTTCCCGCATATCCTCCTCACGTTTCCACGTTGATTCCTTGGCGTCGTGATAACCCCATTGAACTCACACCAAGGGTACTACTCGTGATCTCAATTTATGCTCTCCATGCTCTAAGATTGCAACCGGTTGTTCTTCATACGAAATATCGGGTTGCAAATCGATATCCTCTAAAGGAATATTCCAAAGGGTTCCTTCACACCTCTTATACTTTTTCAAAGAGGAAACATTGAACACATCATGGATTTGTTGTAAGGGTTCCGATAGGCAAGTTAATACACCACTGGACGCACCTTGGCAATAACGAGAAAAGGTCCAACATAGCGCGGCGCAAGCTTTCCTTTCTTCCCAAAGAGCTTTATACCTTTCATCGGCGATACTCTCACCAAGACATGAGCTCCAACCTCCAACTCTACGTGCCTTCTATTCACATCAGCATAAATCTTTTGGCAATATTGGGCTATTTAGATGCGATTCCGGATGAGTTCAATTTTAGAAGATGTATCCTGGATCATTTCAGGTCCAAGAAATTTATTATCGCCCACCTCCAACCAAAAAGTGGGTGATCTATATGGCGTACCATAAAGTTCCTCGTAGGGTGCCATTCCAATAGTAAATTGGTATGGATTATTATAAGCAAATTCGACCAAAGGGAGATATTTTGGCCAACTACTTTTGAAATCAAGCACACACATTCGGAGCATATCCTCCAACATTTGGTTGACTCTTTCTGTCTGCCCATTTGTTTGAGGGTGATAAGAAGTACTCAATTTCAATTAGGTTCCCATAGCTTCTTGGAAACTTCGTAAAAAATGGGAAATAAAAATCTTATCTCTGTCGGAGACTATATTTACCGGCACCCCATGCAGTCTAACAACCTTCGCAATAAATAACCGGGAATAACGAACGGTATTGTAGTCAGTACGTACCGATAAGAAATGTGCTGACTTATTCAAACGATCAATAATAACCCAAATGGAATCATGACCACTCTGCGACGTTGGTAATCCCATGATAAAGTCCATCGAGATGCTCTCCCACTTCCATACTGGAATTTCCAATGGTTGTAACAAACCCGTTGGTCTTTGGTGGTCTACTTTCACCAATTAACAAGTGATACATTGGGAAACAAATTCAGAAATGTCCCATTTCATGCCTAGACACCAATACTGATGACGCATGTCTTGTTACATCTTGTCCCCACCAGGATGCACTGTAAACTTAGATCCATGAGATTCTGTCATCATGGCCCGTCTCAATTCCCCTTCATCCGGGGCAATGAGTCTCCCGTGTAAACGTACACCACCCTCAGAACTTATAGAGTAGGATTCAGCTCCCTCGGTCAATAATTGGCGTATACGGTCCTGACAGCCTTTGTCACTTCTTTGAGCTTTCACCACCTTTGCCATAATAGTAGGCGTAACGATCAATACCGACATAAATTCACTAGAAATCGCGTCCTCCGGACTAAGCTCCTTCCATTTGGCTTTCCATACCTCCGTTAACTCCCCATCAGGATTCCGACTAAAAGCACCCGCCACCACATTCGCCTTACCCGTGTGATAGTGGATGTCAAACTGGTAGTCTTTCACAAACTCTAACCACCGACGTTGTCGCATATTTAAATCTCTATGGGAAAACAAATATTGCAATTATTTGTGGTCTGTTAAAGGACTAAATTTCTCCCCTAGGAGATAATGCCTCCAAATCTTCAAGGAAAAAAATACTGCGGCATGTTCCAAATCATGCACCGGATAATTATTTTCGTGGGGCTTTAGCTTGAGAGAAGCATAAGCAATAGCTCGCTGCTGTTGTTGTAGTACACCTCCCAATCCTTGTAGAGATGCGTCGGTAAAGAATAAATATTCCAATCCTGGCCTTGGTAACGCAAGGACTGAAGCAGAAGTCAACCTATCCTTGAGCTCGTCAAAAGACGACTGACAAGAATCAACCCATACAAACCTCATCCCTTTTTTGGGTTAAATTTATCAAAGGGCTAGCAATTTTAGAAAAACCCTTGATAAATCGGCGGCAATAACCAGCCAAACCCAGAAAACTACGAATCTCGGTAGGCATCGTGGGCTAACTTCATTCCCTTACCGCAACCACTTTACTTCGGTCTACTGAAATACCCTGGGCTATCACAATGTGACCCAGAAACTGTACTTCTTGCAACCAAAAACTGCACTTCTCGAACTTGTCGTACAGTTGGTGGTCCCTCAACGTCTGCAAGACCAATCGTAGATGAGTGGCCTGATCGGCTTCTGTCTGAGAATACACTAGAATGTCATCAATGAACACGATAACAAACTGGTCCAGGAAGTCTCAAAACACTCTATTCATAAGGTCCATAAACACGACAGGAGCATTGGTTAGTCCGAAGGGCATAACCAGAAATTCGTAGGACCCATACCTAGTTAGGAAAGTGGTTTTGGACAAATCCTGCTCCCGTATTCTCAACTGATGATACCCCGTCCTCAAATCTATCTTAGAGAACTACGACACTCCTCTAAGTTAATCAAACAAATCATCAATTTGAGGCAATGAGTATTTGTTCTTGATGTTGACTTTATTCAACTCTCTGTATTCAACACACAACCGGAGAGAACTGTCCCTTTTCTTCACAAACAACATCGGAGCAACCCACGACAATGTGCTTCGCCTAATAAACCCTTGCTTCAACAGGTCCTTAATCTGATCTCTTAACTCCCTCATCTCAACAGGAGCCATACGATACGGAGCTCTTGCAATCGGTTGCGTTCCCGGTGCTAAATCAATTAGGAAATCAATCTCCGTACTCGGAGGTAAACCGATATTTCTCGAAAAACATCTTAGAAATATCTAACAATTAGAATCGAATCTAAGGAAACGACTACATCCCGAGAAGTCTCCTCTGCGATATAATACAAGTAAGTTCTACTACCTTCTTCTGAATGAGTCATAACCACTAAAAACATTTCTTGCCCTAGAATGGCAAAAACTATACTTTTCCCATAACAATTAACTATTGCACGATACTTCACTAGACAATCCATACCCAGGATTACATCATACCCAACCATGTCCAGGACGAGAAAATCAGCCTCAAAACACAAGTTACCAAGATTTATTCCTACTTGTTTACAAACACAGAAAATGAGTGAACCATCACCCATAGAAGATTCAACGCTAGTGAAGGTACTCTTCACAAATTTCATCAACTCTATAGATTGATCAAAGCTTCTAGAAATAAACGAGTGTGTCACACCCGTCTCAAATAATACACGACCCATATGCCCCTGCATGAGAAACTTACCCTCAATAGCTGGCGGCGCTGGCGGGGCCAGAGGAAGCATATCATCCTGAATGTGGTAAACACGACCATTCTGTAGCTGTCCCTGTTGTGGATGGACAACTAGATTAGGTACTTGTGGTGGTAACTAAGCCTGTGGATGCTGTGGAACCCTAGGAATTTATCCCCCAATCAATTGAGGACACGCCCTCATGTAGTGACCCGACTCACCGCATTGAAAGCATCGAGCCATCATGTTCTCCTAATTTCGGCCCCGGTTATTTATAAACTACCCAAATCCTTGGCCTGGATGGCCTCTACCCCCTATTACCACCCCGACCTGTTTGTTGTTGTTGCAGGGCACCTTGACCGTGCCTAATATTACTACCACTAACATTAAACCCACCAAAACGCTGCCTTTTATTTAAGTCCCCTTATTGGGGGTCCCTTTCTTTTTTTATTTCTTGAAGATTGGGATGAGGGGAATGCTCCTTCTCTTATCCCATTGCTCCCGGGTTTCCCAGCTTGCCCCAAAACTGAAGCCTTCTTACTACCTTGAACATACAACCGATGTTCCTGATAATGGAGTAACGTCACATTCATCACATCTCCAAAAGTCTTCAAGGCTAGATTGCCCAGCAAATGTTGTCGTATCCTCCAGTGCAAACCTTCAATAAATTTGGATATCCTCCTCTCCTCCGGAGTCACCTCATCAGGTACAAAACTAGATAACCGAGTGAATTCCTATTCATACTCCGCAACTTAGTGCTCTCCTTGCACCACATCCTGGGGGTTTCTTCTCATCTCCCTTTGAACTACAGGAGGAAAATACTTTCGATCAAAGAGAACCCAAAAATCATTGATGGTTACAGCATCTCTCTGCTCTAGCGTAGTCATCGACTCCCACCAATGTAGTGCAGCTCCAACTAATTTAAAAGTAACAAGTATTTATTTTCTTTCCTCACTACACTCCACCATGCGCAGACGGCGCTGCATATCCTTTTTCCACTGATTAGCTACTATGATATCGGAACCTCCTTGGAATTCTGGGGGAGGGCCCTTTAAAAAGGATTCCCTAACTCTCTTCAACGGAGAAGGTCCCACAGAAGCTTGTACCTCTTGAGCTCATTGCGGTTGAGCTTGTGGTAATTACTGAACCACGGCAGTCATCGCTGCGTTGATTGCATGGGCCACAATATTGGCTACCTCAGTAGCATTAATAGTTCCCTGCTGCGGCAGGGGAGGACCTACCCCCTCTTCTACAACTCTATTCCTTCTAGCGGGGCGACCTCTCTTAGGCGGCATCTAAGATGAAGAAGTAATAGAATTAGAATACTATTTAGAACAATCTATTTTGCATAAGGTTGCAAACATAGGCAACAAAATAGTCCCAACATTAAGCTCTATATGAAAGAACGCTACAGTAGAACGTGACAAGTCCGCATAGATCCTAAAAACTCCAGAAGCTGATGCTCTGATATCATCTGTGACAACCCGCTCATCAAAATAAGGGGTGGCCATCCCGATACTTCAATAATAATGGGAATCATAGATGGACCATTCTCAGCATCACAATAATATAGTAAGTATACGGGATAACCACCCTATATTTCAGAGAAATGGGTTGCCAAAAAATTTATTTTATAAGTTAAAGAAAGAATTTAAACAACCCAATTTGAAAAGAAGGTGGATGAAATCTACAAGAATAAAACTGAACAATAAACATATAACACAATAACCAAATAGTCTGTCGGTTAATAGTCTATTACAAGTAGTTTGAACAATCTAATTAAGCTACATAATACATTACAATAAGAAAATACAAAATCTTGGGCCACACGCTTGACTAAATGACCCGATCATAAGTAGAGTACAAAAATGGAGGCTTCTATAACAACATATCCTGTAATATCTGCAAAGTATTACGGCTCCCCCAAACATCGGAATGGGAAAGTCAGAACGGGCGTCCTTGCGACGAAGCACCTGAGCGAATAAATAATTGATGCAAAACAAAAAATATGAACGGGTCAGGGCCTGATTTTATATGATCACCAGATGAATAAATAGTATGACAGTTATGAACAGTTTGTCATGGTTGATAATGATAATAATCTACCTACTCAGCTCAAGGCATAAAATAAGGCAACTAAATGATCACAAGATTAGTTCAGTTATGCAAGAGGATGTGAATGAATATCATTAACTAAGAATTTCCAACCTTTACCCTGTTTCATTTCATCGTTCCATATCTCATTATGAAACATAATCACAGTTATTTGCTATTTATGGCATTTATCATAAATCAAGTCCCACTTGAATACGAAAAGTTATATTCATCTATATATAACGATTCTAAGACCGCCCGTCCGGGTTTCCTCACTGTGCATGCCCCTAAATGACTTTCATCTTCCAGGTCCTATCAAACAAGACAACCTGGGCATCCTAACGCACATCGAGAATTGTCCATATACCTACGAGTGAGTCATAACCACACCCAGAATTACCCCACATCGCATAATAAATACAACATACATAATAACCGGTCATATGGCCGAGGACTATATTCACCCTGCATTCACTAGACAGGGGACTTCACCTCATGCGCGTACTTCCCTTATGATGGCATTTAGAGAGGTGTGTTTAAGTAAATTATTATTTACCATTTTCATTTCTGTTTTATTATATACATCACATTTTATCCAGAGCCATACGTAACTCATGCCATCATTATAACTTCAATGATTAATGTGCCTCTTATTCATAATCCAAGAATTTATGGTGTCCCTATAAACCACCAAGTCTAGCATACAGCAATTGAGCTTCTAAGCTACCCAATATAAACTTACAACTCTTAGTCTCATAATAATTAACTAAAGTAAAATACTGCCTTAACATCAATTTGGACACCCCCGGAACAAGCCCGATTTAATCCATTTCTAATGTAGGGTAGTGAACTAACTCATCTAAGACTCTAGGACCCTAAGTTTACTTCATAATAGAAGGTTCCTAGGTCCTAAGACTAAAGAAAAAGAGTAAAAATTGAGTTAGAAAAATAACTCAAAACACCAGGATTTCGAATCGATTCGCCCTAGGGCCGAATCGATTCCCACCATGCAGCGAATCGATTCGCCCAAAAGAGAATCGATTCGGGTGGAGAACCCAACATTATGCCTCAACCGAATTTATTTGGCCTTAACCCAAATCGATTCGGGTCCCCAGACCTATAAACTGACCCTTTAGCGAATCGATTCATTGAATGGGCAAATCGATTCTCCCCTACAAACTTGCCAAGAAGGGGCTACGGGTTATGAACCCTAGGTTTTCCCCAAAACCTATTTCTCCTCCATTTTTACACCCATCTACCAACATTAATCTACCCAAAACCATCCTACATGATTTCTAACCACTGTACTCCACATAATCATCCAAGTTAACTATGATTAGGGCTCAAAAACCACACAAATCTATAAAATTCCATATTTGTTCTATTGATTCACATACACAAAAATCACACAACTTATACACCTGAAATCATATATTAGCAAGTAGAAAACTTGCCTTGAGTTTGAAATCTCAAATTCTTGGAAGATGAATGCAAGATCAAATCCCAAATCTTCAATTTTCTTCTTTTCTCCTCTTTTCTCCACAATATTCTTCTTCTCTCTTTCTCTCTAGGTTAGTAAATACACACTTAAGAGAATAAAATGAGGTGAAAGACTTAAACGTGACTATTCTAAACTCCAAACTTAAATTGTTAATACCTCATTAAAATGACTCGCAACTATGCATTTAAGCTATAACCAGTCAAAAGTGCCCGAAACTCCAAAATACAATATGGCACTTGTTTCGACTATCTCGCACATTTCGGGACTAACTACGCCCTCTAAATTGGCATCCAAAAATATTTAAGTTATTTCAAGTTTCGATTTCATTTATATCATAAAGGTCATTTTAAAGCATACGACACTATAAAACATAACATGGGGATATTTACATACTCATAACAGTAAATATGCAACAGTCTAGTAAATATGCTTAATTAACTCACTTAGTTCATATTTACTCCATCATCCGTATTTTATATAATTACTTCATGCAGTAAATTAATATAAAATAAGTTTCTCAAAAGCGAGGGTTGTTACAAGATGAACCAAGGGATATTGAGCATTAGTAGAATTCGTAGAGTGGTGAACAAAGGGAAATTGAGCCATAGATCTTAGAGATAATCTAAGGGGTTGGTAAACTTACATTCTTTTCCTTTCTATATCCTTATTTTTCACCATATTTATTACTTTAACTTCTATCTTCCATTACCTTGTCATTAGATCTTTTATTTGCTAGTACTAACATTAATAGGTGGGTTGAGGACTTTGATTAAAAACTTGTTGATCTATTTCATCTCATCCCATCCATATTCCTCATTTCTTCACGGTAGAAGATACATAGATTGTTAAAGGCTAGGAATGATATTAGTGGGTGAGTAGTTTCAGAGATCATAAAGTTTTTGTAGGCCATGGAGTTAGTTGATAAGGTAGCATGGAGGATATCATAGGCCACATAGTCTATTCTGATCTAGAGGTTCTTTTAGTTATTTTACCTAGACTTCGCTCGTAGTTGTAATAATTCCACTTTATAGTTTTATGTTAAAGTTGTATGAGGAAAAACTTTAGTAAGGCATGTACTGGAGACTGTTATATATATTTTGATGAAGTTAGTATTTGTTTGATGATCCTTATATATTATGAAATATTAAATAATGATGATTTATTAATCTGCAAAACTCTGATGATGAGCCTAAGGTCTTCTTGGAGCCCACGACATATAATGTTACCTAACAATTAAGTTTTAAAAGTTCCATATGGGAATAAGTGACAATAATGGCTGTAGCCTAAAAGGGAAGGCCTCGGGGCATTACTCGAACCAACTCGAAAGTGAACACATTCGGTGAGTAATTTATTTTATTAAGTTTATTTTATGTCTGAAATGCATCGCAAAGTTTAAGTCTTAATTATTAATTAATTAATTAATTAATTATGACTTGATATTATAAGAACCTACTTTATGACCGGTGGGATCGGATCTTGCGGGAACAATCTAAATAATAAAAAACCCAACACTTATCCCCTTGATCGTTTTGTAGATTCCCATAATACGAAATCACTTAAATATTTAGCTTAATGAATTATTTTGATTTCATTAATTTCTATATTAAAGGAGCACCCAATTGAATTATGTAACACTACGTAAGCAATATGTAATTCTACTAAGCAACACACATATGGAATATATAATTATCTTCTACTAATAATTCATTAAACAGTTGAATAAATGCAATAAAATTACCGGGCATTACACTTCCTTGCCAAAACAAGTGGGAGAATGAATTTGTTGGTCACGTATCCCATTTTCCATTTCTCCTTCATAAATATTAATATACTTTCAAGATAAAAAAATATTAGGAGAAGTCTAGGGTATTTGTGTTCCTCTTTTTTTAAGAATCTAAAACCTTTTTAGGGAAGAAAACTAGTACATCCTTGCTCTTCCTCTTCCTTCTTTATCTTTTTTGCACTTGATCAACCTTGTCTTAGGTTGATCACTATCAAAGAAGAAGTAATTTGTGTGAACCTTACAAAAATATTTCTCATCATAGTCTTTTTAAACTCATGACATATTATCCTTAAGAGAATTAATGATAATTTGGTTCTTTACGGGGTTCATCAGGAGTAAAATCAATACAACTGAGAAAGTGCTATATAGGAAACGGTCTAAACAAAAGCCAATTTTTAATTTTTTTCAAATTAAATATTAAACTTAAATAATTTAACCCAAAGTAAAATGTCGTTCCCATTTTTAAATGAGTTATGATTAAATAAATAAATTAAATTTATCTTAACCTAAAGATGCATCTCACTGAGTGCAGGATAAAATAAAGTAAATTGGTCACAAATCCCGATGTACGAGTAAAATTCACAATGGGAAAAATCTCGAGCAGTACATCCATGAAAATTCACTATTATAAAGGATATAAAGAAGTTGATAGATGACTTAGACAACAACTTTATGCCCTTGCAAGCCTTGACACATCTTATATCCTTATATTCTCCTCCACAATGACAACATAGGTATCCACTGACAGAAATGCCAAAATATGTGAGTCCACACACGACTCCGTATCCACCGAATAGCTCAACAATCGTCTACGAATTGGAACATAAAATCTGCCACTTCTTCACCGCAGCACCACACCATGGATTCCACCATGTGTAAACAACAAATACGGAGTCGACTTTATGAAATGATTCTCATAAAGATGTGGAGAATAAACCATGGTACCCAAAATAGGATTTTCAAGGCATATATGAATTGAAACTTTGATCCTAAAAAACATGTGTGAAAAATTGGGTTTGGGGGAGATTTTTGAAAAAGTTTGGGAACTCAAAAGCAATGAAAAAGTCTCACATAAAAATAGTGCTCCTCACTCCTATTTATAGGAGTTTTCCATAATCGACCTAAGAATGAAAAGAAGTTTGGAGACTCTATAATTTTATAAAAATTCGCAGGCTTATTCGAACGACTTTGAACCTCAGCCAAATGGAGTGCAGAATCTTGTTCGAACACGTATCCAACGATATTACAATGAGGGATGAAGTAGGTTCATTCAAAATTCATTGGAACTTATTCTAACAAGGTACCATATCTTGTTCGAATGACATATCCATTGTGGTTCTAAGGACCACTCGAAAAAATATTTGTCTTCTATAAAATATTAAGAGAAAACATCATTTTACAAAATTTAAAAAATAATTTCATAAAATCCTAACACCCAAATATAAAATATCCAAGAACCAAAATATGTACGCCTTCGTACCTGAGAGATCCTTGGAACATGAGGATGAAATGTGGAACTAAACACGACATGATGAAATAGATCTTGTAACTTTTCCACTACATCGTCAACAAACCACGTCATGTCTTGAAAGGTAAAGATACTGAAGTCCTAACCTATAACTTAAAAAGAAAAAGGTACAACTCGACCGACCTTGATTAGCTTTGATCACTTGTAAATTTTGTCTCCTGTTCCAACCCTGGATACTTAAATACACCTTCAAATGCGAAGAGAATATAACATTATAAAAAAATTCATAAGAATAAACTCCCTCTATGTATAACGATCTTTACCTACATAAGACGTCTACCCCTAAGATAAAGATCTCCCCATAACATTAAAGGGAAAGATGCCATTTCTACCCCTTTTTGTTCAGGATTAGACAAGGAAAAATGCATAATAAAAAAATTATCCCCTATAAACCATATCTCCCTCGAAACATGAGAACATGTGACATTACTAGAAATTATCGAGAAAAGAATATTATCATGCAATGGTGTGAAGTGCAAACAATACAATCATGGTAACCCAAACACGAATAGTCCAAACAATGATCAATTAATACCAATGTTGTTGCAATAAATGACACTAATTTGAATACACAACAAAGCATGAGATACCTATGTAAACAACCAATAATAAATATCAATAGATAATAAAGCATGCCAATTTGATTGAAAGATGAAGCACATGGCGACATGGACTAAATACAAATGCAAAGACTCGGAAACAAACGATACCACATATATAAATATGCAAAATATACCAATAACACCCAGGAACATATATATAGGTATATACAACCACAAACTGATACAAAACACGTAATCATTACACACTAGCTTAGTATTTATGTGTCTAAACAAGTGGTATGGAGTGAATGGGCGTGAACTAGAAACAAATAAAAATGACTCTATCACTAAAAAAATGTCCAAGGAGTTCTATATGATTGCATTAAATTTGTAAAAAAAAAAAACATTTAGCCTCATAGTTACAAATAAAGTGAGCTCGTAATGGACAAACAAACACAACGCACACTATCCTAGAAAATATTGATTATTATCAAATTAATAGCATCAAACATGAAATAACAAGGACTCATTATGCAAACACATTGATTTCCAACTTATAATACTGTCTAAATTATTTATATAAGATTTTTTCACACTCATTTTTAAGATACCAATTTACTTGAAAAATCAATGAAACAAAATTTGTCTTTGGCAATATTTTCTTTTCTTTTGCCTCTCAATATTTCAGGATCTTGCTAATGGTGGTGTTCCACTTAAGGACGATTTCACCCTTTATAGGTCTTTCCCGTGCACACTCATATTTTTCAAAAAACAGCAAACTCACGGTTCACTTGTATGAACAATTCCCCCAATCATATATATATATGTATCAAGGTTCAAAAAAATGTGGGGCATCATCGAGGTGTGGAGGCCAAGCCTTAAGCCTTAGAAGCCTAAGCGAGCCTTAGGCATAAAAAGGCGTTTAGGCCTTTTTTTAATATAGTTTAATATTTCCAACTATAAAAAGGCTATTAAAAATAGTAAAATGGTACATCCCTTAAAATATGTCTGAATATATTCAAACTAAAATACTATTTTTTTTAAATACTAGAAAAAAATAAAAAACATGTGTTTTTTTGGACGAGAGGTAGAGAGGTTTGGGATACCACCTGCCTTTTGATTATTTTGAATGAGATATTGGTCCCTTTAAAAAAATTCTTTAAAAGGCGATATCATTTCACTAACGAGTTTTTGTTTTTTAAAAAAAGTGCAACATAAGTCTTTTACTAAGAATAAGGTGCAAAAGCTTCATGGCGGGGTATTTTCCCAAGCCTCAAGCCTAGGCGCGCTTTTATGAACACTGATATATATATATATATATATATATGTGTGTGTGTGTGTGTGTGTGTGTGTGTGTGTGTGTGTGTGTGCATGTCTATAATGACATGATTGTTATGAGAACATCTCATTTAGATCATGTAACATGTGAAGTTAAAATCCAAGAGATCTCATGCATGTGTGAGGATGGATATGTAGAATAAATCCATTAATATGATTAAGAGCAATCTAAGCATTGAAAATCATATCAAGTGTTTTATCCATTTGGAAACATGAAAGGGAGTGGATTCAAACACACCAATATGCCATACAAACTGTGTAAAACTAAACTGCACACAAATCAAAAATCATTTTGAGTTTTTGAACATTTTTCAAAATGATATCAATTTATCACAAACGACTCAAAAGACGAAGAAATGTTTTTGAATTTTTCTCAATAATGTTCAAAAAGAAAAAGTCGAAATACAAAAGACTCAAACCACTACAACTAGAAAAACATATATCATGAAGTACAAAATCTAGTGTATGTAAACATATGAACATAATCAACCATTTGATATAACATTGGAGGTGTCGTGTATAATCATTCGAGAATCAACAAGTCTAACATGTAAAGCCTCCAAATATGATTTCCTAACCCAGGTAGATGTGACAATATGCTCTTGATTTTTAGGAACCTCGGTGACTTTAGACTTATACTTCGTCGGACCATTTCTAAGGACAAAGAAAAAATGCCTAAGGTGACCTTTCCCACCTCAATGTGTGCATGTGTAGACATGAAGAATGTTACCCTTGTATTTACCTTTTATAACATTATTAGAAATGGTTGAGACTCTCAAACACATGGTTTTGGCTTTATTAGAGGAAGAATCTGTGGTATCAAAGTCAATACCACAATTGTAATATTTGATACAAATGGTTCCTAGCATCTTATCCAACTTTTTTGACCTAGATTTAAAGTTAACTTTTACATTACTTGATTGTATCAATATCTTTTCTAACTCCATAATCCTAGACTTGAGAATATAACATGACTCATAAAAAATAAGGGAATCTTTTTTAAAATTTTCTATTAATCCCTAAAAGGTTCTCTCTCTCCCCCTCAATAATTTGCGAGTTTTACCCTAAGAATATTCTCATGTACCCCAAGATCCTCAATTAAAATAGTCTCATCATTGCCTATGGCATGTAATTTCAACCTATCTTCCAATTTCATATTTACCATTTTCAATTTCATCATTTCCGCATACAAATCACGGAAGGCAACTTGGAGTTCACTTTCCTCATTATCCTTCTCATCTTCATCGTCTTCTTTTTCTTATCCACCCTATCATATACCACTCACATGGGAATCCTTAATGATGTCCTAAAAAGTATCATGCTCAAAATTATCTTCATGGGAATATTTTTCATCAAGGATCGCATGACTATCCATGGACGCAGTGGAGTTGCGCTTAATGGGGGAAGCATGTTCCTCTTCCAGATCATTAACACTAAGAGTGGCATTCTACAACTTCGGTTTCTTACCCTCATTTGTTAGTTTAATGGTACACTCGACTTCCCTACATCCATAACCCTCACACCCAAATAATCTATTCGACTCATCCCTCTTAAAATTATCATTACGATTTTTAGGTAATTTTATAGCCTTGCTAAAAAAAATTGAAACTTTTTTTCATTTTTCGATTGTTTTTCAAACTTAAATTTTTTTCTAAAATTCTTTAAAAAAATGAACATATCATTACAATCGATGTCAGACTCATAATCAGGAACACGAGTTTCCTCCTCATGGGCTTTTAAAGAAATGCCCTTGCCTTTCTTCATCTTTTTAGAGGAAAAATGTCAACCTCATAAGTTTAAAGATCACATACAAGCTCTTTGAATTTTGTAGAGTCCAAAGTCCCCAAGGAATTCCAAATTGTCACTTTTGAATTAAATATTTTAGGCAAGGACCTTAATATTTTCTTAACTACATGGGTTTCGGGTATTCTATCTCCCAAGTTGAAGACAAGTTCATAATATCAGAGAGTATATCATAGAACTCATATAAAGTTTTACTCTCCTCCATCTAAACGATATCAAACTAAGTGGTGATGTTCTAGAGTTTGAAATCTTTAACAACACTAGTAACCTCATGAGTGAGTTGGAGTATGTACTTTGCCTCTTTAGATGTTTCACATGTATAATACGACGGAACTCCTCTAATGTGACTACACAAAACAAAGCATTCGGGCCATATGAATTATATTTAGAATGTTTAAGCTCATCCTCACTCCACATTTTTATGGTTTTGGGTATCCTATAATAACCAACTAAGGTTGTGGTTGGGGACTAACCCTTAATGACCACTTTCCATGCCCGTTCATCTAACGACATAAGTGTTTATTTTGATATGTTCTTTCCAATACTAGTGGTTAGAACCATCAAACAAAGGTGGTATACAAAACGATTGGCCCTCCATATAAGAGCTGCTAAAATTAATGCCTAAACATGAAATTAACGTAATAACTTAGCGCTCTAGCTCTGATACCAAATTGATAAAGTTCTATATAGGGAATGTCCTACATAAAAGCCAATTTTTTAAAAATATTAAATATTAAACTTAAATAATATAACCCAAAGTAAAATATTGTATCGATTTTAAAACGAGTTATGATTAAATATATTAACTAATTTTACCATAACCTAAACATGCATCTCAGTGAATGTAGGGAAAATGAAGTAAATCAATCATGATGGCTGATGTACGAGGGAAACCCATAACGAAAAAGACCTTGGGCGGTCCAACCATGTAAATTAACTATTATAAATGATATAAGGAAGCGGATGGAAGACTTACACAATGACTCGACTCCCTTGCAAGCCTTAACGCATCTTCCATCTTCAACTTCTCGCCCAAAGTGACAATGTAGGTATCCACCAATGCAACTGCTGTAACATGTGAGTCCACGGATGCCTTGGTATCCACTGAACAACTAAATAACCCTCTACAACTTGGAATAGGAAATTCATCGCTTCTTCACTGCAACACCACACCACGAATTCTACCATGTGTAAACAACTAATACAGAGTTCACTGTATGAAATGATTCTCATAAAAATGTGGAGAAAAAACCTTGATACCCAAAATAGGATCTTTAAAGCATATATGAATTGAAACTTGGATCCTAAACAATTTAGGTGTAAAAATAGGTTTGGGAGAGATTTTTAAAAGATTTTGGGAACTTAAAAGCAATGAAAGAGTCTCACATAATTTTTTTTATTCGCACTCCTATTTATACGAGGTTTTCCAAAATCAAGATAAGGATGAAAATCAATATGGAAAATCTTAAATTCTATAGAAATTCACAGGATCATTTGAACGGATTTAAACCACGGTTGAATGATGTGTAATATCTCGTTTGAACACATATCCAACTAGTTATCCAACACGATTCTAGCGAGGGATAAATTTGGTTTGTTTGAAGATTATTGTAACCTGTTCTAATGAGGCACCATATCTCGTTCAAACAACATACACAGTGTCATTCTAACGACCTCTCGAAAATATATTTTTCTTTAAAAAAATATTAGAAGAGATGAAATAACATTAATTTTTTTTAACGAGAATTTTATAAGTTCTTAACACCCAAATATAAAAAATCCAAGGGTCAAAATATGTACGCATCCATACCTGAGAGATCCTTCGAACGTGAAGACGAACGTGACACTAAACATGACACGATGAAGTAGATCTTCTAACATGGACGCCACTTCTTCTAGAAGCCATGCCTTAAAAGGTCAACATACTCACGTCCTAACCTATGACTCAAAGATTTTTGTTCAAAGACGAAATACATACAAATTGACTTTATTGGAAATTTGTCCTTACAAAACTGGCAAATTAGCTCAAGACAACATTTTTATTATTTGGTTAAGACATCAGTGTTCATCGAGGTTACGGAGTTCTCTATCTCGCTAGGAATTAACGAAAAAAGGGTGAGTTGTGTGTTAGAGCGGTGTGTGATCATAAGATATTAATCCCCTCTATAAGTTTTCATCTAGTTTTTAGTGAGATTATTGCATTGGCCCAAGATTTTTCCCGTTAGTGGTTTTTTTTCCTTGTACATCCTATTTTGTGGCATGACTTACTTCTTAGTATGATTTATATCTCAAATTATTAAATAAGATTAAAATTTGATGTGTTGATTAAATTATTTGTAAATCCTATCACATATACTTTTACATTGTGCTCGTTGTTTTATCATTGAATAAAATTCGAAAAGAAATTTTTTAATTTAGTGTGATCCTTTGTTTTGACTAGTAATATTCAAGAGCACATCGTCAGACACTCCAATGCTCACCCAATCATTTATTTCCCCTAGTTCTAGATTAGGGTGAGTTAAAATAATCTCTCTTAACAGCATCTTCAAATTCTCCCATGGACAACTCCTTCTTTGTAATCTTAAAGGGATAATTGCCAACTCAAGAAAGAGAAATATTAAAATAGGAAAGGAAAAATTTATGAGAGAGAGATAGGGTAAGTGGTTAATGATGGTGATATTCTTCCTCTTTATATAGAAAACTTTGTCCCCATGACCGATTGATCATGATCTCTATTAATTGACTAGGCCAGGTCTTGATCAGGGTTAACCAACCGGTAATCCATACATACTAAAACCTTATATTGTGAAAAATGTCAATTTTTAGCCAAAATATTAATAAATTCTCTAAAATTAAAATACTCATTCCTTGATGAAGTATTTCTGTGTTCGTACCCCTAAAAGGTACATAAAACCGACTTGCCAAACGATTCCTATTACTCATAAGAGGTACACGAATTTGACTCGACAAAATGAATCATTTTTAGGTCCGTAGTACTAAGAGATACATGAATCTAACTCATCAAAATGAGCCTTTCCAGGTTCGTACGACTAAAAGGTACACATTTTTTACTCCTCAAAATGAACCATTTTCAAGTTTGTAAACTAAAAGGTATGAGAATTTAACTTCCCAAAATGAGTTTTTTCCAAGTTCATAACCCTAAAAGTTATATGAATCTAATTATCTAAATGAATATTTTCCATATACATATCCCTAAAAGGTACATAAATATGACGCACCCAAAATGAGTGTTTCCTAAGTCTGTAACCCTAAAAAGTATACAAAGTCGATCTTTAAAAATGAGTCTTTAGAGAACCATACTCCTAAAAGGTACACGAACTTGACTCGTCTAAAATAAGTCTTATCGGCACTCATACCACTAAAATATCCACAAACTAGAATTTCCAAAAAGGTTCATTATAGTCCCATACTCCTGAAAGGTACGATAACGGATTCGACGCCCTAAAATGAAATTTCTTCAAAATATATGCTTTAACGATACATGATCCTTAACCTAATAAGGAAAATAGTTTCCAAAAAACAATGTCACTCGTTAGAAAAGATTTTGAATTTACCTATGGGAATCCTAGTCCTAGTCGAGACAATATATTCTCACTCCCATGAACCGACGAATAAAAAAGTCTCCGACCACACCTACTGACGAGAATGGGAGAGACAGAGTTTCTAGGATGGGAGTCTCGCATGGAAATGTTATTTTCTCAATTACGAGTTTTTCTATTAAGGGGCTTTATAGACACCTCGTATAGCTCCCCCAAAATGAAGAAATAATGACAATCACACTAGGTCACATTAAAACAATCTTAGAGTGATCTAAGACCAAATGGAGAACCATGAAATCCCCTCAGAAACTAATGAAAAGCACAAATATGATTGATAATGGTCCATTACAAAGGCCCAACTAGCACAACCCAAACCATGCTTTATCTGTTAGGTGGGGAAAGACTATGTGTGTCCAGTCTACCCCGAGAAGAACGTATGGTCATGTGGGTAAGCCCAACTTGGACATAAATACATCCCCCACCTACCACTTAAAAGTAGTAAATTCACAAGAGGGTAATGGTTGCCACATTTTATCTTTATAACAACACCCTCAAAGGTCTTTTTTCTCACTAAAGCCTCTCCTAAATTTATCCTAATCTTATTTCCAAGAATATCCTTCAATCCAAATCTCTTCACACACTTATCAAATTAGTAAACCAAACCCAAATTGTTTGTAAAAACACCCTCTATTCTAATAAAATTCCCATCATTGAAGAAATTGCATTATCGAATGACGATCTCAATATGGAACCCTGAAAAAGCGGAATAATCTTCTCACCAATTAATTTATCCTTACGTATAATATAAAAACCCAAGTCTAAGGATTGGTGTTGTTTTCACTAAACCAAAAATGCTAATATGTCAAACTTGGAGAAGGAGAATCTGACACAGTTTGGCATGGTTAAATAACAATTTAGCATAGCGTAAAACTAAAAATACGAGTAGGTATAGGTTATATGAATACTTCATTGATTAGATCACACACACAAAATTCCATTTAGACCAAATTTTATCATGATTAGTGTTACGTGAGAATACAATAATTGAATCTAATTATGAAACCAAAACAAAAAACAACACCCAAACTAAAACAGAAGAAAATGGGGAAAATTTCTTTAAAACAAACCATATATTTCAGCATTGTTTTAAGACATATAGATATAGATTTAAAAAATACTTAGAGATCAACTAAGGTTATGCAGTAAAGTCTTCAAGACTTCCACAATATATGATTCAGCTCTAGTACCATCCCATAACAAGCAGATCTTACCCTGGTATCCACCGATCATCCTCACGAATCATTATTCCTTTCCTATTTAATCGTAAAGACTTAACTCCACAAATTAGGAAGTAGATAATCCATTCTACAAGGGTTTGAGAATGGATGGCATTCTTTTAGGGTTTGAAAAATCTCAACAAATCATTTAGGGGATTTGATTTGGAAGAGAAAAGTTATTTAAACAAACCAGGGGTTTGGGACTTTAGGAAATGCATAGAACAACAAATCTCGCCAAAAGTTCTAATAAAGACTAATCCTAAGATCCCAAATCCCATTTTATAGAAAACACGAATTTCAAGGTGACACAACTCATTTGAATGAAACCTAAGGTTTATTTGAACAAAAATCTTATTTTTGTGTTCCGAAATAATCTTTTAGGCACTTGCCAATGGTAGCAAATAATGCAAAGATGATTTTCAAAATAATTTTGAAACTTCTATTATGGCCTTGGAACTTCTATTTTTGTCTGTTATAGCCTTGGAAATTAAATTTTTGTGTTCCCAAATAATCTTTTAGGCTCTTGCCAATGATAGCCAATAATGCAAAGAGGATTTACTCTTTCGTATCCCCTTTCCATTACCTTAAATAAAATCAAATATTCGGGGAAAAGAAATCAAGACAATGGAGATTATAAGCACAATTTGTTCCTAGTATATTTCTTTCATTATTAAACACTATTGAGATGAGAACATCATATTCGACATATGACAAACAAGTACAATGTTCAAAAATATCAAACATGTGTATGATAAAGGTGGTAAAAGGTCTAGCAAGAAAAACGTAATCACCAAAGGACAAAGAAATGCTGACCACACATTATTAACCATACTAAAGAAATGAAGTCATGTCTCAAAATAGCATGAACAAGTTACATGTAAGGATGGAATGAAGTTGTGATTCGAGTATCTTATATGTAGATCCATATGTGGTGTAAAACAAAATAAAAAAATATTTTTGAATTTTTCTAAATTTTTATCAAAAAAATAAAATCCTTTTGAAAATTTTCAAAATTTTTAATAAGAAAATAGATTCTTTTTGGATTTTTGAAAGAATATAGGCATAAAAATACAATCTAGCAATACAGACGAAAGATAGCAATGAGATAATCACACTATACTAGATGTAATACTCAAAATCAATCAATGGAACAAATACCCAAAGACTTCCTACGATCCTCAAATCTAAGTGCATCCAAAGGTTTAGTGAAAATATTGGCCAATTGAGGTTCAGTGCTCACAAAACTCAAGGAAACAAGCTTCTCCTCAACAATATCACTAATGAAGTTATCATAAATCCAAATATGTTTCGTAAGGGTATGTTGGATCTAATTAAGAGAAATGTAGATTGCACTTGTATTATCGCAAGATATAGTCATTATGCCTTGGGTAATCCCATTATCTTCCAGAATTTGCTTTATCCACAAGAGTTCTGTGCAATAACTCTCTGCGGCGATGTACTCGGCCTCCTAGATAAACAAAGAAATGGAGTGTTGCTTCTTACTCAACCAATAGATAAGAGCACTCCTAAAGTACAATCATCCACTTGAGGTGATTTTACAACCATCAACATCCCCAGCCTAATCAAAATATTCATAAGCTGACAAATGGTCATAGATATTAAAGGAATGTTAAATACCATAAGAAATATTTCCACTTACATATTTGATGATACGTTTACGATCAAGTAAGTGAGAATATTTAGGGGACGTTTGGTATCGTGCACAAACTCCAATATTGAAGACAATGTCGAGACGTCTAGCGAACAAGTAGAGGAGACTACGTATCATACTCTTATAAAGGTTTTTCTCTACATCCTTGCTTAACGTGTCTTCGCTAAGATTCGTCGAGGAACTTATAGGTGTGCATGAGTGCTTAGAGGTGACGCGACTAAGAATTTGTCTCAAAAGTGCGTTTTACTCTAGGCTCAAGTGCAAGCCTATCGCTCAAGTAGTAACCCAGTAAGTCGGGATCGTATCTATAGGGATCGAGATTGCCAAATAGTAAAAAGAAAAATTATTAAATCTTGAAATGATTTCTTAAAAGAAACAAAAAGATGATTAATGATTGGGAAAATTTCTAGTGAAATAAAAATTTACTTAAGAAAAACAAACTGAAAATTGCAAAAAATTTAGATCTGACAAATGGGAGAAAATAGGGTAGGGTACAATCCCTCAATCCTTAACAAATTACCGTATAGAATACTAGAATTGTAAATTAAAATTATTGACTAGATCCGGTCTTTATAAATTCTAAGCATTACATATATGAGGGATCTAGCCCGCATCATATGAAATCAAAGAGAGATATAAAGCGGTGAATGATAAATTATACTCGCAAAGCGTTCTTAAACATCTCAAGTACCTAGGGCTAGAGAGATTAAAAGATTGACAATGTTTGTATGAGTTTCTTTCACGATTCAATCAATATTTTAATTTAACCTCTATTTTCTACATAAATAATTTGCCTTGGATTGAGTTCATGTACCCCAACCCTTGGGAATTTAGGTACTCATGATTTGGTTCAAGAATAAATTCACATATGAAATTATGGATCTACAAGACATTGTAAATAATTTGCAAATAATAAAACTAGAGAATGGAAAGATTTTACTTGAATTCAGCAACAAAAACGGAATTGGAATTCAGAATCTCTTACAAACTAGGGTTCATGAAAACTCTTGAAGGAATAGAAAATTTTCTCTCAAACTCTAACCCTAAAATTCAATCTTTAATTCTCTCTAGAACTCTAAACTTAGCCACCCTCTAACCTAGCCTCTCCCTAACCTAGCCCCCCTCAAATGATGTAGGGCATGGGATTTTATAGCTCAAAGTCTCAAAATTGACAGCTCAATTTGCTTGTGACACAAGTTTCACCATTTAGCACGCCAAAAATCTGCATAATTAATGCCAGGATTTCACATGACCGGACCGGTCCGGATTACCCTCTGATCGGTCCGATATCCACAGGATCGGTTCTTTTATTTCTACCGGATTGGTCCGGTCCTAGTCGGATCGGTCCGATTTCCATCTGCATCGGTTTGCTATCCATACGGGGTATACTGGACTTGGTCAATTCGGATCGGTTTGATTTTCTTCTACTTTGACTTTTTCCTTGCAACTTTGACTAGCCATATCTTCTGATCTAGAACTCCGATTTGGGTGTCGTTTCTTCCTATGCTCTTGTGAACTCATGCTCTTCTTCACTTTTGGTGTCGTCTTCGATTTTTGAGTGGAACTTTACTCTTTTTCCCTTTGACTTTTCTTCTAATTTTCTTCTTTTCCTTTCTTGCATTCCATTCCTGAAAACTTCATCACAATTACACAAAAACTAGGGAATATTGTTAAAAATAGATAATAGAGTGATATGGACTAAAAATGATTCAATTAACTTGTTCGAGATATTAAAATCACCAAAATTAAGGGGATAAATGTGAAGAATATGTGCCTAATCACACCCCCTAACTTAGGACTTTGCACGTCCCGGGCAATGTAACTGAATCTAACCAAAATTGTACCCTTGAAAATTCCTTTATTAAAATAAAATTCCACTTTCGTAGGCATGCGATTGCATTTAGCGTATGCAACAAGCCTTTAAACCTCTAGGTTACCCTAGTAGGACGAGTTTTGTCTCGTGAGGGTTTGCAGTGAATTTACCCACAAAATTCTTTATTGACTCAAATAAATATCAAAATACTTAAAAATTGTACAATTTAAACTTTTCGAAAAAACAATCACCATCAACTCATATTCAACTGTCTCAAACCATAGTGTGTGTGTGCAAAGCCAAAAATTAAACCTCAAATTTCCACCGATTGAGCATTACGTTACTTTCCGAAAATTCTTTTTGATTCAAATTCTTACGGATTGCACTCACAAACGAATCACTCGGATTGTGGTTATTTTTCTCTCGGTATGCATGATATAAAGAGTAAGTATAATGGACACAAATTCATGCATATAAAATTGAAAAGAAGGAAATATATGGTGAAAAGATCTCATCATCGGAATACAGTTATTAGGAAATGGGAACATCACCTCTAGTTCACACCATTTAATCTCTCATATTATCTTTTTGTATCTTAGCTCTCCATGCGGTAATCAATTTCGCCATTCGGACTCGGTTAGGACTTTTCTTGGGGTTAAGGTTTAAAGGGTATAAATGGGAATGATCGAAACATTCGGAATTGGAAAATGTCCTTATGACGTCCATTAGTGCTTTTAAGGCATTTGCTCATTTTTCTCTTTCTTTTTCAATTTTCATTTTTTTTTTCTCACTATTTTTTTTTTTAACATTTTTTTCTATTTTTCTTGCCCCTTTTTGTTGCACTTTTCGGACTTAATGAATCTTCCATTTTCGCAATTCCGGGCTATTTGGTTTTTTCGGGTTATCAAACGAAAGGAAATATTTATTAGGCTCAACTTGGGTTGCAAAGGGATAATTTTGTTTTTCACTTTTTATGGCTTATATTTTTGGGTAACAAACGATGGCCTACTTCATTGTCCAAATTGCTAATCACATTGCCATATGCATCTCGAGATTAATTAAGTTTAGAGATATATTTAGCACAAATTTCGAGACAACATTTCACACATTTCCCATAACCGATCAAAACAAAGGATTGAGATCATCAACAACTTATTAAAACACTGAAAAGAACTTTGAGCTAATCATAAACTCGGATTGATTTAAAAACTCATAAAAAAATTGAAAGGCTCGAAATCTCACCGGGTTTGATTAATCTCCACACTTATTCGTTAAGTCGTTAATTTTCTTTCAATTTCCATCTTCGATCAATTTTGGCTTAGTGCATTATGATTGTTAACAATTTGAGACTTTAAATAGAATAAAGGTAATATTTTTGAAAATTTTAAATTCCAATTTTTATTTATTTTGAAGAAAAATATTTTTGGCTTTTTTTCAAAATTTATTATTATTATTATTATTATTTGAAATTTTCTAAAAAACACACTTGGAAAGAACATGTGATTGAATCAATGAATCAAAACAATAAACGGGAAGAATATCCCACACCCCTAACTTAAATGTTGCATTGTCCTCAATGCAAATCAAGAACACAACATAAAGAGAGGAAAAGAAAGATATTACCCAAATGGAGCGATCCCCGATGAGTGCGAGTCCATTGAATCTACAAAACATGTTAGAACCAAGCATAACAAAAATAATAACAAAAACTCTAACTATCAAAACTAGACTATAATAAAACAAAAAAACAAAAAGAAAAAAAAACTAACTATTTACAACCTAAAATTGGTACGGCTAATACATCATACACTAAAAGTCGAAAATTTTGAGGGTCCACCCAAAATACAATTTGACTTTGAGGGATTAATGGTGTACCCTCATTAGGATGCATGCCTCCCGAAAAATAAGAATTTCATTTGAAAAACGGAAGGCATGTGCAAAGTTTAAAAAATGAACCATCACCAATTAAAAAATTTAGGCGGATAATGAGGGATTTGAGTGCACAGGGGGACAAGTACCATTGGGATCCAAGAAAAATAGAATCACTTCCCAAAGATTTTTCAAGTAGTATGGGAAGGGGATCACACAAATAGAAAGAGTCCATCTTGGAAAATAATTTAAGTATAGAGTCCTTTTCCTCAAATTCTTCTCCCTCAAAATTTTCTATTGGATCTCGTGGAGTGACACGTGTAAGTGTATGGCCCATAAGATGAAGCATCTCAAAAAAACATTCCCATACAAGAATCGGATCAACATCCTCAAGACATTCATCCAGTTCTTGTGATGAATTTAATGGTTCGATAATAGTGGGGACACAATGAGACAAATGATCTTAAACCTCAATAGGTTTTGAAATATTTATAAGAGGTTGATATTCAAAAGAACTTGGATCACTCTCAATGATTTCATTATCAAAAATATTAGGCGAAGCTCAAGTCTCGACCTTCTCTAAGTTGTCCAAATAATCATTCAACTCCTTGCAAGTTGCTATAATTTTCAACTCAGTAGCAGCAAGGTCATCAGATTTCTTTTTTATATCAAGCAAGAGTTCTTCTAAAGTAGGCTTCCTTGGTTCTAGCACCTCGAATTCCTCATTTGGTTGAAAACTTACTTCATCTTCAAAACTATTGGAAGAAAAATCCTCATTGCAATAACGATTTTTTTCTCGATATTCTTTTTCAAGTCTTTCTTCTTCTAGCAATTGATTTTGATAAATTTGGATTGCCTTAGCACTAGGCTTGTATTTATGAGACTCATCTTTAGTGATATTGATCCAATGTTCATAAATCGTGAGTTCATTCTCCTCCTCACTATTAGCATAACAATTAAAGCCACCAAAAGAGTTAAAATAAGACATTTCAAATTGGGCGATTCAAGAACGTGACACCGATGTATATATATTTTTTTATTTTTTTTTCGAAATCACTTGTAGATAAAAATAACTTTATTAAAAATTTAACAATTTCGGATCCGAGGCAACGGCGCCAAAAACTTGACGAGACTAAGAATTTGTCTCAAAAGAGCGTTTTACTCTAGGCTCAAGTGCAAGCCTGTCGCACAAGTAGTAACCCGATAAGTCGGGATCGTATCCACAGGGATCGAGATTGCCAAATAGTAAAAAGAAAAAGTATTAAATCTTGAAATGATTTCTTAAAAGAAACAAAAAGATGATTAATGATTGGGAAAATTTCTAGTGAAATAAAAATTTACTTAAGAAAAACAAACTGAAAATTGCAAAAAATTTAGATCTGACAAATGGGAGAAAATAGGGTAGCGTACAATCCTTCAATCCTTAACAAATTACCGTATAGAATACTTGTAAATTAAAATTATTGACTAGATCCGGTCTTTATAAATTCTAAGCATTACATATATGAGGGATCTAGCCCGCATCATACGAAATCAAAGAGAGATATAAAGCGGTGAATGATAAATTATACTCGCAAAGCGTTCTTAAACATCTCAAGTACCTAGGGCAAGAGAGATTAAAAGATTGACAATGTTTGTATGAGTTTCTTTCACGATTCAATCAATATTTTAATTTAACCTCTATTTTCAACATAAATAATTTGCCTTGGATTGAGTTCATGTACCCCAACCCTTGGGAATTTAGGTACTCATGATTTGGTTCAAGAATAAATTCACATATGAAATTATGGATCTACAAGACATTGTAAATAATTTGCAAATAGTAAAACTAGAGAATTGAAAGATTTTACTTGAATTCAGTAACAAAAACGGAATTGGAATTCATAATTTCTTACAAACTAGGGTTCATGAAAACTCTTGAAGGAATAAAAAAATTTCTCTCAAACTCTAACCCTAAAATTCAACCTTTAATTCTCTCTAAACCTAGCCACCCTCTAACCTAGCCTCTCCCTAACCTAGCCCCCCTCAAATGATGTAGGGCATGGGCTTTTATAGCTCAAAGTCTCGAAATTGACATCTCAATTTGCTTGTGACACAAGTTTCACCATTTAGCACGCCAAAAATCTGCATAATTAATGCCAGGATTTCACATGACCGGACCAGTCCAGATTACCCTCGGATCGGTCCGATATCCACAGGATCGGTTCTTTTATTTCTATCGAATCGGTCCGATCCTAGTCGGATCGGACTGGTTTCCATCTGCATCGGTTTGCTATCCATCCGGGGTATACTGGACTTGGTCGATTCGGATCGGTCCGATTTTCTTCTACTTTGACTTTTTCCTTGCAACTTTGACTAGCCATGTCTTCTGATCTAGAACTCCGATTTGGGTGTCGTTTCTTCCTATGCTCTTGTGAACTCATGCTCTTCTTCACTTTTGGTGTCGCCTTCGATTTTTGAGTTGAACTTTACTCTCTGCCCTTTGACTTTTCTTCTGATTTTCTTATTTTCCTTTCTTGCATTCCATTCCTGAAAACTTCATCACAATTACACAAAAACGAGGGAATATTGTTAAAAATAGATAATAGAGTGATATGTACTAAAAATGATTCAATTACCTTGTTCGAGATATTAAAATCACCAAAATTAAGGGGCTAAATGTGAAGAATATGTGCCTAATCAAGCGGCGTCTAAACCAAATTTCAACACTAATACCTAGCATATTTAGATTGAGATAAAAATATTATATTCTCATTTTGACGCACATGATGACCTAATAAGAACGTGATTTAATCAACCATACTGATCTCAGTCCCACTCTTCATCTCCTTCTTAAATATGTGAGCATGTTGGGAACACGTCGATCCAAATACTATGTCGTCCACATAGACTTGGACAACCAAGATAACACTACCCTATCTTCTAACAAATAATTTCTTATCAACTCCCATCTCTATTGAATCTATCAGATAAGTGATAAGAGATAAGAAGTTAGCCTTTCATACCTAGCATGGGGTGATTCCTTCAAATCATAAAAGGCCTTCTTTAGCCAAAATACATGTCACGTGTGCTATGGGTATTCAAGCCCCTTTTATTGTTCTACATAAACATCCTCCTAAATAATGTCATTAAGGAAGTAACTCTTAACATCTATTTGGTATAGCTTGAATCGTAGATGACAAGCTATAGTGAGAATTAAGCAGATGGACTCAAGAATAGCAACAAGAGTGAATGCCTCCTCAAAGTCTACACCCTAAATCTATGTGTAGTCTTGAGCGACCAACCTAACCTTATTGAGAACTATGATACCATTCTCATCCATCTTGTTCTTATACACCCATTAGATACCAATCATATTAGTATCACTAGGTTTGGGGACCAACTCTTAAACACGGTTCTTCCTAAACAGAAGAAACTCATCTTACATAGAAAATATCTAGTGCTCATCCTTGATTACTTTTGTCACATTATTGGGTTGGGCTCTACTGTGGAGGTGTAGCAAAAGTACCTAACCACATTCTCTACTGTGGGATCACCAAGTATGGTGAAAGGGTTATGACTCTTTTGAACCCATGATGGTCGATCTTCTAAATTAAGAGTGGGGTACACCAGAGAGGTGTGAGGAATAATGAGATCGTCATTGTGGGGTGCATCATTCTAACACTTAAGGTTAGGATCAACAAACATAGCTAGTTCATCGTCTCTAATCGTGATATTTATCTATTCCATAACCTTAGATA
Organism: Sambucus nigra; assembly: GCA_949130495.1. Classification (NCBI taxonomy): domain Eukaryota; kingdom Viridiplantae; phylum Streptophyta; class Magnoliopsida; order Dipsacales; family Adoxaceae; genus Sambucus; species Sambucus nigra. The sequence goes on along the minus strand of OX422212.1, from coordinate 485,597,165 downwards.
TTTTAAGGTTAAACACCCTATAGGATCTATTCGACGATGAATACTCTAAAAAAATTTCCCTCAGTTATGGAATCAAACATTCCTAAGTGCTCTTTATATTTAAGGATGTAGCAAGGACTCCTAAAAACTAAAAAATATCATAGGTTGGCTTTCTTACCTATCCACAAATCATATGGATTGTGTAGTTCATGGACGAAGATATACCGATTCACCGTTTAGTATGAGGTATTAAATATCTATCCCCAAAAATGTTTAGGCACTTTTCTTTGAAAAACCATGGACCTAGCCATCTCTTGAATCGTTCAGTTATTCTTCTCAACTATCTATACTTTTGAGAAGTACGAACGTTCAAAAAATCATGTTTGATGCCGACTTCATCATAAAATCTATCCATTCTAGATTCTTTAAATTTAGTTCCATTATCACTATGCATTCGATTAATAGTGAGACCCTGTCAATTCTGTGGAACATGACACTTGGTTATTAGTAACTCAACTACATCAGACTTTTCTCTAAGAAATCCATTAATATAATATCTTAAAAAGTCGACAACCATCATTTGGACATACTTCTTACCAATAATACTTTATGAACGTGTGCAATTCCAAATCATGATAGGTAGTAATGGTATTCAAATTTTGATGTGGACTCTTAATTTGTTTTCTATATTGGGAAGGACCACAAATCGTGGAAGTTGATTTCCCAAGGGATAGTAAGCCACGAACTAGGTTTCTCTTCATTAATCTCTCAAGATCTTTAAAATTGACATGACCTCATCGTGGATGCCAGAGGTCGATAGAAGAGACCTTAGCATTATTGGATATTGAAAAGGACTTGGTAATAATCCCATAAAAAGTATCATCAGTTCTCACACCTTATAGTAAAAGTTCACCGGGTGGATCATAAATGTTACACTCCAATCGGTGAAACTTAATAATAAAGTTAGCATCACAACTTTGGATTATGATAATCAAGTTCAATTTCAACCCCTTAATGTACAACACATTGTCTAGATTAAAAAAATTGGGTATCTCAATAAAACCATGTCCTAAGATGCTATACCTACTCCCATGTCCAAACATTACTCTACCTTCCTTGAAATCCATAAGGTTGGTAAAATGCGACTTGTCACCGGTCATGTGCCTAGAGAACCCACTATATAAATACCATTGAGAAGTATCTTGAACCTTAAGAGGAGCATAAAAAATAAGGGATTTTTTTTTCATTCTTAGGTACCCAAGCGTAGGTAGCCTTATGATTACACTTAGAATTATTAGATCTAGTCGTAACGTTGGAAGTGTTCTAAAAAGGAGTAGACATCCTTTGAAATTCATCCATTAATCTTTTATAAGTCACGACTGAGAACTCAACTTGATTTTTAAGACTAGAAGATTCGCTATAGTGGTACGTGGGAGGATGTGTGGGAAAAACTCTTCTTAACTTGTAGTAAAATTCCTTAAGAGGACCTGTTCATTTATATTGGGTAAACATATATACTTATTTGGGTCTATGAAGGTTACTATGTTTAGGTTGAGTTCTCTTTTGTGGATTAGGTCGAGGCCCATACAAATCTAACATAAACATGGGAACCGATTCAGGTGCATTTTTAGAAGTGGTTACACCCACGTGACCTATCCCTTGCCTCTCTTTAACGTGGGTCCGGGAACCTTATTTCCAACCTTATTATATGTTTCCTTTAAAGTAACCTTGACCTCTCGGGCACGTTTTAGATCTTTCTCGAGTTGGGAAATAAGGGCTTCAATTTTCTTACGAGTCTCAAATAAAGCTTGAAGATCTAGCGTAAGACTAGATACTTTCTTGGTTAAGTCACTCTTTTCCCTCTCCACTATAACTACCCGCTCACACAAAGAAACCCTCATCGAGGTCTCACACTATCTCGATGACTTTAACTTATTCTCTAGCGACAAAACCCTAAGAGCTAAATTCTTATTTTCCTTTTAGTTTTAGAAGACTCGGTGTAAAGATCGACATAGGAGTGTTAGAGGTCATGTTCTACCCAACTCAAAACATTATCTCCCTCTCTCTCTGGAATGGTTCGACTCACTATCGATACTATCTTCTTTAGAACTTCCTCATCGGTGTGAGACGTATTTGAAGTGATAACATGATGACCCAGGAACATGGTGAAGTGATGTCCATAGGGTGATTCATTATCAGAATCCATTGACTTGACATCGCAATCACATAGAGTGGCATTATAAGAAGCTTTACCATATTTCTGTCTCTTAAGCGTAATAGCACACTTGTGGACTTTCTGATCCTTTCCCTCTCACTCATAGCATCTCTTTGAATCATCTTTCTTAGGGTACACACATCTCTCCTTTCTTTGATAATTCTCAAAATCATTCTTGCCTGATTTAAAATTTTGGTAGCTCTCAAAACTTTTATTTTCTTTAGAAGATTTTTTATTTTTAGTTTGAGAAATATTTTGATTTTTTTGCAAATTAAGAAATATCATCAAGATTAAAATCAACTTTGGAGTTGTAAATCTCTTCTTTGTTACTTTGATTGGGATTTTAACAAGATCCTTTTTCTTTCTTCTTTTAAGTTTTGGGGAACATATCTATTTCATAAGTTTGAAGGTTTCTATAAGTTCTTCTAAGATAAGAGTATCTAAAATTCCCATATAATTAAGGACCATGAATTTTTCATTAAAACGGGATGGAAGAGGTCTCAATTTTTTCTTAACTACCCTTGTCTTAAGAATTTTCTCACCTAAATTAAAATTAGAGTTAACAATATCTGATAAGAGTGAATAAAAATCATCAAATGTTTCAGTCTCGAGCATGATAATGGTCTCAAATTGTATGGTGATATTTTGAAACATAGAATCTTTCAAAGTGTTGGTATCCTCGTGTGTGAATTCGAGGATATCCCATGCTTCTTTAGATGTTATATACGTCATAATACGCTAAACCTCATCGGGTGTGACTGCACCAAAAATAAAACTTAAGCCATGGGAGTTAAAATTTCTCCATTTAAAATAATCCTTGATCAAATCAATGCCTGGTTTGAGACTAATGACATAATCATTAGTCATAAGTGGTGGTGTAAACCCTCTTTCATAAATAATTGAAACTCACTCATCAATCGATTTTAGTACCGACCTCATTCCAGGTTTCCAATATGCATAAGTAGTCCCCAAAAAGACATGTGCCCAATTATACATGTTATTCATATAACGAGTAGGATTCATCTACGTAACTTGTAGAAAAAATCTTTGATACCCATTTGAAAAGTGTGAGTAGGTCCAGGTTATATGAATACTTAGTAGATTAGGTCACTCACATACAATTTCTTTTAGAACAAATGTTATCTTAATTAATGTTACGTGATCATGCAAGATAATTAAATCTAATTGTGAAGCCAAAATACAAATGAACACCCAAACCAAAATAGCATAAGATGAGGAAAAATCCCTTTTGGAAAAAACCTATATTTCAGCATTGTGTTTGAACAAGACAGATAGATACAGAATTCAAAAATACTTAGAGATCCACTAAAATTATAGAGTAAAGTCTTCAAGTCTTCCACAGTAAATAATGCATATCCAGCACGATCCTTCAGCAAGAAGCTATTACCTCGATATCCACCGATCAGCCTTAGGAATTATTATTCCTTTCTTCTTATGCCATAAAGATTTAACTCCACAAAGTTAGCAGTAGAGAATCCATTCTACTAGGGTTTGAATATGGATAAGGTTCCTATAGGATCTGAAAAAGCTCAAAAAATCTTTCAGGGGATTTTATTTGGAAAAGAAAAGTGATTTTCACAAACTACGGCTTGGAGACTTTCAGGACAGGCATAAAAAAAATACCCAAAATTTCTGATAAAACGTGACCCCAAGATCCTTTTTATATAAAATATGAATTTCGAGGCAATGCAACTCGTTTGAACAAAAACTTATGGTCCGTTTGAATGAAAACCTTATTTTATTCAAATGAAAAACATAGCCATTCAAACAAACACATGCTCTCATTCGAACTAACATAGAGTGAGCTTCTAACATATATGAAACACCCTCTGCATTTTGGCGTCGGCTACCGACAAAAGTATGTCAGGTATCACTAAATTAAATACCATTCTTAGCATGTGACATACATACAAGACATTAAAAACTTTAATTCACAAGATATATAATGCAAATAAATCCAACGGATATATATAAAACATCCAACAATTAATATCCATCACTACGCTAATCTCCCAAAAAAATCCAACTCCAATTTCATTTAAAATTCAAATGAATTAATCCAACTATAAGAATCAGATGGAAACCGTAAATACCCGTAAAGCCGATTGGACCACCAAATCCATGAATGAAAGTCTAATAATAAAAATTACGTAATGGAAAGTAAATCTATATTACTAAAGTAGATAAAATGAGTCTCCAATTTCACCCCCAAAAAACTCCAATTCATGCTATACAGCTACTCCAGCAACTATACCTGAAATGTTAGTCAACGCAATGGGTTACAACCCACCGTATGAATACTAGTTGCTTATCTCAATTACGGTCCTTGAACCCGAACAATAGCATTACACATGATAAACTTCACACTAGAGTATTTTATGTTAAATGAGATATATATAACATGCGAGTGAAACAAACTTCCACTATCTACTCGCATAACTAAGCCACCCCAACGTTCAAATCCAATTCTTCCATTTCAACTATACTTTAAATGTTAGCTCTTATTCTTAATAAATTTAATTATACAATTATTTTCATTCATGCGACACCACTATGCCAAGTCGATCCCTTATCGATCTTGCACAAACTCTTGGCATGCTTAAGTTCCAAAACATCACACCCATTCCCCTCACTATATCCAGTCAGCACGATTTATGTTACATTTACATATACTTTTGAGGTTCCACACACGACACGCCACTATAGCCAGTCAGCCCATATTCTTTCAGTCCAGTACATAAGCCAACACGTACCCATGTCGCCATAGCCAGTCAACCCGATAACTATCATCCCGTCTCATACTCGCGACGCAAATTCATTTTAATACCCGCTTTATGTCCTAAGCATTAATTCTCAATTACCTCGATTTCTCATTATTTTCTATTATTCCCACCCTTTTATTGAGCATAAATCTTCAAACTACCCCTAGTACCATACCTAGATATCTTCAAACCACAAGTTTATCCTAGCCTATCCTTTAGGAATAATACCTACCAATAGTTATTACCTAGCCTCACACCTAGGCTCACAATCCAATGAAAATGACATACAACTCATCCCCATCCTGAAATTTTCCATCCATAAAAATCCCACACTATCTAGTCCTATTCCTACAAAGTGTTAACAAGAACCAAGGCATGCCTTTTAGTGCCATACATAGCAAGCAACCTAAAAGTAAGGTGAAATTAATAACTACCCCAACAGTCTCGTCATCCCCGTAGTGTCAACTATTATTAAAATTAACAAACCACATATGGCATATTCTCAACCTATCGCAATAATTCTTAAATAATTCACATAATTAGTACTTATCAAAATTATGTCCATTAATTATAACCTTGATTAAAATAATTCTTTTTCTCATCAATTTATAAAATTTATATTAACATGCACATTTTTGGGAGCATACAACAATAAATATCTACTCTATAATATGCACATAATTAACACGGTTTTATACTTTGAAATCAATTTATAACATCCTTATAATTTGGTCTACATACGAACATCACACATTTTAACGGAATCCCAAACTCTAATCAAAGCATGCAAAAGTTTTGAGTCTTAATTCGTATTAAAAAATTGAATAAAAATAGTCCCAAATTTAGTTTCACTTTTCACAATTAGTCTATCTAATTTATTTTAGGAAAAAAATATTATTAGTGTTTAGAAAACATTGAAAATGCTTAATATCAAAGGAGAAAAGTAAAAGTATTCATGCCTTTAAATATCATTTGAAGGATCTAATTTGATGGTTGCATTCCTCTCGCGAAATTAATGAAAACACGTTCTTGGACGATCTTGTGAAATCTTGGTTAAGTTCATCAAATCTTGAGTTGGAAATTGAGTTTAAAGGGTTTAGGTTGGAAGAAAAGGGGGGATGAAAATTATGGGAATTTTTTACTTTTGGAGAAGGATAAAATGTGTTTTAAAAACCTTAAATCCGTCACTTTATATTTTTATATAACAAAGAATTTAAGTCTTACACAACTCTAGAGGGCAAGAGTTTTAATTTTCAAAAATAGCTCAAGCGAACGAGTTCGCCCCACTATCCGAACCGGTTCGGATTACCTAAAATCTGAAATATCCCCCCTTATTTTTATAAAATGCAAAACTCTCCCAATTAGAACTTGATTTCAATTCCGAGTAAAAAAAAATACCTTTTATATAAATCAAGATAAAAAAAATTTAAATATGAAAATAATTAATTTCCAAAAATTTATGTTTCCCCAAAATTTAAATTCCCAACATATTTGTATGTTTTAAAAACATAGTGTGTTACATACTTCCCCACTAGTAGAGGAATTTCGTCCTCAAAATTCGGCAAAGCGTAAATGCGCAAAATAAAATAAGGCTCATATATGCCTACCTGTAAAATGCCACAATTTGTCACCCATACACCCAATCCTGCACGCACCTACTCACCGAATAAAATACAACATATATCTTAATTATATATACAAACATATCTGTGAAAATAATGATGTACCACTCTCTTCCACGAATCACTCTCAATTCTCTCTCCAAAAGTCAAATCGCCAAATCGATACTAAAGATACCTAACATTTGTACTAATGATCTCCAAAATATGTATCATCTTGCAAATCAATTCTAAATATTCCCAAATCAATATTACTAGTTCTAACCTCAATGCCTACAACGTCCTTAATGCAAAACTCCCTATCTCTAATAAACAACGCTAACACGTATGGTAGACCCAATATCTTAAGGAGTACGAATTAACAAAATGAATCAAAGATCGATAACGCGTAAGCTAAACGGGCTCACAACCTAGGAGACCTAATACCATGCTCTGGTATCATATGTAACACACTACGCATTATGTTGTCGGCCACCACCAAAATTATGTCGGGTATCACTAATGTAAATACCATTTTTAGCATGTGACAGAAATATGAGACATTAAAAACTTTCATTCACAAGATATATAATGCAAATAAATCCCATGAATATATATATAAATATCCAACTAATAATAACCATCACCACGCTAGTCTCCAAAATAAATCCAACTCCAATTTTATTTAAAACTCAAATGAATTAATCCAACTATAAGTATTGGTGGAAACTGTAAAAAAGTATGGAAGAGATTGGCCTACCAAATCCATGAATAAAAGTCTCATAATATAAACAATGGAATGTAAACTAAATCAATATTACTAAAGCAGATAAAATGAGTGTCCAGCTGCACTCCCCAAAATCTCCAATTCATGCTATGCAGCTACTCCAGAAAATATACCTAAAATATTAGTCAATGAAATGGTTTGGAGCCCCTTATACAATACTAACTACTCCTCCCAATTAGGGCTCGTGAACCCAGACAAGATCATTATACATGATAAACATCACAATAAAGTATTTTAAATTAAATGAAATATATATGACATGTGAGTAAAATAAACTACCACTATCTACCCACATAACTAAGCCACCCCAATGTTCAAATCCAATTGTTCCATTTCAACTATACTTAAAACATTTTCTCTTATTCTTAATAAATTTAATTATTCAATTATTTTTATTCATGCAACACCACCATAGCCAGTTGACCCCATATCGGTCCAGCACACACTCTTGGCAGGCTTATGTTCCAACACATCACACAAATTCCCCTCACTATATCCAGTTAGACCGATTTCTGTCAGCTCTGCACATACTCGTGAGGTTCCACGCACAACATGTCACTATATCATGTCAACTTGTATTCTGTTAGCCCTGTGTAACACCCCGAGTTTTAATTATTTGACTTTAATTAATTTGGAGAAAAATAAAATTTTGGATTTAATGGCCCTTAAGAATTTAACTTGATTTTATTAATAATTTTTTAACAGGGAATTAATTTAAGTCTTTTATAAAAAGGTTATAGGGATTTTTATCATTTAATCTGACAGGTACGTTTTTAAGAATAATTATTAGTTTTAAAAAGATGGATTTTAAAAGATTTGGATTTTAATACTAGGGTCCTTCAAACGACATCGTATGTCGTTCGAACGACATAACTTCTCGTTCGAATGACACTGTACGTCGTTCGAATGACACAGTCAGTGATTGGATGGGAGTCTCCTAATTGTGTTTGAACTCTTAAACCCTTTATATACTAAACTAATACAGGGCTGGGACTTTGAAAATGACTTTTCTCCCAAACTTTCTCTAGAAAGCTTTTCCAAAACATAATTCTGTCATCTTCAACCCATAGCCCCTACTTTTCACGAGTTTTGAAGAGTCTATTGGTATTTTCTCAAGAGGAGTTCAACCTTCTATTCTGATTTTATTCATCCAAGTAATCATAGGCATGAATACTCTATTCCTTTCCTTTAGTATTATACGTTTCAAGTGTTGCCTAAACCGAAATTACACGTTTTCTTAAAATCAATTAGCAAATCGAATTAGAGAAAGTGGACAAATATAACTTGGGGATGTTTTTATGAAATCCTTTAATATGATTAATATTCATAACCCTTGGGTACATATGATTCATGACTGGATATTGGTTTTTTTTTGTGTAGGTTTCATGTAGAAAAACCATAGTCTTGAATTAATTGATTTGGGGGCGTATAACTCACGTGATTTGTGTTAAGACAATGAAATTGGAAATATGACGTGTAAATGATGTAATCTCGATGTATTTTAATTTAAAATAATTAAATGAGATTAATTAGGCATTTTTTACAATGTGATAATTAAATTAAGATTTAATTGAATTGGCCTATCATGCGTAATTTGGTACATTGATTAATTGTGATTATTTATGTGACTTGTTGGTTTTATTAAGATACGATTGTGATGACGGGTTGTTGGGATCTCCATATATTGTAGGATGCCTTATAGCTACGGGACTAGTGGGTAGGCCTTTTTATAATTTATGCCTTCTAGGTATGGGACTAGTGAGGGTAGACCATCGCATTTTTATCAAATCTGGGGTGGGCTGATTTTTGGTAGTTTATCGTTGTTACACTATCCTAGGCACGAGACTAGGTCAAGGTTTATGTTAGAAATTCATCATATACATAGGGTATGACGTAATGATAACTTGGGTACCCTTAGGTATTGGACTAAGGGGTATTTTGAGGATCTCACATCGATTAAAGGGAGGGGTAATTTATAATTTGTGAAATTGAGAAATTGAGAATTAATGCCTAAGATAAAATCGGGTATTAAAATATGTGGTGACATATTGTGTCAGGGACCGATTGTTTAAATGGGTCAGATGGGGCGATATATGTCATGTAGTGTGTTGGAACCTTGTCATATTATGGGGGATCGACAGTTTAAATGGATTCGGCTGGCTATTGACAAGGGGAAGTGTGACACTTTGGTGGATTACCATCCGGGACGGGAGGACCGTCATAATAAAAAGTGAGAACAAAAAATAAAAGTTGGTTAATTTAGTTAAATTAACATCGTGGGACTTGGGAATTTAAAATCATATTGGTGTGCCTTTTTAAATTAGAATCTCTTCAGGTAGTTAGTGGTTTATATTATTGCGTTTAATTAACTCTTTTAATTAAAATATTTTATTGTGATATTTATTGCGTATAACGCTACTATCTGGGTTCAAGGATCCTATTTGAGGGGAGAAGTGTTTATTCATGCTCGGGGCTCTGGCCTTGTGCATTGACTAACTTTTTCAGGATAAGTTTTGGAGAAGCTACATAAGATTAGCGAAGTTATCATTTGGAGGTGCAGCTGGAGTTATTCATTTTATTGCATTGTTTAGTTAGACTTTTCTTTTTCAGTTGTATTTAATTATGAGACTTCATTTAAGATTTATTGGTCCATTCGTTTCCAAAGTTGTTTAGAGGATTTCAGTTGGAATATTCAGTCAGTTTATCATTCAGATTTTATTTAATCATTACTGGAGATTGAATTTATTCAGTGTTTTAGCATGTGATGGATCTTTATCGTTCATTTGTTGAGATTGATTCAATTATTTTATCTTGTGGATTGATTGATTTATGTCTCATATCTGTCTCATGATAAGAATGTTATTTATTTAGTTCACGCCCGACGTATTTTGGCGGTGGTGGCTGGCCACCCCGTTTGTCGAATTGCGTGAGGTGTGACACCCTGCACATACTCGTGATGCCAACACACATCCACGTCCCTATATCCTGTCAACCCGATAACTGTCGTCCCCACACCTACTCATGACGCAAATTCATTTTAATACCCATTATAAGTCTTATGCATTAATTCTCAATTATTTCAAGTTCTCATTGTTTTCTATTAGCCTCGCACTTTATCGAGCATAAATCCTCAAACTAACCATAGTCCTATACCTAGAGATCTCGAAACCACAAGTGCATCCTAGGTTATCCTTTAGCAATAATACCTACTAATATATTCTACCTAGCCTCGCACCTAGGATCATGATCCAAAGAAAACGATGTATAATTCAGCCCCACCCCAGAATTTTCCATTCGTAAAAGCCCACACTATTTAGTCCCATTACTAGAAAGTGTTAACAATAACTAATGACCACCTTTTAGTCCTATACCTAGCAAGTAACCTAATAGTAAGGTGAAATCAATAACTACCCCAAAAATCTCGTTGTCCCCGTACTTTCAATTATTATTAAAATTAACAAACCACATGGAATATTCTCAACCTATCACTACAATTCTTTCAATAATTCACATAATTAATACTTGTAAGGACACAAATTTCCAATTGAGTCCCTGTATATTGTTGGCTCAATTTCGGACAAAAACATTTATTCATAGGATAATATGTAATTGTAATACTCTCAAGCCTATGAAGTGTTTGTTGAAGACGTAGCGGCAAAGAGTATAAAGCTTCATCAATATGCCGGTTTGCGTGCCTCGTTTCTACGTCATCAACTATGGTTCCATGCACCCAAGGTATGAATGCAATATTATATATATAGGAGCTTGCAACAAGTTTATTGGGTGTTAGGTTTTATAAAAACTGCGTTTTGTTTTAAGAAAGAATTAATTAAAACTTTAAATAAATGTTTATAAAGTTTTCTGGGCTTAAACAAGATTATTCAAACTTTCTGGTTTTTCGTTCGATAGAGTCGTTCGAACGAGATTGTCATTGGAACGAAAATGTCGTTCGAACGAACCTGCCAACGAGTTCCCACCAAAGTATACTGGTCCGTCGTTTGAAATGTCGTTCGAACGAGATTGTTCGTTCTAACGAGATTTCCAACGAGATTCTAACTAGTTCAATCTGGAACGTCGTTAGAAGTCTCGTTCGAACGAGATTTCATTCGAACGAAATGTCGTTCGAACGAGATGCCAGGCGGGAACAGTTTTTCACCCACTTCCCCACTTGGTTTTTAACCAACTTTTTCAGACTTTATTATGTGCGGGAATAACATTTTCCAATCTAACTTTTCCATTCTATTTTCATCTCTTAGAGAGAGTTTTAGAGCACCAATGTTTAAGGAAAATGTTCAAGTTTTGAGTGCTAATTTTCAAGAAGAAATTCACTTACCACTATAGTTTGTACACCCATATTGTTTATCCAAGTTCTTATATACATATCAATTTCTTGGAGTTTTGGCACCGATTTTCTCTACCGAATTCAAGAAGAGAAGTTTCGAGTTTTGGTTCTACCTCCCACGAAGAAAGAAGAAGTGTTTCTCATATTGATTTACCCACATGGAGAAAGTCTCCATGTTTGGGTGATGGTGACCATATAAAGTCCCATCGGTGGATTCCGAGACCGCGGTGTTGTTCCGAGGTTATCCGCTAGGAAGAGGTGTCTACAAGAAGAAGCGTCGAGGGTTGAGAGGGATCAAGTCGTGCGTTGTAAGTCTATCTGTCTTGTAATTGCAATTTCGTATCTAGTGGATTTGTGGCTAGGGCCGTCCGAGGTTGTTTCCCATCTTGAGTTTTTCCTCGTACATCGCGGCGTAGTGTGATTGGTTTATTTTATCTTGCATAATTTATTTAGAACGCATGCGTAGGATAATTCAAGATAAAATTCGGTTTAAATTATCACACTCATTTAATTTGGGACTAAATTAAATATTGGGTAAAGTTTATTTAATTCAAGTCTTTTGCTAAAATTTGGTTTCGCCTAATTTGCTAATATTGATAAATATGACTTAGGCAAATTCTAGGGCTTGGATTAATTAATTGGTTTAAGTGAATATATTAATTGATTATTTTTTACTTCACTTGGTGTAATTTTAATTTGTTTAAGAAAATTAAAATTTGTTGTTTTTAAAAGTTGAACCATCCCGTACGCTTCCGCATTTATATAAAAGGAAATTACAATATTTTTAATTGTGTTAAAAATTAATAATATCCGGGGCTCCAGATTTCAACAATTGGTATCAGAGCCAAAGCGATAAATTATTTCGCTAAAGATGCTTATATATTTTTGTCTAAAATGGAATTTTCCCCATTTTCAAAATTTCCTATTTTCGATGGTTCAAACTATGCGTATTGGAAAGCGCGAATGAAATCGCCACTAAAATCCATCGACGAAAGAGTTTGGATGTCTATTGTTAACGGGTGGTCCCCACTAACTTATTTAGTTGAAAATGAACGTGTTATCAAACCCGCCGATAGATGGACTAAAAATGAGTTTAAACTCGCTAATTTCAATTCCTGAGGTTTGAATGCCTTGTTTAGCGCTGTCACACCGGATGAATTCCGACGTATTATGACGTGTGAGACCGCTAAAGAAGCTTGGGATATTTTATAATTAACTCATGAAGGAACTAGTGTCGTTAAAGCTTTAAAACTCCAAAACCTCACCACTCAATTTGAAACTATCAAAATGAATGAAAAAGAAACTTTTGATGAATTTTATGCTAGACTTTCTGATATTGTTAATTCACCTTTTAACTTGGGAGATAAAATACCTGACGACCGTGTTGTAAAGAAAATTTTAAGGTTCCTACCCGATAAATATATTCCAAAAGTGACCGTTTTAAATTCTTTACCCACTTTAGCCTCTACGAAATTAGAAGAGCTTGTAGGTGATTTACAAACCTATGAACTGGATATGTTTCCCTCTAAAACTGAAAAGAAAATCGAAAATGGCGTTTCTTTAAAAGCCCGAGAAGAGGTCAAATAAGTAGTAGAGAGCGATAGTGATAGTGACTCGGAAGACATGGCTTTATTTGCTCGCAAATTTAGAAAATTTCTTAAAATTAACAAAGATAAATTTAAAAATGATTTTAAGAAATTTGAATCTTCTAAGCATGACAATAACGAGAAGATTTCTAAAGCGGAGAGGATTCCAAAAGCCGAAAAGATCCCTAAACCTAGTAATGAAAATTTAGATAGGGACGAGTCTAATAAGTGTTTTGGTTGTTAAGGTTATGGCCATAGGGCTTATGAGTGCCCCACTAAACTAAGGAAAGAGGGTAAGCGACCCATTTCATATAATGCGACCCTTAGTGATAGTGATGAGGAAGAGAAGCCCGATTCCCCCACTAAGAAAAATTTTGTGGCTTTTATGGCTAGTCATATGAGTGATAGTGAGAACTCATCGATCGATGAAACTTTAAGTCATGACACTTCCAAGGTCATAGTTTATGATTATATTGTTTTTGATGATAGTGAGAGTGGAGAAGAAAGAGAGAATGAAAATGAAGAAGAGGTTAATGTGAGTGAACTTCAAAATGCTTTTCAAGAACTTTATAAAGAATCTATTAAATTAAAAAGAGCTAATTTGAAGTTAGAAGCTAGTTTAAGAGAGAGTGTCAAGGTCATTGATGACAATGATTTAATAGAAGACCTTAGGACACATGTGAAGACTCTTCAAGAGAAGCTTGAATATGTAGAAGGCGAGAGAGATAGCCTTAGAGGTTTAATGGAATCCTTGAAAAAGGATCTTCTTGCTTTTGAAGAGAGAAATGTTTTATTAGAGTCTAACATTTTAGAATTGCAAGAAAAATTAAAAGACTCTAGTAATGTCAAATTTGATTTGGAGTGTCGTTCGGAAAAACTAGATAAAATTTTAGGAACGGTCCAAATTAAAAATTACAATTGTGGTTTAGGCTTCAATACTTGTAATGAATTTACTCATAATGACAAAACCAACGTTTTAGGAGAATCTACTAGGAATGCATTTAAAGATCACTCCTTAGGTAAATCTTTCCGACATGTTTTTACTTGTACCCATTGTGGTCGAAAAGGTCATCTTAGGAAATTTTGTTTTGATCTTAAACGAATTCCTAGAAAATCCCATAGTAAAGTAACCACGGTAGTTACAATTCCTACACCCCAAGATAGTCATTCTTCATTAATTTGGGTTAGGAAATCCGACTTGGTTGCCTTGAAAAATAGGATTTTTGATTCTCATTTACTTTCACATGCTTCCTACCTTGCTAAATCTAAAGGATGAATGTGTTAGTGTTTGCATACTTTAGCGTTTGTACTTCATGCTATATTCACATGCTAAATGTATGCTTGTTTAGTCATTTTCTAGTCATTGCCTTATTTCATATCACATGCTAGAAATTATGACTTGTTTATCTTTTTGTATTATATTTTGTGTTTGAATTAATTGAAAAATATAAAAAGATTTTTGTTTATCATTTGTGTTTTATTTATTTCATTTAAGCTTAATGAAAAATACAAATGATTTTTGTTTATTCTTTTGAGTATATATCTTTATTTTTGGTTAAAAATGTCAAAAACTCAAAAATATTTTATTTTGTGTGTATTTTAGTTTGACACACTTTATGTGGCATATATTTGTGTTTGAATCCCATCTTTTACGCTCCCACGTGGCTAGAACTTTTGGTTTAGATTTTGAATCCTTAAAATGTTCTTTACCATGTTTTATATGGAGTAGTTGGATTTTGTATTGTTTAAATGGATTCTATTTTTATATGCCTCTTTTCACACATGCACGAGCTCTTTTGAAATCTTAATGTCACATGTTATATTTGAGCTTTTTGAGGTGTTCTCCTACCAATCTAGTCATCTACATATCTATGACCTAGGAGGACTAGTGCATGTCAAAATTCGTTGCACGTGAGCTTTGTGAATAAAAAATTATATATCTAAATGTGCACGGGGAAGGGCTCCGAAAGGATGAATTAAATCCTTTGCGATAGTAAGCCACCGTTTATTGGACCTAAAATAAATATGTGATCCAAATGCCTAAAAACAGAATATTTGGCATTAAAAAGAAACAAATTGCCAAGGCCTATGTTTGTTTGATATATTCATTCAAAAGTAAAAGAATATATATGATTATTGAGGGAGAATTGGATGGTATATCAACGGTTTGCACAATATTCGTTTATCCTAGTTGTCTTTAATGTCATGACTCTATTTGGCTTGTAGAATCATCATCATGCTAGGCTTGTATGCATTGTGTATGTTTGTTCATTGAGTTCAATCTTCATATTGTCACATGAGGTTATATTTAAATGTGATAAAGTTTGCAATTAAATGAGAACTCCGTGAATGTTTATTAAGTGTTCGGGTCTAAATTTAATTGTTGCTAGTTCACACCCCTACACTTCCATTTCCCTATGACACATTTTTTCCATACGAGTGTGCAAACTTATTGTATTTTGTGTTATATGTGTGTTTATATCTATATCTATATATATATATATATATATATATATATATATGCAAGTGCTTCATTGGTATATTTCTAGTTTATATATATATGATATTTGTTTGTATTTGCCTTGATTTTATTGCCCATATGCTTTAATGTCTTAACACTTTAAGCTTCATCTTTATCCTTTGCCTATTCCTGAACAAAAAGGGGGAGAAATGATAGGGGGAGAAATGGTATCTAATCCTATTATTATCGTATCTTAGTTTGGGGGAGATTTATCTTAGGGGGAGACGTCCTTCTAAGTAGGTCATGTGTTTGATAAAGGGGAGAATTAATTTCGGGGGAGTAATTAATTAAAATTGCATTTAATATTTTTATATTCCCTATGCATTTGATGAGTTTGCTTAAGTGTGCACGATTTCTTCTAAAGCGGCATTGTTTAATGGCAAAGCATTTGATCCTTGGGTTGAGTCAAGTTTGGGTGGGTTATGTTTTGAGTCTAGTGAGCGTGACGGCCCTTTAGGATTTTTGTTTGGTTTTTATCCCGGAATAGCCAAAGGGGGAGATTTGTAAGGACACAAATTTCCAATTGAGTCCATGCATAGTGTTGGCTCAATTCCAGACAAAAACATTTATTCATAGGATAGTATGTCATTGTAATACTCTCAAGTCTATGAAGTGTTTGTTGAAGACGTAGCGACAAAGAGTATAAAGCTTCATCAATATGCCGGTTTGCGTGCCTAATTTCTACGTCATCAACTATGGTTTCATGCTCCCAAGGTATGAATGCAATATTATATATATAGGATCTTGGAACAAGTTTATTGGGTGTTAGGTTTTATAAAAACTGCGTTTTGTTTTAAGAAAGAATTAATTAAAACTTTAAATAAATGTTTATAAAGTTTTCTAGGCTTAAACAAGATTATTCAAACTTTTTGGTTTTTCGTTCGATAGAGTCGTTCGAACGAGATTGTCATTGGAACGAAAATGTCGTTCGAACAAACCTGCCAACGAGTTCCCACCAAAGTATACTGATCCGTCGTTCGAAATGTCGTTTGAACGAGATTGTTCGTTCTAACAAGATTTCCAACGAGATTCTAATGAGTTCAATCTGTAACGTCGTTAGAAGTCTCGTTCGAACGAGATTTCATTCGAAAGAAATGTCGTTTGAACGAGATGTCAGGCGGGAACAGTTTTTGGCAGTTTTTTGCCCACTTCCCCACTTGGTTTTTAACCAACTTTTTCAGACTTTATTATGTGCGGGAATAACATTTTCCAATCTAACTTTTCCATTCTATTTTCATCTCTTAGAGAGAGTTTGAGAGCACCAATGTTTATGGAAAATGTTCAAGTTTTGAGTGCTAATTTTCAAGAAGAAATTCAATTATCACTCTAGTTTGTACACCCATATTGTTTATCCAAGTTCTTATATACATATCAATTGCTTGGAGTTTTGGCACCGGTTTTCTCTACCAAATTCAAGAAGAGAAGTTTCGGGTTTTGGTTCTACCTCCCACGAAGAAAGAAGAAGTGTTTCTCATATTGATTTACCCACACGGATAAAGGCTCCATGTTTGGGTAACGTTGACCATATAAAGTCCCATCGATGGATTCCGAGACCGCGGTGGTGTTCCGAGGTTATCCGCTAGGAAGAGGTGTCTACAAGAAGAAGCGTTGAGGCTTGAGAGGGATCGAGTCGTGCGTTGTAAGTCTATCTGTCTTGTAATTGTAATTCTGCATCTAGTGGATTTGTGGCTAGGGCCGTAAGAGGTTATTTCCCGTCTTGGGTTTTTCGTCGTACATCGCGGCGTAGTGTGATTGGTTTATTTTATCTTGCATAATTTATTTAGAACGCACGCGTAGGATTATTCAAGATAAAATTCGGTTTAAATTATCACACTCATTTAATTTGGGACTAAATTAAATATTGGCTAAAGTTTATTTAATTCAAGTCTTATGCTAAAATTTTGTTTCGCCTAATTTGCTAATATTGATAAATATGACTTAGGCAAATTCTAGGGCTTGGATTAATTAATTGGTTTAAGTGAATATATTAATTGATTATTTTGTACTTCACTTGGTGTAATTTTAATTTGTTTAAGAAAATTAAAATTTGTTGATTTTAATAGTTGAATCATCCCGTACGCTTCCGCATTTATATAAAAGTAAATTACAATATTTTTAATTGTGTTTAAAATTAATAATATTCGGGGCTCCAGATTTCAACAATACTTATCGAAATTATGTCCATTAATTATAACCTTAATAGCGCAAGCGAACCAGTTCTCCCCTCCATCAGAACCAGTTTGGATTACCTGAAATCCAAAAAATTTCTCCTTATTTTTATAAAATGCAAACCTATCCTAATTTGAATCCGATTTCAATTCCGATAAAAAAAGTACTTTTTATATAAATCAATATCAACCTTCTTAAATATTAAAATAATTAATTTTCAAAAATTTATTTTTATGCAAAATTTTAAATTCCTAACATATTTTTATGTTTTAAAAACATAGGGTGTTACAATATATACCTCTGTGAAATAGAGATGCCCCATTGGATGTTCGTTGAAAGTTTGTTCTAACGATCTAAACATCTCGTTCGAACGAACGCCTATTCTCAATCAAATAAACCAAAATAAAAAACCATTTTTCTTTCATTTTAAAAACTTTCCTTATATAAAGTGTTTATGCCTACATCAAAATAATATACATCCTCGGTCAACGTAGTGACGATTTTGACTCATTTGATCTTGGATTGTTGTTCGGTCAGAAACTTGTCTTCACTCTGAAGTACTTAAGAAGTACATGATGATCAAGATGTAACGAAAAGTGCCAAAATAAAAAATTATGAGCAATCATAAAACTTGCTCTTACAAAAATAGTTCCAAAATTAGGCACGATTTTAAAACGTGCCAAAGTGTGGCACGATTCATTAAACCATGCGCCTAAACAAAACAACCCTAACCTATTTCTCTCCTTTCTCTCGAATGCATCCAGCACATCCATCCTCCTCTCTCTCATTTGGGGTGACATAAACCCACAAATCTGCCACCTTTACAAACCTCAAACCTTTAATTTTGTTATCACCGACATTTCCCTGGGGCGAGGGCTACTCTTGATGAACTCAACGTCTTTAATTTTAGTATCACCGACATAGGGTTCCATCACGATGTTGAAATCGGGTAAAATAATATCAACGATCACCTCCTCGAGGCTGAACCCATAAATGTATGAAGCTTGTGAATGAAAATTATGTTATAGGTTTAAAGTTTTGGATTGTTATACGGATCATCTTGGTTAGAAGGATAGACCTATAGAGCGTGTGAGCATTTCAAATCCTTATCTGAAATCTTCAAATTCTACTAGTTTATTCAAGGATGTGAGGGATTTGGATAAAATTTTTTCCTCAATCATTGTACCAGGGAAAGGTATAATTAATTATTTCTAGATTGGTTTTGATTGAGAATCCATTTATCTTCCATCTTTTTCATTTATTGATCGAAAATTAGTATTTATAATATGTGTATGGTTTACAAGGATTGATTAGAGAAGGCAAAGCTCAATTCTCTATTGCCATAGATGTGGTAATCCTTTTTTACGTAATTTTGATATTTTAGAATAAGGTATGACTAAAGTGTAAGTATACTTAGATGTTATGTGCTAATTCTTCATTTTAGATGTTTTATTCAATTTCACTAGCCAGTATTATTATGTGCATTATTGATCTTTTTGGCTTTAGTAGATTTGATTGTGAAAGAAGCCGGTGTGATTGATATGAAATGATGTTGTGTAGTCTAATAATGTTGTTATAACCATTTATAATATGTGATCATTGTACTAACCATTTTCTTCAAGTTGTGTAATTTGAATCATAATGTAATTTGTATGGTTTGGCACTAAGAATCCTTTTGACATTATTAGTTTTTACTTGCATAGCAGATTTACATCAACTCATTAGTTTTAATATAAAGAGTAACTTAAGACTTTATTTTTTGAGTATGTTCTTGAAACTTCATTAGGAAGTCGTCGAGGTATATATAAACCCCATCTTCCATGTGAAAGCTTAACTCTAAAAAATAGTTATGTATGAGTGAGGTTTATTATATCAGATCTGGACTTCATCTACTTTATGGAGGTGTCATAGAATTTATTTTAATTTATCATCTATGTATTAACGTTTCCTATCTGATAGGATTTGAGGGGTCTTCTCGTAACGATGAGAGAAGAGAAAGAAAATCAAATTTTAAAAACTCAGTGGGCAAAAGAAGAATGAGAATTGGCTCTTTGAAAAAAAAAATTATATGTATCTACCAAGTTCAAGCATTGTCTCGAGAAAAAAAAAGTAGAATAAATGGTGATGGTCAATTTACATCTATATTAATTGAGGGTATTAGGCATTCCTCAGAGCTACGGGTTGTAGAAGAATTTTGACAAACATTGATATTGAATTAATTACTACCCAAAAAACACGATGGTTATCATATGATGTTGAGGAACTTCCATACTGAATTCCCTTACCCATTTTTTTAGGATGTTTTTATCTTTTACAAAGGTTATGGAGTTAATATTATAAATAAGGGGGGAAACTATATAGGTTATCATAACAATCTAAAATCTAATGCAATGCTTTTTAGCATTTAAAACTGAATATATGAATTATGACTTCTTGATCCCATATCCATTCCATGATGAATTTTCTATTATGGTTGGCAAACATGCAGTGGTTGTATTATAATGTGAATTTTTTCAAAGAAACGTGTCTTAATCCAAAATAACTTCCTTTTTTTAAGAGTATTGTTTCAATATTACATGATTGAGATACATTATGAAGGATTAAAATAACATTTAAGTGTTATATGCACCTTTAATAAACTTTCAGAATGATTTTTCAGGACTAAAATGTGCGAGGGCACAAATTTGAATGGATACATTATATATCATAATATTGTAGCATTCATATTCCATTGCATTTATGTAAATAACATAATGAATGATGGGTTCTTTTATAGTTCTAAAGCAGATCAAGTGAAGCCATGAACAATAATCCTTACATCACACTTTTGGGAACAGTAGATGAAGAGAAAAGGAAAGTATTAACGTGTTAAAGGTGATGTAGTTGATATTCATAATAATATTGTAATAAACTCTTTGATTTCCTTACTTGAATGAAGTTGGGTGTTGGTTCAGGTTTTAAATTGTTCAAGATCTTATGAAGATATATTATTGAGGTGTGAATGGGAATATTTTGATTTGAGGTAAAGGATTGCTTATTTTAAGAAGTTTTATTATTTTTCTAGACCTATTATCGGGGAATGCATTACACAATTGGGTTAAAGGAAAGGCATTGTTATTTGCAACTGGAGTTCTATGGTTTTTTTGCATTTGGAGTTCTATGATTGTTTTTGTCTATTTCAGATTTTCAGTTGCTTAAATGAATTTTTATTCAAGGGATAGTCGTGTTATGTTTGGAATGATGTTAAAATACTCTCTCTGTAAAAGAGAAGGTGTTTAAGAACTATTTAGTGAAACTATAAACCTTTATGTTCTTTACATACAACTAATAAAAAATGGTTGGGTTGAATGAATACATAACATGTAAACTATTACTCGTGATGATTGTAATTGTTATTTGTTTTGCATGTTTTATATTTACTTTATCATTATCTATTTTCTCTTACACCAACTTATCTATCATTGAGGTTAGTAATACTTTTAAAGAAAGGGCACTTAAGGACTCTATTGTGGATGGTTTAAATAAGGTTAGCTTGTTTTATTCTACCAAGGTAAACATGTACATTTTTCAATTTTACACTTTCTTACTGACAAATTATTTTATTTCCTGCGAGGTAAATAACTAAGGGTAGGAGGGTTGAGGACAATTACCAAAGTTGATCTTTAATTCGAAGGTAATATCTATTTTAGTTCCCTCTTTATTTGATTCTTAATATATATTTTAGTTCCATCTTTATATTATGCTCTTTGACATTAAAAATGACAACTATACGTAATTTTTAGGCTATAAATGGAATAAACATATATATATGAATCACACATGAGCATAATAAAATTATCACGGGACTCTCAGTTTGTGAATATGATGATAATTTGAAACTTTCAATACATGGGCTTGAAAATATGTCGTTAAATGGGGAAAATGTAAAACGAACCCGAACAGCCCCGTAAGAGGCACCAACACCTCACACGCTACCAATGTAACTCGTAGATACTGAATGTGTCCTCACGGGACTCCCTATTTGACAATATAATGATAATATATAAATATCTAGACTTAGGCTTGAAAACATATCATTAAAGGGAAAAAATGCAAAATAATCAATAAATGACCCAAAAAGAGCCATGAATATGTCGCACGGGACCCATGTCACTCATAAGAACAAACCGTGTCCTCATGGTACCCCTAGTTGAGAATATGACGATAATTTGCAAATATCAAGACTTAGACTTAAAACATTTTGTTAAAGGGAGAAAACCCAAAATATCCCTCGAATTGCCCAAAAAGAGTTACAAAAATCTCGTACGGGACTAATTTAACTTGTAAGAATTGACTGTTCACGGTACTCCCAGTTTTAGAATATGATGATAATATACAAATCTCTAAATGTAGTCTTGAAAACATGTTGTTAAAGGGAAAAAACCCAAAATAACCTCCAAACAGCTTGGAAAGAGACATGAATACCCCATACAGAACCATTGTAACTCATATAAATTGACCGTGTCCTCACGGGACTCCCATGTAATACCCCGTATTTGTGAAAGATTTTATTTTAATTATGGGATTTATTAATTTAAATGGTAAAGTTTATAATGAATTAGGATTTAAGTAAATAATTACTAACGTGATGGCAGTTAGTATATATAATGAGAATATTGTATAATTGTCGTGTGTGAAAATATGACAGTTACAACACACTTAGTTGGGACACGCGTGTGAGTCGTGTCGGGACTTAAAAGAGGAATTAAAATGTAATTTTATTTTTGGTTATTTGGATGGCTATTTTGAGTATACCACTGTGTCCGGAAGGGTCGAGATAGTCAGAAAAGTCTACACGGGGGGTTTAGTTTGGAGTCCGGGGCAACTTTACGCAAATTCGACATGCCGGAGGGGTATTTTTGTCTTTTGAAAAATTGGGATTAATTAATAGACAAAAATTGGAGAAATATATTTGCATGTATGTGGGAGGGTTAGGATAAATAACTGGTAAACCCAAGAGAGAGTCCAAGAGTAAGAACGACAAAATGTTCCTAGGAGTTCCAAGGCCAAACCCACTCAACTTTCACCAAAAGCATCATCAACGTGTAGATCGGGAAGAGAAATACAAATCTATACTAGTTTCAAGCTACGAATCAGACCTTCGTGAGAAGGCAAGTGTGTATCTTGCTTCATTTAGAGCATATAATGTCCATTTTAGATTAGTTGATGATTTATTCATGATATTATGAAATTTATGACTAAAATTGAGTACTAATCCATGATTGTGGTATAGGTTTTGCATGTAGTTGAATAACCATATATTGGGGACAAGAAATCCGGGTTTAATTGTGATTAATGGTGATTATATAAATTTATGGATTTTTGAAGATTTGAGGAATTAATCTAAATTCATGTTATAACTTTGAAGGGTTTGATGTTAAAAATGTGTTAGAAAGCATTATATTACTAGGGAGTATAGTTTAGAATAGTTAGATTTGAGTTAGGATAAGTTTTGGATGATTTGGGTGATGAAAAAGTTGGAAAGATGTAGTTTTTAAAGGACATGGACGAACTGCGATATTCTCGTTCAAACGAGAATTCCAACGACCCATATAATGAGAATTCAGAGAGCAGTTCGTTCAAAGTTTTGTTCAAACTACCTCGTTTAAATGAGATTCAAATGAAACTTCACTCCTTAATTCGTTCGAACAAGATTTTCCCCAGCTTCTAACAAGATTTCAAAAGTTCAAATTGTTTCCTGGACAAGTTAAAACCGTACAAGGTTGATTCGAATGAGAGAGAATGACCTACGCTATTCTTGAGTGACTTCATTACATATTTTAGTGGGGAGATGATTATGTAACAACTAAGGGAATATGTTGGAATAAGGGGGCCTATGGAATATTTACAATAGAGATATTAATCGTACGGATTGAATAACGTGAGTATTAGAGATAATACTACTACATATAAATTCGGGGATTTCGATTGTGTGAATATC
Organism: Sambucus nigra; assembly: GCA_949130495.1. Lineage (NCBI taxonomy): Eukaryota > Viridiplantae > Streptophyta > Magnoliopsida > Dipsacales > Adoxaceae > Sambucus > Sambucus nigra. The sequence goes on along the minus strand of OX422212.1, from coordinate 485,573,205 downwards.
TAATGACTATTATAGGTTATGTAAGTACCTATTGATTTAATTGTTGTGTGTATAACATACCTATTCTACTTGCCATCGGGTGGAGGTTGCGCGTTGTGGATGATCATATCTTGAGGAGAGTTTGAGGGGATTTTGATTCCTATCACTAGAGAATAGAACCTAGGTACGGGCTATCAGTGAAAACAATAGTGTTGACGGTCATATGGGTGTGTTGGAATGTGCGTAACCCATGGGCTTGGAACTATGTTCTCCTCCAATATATGTATTTGATTTAATGGTTCGCGAGAGATTGATCCTATAGTCCTTCATGCAATGAGCGATGCACTGGGATGTGATTGCAGAGTATGAATTTCATGAAGGGGGACTTAACCCAGGGGTGATGAAATAGTGTATATATATATATATATATATATATATATATATATATATATATATGTAGAGAGAGAGAGAGAGAGAGAGAGATAAATATATGTATACCTATTACTTATTCTACTCTTCGTGTTTAGTAGATATGGAATTAACGACATTTAAAAATATTCCTAGTGAAAAAAAAGGAATACCTATGAGAATAGTGGTTATGTATATGAATAACTATCCTTAAACATATGGTAATATGGGATGCAGATGATATGAGTAAACGCATGAGATATTAGTGTGATAATAGTCATCTTTGGGCTAGTTAGGCAGGGTATCACGACTAGGATGGGTTAAATATACGTGTTAGATGTGAGTATTAGACGAGAGGTGAGTATCCCAAGTGAGAGTACAAAATTTTAACACGTACACAATATGTGTTATTATTTTTATTTCAGCACTTGCTGATTTTTAAATTGTTTCAACTCAGGCTCTGACCTATTTATTGTAAATCTAATTTCTTTTGTCAAATTATTTTAGGTGCCCAGCCACATGGACACCAAGTATAGGAGTTTCATTCAATTGACGAGTTGTGGCTCCCGTGGAAGCTACTGGACTTGGTAGTAGATGCCTCCATGATTTTGGCTTCTCCATCTTGAGTTATTTACTTCAGTTAGGGCATGCCATCCCTTTTATTTATTCAGAAGTCAGAGATTATGGATTTATTTATTTACTCCTTTCAATTGTTGGCTTATTTTCTTAGTTTATTGTATTCGGTATGTAGGCTCCGATCACATTTATTATTTTCGTCATTTTATTTCTTATGAGATTAGTTGGATGGTGTATGTTTATTAATTGGTTAATTTGATTATTTGTTAATTAAAGATAAAATTTTGACATCAACCTTTTTAAATATTAGGTGGCTAGTGTTAATAATAAATTTTCGACAGTGATGCATATTCTGAACCAACTAGATATTCTGATTTAATTTAATAAAGGAACGATCATGCTATATTTAATTAGGTGGGGTGTCACATCCTAGTTTGAGAATATGATGATAATTTGAAAACCTCTAGAATTAGGCTTAAAAATAATATGTTAAAACAGCAAAATCCAAAATAACTGCCAAATATCTGGAGAAGAGTTATGAAAACCTCGCATAGGACGAATGTAACTCGTAGGGATTGAATGTTCCCTCATAATACTCTTGATTTGATAATATGCAAACCTCTAGACTTATTCTTGAAAATATGATGTTAAAGAGGAAAAATGCAAAACAGTGAAGAAATGATCCAAAAAAGACATGACCACCTCGCATGGGACCAATCTAACTCGTAGGAACTAATTTTGTCCTCACGGGACTCCCGGATTGAGAATATGATGATAATTTTCAAATCTTAAGACTTAGGCTTGAAAACATGTCGTTAAAGTGCGAAAATGCAAGCAACCCATGAACGACCTCTTAAGAGGACCAACACCTTGCAGATTACCAATGTAACTCATAAGAACTAACTATGTCCTCACAGGACACCCAATTTGAGAATATGATGAAAATATGAAAATTTATAGACATAGACTTGAAAACATGTCGTTAAAGGGTAAAAATACTAAACAATCAACAAACGACCCAGAAAGAGGCACGAATACTTCACATGGGACTAATGAAACATATATGAACTAATTGCATCCTCACGGGACTTTTTATTTGAGAATATGATGATAATTTACAAATCTTTAGACTTAGGCTTGAAGAGATGTTGTTAAAGGGAAAAAATGAAAAATAACCAACAGATAACCCATAAAGAGAAATTAACACCTTGCAATGAATGATTGTAAGGTGTTCGAGCTAGTTTTGTCCTTATCTGACTCTTGGCTTAATAAAATCACAAGTATATATAGGTATCACTTCTTTGAATTTTTTTTCCTTGAATATGATTTTTTAAAAGAGTATTTGATTACGGATATCCTCTGTTTTTTTGTATCTTCTATTTTTACATGATAATATTTCAGAATTAGCTTTTATCCACGTGGAACACATGAATAAGTCAGTGATTTACACCAATAAAACTTCTTATTTATTGTTGTTGTTCACAAACTGATTTAATTATATGATGTGTTATGGCCATGCAGGCTTTTGTAATATTATTGTTAAATTTTATGATAGTGCAGGCTTTTCTAATATTATTGTTAAATTGTATGGTCGTTCAGACTTTATATTAAAGCATGTTCTATATTAATAGGTTTCAAAATGTCCAGAAAACATAGGAAACTCTATCAATTTGTTTTTGGTATGTGAACTAAGACTTACAATATTTTGAAGTTTAATATGTACATCAGTTTATCACCAACAACTTTCCAAATTCACAATCTGTTGGTTCACCTAATTTGTTTGCAGATAATAAATATATTTTTTCCCTGCGAGAATTGTAATTTTTTGATTCGCCTAATTCATTTGTAAATAATAAATATATTTTTATTTCCTGAAAATTCCGACATGGTTTTATATCAGCCAAAGTCGTGTCAGATTTTCAAATATGAGTATAATTATGTCACAATCTAACATACTTTAGAACCACGCCAGAATCATGCAAAAAATTAAAATCTGGCATGGTTTGAAACCATGCCAATAGCGTACCAGATTCAATATCTAGAATGGTTTTAAATCGTTTAAAAAGCATGCTAGATTAATGTAATACCTCGCCCTAATGTTTCATTTAATTTTCCCGCATAAGTTGAAATGGAGTGAGAACCTTGGTACTTGGACAATTATGAGTGTGACTGTATTATGATCTATCTATTTGGAGGCTTGATGATAATTGCAGGAAATTTGTGGGTAAAAAAAATTGGAATTTGGAGAAATATAAATAAGGGGTCGTTAGAAGGAAGGAGTAGGCCATTCGAACTAGTTTTTAGGGTTGTTCGAAGAAAGGGATCAGAAGAGCTTCGAAGGAGACCCCGCTGTGTAACTTTCAAAGGTCATTAGCAGCCATGGATTGAAGAGATGCCCTTGTCATTTGAATGAGGCCCAATGTCATTTGAACGATGCATTTTGAAATTGTATTTATTAGATTTCCCTTGGGCACTATAACATTCTGGACAAATTGATTTGATGAGTTGTTGGGCTCTTGTGAGCTCAGAATAGGCAAAATAGGAATTTCAGGCTTTAGAGTGTTTTTATAAGGGTTATATGGGCTCATTTGAGGTTATTGGAGTTGGAAGAGGGGAGAGATAGAGAGAGTGGAAGGGGTGGTCTTCCTCCACCATTTTAGCCTTCTTACTCCCCCCCCCCCCCCCCCACCACCACAAACCACCATGCTACCACTATCCCTTTATCGAATATCCCCATATTGTTGAGTGAAGCTACGAATTTGTGGGAATTTGTTAGGGATTCTGAAAGATGGAGATGGAATCTTTCATGGAGGATTGAGGCCACCTTTGAAGATGGGGGTTTCTCCTCTTACACTAACATCCTACCACCATTTGGAGTCTTTAAAGGTGGAAAATCTATCCTTATTATTTACGACTCTATTTTCATTATTCGTAGTCTTGTTGTTAAGATTAGATAAGTAAAATGAACATGAATAAATGATGGAATAATACTAAACATTTTTATGGAATAAAAATGATGGAAAATGTTATTTTATTGGAAATAAGGATGAGTAAATATTTTAAAGTTTTGAGGTGTTAAAATTCGTATTTTATGAAAAATGTTTATGAATTAAAGTTTCTTACAAAAACGGAGAATTTAGGGAAAGTTGAAATTTGTTAAATTTAAAGAAATTAGAAATATCTTGATGTCTTGAAAAGAATAATTTTGAAAGTATTGTGAATTTATAGAATGAAATGTATGCTTAACCCATTTGATAGGATTTTAAGACTTAGCAATTTATCTTCTCATGCATATAAACTTGTAGTATTTCGATAATAAAGATCTGAACAAGTCTAAAGGAGGTTTCGTTGGGTTTAAACAAGATACAAGAAAAGTAAAACGTTATAATGCTCAAAGTGTGTGAAAAAAGGGGGTTAAAGGTGTGATAAATATAAGATCGTAAGGCTACATTATTGACAAAAAGGAAATGATATTTTCTTATAAAAGTAATCTTTAAGAGTAATTAGATTTCTTGAATAAAGAAATTTATAATTTGTAAATATGTTAGTAAAGGTGTTGGATAAGTGTTAATGGTTAAACATTAGGAAGTTGGTGTGTGTAACTTAATAATGTTTCGAAAGATTAACACTTATGACTTTGGAAAGAAAATAATGGAATAAGGAGGTTTCCAACTTGAGAAGAATGATACTCCAAATTTCAATGACATTTTTATCATGTCTGATATCTTATAGTTATATATGTCGTGCACCGCTACATTTGGCACGTCACTTCACGATATCATATGACGGCCTCTATCCCAATTCCAGGAATCATGCATTAATTATCTCCATCATGTGTTCCACATCTACCTCAACGACTTCACGATTCCATGATTTTAGGGACTTAATGCAAGTGGAACGCAAGAGAAGTCAAAACAGTGAAGGAAGGAAAGATATGGAAGTTTGAGGGCATCTTGTTAATTTAATAGTGATCACCCAAAGGTCTGGTCAATAGTAAAGTTCAAGAGCTCTCCGCAACAAAGATATTGGAAGAAATGACACCTCAATCTGAGCTACGGTGAAGAAGTTATGGTCCGTTGAAAATGGAGAATGTGGGTACCCGAAATCAGAATGATGGGCCTGGACGAGTAGCCCAATTGTGGAGGCCCAAAGTCCAAACCCTCCATGTCTTAACCGATTATTATTTAGTCTCTTCCCATGTTCCCATTAAAAGAGGTTCTAGGAAGAGAGGGAAAACGTGGGGCAGTCCAACACCCCCACTTACTGGAATAAACATGTATATAATAAACCCTAGGTCCGGGGTAAGGGACCCATTGCATTCTCTGTAATCACTCTTCGAGATACACAGTAATAATACTGACTGCACCACCATGGACGTAGGTATATCTTTGCTGAATCACGTACATCCTTTGCTATGTGATTGTCATTTTTCATTCCTTATTCTTGCTTGGTGATTGATTTTCTCTTATCTATTTGTGTGGCATAATAATTGTCACCACAATTGGTGTCGTCTATGGGAAATGTTTATCTTCCATGAGAAAGCCCACACCAAAAAAGGAGTTCAAAATGTCTGGTCACAGTAGCAATGCTCCCTAGGTAGGGGATATTCAAGAACCACCTATTCCTCACAGGATTAGATCTGAAGTTCGACGTTCAGATCAGAGGGCTCGCTTAGAAAGTCCTGCTTCAGAAGAAAGCCAAGAACCAGCGAGGTCCATGCAGATATCCAGACTGATTGATGCATATGAGGCAAGGCTCCATGAGCAAAGGGAGTCTTCTCACAGACAAAAGGCTGAGAATGCTCGCCTGAAAAGAAGATTAAAGAGGCTGGAGAAAGAGCTCCATAATGATACCAGGAGACGTCTGTACCGCACTCCTAGCCCTCAGGAGAGCAAGTCTCACAGCCGAGGAAGGAGACCCAAGCGAGGATCCCAAAAGGTGGAGGGAGACAAGTCAGAGGACGACCTATGCGAGCAGCTGTGAAAAGCTCGCCGTTACCAGAGCCCTACTCGCAGCAACGAGAACATATGGAATCTAGTTCGAAGGGAGATGGACCAACATCCCGCCCGTTACGGTACCAGATCGACCCAAGAAATCGCTAGGTGAGCTCTCAAAACTCAGATAAAATCTACTTTCTCGAGGGAATTTGAAGAAGAAGAAGAAGAAGCCCCCAATAAGTTTTCCATTCCAAAGTTCAAAATTTATGACAGTAAGACTGATCCCATTGATCACGTCAGGCAGTATCGGCAGGCCATGACCCTCTAGAACTACCGAGACGCACTAGTGTGCCGAATTTTCCCCTCGAGCCTGCATGTCATGGCGTAGAAATGGTTCGAAAGGCTCCCCCATCGATCCACCAGGAGTTTCAAATCCTTGGTCGAGCTCTTTACGACCCGATTCATTACTAGTATCTCCCATCCTAAAAGGATGGATGCTTTGCTGATAATGAAGAAAACACCTCAAGAGACCCTCCGAGACTACTCGAAGAGGTACTGGGAGTTATTCAATGAGGTCGAGGACTGCTCGGAGCAAGTGGTAGTGGCCTCTTTCAAAATTGGGCTACCCAACTCTTCCCTTCTATACCAGTCCCTGATGAAGAAGGAGGCTATGACTATTGACGACCTAATGGTTCGCATCGAGAAGTATGCCAAGGTGGAAGATGTCACCCGCATCAGCACAGGGGAAAACGGTCGAGCTAAACTCACTACCAAGGGCAGTGACAAAACTGAGAAGCAGAAGAAAGGAGGAAAAAATGGGGGCTAAAATGGCTCCAAAAACGGAGGAAACAATGACGTGTCAAAAGCATTTCAGGCGGTCAACACCATCTTCAAAGAACTAATTTACAAAATTCTCACAAAAATCAAAGACGAGCCATTTATCAAGTGGCCCAAGAAGATGGGAGGAGATCCCTCAAAGAGGAACAATGCGCTGAGATGCACTTTCACAAAGAGGGAGGACATAAGACTGAGCATTGCAAAGATAATAAGTCCCACCTCGAAGAGCTAGCCCAATCCGAGCATTTGAACGAGTTTGTGGAGAAGAAGGCAGAGAAAGCGGCTGCCAATAGAGAGGCGAGACCTATCAACGTGCTCGAAGATGATGCTGGACATATGGTTAACGGTAATTTATGGGGCATCTGATACCAAGAAAATCCAAGGAAATTCAGTTCGAATGGAGATGAAGAAGCTTACAATGGTGATGCACGCTTTTCAGATCGATCCAGCAAACTCACAGTCAGGAAAGCATCGACGAGCAGATGACATCAACTATAATAAGCATATTTTTTCACAGATGAAGATCTAGTGGGATTAAGAACCCCACATCATGATGATTTGATCATTACCCTCAAGATAGCTAACTTTGACGTCGATAAGTTGCTTGTCGACTAAGGAAGCTTGTCTGAGGTAATGTATCTCGACCTATTCAGAAAATTAAAGTTAAGCGTCGCTGTAAGGCCCTAAAACATGATTAGGAAGGTTAATTACATGATTAATTATAACTTAGGAGTTATAAGTTATAGATTGGTTATGTGTTTTAAACATGTTAATTATCATGTTTAGGGGATGCATGCTCATGTGATATATGTGTTGTTTACATTAGGTTTTAATTGAGCTTTTGATCGGGGATACCATGTTTAGAACATATGATTAGTTATGTGATTAATGCATCATAAATTATGTTTTTAATGAATTATTATGTTTATAAAAGTAAATAAGGGTGTTGATACGAAATTGGCAATGTTTGGTTGCCAAATGTGAAAGTTTTGAAATTTTCGGTAAATTGCTACTTTCCTGTTGGAAGCCCAAATTAGGCATATTAGTTTATGATTTTGGGAAAACATAAATTATGAAAGTTGTAGATATATGAATTAATATTATAGCACAACAAACGGTGGGTTAAACAGAGGCTCATACAAGGAGTTATAGTGAAAGTACGAAACAAGGGCAAATATGTCCATTCCTTAAGTGACAATTGTCTTATTAGCACACCATGTGCTATTTTTTTATTGGTTAGAGGGTGGGTGATGGTTTGGCCGATTTAAACTTCATAAAACATCCCCTTTGTTCATAAAATGCAGCCATGAACAAGAGTTTTGCCTAAAGAGAGAGAAAGAGAAGAAAGTTAAGGAAGAAATCTTTGAAATTTTTTCTATAAATCAAGGAATCCTCGTAAGGTAATTACATATTTATCAAAGTTGTTCACATGGATGAGTTATATACTTATCATGTTTTTATTTTTCATTTGGATATATATTTTAATGATACCCATATTTCTGAATTGTGTTGGAACAAGGATGGGTTAAGAACATAAGTTAGAACTAGAGCTAGGATCGTAAATGCATACTTTAAAGTCCGAAATTTATATCATCTTTTCGTAAAGCATTTTGATTTAGAAAATTCATGATTATGATGTATATTTCTTATAAAACATGTTTATTATATGTTTCCATGAATTATACTCAAGGTCAAGGTTATGTATGCTTAAAAATGTTCAGTTTTGCCTTAATGTTATATTTTGACCTAGTTATACTAAAAATAGTATAAATCATTGAATCCTTGTTGGAATTGAGTGATTCAAGTTGGAGAGTAAAATATACTCATTCATGTATAACATATCCGAAAATTATATAAAAATACCAAGTAATGAACCCTTGGTGATAGTTTGAAGTCCTGGTTTAACATCTGCTCTAAAGGAGCAAGAATGCATACCAGGTGTTTGACGTTTTGCTCGACATAGAAAATGAGCCCTAAAAATTATGAAACATTAAATTTGTATTATTCAATGTGTTTAATGATATTGGGTGGAATATCATGGAAATTTATGCTGTAAAAAAATTATGAGAATTTCATGAAGTTGAAGTTGTGTTGTTGTTTTTCTTGAGAAATGATTTGGAAAAGGCTCTAATAAAATGGGCATAACTTTGTCTAGCAAATTCGTAATTAAATTCTGTAAATTGTGTTAGAACCCTAACTTATTGGGTGTTATAGAAATGTGAAGTTTCATATTTAATTCCTCTTTAGTTATTTCTGATTGACCAAATGATGTGATGTATTACTGGGTTTGATGTTAATCGGTGTATTCAAATACTAACGACATTGACTAGTTAGGTGGGGAAGCAGCTAATACTACCATACCAAGGAAGTAGTTGGTATTAATCTTAGCACTAAATCCAAGGTGAGTTACCTTCCTTATGAAATATAAATGCTTATAATTTCATATGGAAATGTGTAGTTAAACACATGTGTTAAAATGTTTATGGGAGTGATGTTGTATTTATGAAACATATGCATATGATTAAAAATGTTAAGAGATGTTATATAATGATATGGACTAGTGAGTCATTTATCTAATGTTAAATAATGTGGTGGGTCCTACGGGATGTGGTGGTCCTGTTAATCCAACTTAAAGGTTTGTGTACTCGAGCCTAATAAAGGGACGTGGTGGTCCCTAATAACTGTGGTGGGTTAATTGGACTGTTGCGGGTCCAGGCTTGCGAGAGTTTCACAATTACTGTTGGGTTATAGCATTAGAAAAAAATAAAAATGGTTATTAAAATTGGTTATATGTGTGGTATGTGGTCATTCACTAGGCCTTTATAGCTTACACTCCTGTAATGTTTTGTTTCAGGTATGCTTATAATTTGGAGTTCACTGCCAAGTTAGGACCTTAAAACGGGGGAGTGATGGATATTTAGTATGGTTTGAATATCAGGATTTCTTTTGTGTAATTATTAAACTAAGAATCTGGGTTATGTAAAGTTATGTAGTACTTATTATTTATAAGTAAAGGCAGTTATGTTTTCATCTACACATACCTTTCGAAAAAAAAAATATTCTTATGCTATTTTTCCTTAGAGATTTAAATTAAAGCATTATTTAAGCTAGTTTATCTCTAATTAAAAGGATAAGTTTAACAAAATTAAGTCGGGGCACGACAACTTGGTATCAGAGCGTGGTTATTTGGTTCTGGATAGGGTGTGAGGGTCTAGGTTGGCAGTGAACACTAGAAAGTGAGTTTGTTATGCACCTGGATTTTGACTAACAATGTTAATATTAAACTACTGTTATTATATTTTATTTAAGTTAATTATATTGCAGTGAGTGATGGATCCACAAGAGCCGCATGATAGAGCAGAGGGTGAGGCATCCTATGTACCTAATAGTCAGCAAGGACATAGACCTATTGATGTGGATGAACCAGAGGTGTAACAACAACCTGTTGATGATGTGGGAAGAATATTACGTGTTGTGGCACAACTTATGGAACAAGCAAGAGGTGGAGAACATGTTGGGGATAGGGACAAATTACATGCGAGGTTCATGAAGTTAAATATGCCAGCATTTACTGGGACTACGGATCCGTTAATGGCAGAGGGATGGATTCGAAAAATGGAAACAATATTCAAGGTGATGGAAGTGCGAGATGAACAAAAGGTTTTGTTGCAACCTTTCGATTGAAGAATGATGCAAAGTTATGGCGGGATGCTACAGAGAGGTTACTTACTATGATTGGGGGAGTAGTGCCAACAAATCCTCCACCAATTACATGGGAGAGGTTTGTGAAGGTGTTCTTTGTAAAATATTTCCCAAGGCTTTATAGGAAAGAGAAAGAGGAAGAATTTATCACGTTGAAACAGGTGAACCGAAGAGTGGCAGAGTATGAAGCTTTATTTATATCCTTATCTAGATTTGCACCTGACTTGGTGAGGATGGAAGAAAGTAAATGTGATCGGTTTCAAACCGGGCTGGGTGTAGAGATAAAAAGTATGGTTTCTAATATGAAGATTATAGATTATGTGGACTTGGTTGATAGGGCCATGGTGTCAGAAAAGTCAATGAAAGAAATGAAAGCTTAACACTCGAAGAAAGGTAGACATGATGTTATAAGATCATATGGATGGGAGACGGGAACCTCAACTCAGAGTGTAGCACGAGGAGTACCTAAGGGACAAGAATTTAAAAATAATAGAAGTGCACATGGAAGATTTCAATCTCGAGGTGGAAGGACTGGGATGAATCGGTCAGAAAATGCATCTCTGTTGGTGCCGAGGGCCATATTTTGGTATAGATGTGGTGGTCAAGGTCACATGTCTTGAGAGTGTACAATAGATGAGACGACACCTTTATGTTTCCATTGTCATCAACTGGGGCACTTATGCAAGAATTGTCCAGCGATGGGAGCTACAACGTCAGTTGGGAGTGTGGCAGTAGTAGGTAGGAGTTCTACACAGAATGTACCCAAGGGAGGTAGAGGAGGTATATCGCAAAGTCAAGGCCAAGGCAGAGTGTTTGCACTGACGCAACAAGATGCATAAGCTATGCCTAAAGTAGTGACAGGTACACTTCCTATTGGTGATAAAGATGCTTATGTGTTGATAGATCCTGGTTCTACACATTATTTTGTGTATTTGCTTTATTTGTTGCATCTTAATAAACCATTATCATCATTAGATTCTGGTTTAGCTATTGTTACTCCAGTGGGTGGGTTGGTTTTTATTGAGAGGGTATATAGGGAGTGTGTGGTGAGAGTGGGTGAAAAAGAATTACTAGTTGACTTGTTACCTCTCGATATGCGCGACTTTAATGTAATACTGGGTATGGATTGGTTAGCCTCATATCATGTATGTTTGGATTGATTTAAAAAGGAGGTAGTGTTTCGATTACTGGATGAACCTGAATTGAAATTTATTGGGGAACGAAATGTCACTCCAATATGTTTGATCTCTTCTACAAAATGTTATGAACTGCTAAGGAAAGGATGTGAGGGTTATCTTGCTCATGTAGTGGACACACGACAAGAGGCTGGGAAACTATCAGATATACCAGTAGTAAATGAGTTTGCAGATATCTTCCCAGAAGAACTCCCAGGGTTAGCACCAGATTGTGAGGTGGAATTTTCGATTGAGTTGGTACCAGGAACTGAACCAATATCTATTGCACCATATCATATGGCACCTGCAGAATTAATAGAGCTAAAGATACAGTTACAAGATTTGTTAGATCGTGGTTTTATAAGGCCTAGTGTATCACCGTGGGGAGCCCCAATATGGTTTGTGAATAAGAAAGATGGAACCATGAGGTTGTGCATCGATTATCGTCAATTAAATAAGGTGACTATCCGTAACAAATACCCACTACCCCGCATTGATGACTTGTTCGATCAGTTGCAAGGAGCCAAAGTGTTTTCCAAGATCGATCTCAGATCCGGATATCATTAATTGAAAGTAAGAGATTGTGACATTTCTAAAACTTCTTTTCGTTCCAGGTATGGACATTATGAATTTCTTGTCATGCCACATATGGGTTAACAAATGCACCGGCCGTATTTATGGATTTGATGAACCGTATATTTCACCCATACGTGGATTCTTTTGTCATTGCCTTCATTGATGATATTTTGATATATTCTCATAGTAGGGATGAGCACGAACACCACCTGCGTATTATTTTACAGACCTTGCGAGAGAAGCAGTTGTATGCTAAATTTTCTTAATGTGAATTTTGGCTAGACAGGGTAGTATTTTTGTGGCATGTTATTTCTGCTGATGGTATTTGTGTTGATCCCAAGAAGGTTGAAGCAGTAATGAATTGGGAAAGACCAACTAGTGTGACAGAGGCGCGTAGCTTTTTGGGATTGGCGAGCTATTACAGGAGGTTTATACCAGGGTTTTCTTCTATTGAATTGCCATTAACTAAGCTTACCAGAAAGGAGAACAAGTTTGTGTGGAGTGGCGATTGTGATAAAAGCTTTGAAAATTTAAAGGGTAAGTTGACATCAACTCCAGTATTGACTATCCCAACGGATACAGAAGGTTTAGTTATTTATAGTGATGCCTCGTATCAAGGACTCGGTTGTGTGTTAATGCAAAATGGAAAGGTAATTTCTTTTTCTTCTCGACAGTTAAAGATACTTGAATGCAACTACCCTACACACGATCTTGAGTTGGCTGCAGTAGTTTTTGCATTAAAAATCTGGAGACACTACTTATATGGTGTTAGTTGTGAAATTTTTACTGACCATCAAAGCTTAAAATACTTGTTTACACAAAAAGACTTGAACTTGAGGCAAAGAAGGTGGATGGAACTTGTAAAAGATTTTGATTGCACGATACATCACCATCCAGGTAAAGCTAATGTTGTTGCTGATGCTTTGAGTAAAAAATCTCCAGGCATAGTATCTTGTATTTATTGTATTCGAGTTGACCTGCTGAGAGAGTTAGATTTAATGGGGGTGGAATTAACTTTGAATGAGTCTTATGGAATAGTGGCACATTTAAATTTTAGACCCATGTCGATAGACTGGATAAAACAAGCACAATCAGGAGATACAGAATTGGAGAATGTTAGAGATAATATGAAAAAGGGTAAAGCAAATGAATTTTCTATTCGGGATGATGACATTGTTATGTACGGAAACCGTTTGTGTGTACCTAATGTGCCTGATTTAAGAAGAACAATTTTAGAGGAAGCCAACTGTTCTTTATATGCTATGCATCCAGGGAGCACAAAACTGTATAGAGATTTGAAACAATGTTATTGGTGGCCGGGAATGAAACACGACATTGCTGATTTTGTTGCTAGATGTCTAGTTTGCCAACAGGTGAAGGTGGAGCATCAGAAGCCAAGTGATTTACTATAGCCCTTACCTATTCCTGAGTGGAAATGGGAGCATGTTACTAAATATTTTGTTATAGGTTTACCAAAATCATCACGAGGGTTTAATTCTATTTGGGTTGTCGTTGATAGGTTGACTAAGTCTTCACATTTTCTTCCGGTTAAAACTACTTACTCCATGGATAAATATGCCAAATTATATATGGATGAGATTATAAGATTGCATGGTGCACCTGTTTCTATTATTTCTAATCGAGATCCTAAGTTTACTTCTCACTTTTGGCCTAGTTTACAACAAGATTTGGGGACTAAATTGAAATTTAGTACAGCTTTTCATCCTCAAACTGATGGGCAGTGAGAAAGAACGATCCAAACACTTGAAGACATGTTATGAATCTGTGTGTTGGAGTTCAAGGGGAGTTGGGATGAACACTTGCCACTAATAGAGTTTGCTTATAATAATAGCTATCATTCGAGTATTAATATAGCTCCTTATGAAGCTTTGTATGGAAGAAAATGCAGAACTCCAATGTGTTGGACTGAAGTAGGAGAACGAAAACTTCTTGGGCCAGAAATTGTACAACAAACTACTGAAAAGATCAATGTTATCCATAATCACTTAAAGGTGGCGCAAAGTAGACAGAAAAGTTATGCAGACAACCGAAGGAAAGAATTAAAATTTGAGGAAGGTGATCGAGTATTCCTACGTGTTTCTCCTTGGAGAGGAGTTATGAGATTCGGGAAGAAGGGAAAGTTAAGTCCCAGGTACATTGGCCCTTATGAGATAGTGAAACGGGTTGGAGCTGTAGCTTATAAACTGGTGTTACCACCAGAATTTTCCCGGATACACGATGTTTTTCATATATCCATGTTACGTAAGTACGTGCCAGATCCTTCACATGTGTTTATCTCACAACCGATAGAGCTTCAAGATGACTTAACCTATGTGGAGGAACCAATTGCTATTGTAGATCGAAAGGAGCAAGTGTTACGTAGTAAAACCATTTCACTAGTTAAAGTGATGTGGAGATATTGGAATGTGGATTATGGCACTTGGGAAGGGGAGGATAACATGAAGAAGCAATATCCTCATCTATTTGGTAGTTTCTTATGCGTTAAATTTCGAAGACAAAATTTTTATAACAGGGGTAGAATTGTAAGGCCCTAAAACATGATTAGGAAAGTTAATTAGGTGATTAATTATAACTTAGGAGTTATAAGTTATAGATTGGTTATGTGTGTTAAACATGTTAATTATCATGTTTAGGGGATGCATGCTCATGTGATATATGTGTAGTTTACATTAGGTCTTAATTGAGCTTTTGATCAGGGATACCATGTTTAGAACTGGTGATTAGTTATTCGATTAATGAATCATACGGTGGGTTATGAAAGTTGTATATATATGAATTAATATTATAACACAGCATACGGTGGGTTAAACGGAGACTCGTACAAGATGTTATTGCGAAAGTACGAAACAAGGGCAAATATGTCCATTCCTTAAGTGACAATTGTCTTATTAGCACACCATGTGCTATTTTTTGATTTGTTAGAGGGTGGGTGATGGTTTGGCAGACTTAAACTTCATAAAACATCCCCTTTGTTCAGCAAATGCAGCCATGAACAAGAGTTTTGCCTAAAGAGAGAGAAAGAGAAGAAAGTTAAGGAAGAAATCTTTGAAATTTTTTCTATAAATCAAGGAATCCTCGTAAGGTAATTACATCTTTATCAAAGTTGGTCACATGGATGAGTTCTATACTTATCATGTTTTTATTTTTAATTTGGATATATATTTTAATGATACCCATATTGCTGAATTGTGTTGAAACAAGGATGGGTTAAGAACATATGTTAGAACTGGAGCTAGGATCGTAAATGCATACTTTAAAGTCCTAAATTTACATCATCTTTTCGTAAAGAATTTTGATTTAGAAAATTCATGATTATGATGTATATTTCTGCTAAAACATGTTTATTATATGTTTCCATGAATTATACTCAAGGTCAAGGTTATGTATGCCTAAAAATGTTAAGTTTTGCCTTAATGTTGTATTTTGACCTAGTTATGCTAAAAATGGAATAAATCATGGAATACTTATTGGAATTGAGTTATTCAAGTTGGAGAGTAACATATACTCATTCATGTATAACATATCCGAAAATGATATAAAAATACCAAAGGAATGAACCCTTGGTGATAGTTTGAAGTCTTGGTTTAAAATATGCCCTAAAGGAGCAAGAATGCATACCAGGTGTTTGACGTTTTGCTCGACATAGAAAATGAGCCCTATAAATTATGAAACATGAAATTTGTATTATTTAATGTGTTTACTGATATTGGGTGGAATATCATGGAAAGTTATGTTGTACAAAAATTATGAGAATTTCATGAAGTTGAAGTTGTGT
Source organism: Sambucus nigra (assembly GCA_949130495.1). Taxonomy (NCBI): domain Eukaryota; kingdom Viridiplantae; phylum Streptophyta; class Magnoliopsida; order Dipsacales; family Adoxaceae; genus Sambucus; species Sambucus nigra. Next base: position 485,557,219 of record OX422212.1, on the reverse strand, counting down.
TGTTGTTTTTCTTGAGAAATGATTTGGAAAAGGCTGTAATAAAATGGGCATAACTTTGGCTAGCAAATTCGTAATTAAATTCTGTAAATTGGGTTAGAACAATAATTTATTGGGTGTTATAGAAATGTGAAGTTTCATATTTAATTCCTCTTTAGTTATTTCTAATTGACCAAATGATGTGATGTATTACTGGGTTTGATGTTAATCGGTGTATTCAAATTCTAACGACATTGACTTGTTAGGTGGGGAAGCAGCTAATACTACCATACAAAGGAAGTAGTTGGTATTAATCTTAGAACTAAATCCAAGGTGAGTGACCTTCCTTATGAAATATAAATGCTTATAATTTCATATGGAAATGTGTAGTTAAACATATGTGTTAAAATGTTTATGGGAGTGATGTTGTATTTATGAAACATATGCATATGATTAAAAATGTTAAGAGATGTTATAAAATGATATGGACTAGTGAGTCCTTTATCTAATGTTAAGGACTGTGGTGGGTCCTATGGGATGTGGTGGTCCTGTTAATCCAACTTAAAGGTTTGTGTACTCGGGCCAAATAAAGGGATGTGGTGGTCCCCAATAACTGTGGTGGGTTAATTGGAATGTGGCGGGTCCAGGCTTGCGAGAGTTTCACAATTCCTGTTGGGTTATAGCATTAGAACAAAATAAAATTGGTTATTAAAATTGGTTATATGTGTGGTATGTGGTCATTCACTAAGCCTTTATAGCTTACACTCCTGTAATGTTTTGTTTTAGGTATGCTTATAATTTGGAGTTCACTGCCAAGTTAGGACCTTAAAACGGGGGAGTGACGGATATTTAGTATGGCTTGAATATCAGGATTTCTTTAGTGTAATTATTAAACTAAGGATATTTGTTATGTAAAGTTATGTAGTACTTATTAGTTATAAGTAAAGGCAGTTATGTTTTCATCTACACATACCTTTCGGAAAAAAAAATCTTGTGCTATTTTTCCTTAGAGATTTAAATTAAAGCATTATTTAAGCCAGTTTATCTCTAATTAAAAGGATTTGTTTAACAAAATTATGTCGGGGCACGACAGTCGTCGACCTAAAGGAAGCTAATGTCCCTTTAGTTGGCTTCGCTAGAAAAATAAGTATACCCCTGGGAAAGATTGTACTGCCAGTACGCGCGGGAAACGTCTCCAAGATGATTGAGTTTTTGGTGGTTGACATCGACTCGCCATACCAAGCGATCCTCGGCAGGGGATGGCTACATACGATGAATGAAGTCTCCTCGACCTACCATAAAAAACTCAAGTATGTAACCGAGCGAGGAGTAATGGAGATCCACGACGATCAAGCAATGGCAAGAAGGTGCTTTATATCAGCCATCCGACCAAGGCCAGAGAAGAAGGCCGATCAGCCCAGCGAGAAAGTTGAAGAACAAGAAGGTCTGACACCTTCTAAATAGCAATTAAAGTACGTAAGACCTTGAGTAGAGGAGACCAGGGTCCTCCCCTCTGAACGGGTCGTCGAAGACCTGGTAGAGGTTGCAGTTGCAGATAAAGACAGCAACAGAGTTTTCTTGATTGGAGCCTCTCTCACTGACCAGGAACAGAAGGAATTAACAACTCTGTTGAGACGCAACGTAGATGTTTTCGGGTGGGAACCATATGAGCTTCCTGTAATTGATCCTAGCATGGTTTGTCATCAGCTGCATGTTGATTCCACCTTCAAACTAATAACGCAGAAGGCACAGTGAGCTGCACCCGAGAAGGCAAAAGCCGGGGAAAAAGAAGTAGAAAAATTGCTGGATGCAAGATCCATACGGGAGGTACAATTCCCCAAATGGTTATCCAACCAGTAGTAGTTCCAAATAGTAGCGGGAAGTGGAGAGTCTGCATCGAATTCACCGACGTCAATAGAGCATGCCCTAAGGACAGTTTCCCCCTCCCAAAAATTGATCAACTAGTAGACACTACTACAGCTCACGAGAGAATGAGTTTCCTGGACACATACTCCGGGTATCATCAGATCCCTATGTATGCCCCAGACGAGGACAAAACATCATTCATTGCCACAGTTGGATTATACTGCTACAAGGTCATGCCTTTCGGGCTAAAAAATGCAGGGGCAACCTACCAGCGGCTGGTCACCAAGATGTTCAAGGGTCAAATGGGAGACACCACGGAGGTCTACATCGATGATATGCTCGTTAAAACAAGAAGAAAGAAAACCACCTCTCAGACCTGTCAAACACCTTCGAAATCCTCAGGACATACCGAATGAAACTTAATGTGAGCAAGTATTTTTCGAAAAATTTCTTGGGTACTTGGTCAGTAAGAGAGGTATAGAGGATAAACCAGACCAGATCGATGCAATAAATAGGGTACAACCTCTCGAACAACCCGGGACGTGCAGAAGCTCACTGGTATGCTCGCTGCCTTAAATCTCTTTATCTCTAAATCCTCCGAGAAGTACAAGCCTTTCTTCCATCTTCTAAAGGGGAACAAAATGGTAGAATGGAACCCATATTGCTCGCAGACATTGGATGAGCTCAAGGCTTACTTAAGCTCCCCACCACTGCTCGTCATACCACAACAAATAGATTCTTTGTACCTATACCTCTACATTTCCAACCACACTGTCAGCTCCGCATTAATGTGCGAAATTGTAAGGATCCAGCACCCCATTTACTATGCAAGCAAAATCCTACTTGAGGCCGAGCTGAGGTACCTACCACTGGAGAAGCTCGCTTTTGCACTAGTAGTGGCTTCAAGAAAGCTGAAGAACTATTTCTAAGTCCATACTATCATCGTCCTTACGTTGCACCCCCTTAAAGAAATCCTGAGGAAGGCAGACTTATCAGACTGTCTAAATGGTCAGTCGAGCTCGGAAGATTTGATATCTAATTTTAACCAAGGAACGCAATCATGGGGCAGGTCCTTGATGATTTCATAGCCGAATTCATAGGCGAACATCCTTGCGACTAACCACAGCCAGCAATCCAAAAAGGAATCCACACGACGGAGGGAATCTAGAAATTATTCATTGATGGAGCCTCCAATTCAATGGGGGTAGGAGAAGGCATCGTACATATCACTTCAAAAAATGCGATCCTCGAGCAGGGAATTAGGCTTGGATTTGAAGCCTCCAATAATGAAGCAGAATATGAGGCCCTGATAGCCAGCCTCTAGAAAGCACACGCTTTGGGGGCAAAGCAGTTGCAGGTGTTTGGCGACTCACAGTTAGTCTCCAATCAGATCAGCGGGGACTATAATGCAAAAGATGAAAGGATGGAAGCCTACCTCACCTTGGCAAAGAGGCTATTGGCTAACTTTGAGGAAGTTAATGTCCAACAGTTCCCCAGGGAACAGAACAGCCATGCTGATGCCCTAGCAGACCTAAGCTCAACAATCGATTTCGACTTAAAAAGAACAATCCCCATCGATTTCCTCGCTCATCCTAGCATTAACCGTAATGACAAATTACCAAGCGTGGAGAAGGTGCTCCGAATTGAGTACCCACTAAGGAACTATTTAAGGATGGCACGCTTCCAGATGATAAGAAGACTGCTCACATGATAAGAGTCAAAGTTGCTCGCTTTCACTTATCTCCTGAGGGAAAGCTATACAAGAGATCATTTTTCGGTCCCTACCATTAATGTGTTCACCCAAAGGATGTCGAGCAAGTTCTACATGAGCTTCATGAAGGAATCCATGGAAGCCATATTGGAGTAAGATCTCTGGCTTTCCAAGCAGTAAAGGAGGGTTATTGGTGGCCATATATGCAAATGGACTCTGCGGCATATGTCCACAAGTGCCTGAAATACCAGCTTCATGCTCCTATGGTCCACCAACCTGCTAGCGACCTAAAATCATTGTCCAGCTCATGGTCGTTCGCCCGGTGGGGGATGAACATTGTAGGACCACTTCCTACCGCCACTGGCAATCGCAAGTATCAGTTGGTCGCGACTAAATACTTCACCAAATGGATTGAGGTGGAACCACTAGCAAACATCCGAGATGCATATATGATAAGGTTCATATGGAGAAGTATAATCACCCATTTTGGCATCTCTAGAACCATCATCGTAGACAATGGAATGCAGTTCGAGAGCGGCTTTTTTCAGAGTTTCTGTAACGAAGATGGAATCAAACACCATTTCATCTCGGTGGCCTATCCTCAGAGCAATGGCCAAGTCGAGGCTTCCAACAAAACTGTGATCAAAGGATTAAACAAGCGATTAGAGCGAGACATAGGCTCATGGGTAAATGAATTATCACATATTCTATGGGCTTACCGAACCATTCCACGATGAGCAACAGGGGAAACCCCATTTTCGCTGACATATGGAATGGAAGCAGTCATCCCATTAGAAGCAGGCTTGCCAACAATGAAGTCCAGCTTTATCGACTAGGGCCATAATGATGCAGCATTGCTCGCTGAGCTCGACCTAGTCGACGAGCGCCGAGAGCTAGCCCTAGTAAAACTAGCGAGCTATCAGCAACAGCTCGCAAGGCATTATAACAAGAGGGTTAACCCAAGGGCATTCCGAGTTGGGTACTATGTCCTAAGGAAAGTTCTGGGCAGCGCAGTGAAACCATCAGACGACAAGCTAGGGCCAAACTGAGAAGGACCATTCAAGATAACAAGAGATAATCTGCAAGGCGCCTATCACGTAGAAACAATGGAAGGCAGAGAAATACCCCGAGCATGGAATGCAACCAATCTCAAGAAATTCTTTTTTTAGATTCTTTTTTTATGCTTTTGTTTTGGAACAAGAAGTTCATTTTCCTTGTCATTAACGAAAGTCGTTTCACAGCTGCGCTCTAATAAGTAACAGTTATATAAGCCTTATCATACACCTTTTCCAAATGATAGGCACATTGATCATCACACCATAGCAAGGAAATGCCCCTCCTCAGGTTTTCGTTATGAAACACGAAATACCTCTTAGTATTGCCCCTGAAAATATATGAAGCCCTACAGGAGATCCTTAGGCAATATGGCCAAATTAAAATTGGTCACCAAACCATATTTGGTTGAATAAAATCCTGATCGAATAAAGCATCCAACACCAGGTATGTCCTCGCCAATTGCCACACTTAGGCCTAAGGGAGTGTGACGACACGACCTAAAAGGTAAAGTGGTGCACAACGGTATCTCGATAGTATACTGAACTGGAAGGACACTTACATAATAATACAAATTTAAAGATCATAAATAAGCGAGATTATGGAGAATATAATACACTTGTTTAGTCGGCTAAATTAGCCCAAAAGATAAATTTTATATTAATCCACCATATTTACAACAAGTTCAATATATGTTTAGTCAGCGAGCTCGCCCAAAACATTGACATAACATCACTTCAATACAAAATACACAAAGTAACTACTGGCAAAATCATAGTGGGGGTGAGGCCTCTGAACGAGATAGTCAGCCACTTGAGCTCTTCGACCATCATCGGGAGTAGGAACTAACTCTTCCTCGACTTCGTTAGCATCCGACTCCAATAGCTGCCGAGGGATGGCATCGATTGGTATCCACTGATCATATCTTCGGAAGGGATTGGGCATCCTAGTGGAAGGAGATATTTCATGGCGATACCAGAGCATTGAGTTCCTTGGAACTTGAATCTCCTTCAAACCACTCAACCACCCCCTGATGAAGGCAAGGTCCTCAAATTCTGTTAGCCTCGTCGGAGTATCTAGCCAACCCTGGTCATAACCGTCGGCCCATACTCTCCGAGGTCCATTTTTAAATAGGTGCCGCAGCCGAGTAGCATCACTTTGAAGCCTAGCAGCGATCACATATGCTCGTTGGACATCACCGTGAAGCTCCTCCATTTCCCTATCTGAACTCCTGGTGCTCCTTCCAGCTCGCGTAACGAATGGACCAGTAGAACCTTGCAGCACAGGAGGAACGCCACTCGATCCAGCCCTAGCTCACGATGATGAAGAGCCTCGCAATACTGCAGGAGTGGTGCTCTGTGCATGCTCCCTAATATGCGATACCTCTCTCCTTAAAGCTTCATTTTCTTGCTGAAGCATTTCCCCAACCTGGTTGACCTCAGAAGCATCGAGAAACTTTGTTCTCAGTGCATTCACCTCTTCTTACACTGAAGCACCAACCTCTTCCATCCCCTGGAGCCTGTCTTTCAACTTAGCCACAAGCTCAGACTGATCCTTATACTTTTTATTTCTTGACCTAAGAGATTTTCCAAGCTTAACAAAGGCCTGGCGAACCTGAGGACTTGCATTGGGACCAAGGGTCCTGCCCAATTGAGATGTGGAAGGAATATACTCTTCTACATCAATCAAATATAAGACATAAGAGGGCATAAAAGAGAAAGACAAATCAGTGCACTGGGAAAAAGAAAACCTTTTCATTGATAAGGGTTAAAGTACATCGAGCAACAAAAAGAAAAGTTATAAACAAAGATACAAAAAGTAATCCTAGATGATAACTAATCTGCAACCTCAGGCTGCCTAGAGGTAGTTGGCTGCTTCCCCTTGTTAGCGATAATAGAAGAACCCCCTTCAGTAGGGGCAACCTCTGTCGCCTGAGCAGGAAGGACCTCGATAGGCAACGTCTGGGAGACAGGCACAACGCCTTCAATAGTAGGGGCAGGGTCTTCTTCATCCACAGTCGACTTCGGGATCGGGTCATGCTCATTGAATAGAAGAGAGTCAGCATCCAACAGCAGCTAAGAGGGCCTTATTCCAACCCTTCTTGAAGTTCATATGGATGATGTAGCCTATCTAAACCTCGGCGTCTTCATATGAAGCAGTCCACTCGGAGTTGTATGAATCCTCCTTGATGGTGGCAACTTGGGACTCTTTCTCCTTTAACTACTCGGTCAGTACCTTGTTCTCCTCTATAATAGGAAGATTTCTCGAGCAGACCAGGTCATAGTCCTGCCTTAGCTCATTCAACTCCTTAACCGCCGCATCCCTCTCTCGATTAGAATTGACAAGGGACGGGTAAGAGGAAACTAGGGCGGCATCAACAATCTTTAAATCAGCTTCCAGTTGAGTACCCCTCACTTCCAAAGTAGCCTTCTGCTTCTCCAGCTCGCCATTCCTTCTAACCAGCTCGTCGCGAGAGCGATAGAGCGCGGCGAAGTCAGTCAAAAACTGCCAGAAACAAAGAAGAGGTCAAAAAGGAGAAACAGCTAAAACTTGTTAAAGCATTAGAAAATGGAAAATATCTTACTAGGGCTAGCCTCTATTTAGCTTACAGGGCCAATTGATCAGAACCTAGCGCCCTCTGGCGATCTGCCGAAAGAACTGCCCTCTCGAGCAGCGCAGGAGCCAGTTGAGGAGAAATGGCAACTGAGGCTCCCTCGGGCAAGGAAGACACCAGAACTAAGGCTTGCCCAGCCTTCATCCTTGACTCCATCTTTCTCCTCTCTTCCTATTTCTCCTTCTCCATTATCCTCCTCTCCTCCATCCTTTTCTTCCCCTACATATCCTTTCTTTCCTCCTCCTTTTTTCTCTCCCTTTCTCTCATCTGCTCTTCCTCTCTCTTCTTCCTCTATTGATCTTGAGTAGAAGACCGAGAGCCAGTAGCTACAGCCCCGTTACTGAACTTCTGCTTCTTTGACCTCTGAGCGAGGAGCACATGATCGTCGCCATCATCATCCCGAATCAGGTTTTTCCTTGGAGGAACCATCTCCTCGCTTGAACTACTGGATGTGCTCAAAGATCCTCGAGCTTCATAAACTTCCTTCAAAGATCTACTACCACTGTAGCTCCCTTCACCAAAGTTGCCTTCAGCAACACCTGCGATATCACTCTCAGAACTGCTCTCCTCCTCGTCCAACTGAGTAGAATCATCAGCAGTCTCTTTAGAGGTATCAAACTCAGGGCTACTATCTACCGGCCTCGCTATAAAACTAGAACCAATGTTCTTATATTCGAGGAAGAAAGCAGCGGACTGGGGATGCTCACCGTCAGCTAAGGGCTCCCTGATATTCCAGGCCTCAACCAATTCAGAGAGACGAACCTCCCTGAGAGCAGGTTCCAAGTTCTTCGACCTCGCTGAAGAAAAAATAGAGAAAAATTAGAAAGATCACAAATCAACAAAAATTAAAAGAACAGAGCAAAGTCTACCTATGTATTCTTCCCCATAAAAGGGAATAGAGAACCTATCAGGCCTCGACCTTTCAGGCTGGGTAGAAAACTGTTAGTTTCTAGAAAGGAAACCCTCTTGCCAATAGTCCTTATGGGAATCAAGTAGGTTTACTACCAATACCCTGTCAGGTCTCCTGGATTTGAGATAGAGAACACCAGAACTAGTTCAAGAAAAAGAGTAGCAAAAATAGACCTCGACAAGCCCTGACTTGGTACCATATAACTGATTTATTCTATGGAAGCCATTAATTATCTTCCACACATTGGGTGAACACTATGCAGGAACAATATTGAAGTAACCAAAGAAGTGCAAGAGCAGGTCGTTGGGAGGAAAAGTAAGTCCCCCTTGTGAAAGAATCAAAACATGGATCCAATGGGCACCCTCTATTTCTCTAACATTTCTAGGGAGAGGAACACACTCAATATCTACCCACTCTGGGATGTTATAAAAGTGCCTAAACTCAGACACCGACCTATTACCAATGTTTGCCATTGGGAAACCCTATAAAACTACAAATTCAAAGAGAAAATACAAAGAGAAGGCGCAGGAGACTTACAAGATGAAAGTTCGACTCGAACGATGAAGAATCACGAGCCCAAATAACAAGGAAGCAATAAGAATGAAGACTGAGAGAAGAGAGTGTGAATCACTAGAGCTCACAGAAAATGGAAGAATGCTAAGAAGGTTGAAACGACGATAAAAAAATGACTGCTCTAGAAAACCTTTAAATGTTGTTAATCATAGTGCACATGCCACGAAGCGGGTGCCGCAAGAATCAGTCCTCAAACTTTGGGAAGAGTAGCACGATGTACAAAGGAGCCATTATGACAAATCATTTAAATTTATTGAGCCCAAAGCATGGCCCAACAAACTTAGGGGCAATTATGGGTACTCGAAATTAGAATGATGGGCCTGGACGAGTAGCCCAATTTTGGCGGCCCAAAGTCCAGACCCTCCATGTCTTAACCGGTTATGATTTAGTCTCTTCCCATGTTCCCATTAAAAGAGGTTCTAGGAAGAGAGGGAAAATGTGGGGGAGTCCAACACCCTCACTTACTGGAATAAACATGTATATAATAAACCCTAGGTCCGGGGTAAGGAACACATTGCATTCTCTGTAATCACTCTCCGAGATACACAGTAATAATACTGAGTGCACCACCGTGGACGTAGGCATATCTTTGTTGAACCACGTACATCCTTTGTTGTGTGATTGTCGTTTTTCATTCCTTATTCTTGCTTGGTGATTGATTTTCTCTTATCTATTTGTGTTGCATAATAATTGTCACCACATAGAAAATTTTGAGAAAAGCCTTGGAAGAATACTGTGCATTTTTAGCCCCAAACTAGAAAAGTTTCGCGAACTGAAGGCCAAACCGATTCGGGGGGTGAACCGGTTCGGGGTACCTGACACTGGTAAGAGTTCCAAACTTTTGAAACTCTTTTTCGTTTCCTTATAAAAGATAACTTTAGGGGAGTTGTTTTGTAAGACTTAGAGAGAAATGTTTTAGAGTTCTATTATCTCAAGTCTTCATATCTTTGAGTCCCAAAACTCATGTTTTGATTCACACAAAATTCTCATATACTTTTGTGAATCTTTTGGAACCCAATAACACTTAGTTTTTTTTCATCTTTCGTGGAGTGCGTCTCTATAAAATATGGTTGCGTGTCATTGAGGATCTTACTGCGTGAAGATTATTTGCTGAAGATTGGGTTGCGTGTATTCTCTTGCTAAGTTCAAGACTGCGTGTCTTTGTGGGTTGGCTGTGCATTGATCCATTGCAGATTTCTCTATGTAATTGTAAGTTGCGATTTATAGATTCATAGTGAAATAAAAGTTTTACCCGCAAGTTTTTTTTCCTAAAATCTGTGTCTCAACATATTTACCGTGTTGCATGCTTTATATTTGATGGGTTGATTTAGATGTAGGTTTAAGGCATGAATTTATTTGATTCAAATGTAGACCTTAATTAAATAAGGTTTAATTGGAATCTTGCGAATCTATTTAAATCAGTATCACACGCCGTCATCATATTTTACAAATTGGTATCAGAGAAGGTTACACTAATTTATTGCGTATTCCTATTTTTGCAAAATTATGTGATATTATTTTTTTTCAAAAAAACAGTTTTGTGAAAAATCGCAATTTTTCAATGGAATGCACATTTAATGAGGAGCCTATATTTGAAAAAGTTCACGACCGTGCTAAAAAATTAAAAAGTCTGAATTTGAAACTTTGCAAAAGAATTAATGTTTTGGAAAAAGAAAATTCTCTCTTTAAAAGTAAAATTGAATATTTGCAAGTGTTTCAAACTCAATGTGATATTTGTCTTGAGCATTTTGGTAATTTGTGTATTGATTTTGATTCTTTGAAAATTTCCAAAAATAAGAGTGATGAAAGAATCCTTGTTTTAGAGAAGGAATTAGAGGACTTAAAAAATTCTAGGGTTCCCGTTTCTGCCGTCGAGGATAAAAAATTAATCGATGATTTTACGACACGTGAAAAGACTCTTAGGGATAAGTTTGTTTTAATTGAGGAAGAGCGAGATAAACTGTTAAGTTTAATTGAAAATTTGAAAAAGAAATCCCTGTCTTTAGAAGAGTCTAAATCTTTTCTTAAATCAGATATTTTGAAGTTGAAAAATTATTTAAACGATTTAAGTAGGTTTGATAGTGATTGTAATGGTTCATCGTGTTCTCATGCTAATGCTAAAGCCAAAAACATTATTTGTTTTAGAGGGTCAACTAATTCTAAGGATGTTACAAAAGATCACACTTTAGGTAACATTCCTCCTGTTTACACATGTTCATATTGTGGTAGGAAAAGTCACCTTAGGAGATTTTGTTTTGATCTGGGAAGAGGTCCTAGGAATTCGAAGTCTAGTGTTTTGTTGGTTCCCAAAATCCCGTGTTGTCGTGTTACATCTGTTTGGGTTAGGAAATCAATTTTCGATACGCTAGATTTTAGAATAGTTGATTCTCGTTTTCTTGCACATGATTCTTCTCTTGCCATATCATATAGATGATTGTGTTTGCATGTTTTTCATACACTAGTTGTCGTTTCATGAAATATATTTGCTAGTGTGTTGACATGTTTGTATGTTTTAAACTTTTTTTAAAAAATTTTTGAAAAATAAAAAAAGATTTTATTTTGTAAAATTTTGAGAAAATCCAAAAATATTTTTTTTTCCGCCATTTATGGATGAATGCTTAGGATGACCGAGTCACAACATCATTCCATTATTTTCATGTGACTATTTAATAGTGTTTTGAGACAATAGGTCAATTCAGCCTTGTGCTTTATAATGTTTGGAGTCATTAAGATGTACTTAAGTGCTCCTTCCTACATGTTTGACTCATGATTTCCTTTATTACATACATGCACAAATTTTTTATTTTTATAGTACTTGTCTTATCACATGTTGGTTGGGTGTTTTCACTTCAATCCTATCCTTTAAAACGAACCAAGCGCAATAACTTTTGATAAGGAAATTGTGCATATAAGAACCGTTTTGTGAGTTTGTGTGCTTTATATGAAAACGGGGAAGGGCTGCGAAAGGTTCTTTTTACCTTTGTGAATACTAGGCCACCGTTAAATTGGACCTAAAAATGGAGGAATTTTATTATCCGAGGTCCGAAGAGATTTAAAAGAGACCGAAAAAATTTAAAGGCAATAAAAATAAATTCATGTAAAAAATGGGCCAATTAGGTTTTTGCACCATTTCTTCAATGTTTTAGAATTTAGATTAAATCTAAAAGAAAATATATATGAGGGAGTTTGGTTGGAGATTTTAAAACATGTATGCACGCCCTTGAAATTTTTGAAAATGCGGTACATAGTTTTGGACGTTATTGGGGTGGAAATCATTTTGACCTTGATTTGTTGATTTTCATAAGATGATGTCATCTAAATTCAACAATTTTTCCACCTAGGGATACTTTTGATGTTCATTCATTAGGGGTACATATATGCATCGTGCACATATGATTGTTTGAGTTAATTTACCTATCAAATGTGTTCACACCCATTCATTCCATATTCATGACTTGGTTGTTGGAGTTTAATTCCATGGTGTGATTTTTGTATCATATTTTTCAACTCGGTATATTATTTTTGTACGAAAAATTTGGAAAATTCAAAAATAGTTTGTGAAGATTTTTTTTGTGTATCTCTTTGCAAGAACGCGTTTGCCATCTTATTTATGCCTTGTTTTGTACATCGTGACACCCATACTTTGCTTATTTGATTTATTCTTCTCATTTGTCTATTTGGGGACATAATAAAAAAGGGGGAGAAAGAATTATCATTTTATGGGGGAGTTTTAATTTTGGGGGAGTTTTTGAGATTTGTCTTATGCTTTTCGTATAAATTGGTATCTATGTTTATTTTATTTCAAACTCGATACGTCACGTGGTATTTTTCTTTATCTCATGTGTGTAGGTACTACATTTATGATCATATGTTGCACACCATGATGAGAAAATATTTGAGATTTTGAAAATCTGAACAACAAACGATGAAGACTTATTCATTTGTATCTTTCTAGTTTTGGGTTCATGAAAGGGTAGATTTGTATAGGCAATTTTCTATATGATAATTCAGATTATTTTGTGTGTGTACCGGTATAGACATAGGAGGAGATTTGTAAGGACATTTTTGTCATGTTAGATATCTTACAGTTATGTATGTCATACGCCGCTACATTTGGCACGTCATTTCACAATCTCACATGACCGCCTCTATCCGAATTTTAGGTATCTCATGAATTCATTATCTCCATCATGTGTTCCACATCTGCCTCAACGACTTCACGATTCCATGATTTTAGGGAATTAATGCAAGTGGTACGCAAGAGAAGTCAAAATAGTAAAAGAAAGAAAGATATGGAAGTTCAAAGCCATATTGGTAATTTTATAGCCACTGTAGGGAGGTCTGGTCAACTGGGAAGTTGAAGATCTCTCTGCAACGAAGATATTGGAAGAAACAGTACCTCAATCTGAGCTACAATAAAGTAGTTATGGCCCGTTAAAAATGGAGAAAATTTTTAGAAATGTCTTGGAAGAATGTTGTGCATTTTTAGCCCCAAACTAGCAAAGTTTCGCGAATCGAAGGCCAAACCGGTTCGGGGTACCTGACGCTGGCAAGAGTTCTAAATTTTCAAAACTCTTTTTGGTTTCCTTATAAAAGACAACTTTGGGGGAGTTGTTTTTCAAGACTTGGAGAGACATTTTTTAGAGTTCTATTAGCTCAAGTTTTCATATCTTTGAGTCCCAAAACTCATGTTTTGATTCACACAAAATTCTCATATACTTTTGTGAATCTTTTGGAACCCAAGAACACTTTGTTTTTTGTTCATCTTTCGTGGAGTGCGTCTCTACAAAATATGGCTGCGTGTCATTGAGGATTTAACTACATGAACATTCTTTGCTGAAGATTGGGTTGCGAGTCATTGGAGGGTGCTGCGTGTATTCTCTTACTGAGTTTAAGACTACGTGTCTTTGTGGGTTGGCTATGCATTGATCTATTACAGATTTCTCTATGTAATTGTAAGTTGCGATTTATAGATTTATAGTGAAATAAAGGTTTTACCCGAAAGGTTTTTTTTCCTGAAATCTGTGTCTCAGCATATTTACTATGTTTCATGCTTTATATTTGATATTTAGATGCATGTTTAAGGGCTGAATTTATGTGATTTTTAAAGTAGACCCTAATTAAATATGGTTTAATTGGATATTTGCGAATTTAATCAATTATCACACCGTCGAACTTTTCACAAATGTTAAAAAGTTGTTAAAGTTTTAAAAAAACTCCAAGGTAAGTGTGAGTAACTTAATGGTGTTTTGAAGAATAACAATTGTGAAAATGGAGGAAAATGACAAGTTTGGAAAGAAATGGGTGAAATGGTAATTTTACTTAAAGTGGAATATTTTTATGAAATAAAATAGTTGAAAAAGGTTTCACACAAATTGATCCTAAATGAATATGATTTTTGGAACAAAATTAAAGTTAAAGTGTAAAGGACATGAAATGATAATTTCAAAGTGTAACACAAATTGGGGTGAAGCCCCGGGTTTGGCTTTGACCGGGTAAAAGGGGAAAGAAGGAATAATGTAAACATTTGTAAAATGTTAAAACACATAAATGGAACTCGAATGACACTAGGATAATTAAGGAGGGCCCAAAGCCCGGGGGTGAATGACCTAAAACCACTAGCTAGAGCATATGGTGGCATCGCCGCCGGTATGGATCCCGTTAAAGTAAGCGGTTATTGGAAGATTCCGAGAATAAGAGAAAGAAATAAGGAACATGTTCAAAAATGGGTTTTGTGATTAAATGTGTGAAGACAACCTAACTTGAATGAATAAATGAACGTTCTGGTAAAGGATAAAGTGGAGAAGAAATGTGTAAATTGATTAATATCCATAAAGTAAATGAAAGGGAATGTATAGTGGTAAATGGGTGAGTTAAGAAACCTACATGTAGTTCGTAAGTGCCTATATGGATTCTACCTCTTATACTAACTCGATACGAGAGATCTTAACTTCCTTTTACGTCTGAAAAATTATTTGATTATGATAATGGTTTGATTTTATTACCTTTGCAAATGATTGTTACTTATTAATATATGAATTGATTTAAGTGTACTGGACATTTGAGCTTAGTCTTACTTGAAAAGTAAAGATAAGACTATCTTCTTAAGATCAAAGTATGAGGTACAATCCATGGGTTAAATGGCCCTTTAATTAACAATTTTAATATTTCACGGTTTTAGCCATATACTTTTTATTTCTAGAAAAAAAAAATATAAGGAATATATGTAGTAGTCACACATAAATATATACAAGGTTTGTCTTGAGCTTTTGGAATGGACACCCTACTACACCTACATATCTTTCGTAGGTAAAATCAAACTCAACATTGTTTGGAATGTCATTTCAAAATGTAATGAAAGAAATAAGTTCGTGTCGTCCTATAACCACTACACAAAAAACAAATATCTAGCCCGGTTTTAAACCATGGCAAACCTAATTTGGCATAGTTTAAAACCTGGCATAATGCCGAAATCAATTGTACCACATTTTCTGGCATAATTTAAAACGGTGCCAGATTTGACAATCTGGAACATTTTTGCATTGTTTTAAATCATGCTAGATTTTAATTATAAATCCCCGACCCGAATTTATGGGTTACCCATAGTTGACCCGGTCCGACCCGAGCGTTAGATGTGAAGTGCAATGAACAACGTATATAATGTTTCTAGCTCAATTTTATTTTAATTAACATTTCACTTCTTAACATGCGAGTCTAATTTCAAATCAAACTACGTGGGGAACCCATGGGGAGAACTTCGAAGTCCAAGCATATAATGATGCTAATGAAAAATAAAAGAGAGTACCTACCTGTATAACGCTCTCAAAATATGAAACTTCGCCTAACTTTTCGTAATATAAAGAGGGAGTGAGTCAAATGCTCTATGGAAAATATACAACATTGTAATATAGAATCGAATGACATAAAGAAGACTCTAACACGGTATACCTATGCACACATGCAACTACATTGTATATATTTACGTATACATATACTTAATACATGAAACCGTTTTACTTTTGAAAAAGTTATTTTGTCTGATTAATTTACCTTAATCTTATAAAGACTTATTATTTCTTAACTTGGCATTTATCCATCTATTTAACAGGCATGGTAAATAGTTAGAACCATTATACTTTGTTTAATTGAAAATATTTTTTTATCGAAATTACCATTTCTATATAAAATGATGCATATTAGTATCTCCATCGAAAATAACCTCTTTTAACACATGCGAACACCATGTTAGATAATACTTCTTGAACATTTGAAAACCTTTCATAACAGGCTCATTCATGCCTCTGTTTGAGTGAACAAGTCCGACTTTGTACATATCTAACACATGTTTATACTATTTGCACACACATTTCAAACTACACTACACTACACAATTACTTACATATTTAACTATATTGATTTTATTCTTTCTTGTAAACTATAACATGCTAATATAATTATACACATCAACATTTAAGAATGAGGTGTCATAGTGGGTGAATGACACCTTCTCTCTTCGTAGCCCAATCCTCAACTCTTTAATGAAATATGCACACTACTTTCAATCACAAATCTCCATAGTGGCCTGCCCTTTCTTTTGTCTGCTTTGAGTAAAATTGATCAGAAACTCCATCATTTCAAAAGAGAACAAAATGATAACCATGTGTAATCGAGAGAAAGACCTCTTATTTACATTTCCAGAGATGGGTAGAGAGGAGTTGCATGCAAGTCTAGGTTCTCACAGTAGGCTTCTTGCATCTCATGTTGTCACGTTTTTCACATTTAAATTTCTAAAACTATTGTTTTGATAAATACCGAAGGAATCCTAAAAATGACAAAAAAACTTTGAGAGAAGGTGGATTTCCATAGTTCATGTTTCGTTATATGTAATTTGTGCAAGTATTGATTTTTCTAAGACTCGTCTTATTTATAAACATGTATAGAACTCTTTAACTGTAAAGTTTATCATTTTAAAGGAATTTTATGGTGTGTAAAATTGATATAACACATTAATATGGTAATTTTGTAAAAAAAAACATAAGGTATAAGTTCATGTTTTCTATTGTAAATAATAATATTATTATTATTATTATTATTATTATTATTATTATTATTATTATTACTATTATTATTATTATTATTATTATTATTATTATTATTATTATTATTATTATTACTATTATTTTTTTTTGGGGGGGGGGGGGGGGGTGGGGGTGGGTGGAGGTAGGGGTTAGTTCACACCATAAAGATTCCACTATAGATGTCCAGACTACATGTAGATTTTTTTTCATTATGATCCATATGAATTAATGTTTACATCATTATACTTCTTAAGTTTTTAAATACATTAACATATAACATATAAAAAATACATTGGGTGACCTTGATGTAAAAAAATATTTTTATTGGATTATATGATACCCTGTTTCACACTTGGTGTTTAGAATATCCTCAAATTCCTCAATTGCCTCCAAGACAGAGCATAGGTCCCATGCTCCTGGCCTCAAGCTGGCCATTAGTTTCCTTATAAGACCTCCATTTCTCTCAAGGGTGAGCTATGGTGAAGTAACAGGCCTCGATTATCCTTTATTCCTCCTAGAAGGGTTAGTTGTTCCAACACCCTTCCTCAATTTGGATCAGAGTCCACAACATGGTAGTTCCTCCCTATTAAACTCTCACAAAAGACCTCAGACCAAGAGTGAAATGACTTTAGGAGGACATCTGAGCCCCCGCACCATGGTAAAACATAGGGGCATATGAAGATCATCTTAGGACGATCCCCGGACGATTCTAGACCTCCTGGACCTCCAGCTGAGATTATGCAACTAATCTGGGGGTAGGTGAAAAAGCAAAACATTATTTCACCTACCACCACCATGCACGTGTAACACCCCGTGTTTTTATTAATTATTTTAATTAATTAATTGGAATATTAAAAAAAATTGGATATAATAATTTTTATTGGCTAACTGGTTATCATTTTTGAAGAATAAAACTTCAAGCGGAATTGAAATATTTCTCCCTTATATTTTTTAAGCAAAACTGTCAGTTTTTCTGGGCGATCGATCAATCGACGCCTGGGCATCGATCGATCGATGCCTTCAGAAAACAACTTCTTTTTAATTAGAGTTTGTGTAGATTAGGACTCCTAATCACTATATAACCTTGTTAATCCATAGGGGGACTTCTCATAATCATTTTTTCTCCAGATTTTCACCAGAGAACACTTCCAAATATTTTTCCTCTCACTCATAATCATCAACCTTCTTCATAATCAAGTTTTTGTCACAAGTTTTGGGAGGCTTAAGTGGGACTTAATCAAGTTTGTTCAAGAACACTACTTTGCTAATTTTTAGAGAGGAATCTAGATTTCTAATCAAATTTTCAACACAATCTTCACAGGCATGAATACTCTATTCTTTTCCTTTAGTATTATGCGTTTTAAGAGTCGCCTAAACACTTAATTACATTTTTTCTTAAAAATAATTAGTAACTTAATTAGAAAAAGTGGACACTAACGATGGGGCTGTTTTTATAAAATCTTTTAATCTGAATAATATTCATGACCCGTTGGGTACGTAGGATTCGTGAGTGATTTTGGGTTTTATTGGTGTAGGTTGCATGTAGAAAAACTTTAGTTTTAAAATAAATGGATTTGAGGGCGTATAACTCATGTAATTTGTGTTGAAACAATGAAATTAGAATTTTGATGCTTTAAATGATGAGATGGCGGTATATTTAATTTAAAGAATTAAATAAGATTAATTGGATGTTTATGGCGAGGTGAAAAATTAAATTAAGATTTAATTGAATTGGACTATCATGCACAGTTTTATACGTTGATTAATTATGCTTGTTTGTGTGACTTGATGGTATTACTATATTGCCTTTCTAACGAAGGGTTGTTGGGTAATTTTTTCTCTCTATATATTTTAGAATGCCTTCTAGGTATTGGACTAGTGGGTAGGCCTTTTGATGATTTACGCCTTCTAGGTATGGGACTAGTGAGGGTATATTATCGTGTTTTTATCATCTTGGGGGTAGGCAAATTTTTGGTAATTTATCGTAGTTATGCTAGCCTAGGCATGAGACTAGGTTGAGATTTAAGTTAGAAATTCATCCTATACATAGGGTAGGAAGTATTGATAACTTTGGGACCCTTAAGTATGGGACTAAGGGGTAATTTGAGGATCTCACATCGATTAAAAGGGTGGGATAATTTATAAATTGTGAAATTGGGAAATTGAGAATTAATGCCTAAGATAAAAACGGGTATTAAAATTTGTGGCAACATACTCTGTCGGGGCCGACAGTTTAAACGAGTCAGAGGATGATTTATGTCGTGTCATGTGTGGAACCTTGTCAAGTGTCAGGGCCAACAGTTTAAACGGGTTAGAGGACGATTCACAAGGGGAAGTGTGACACTTTAAATAAATAAATAAAAAGTGAGAACAATAAAGTTGGTTAATTTAATTAAATTAACATCGTGGTACTTGGGAATTTAAAATCATATTGGTGTGCCTTTATGAATGGGGATCTCTACGGGTAGTTAGTGATTTATATTTATTGCGTTTAATCATCCCGTTTAATTTAAAATATTCTATTATGATATTTATTGTGTATAATGCTACTGTCTGGATTCAAGGATCCTATTTGAGGAGAGTAGTGTGTATTCTTGCTTAGGGCTTTGGCTCTGACCCATGCGTTGACTAATATTTTTCAGGATTAGAATTGGAGAAGATGAATAATTTTATCGGAGTTATCATTTGAAGGTGCACCTAGAGTTATTTATTTTATGGCATAGTTTAGTTAGACTTTTGTTTTCCAGTCGTATTTAATTATGAGAGTTCATTGGAGTTTTATTGGGCCATTCGGCTCCAAAGTTGTTTAGAGGATTTATGTTGGATTATTCAGATCGTTATTATTCAGATTTTATTTAATCATTTTTGGAGATTGGATTTATTTGGAGTTAGCATGTGATGAATCTTTTATCGCTTAGTTGTTTATGATCATATTTTGGAGATTGATTCAATTATTTATCTTATGGACTGATTATTTATGTCTCATATCTGTCTCATGCTAAGAATAGTATTTATTTACTTCACGCCCGGCATAGTTCAGCGGCGGTGGCTGGCCACCCCGTCTGTCAGATTTTACGAGGTGTGACAGATGGTATCAGAGCATGGTCTTAGGTCTCATAGGTTATGAGTTCGTTTTAGCTTCCACGTTGCTTATCTTTGTTTTCGTTTTGATTATTTGTACCCTTAAACAATGCGAGTCTGATGTTATCTTGTTCCTATCTTCACAAACGGCAAACACAAGGAGAGTTGGGAATAGGAGAGAGGAGTCTGTTTCTAGTTCCGCGGCTTAGGAAAGGCGGTGTCAGATTACTTTGGATACCGAGGAGTTAGCGGCTATCATTCGTGAGGCAACGGCGGATGGTCTGGAGATGGGGAGACAGAGATGGGTGACTTTAGAGGCTCAACAGTAGGGCACACCCATCTCCACTTGGGATAGGGTGAGAACCAATTTCCTTAAGGGAAATCCTCCCACCTTTGGAGGGGGATCTGACCCTACGGTTGCTCACCAGCGGAGGAGAGCTATGGAGAGGCATTTGAGAATGGTGGACTGCACGAATGTACAGAAGCATATGTTAGCAACATTTAATATGACAGGGGATGCATTGCAATGGTGGGAGAGTGACACCACATCAGAGGAGAGAGATCAGTTGGGTTATGCAGAGTTTTTGATAAAGTTTAACAATAAGTACTTTTCCTATGCGATTTGGAACGTAAAGAAGAGAGAATTTATTGATTTGGAGCAAGGTTCAAAATCAATTGTCGAGTATGAACAGGAGTTCACAAATTTATCTATGTTTGTACCGGATGAGGTTAGTACTGAGATTAAGAAGATGTAGAATTTTCTTGGTCGATTAGGTAAATGATGTTGGGGAATCCGGCATACACTACTTATGCTCAGGTGGTGGATGTCATAATGTTTCTATGGCAAGAGAAGGCTAGTCATCAAAAGAAGTTGGGAAAGAGACAAGAGTCTAATGGACAAGCAGGTGAGAATAAAGGTCGTAATGATAAAAAATGGAAGAGGTAGAGGACCAATCAGGAACAACAAGTTCAAGGAGAGGAGTAAGACAATACTAGGCATTTGGGACCTTTTAGAGGTGAATGCTTTGTATGTAGAAAAGTAGGACATCCAGCGGCAAGGTGTTACAAGAGAGCGGGACAACAAAACCAAAGAGAACCAGCCCAACAAGGTCAAGGTACGTAAGGACAACAAGGGCAAGGAGTTTAGGGGAAACTAGGACTGAGGCCTCCAGTCTTAACAGTAGCTAGCATTCAGGGTACGCTAACAGCACCGACAGCATCAGGTGCGCAGGGGGTGGTCACTACACCAACCAATCTCAGTTATGGGAGGTGTTATGTACCTCAGGTTCAGTCGGAGCAGGATATATTGCGTGGCTAGTAGCGTATCACGGTTTAATACCTTCTTAGATACTTATGTATATTATTTTGTTGTTCGTGGGGTTGATGTGTGTAGAATTAGGTGTATGGGCGCCAAATAGTGTTATTTTACGGTGTAGGCATATGTGACCCTTATTTCTTTTTTGTGAGATTTACGCGTTCATGTGTATGCTTTGTCTAATTTTGAGGACAAAATTATTTGCTAGTGGGGAAGTATGTAACACCCGTGTTTTTATTAATTAATAGGAATATTCGAAAAAAAAAAAATTGGATTTAATAATTTTTATTGGCTAATTATATTGGGTATGATTTTTGAAGAATAAAACTTCAAGTGGAATTAAAATGGATTTTATAAGATTTTTTGAAATATTTGTCCCTTATATTTTTTAAGCAAAACTGATAGTTTTTCTGGGCGATCGATCAATCGACGCCTGGGCATCGATCGATTGATGCCTTCAGAAAATGTGCGCTGCAATTTGTTTTTAATTAGAGTTTGCGTAGGATTAGGACTCCTAATCACTATATAACCTTGTTAATCAGTAGGGGGACTTCTCATAATAACTTTTTCTCCAGTTTTTCACCAAAGAACACTTCCAAATATTTTTCCACTCACTCATAATCATCAACCTTCTTCATAATCAAGTTTTTGTCACAAGTTTTGGGAGGCTTTAGTGGCACTTAATCAAGTTTGTTCAAGAACACTTCTTTGCTAATTTTTTGCGAGGAATCCAGATTTCTAATCATATTTTCAAGAAAATCTTCACAAGCATGAATACTCTATTCTTTTCCTTTAGTATTATGCGTTTTAAGTGTCGCCTAAACACTTAATAACATGCTTTCTTAAAAACAATTAGTAACTTAATTAGGAAAAGTGGACACTAACTTTGGGGCTATTTTTATAAAATTTGTTAATCTGAATAATATTCATAACCATTTGGGTACGTAGGATTCATGAGTGATTTTGGGTTTTATTGATGTAGGTTGCATGTAGAAAAACCCTAGTTTTAAAATAAATGGATTTGAGGGCGTATAACTGATGTAATTTGTGTTGAAACAGTGAAATTCGAATTTTGATGCTTTAAATGATGAGATAGCGGTATATTTAATTTAAATAATTTAATGAGATTAATTGCATGTTTATGGCGAGATGAAAAATGAAATTAAGATTTAATTGAATTGGACTATCATGCGTAGTTTTATACGTTGATTAATTATGCTTGTTTGTGTGACTTGATGGTATTACTATATTGCCTTTGTGACGACGGGCTGTTGGGTAATTTTTGCTCTCCCTATATTTTAGGTTTTCTTCTAGGCATGGGACTAGTGGGTAGGCCTTTTGATGATTTACGCCTTCTAGGTATGGGACTGGTGAGGGTAGATTTTCGTGTTTTTACCATCTTGGGGGTGGGCTAATTTTTTGTACTTTATCGTCGTTACGCTAGCCTAGGCATGAGACTAGTTCGAGATTTAAGTTAGAAATTCTTCCAATACATAGGGTAGGATGTATTGATAACTTGGGGACCCTTAAGTATGGGACTAAGGGGTAGTTTGAGGATCTCACATCGATTAAAAGAGTGGGGTAATTTATAAATTGAGAAATTGAGAAATTGAGAAATTGAGAATTAATGCCTAAGATAAAAATGGGTATTAAAATTTGTGGCGACATAATGTGTCGGGGCCGACAGTTTAAACGGGTCAGAGGACGATTTATGTCGTGTCGCGTGTGGAACCTTGTCATGTGTTGGGGCTGACAGTTTAAACGTGTCAGAGGACGATTGACAAGGGGAAGTGTGACACTTTAAATAAAAAAAATGAGATCAATAAAGTTGGTTAATTTAATTAAATTAACATCGTGGTACTTAGGAATTTAAAATCATATTGGTGTGCCTTTATAAATGGAGATCTCTGCGGGTTGTTAGTTATCTAAATTTATCCCGTTTAATCATCCCGTTTAATTTAAAATATTCTATAGTGATATTTATTGTGTATAATTCTACTGCCTAGATTCAAGGATCCTATTTGAGGAGAGTAGTGTGTATTCTTGCTCAAGGCTTTGTCTCTGACCCATGCGTTGGTTAATCTTTTTCAGGAATAGAATTGGAGAAGCTACATAAGTTTATCGAAGTTATCATTTGGAGGTGCAGCCGGAGTTATATATTTTATGGAAGAGCTTAGTTAGACTTTTATTTTCTAGTCGTATTTAATTATGAGAGTTCATAGGAGTTTTATTGGGCCAGTCGGTTCCAAAGTTTTTTAGAGAATTTATGTTGAATTATTCAAATCTTTATTATTCAGATTTTATTTAATCATGTTCGGAGATTGAATTTATTTGGAGTTAGCATGTGATGGATCTTTTATCGCTTAGTTGTTTGTGATCATATTTTGGAGATTGATTCAATTATTTACCTTATGGACTGATTATTTATGTCTCATATTTGTCTCATGCTAAGAATGGTATTTATTTAGTTCATGCCCGACATAGTTTGGCGGCGGTGGCTGGCCACCCCGTCTGTCAGGTTTGGCGGGGTGTGACAGCACGTCCACTTGCATTGAAGGATCTCATCCGCATTTAATTCTACCAACAACCATCTTACACCACTTGCAACTACTTTGGTCAACACTCCACCACTTTACTAATAGTGAATGACCTTAGGGACACCACAACTATGTTACTTCAGTCCATTCATTACCTTTATGGGTGTTTGTGTATAAGTAGGAATATGATGGAATATTAAAGACACATCCATGAGATTAGACTTATAGAGAACTAAGAGTTCTAGGCATTCCAAAGTGTTTTACTCTTTGTTCATATTCATAACCCACCGTCGTGTGTCCATAATTGTAACTTGGATCATTTCCATTGTTTACACAACTTTTATATCTTATTTATGCCTAAATCAATACTTGGGGACCCTTAGAGAAGTTAATGAGTTACTTTCTAAGGTCCTATGAATTGGTGAAAAAGTTTGCAAGACCTCTGACTCTCTTGACCAAATCTTAAGAGGTCTCATGGATTGTAATAACTCATTTAAAATCTAATAAATCAGTACAACACCTTTAACAATGGACGCAAGACCTTTATCTCAGGTCCGAACCACTTTCATCGTTGTCTTAATTTTGATTTTCCTCTCCTCTTACCCGTATGAGGTCCAAAGGGGAGTACATGGAGGTTTAAAGTCACTTACTATATTATCATTCATCACTGGAGTAGAGTCCAAATAAATCTTATTAACCAATGACTAAACTAAGACTCTAAAAAATTAACTCCTTAGGACTAAAGAATAACCAAACAACTGCAAGTTTTAATTGATAGTAAATAGAAGTATAATTCCAAACTACTAATATTATTTAGAAGTATCTTGTTAGGGGGAGATGGGAAATTTTATGCATGATTTTTTTGTAGTGTAAATTTATTAGGTTTGTACATTAATATATAATGTATACATTGGTTGACCTTTGTGTCAAAAATTTAAATTGGACTAGAGCGAAAAACATCTTATTCATCGATGACTAAATGAAAAACTCTAAAAAATTAATCACTTTAAACTAAAAAATAACTAAAGAGTTGCAGATTTTAGTCGTTAGTAAATAGAAGCATTAATTCCCAACCAATATGGTATTTACAAGTATCAAATTTCAATGGAGATTAGAAGATCGACCGATATACCTTGAATAACAACAAAACGGTGTATTAAGTATTTAGTTCCATCATATTCCATGTATTTTTATTTTTGGTTGTTAGTCTTTTTGTGTGGTGGTTAAAAAGTTCATGGAACATGTGTCTTTTTTTAGAAATTAAAAAGGGCGGTTCCGAGAGGTTATGGAACTAATAACAATTATAAAAATAAATGGGATCTATGAAAATTAAAACTTTCAATGTAGGACTAAAGGAAAAGGAAAAGAAAAAGGAAATGTATATTGTTAAGAGTTGGATTTGAATGCATACCCTTTCGGACTACAAACTTAATATGGTACCTTATAAGAACTTTGCCATCTTGACATGTTAGCTATGTTCCTATTTCCTTTCAGGAGTAATTCTATATAGCCCTCCAATACTGTCCGACTAGAAACCCCCATGTTGAGTTTGCACCCATCTCACGAAAAAAGGATTGTAACCGCATTTCACGTGTGTATGCCAACTCATCAATCATAATTTGATATGTACTTTACATATTAGAAATACATGATGTAGCTTTTTGACCATATGTTTAGCATTCAGTTAAAGCGAAAAAATGCACTTCAATAAAAAAAAATAGTGCTCCTATGTTTTAAAAAATATATAAATGGCACGATTTAAATATTTAGTTTAATTTTTAGTAGTGTAACAAATATATAAAAATTAACTTAATTGCCCATGAAAACTAGAAACTAACTTTCAAATTCGGAATTTTCAAACCCTTGCACTTTAGCTTCTTATTACTCGTGCCAATCCTCTCTTAAATTAAATAGAGACGGCATTTCAAAATTTGTAGTAAAAAATGAATCAAAAAGAAAAAATATTTAGCTTTATATATCCAGATAATTTCATTATTATGGAATAAAATATACAACAAACTTAATTATTTTGAAAATATGTTGGAAGAAAACATAAAAAAATAATTTTGAAAATATGTTGGAATAAAAAATAAAAAAAATAAAATATAATTTTGGAAAATATGTTGGATTATTATTGGTTTTCTCTTTATTTGGGAGCAGCTCCGTTTTTTGGGGGTTTCTGATAGCAATTGAAAGAAATGGATGTTTATGCGGGTTCCCTTTGCTTTTGATATGTGCAGCTAATCTAATTTGATTGATGAGGTGGAAAACCACATGTTCGATGCGGTCAAAGTGATTTTACACAGGAGGTTCATCTAGAATTACTCTTCCTTTCAGACCTATTTTTCTGTAACTAAAATTCCATCTTATTTTTAGAAGAAAAAAATAATCGAGATGATGAGCCTTCTATTAGACTTGAACCATAAAATGCTATGGAGCTCAAAATGACAAAGTTACGTTTCTATTTATTGGTTTATATTTCCATACTCATAGAAAGCTCCCAAGAAATCATTGTAATATGGAAACTCCTCAAAGGATGACCCTCGGTCTTCTTTGCAATAATTTACTTTTGTAACCCTAACATTTTTCCCACAAACAAAATAATGATTGGGGGAGACTGGTGTATCTAAAATAAGAGAATGAAAGGAAATAATAGAATGTGTAAAACCAATAGAAGAAAATAATGTCATTGAGTCAAGGACTAGATCATTCTCTTTAAGGTATTTTGCGGCTCTGCTCAAAATTGTGGTGTAGTTCAATTAATGTCTCGTCACAACAGGACAAAATAATCCAGAATTGAAATCAATTTCTATCTCAGAAAACTATGCAAGTAGTAATCTTGTATATTATCATCCCTTGACTATTACTTTCTTAGTATCATAATATTACTTTGGGCAATGAACTGATCAGGTAAAGAAAAGAGAAAAAAAATCCTCTGAGAGAGATAATGTCGATGTGTATTTTTTTATTTTATGTCTTGAAGAGAAAAATAATTGTCAGGAGAGTGAGAGATTTTCTTTTTGTTTGTTTATTCTGTCTCATTTTCTAATTGCATATGGTCTGAATTATAAAATAAAATTATGAACCTTAGAAAAGGGCGAGAAACACTCAGAGAACTAGAGAATTAAAGTCCCACTTTCGAGAGTTAAAAATATAAAAAAATAATTTTCTTTCAATTTTTTTTAATGAAAAAAAGAATTATTTTGCCCTAGAAAAAATTTAATACACACACATATCCCAGGACCCGGACACGCTCACAGATCGGGTCTGTTAGACGATGGAGTCACACGTGCGCATGTGATTTTTACCTAATAAGTTTTTCTAACCAACACACATAAAATATAATTCCCAAAGGGCTTACCCACAAGTCCGAAAATAAGTGTAGATTTACGATACCCAAAACTATGTTCCCACTAATGTGCAATAAGTTCCAAAGTTGGGCACACTTTTCCTTCTTCTTTTTCACTTCTCTCTCCCTTAAAGACAGAGTTTTTTTTTCAAGGTTTACTCAACAAGAGTTAACAACAGTTCCAATAAGCCACACTTGTAAATTGTAAAAATTAATTGAGCACTAATTCATAAATATTATGCATAAGCAAAGGTGTCTTTGGACTTGAACCTTTATGTAGTAAAGATGATTCATATTATACTAGAGTAGTCGTATTATTTAACTCTATCTATGGCAGTATCCCACACATAACCCTACTCGGGTGTTAATCCTCAATATAACACGTTACAATAATGTGCTTATATCCCAATATGGTGAACACTTTAGGGAATTTGTCCAAAATTATCATAGGAAGATCCCTCACTTCTTCCTTTACATAGGTGGGTCTATAAAGGATACTTTCGTAGCTAGGTACCCCACTCAAAATTGAGATATAGATATTGATTAAAAGTTATAATTAGCTCAATCTTAACTCGCTTCAGGATATCATGCTTCATAGGGATGGACTCGAAGTAAAATTTTGTATTTAATAATTAGTATAATTCAACCCATATCACTTTTGACTTGTTATTACCCTTTAAACCTTTTTCTTGAGATCTGTAGTCTATATGTTGGGTTACCATCACAAGTTATTTAAATATCTAAGGGCTTTAGTCTCATACCCTTTCAGATGTTCCAAACCTTTTCTCTTACTAGTTCTTTTGTTAAAGGATAAACTAAATTTTTTGCAAACTGTATATTATCCATCTCACAATACATGTAGAGATGAACTCTCTGATGGTACTTTTCTTGCGACATATCTATCATTTCTTACCATTATAGTAACGATTCTCAAATTTTTTTATAGTCGCGGTACTATCACAATTGATAAGAATAGTTGAAATCGGTCTATCCCATAACAAAATATCTAACATAAGGTTTCTCAACCAACCTGCCTCCTCACTAGCTATAGCTAGAACTATTATTTTTGACTCCATTGTCGATCGAGCAAAAATAGTG
The DNA here is from genome assembly GCA_949130495.1 of Sambucus nigra. NCBI lineage: Eukaryota > Viridiplantae > Streptophyta > Magnoliopsida > Dipsacales > Adoxaceae > Sambucus > Sambucus nigra. The sequence continues at coordinate 485,529,058 of OX422212.1, read as the reverse complement.
TGTTTCTTATACTTTCATGGAAATGCACCACCAACGATACTAAATATGTATCTAGTAGTAGCCTTAGAATAATCAAATAGGATGTTCCAATCAGCATGACTAAATTCTTTAAGGAAGACATTATTCTTTTGATGGTATAATCCAAGGTTCATTATCCTTTTGAGGTACCGCATGATCCTCTCAATAGCATGTCAATGCTTAATACTAGTTCTACTAGTAATTCTACATAATACTCCCACAGCATAAGCTACGTCAGGTCTAGTGCAATATATAACATTATGTACGCTACCAATGAGGCTCGCATACTCAGTTTGGTTAAAACTATCACTAGTGTTCTTGAACAACTTTAATCTAGGAAAAAATGGAGTAATAGCAAGTTTTCAATCAAAGTAATTATATTTATTTAGAATTTTCTCAACATAATGCGATTGGTGTAAGCAAATTCCCTTTTCAGACCTAGTAATTTTATTTCCCAATATTACACTCACTTCACCCAAATACTTTATATCATTGTTAGCACATAATAAGGATCTAATATTATCTACGATTTGAGTAGTATATCCAAATATAAGCAAATTATCCACATAGAGATCTATGATAGTGAAAATGCTAATTTCATATTTATAATAAATGCATTTGTCACTTTCATTTATTTTGAACCCATTTGATATTACTAAGATATTAAATTTATCATGCCATTTTTTATGTGATTGTTTTAGTCCATAAAGAGATTTATTTAATTTACGCACTTTGTTTTCTTAATCGTGTAAATAAAACCTTCAAGTTGGTTCAAATAAATCTCTTCTTCCAATTCATCATTTAAAAAGGAAGTTTTAACATCCATTTAGTGAATAATTATGTCATTTAAATCGGAGCATGCAAATATTACAAGTATAAAAGTAATTATAAACACGGGTGAAAATGTATCGAAAAAATCCACATTTCCACGTTGTCAAAAACCTTTGACCACTGAACGCACCTTGTACTTTTCAACAGAACCATCAGGTTTAAATTGCTTTTTAAGAATCCATTTGCAACCAATAATCTTACACCACTACGTAAGATCAACAAAATTCCAAGTGTTATCAGTTTCTAATGATTCCACTTTATCATTAATAGCTTGTTTCCATAAATCGACATTTGAAGAACACAATGCTTCTTAAAGTGTATTAGAATCCTCCTCTAATGTGTAAACGTAAAAGTCAGGACCCAATTTATTTTCAACACGATCTCTTTTACTTCTTTTTTGTTCTAAAATATATTCAATTGATTCTGAATGTTTAGAAATAGAAATGGCAGTGGATGTCAAGCCCCCATTATTTCTCAATTTAAAAGGCAATTTATCTTCTTAAAAATCAGTGCCATTTAATTCGATAATAACTTTATTTTTCAAATCATAAAATTTGTATGATTTTTTATTAACCGCCTAGCAAATAGAAACACATGTATATGCTCTACTAGCTAATTTAGATCTCTTAGGGTTGGGAATACATGCATAGGCTAAGCACCCCATGCATTCTAAAATATGGCACGTTTGGCTTAATATTTTTCCACATTTCATAAAGAGATATTTTTATTTTAGTCTTAGGAATTCTATTAAGCACATGACACACCGTTAAAATAATTTCTCCTTACCAATGTGAGGCAGACCTCGAACTTAATAAATTAGCAATTACTAATCAAGTTAAAGTCCTATTTCTTCTTTCAGACTTACCATTCATTTCGGGAGAATATACGGCTATTTTTTCTTATTTGATACCATGGGTTTTATAAAATTCAATAAAGGGTTAGTTTCATATTCGATGCCTCTATCACTATATATCCTCTTAATTTTCCTATTAAATTGATTTCAATTTCATTTAAGAAAATTTTACACATGTAAAATGCTTCACTTTAATTTTTCCTTATATACACAAATGAATAATCCGTGCAATCATCAATAAAAGTAATAAAGTAACATTTTCCATTTGTAGTCGTGATTCCATTCAATTCATAAATATCTGAATGAATTAAGACAAGTGGTTTAATAGGAGAGTTAGTTTCGTTATCCATGGCAGAATGAAGTACTCTTAAAATTGTTGTATTTGAAATAAGAGACTGGAACGAAATTACTGAATGCGTTAAACCAACAACATAAAAATATCGTGGCTAGGTCGTAAACTAGGTCACTCTCTTTAAGGTGTTTCGCGGCTCTGACCAAAATTGTGTTGCAGTCCAATTAATGCCCCATCACTCTAGGATAAAATAACCCATAATCAAAAACAATTTTTGTCTTAGAAAACTATAAAGGTATTAATATGGTATACTATCCCGGTTCATTATTAGTTTCTTAATATCATAATATAAGTTTGGGGAATGAATTGATTAGGTACGGAAATGAGAAAAAAATTCTCAGACAAAGAGAATGTGTGTATTTATGTTCTGAAGAGAAAACAAATGTTGGGAGAGTGAGAGACTTTCTTTTTGTGAGTGTATTATGTCTCCTTTTCCAATTTCATATGGCCATGAATTATAAAACAAAATTATGAATGTTAGAAAAAGTTTAATGGGCGATTAAAACCCGGATAGCTAGTGAATTAAAGTCCCACTTTTAAAAGCTAACAAAATAAAAAATAATTTTGTTTCGAGAAAATAATTAATAGACACACTCGGGCCTAGTCAGATGGCGACGGAGACACGTGATCTTTGGCCCAATAAGTTCTTCTATCCAATATAGACAAAATCTAATTCCCAAAGGGCTTACCCATTAGTCCAAAATGGGTATAGATTAGCTACACCCAAAACTATCTTCCCGCCGATGTGGGATAAGTCCCAAAGGTGGGCAACTTTTTTTCTTCTTCTTCCCGTCTCTCTCTATCTCTCTCTCTTAAAGAAAAAGGGTTTCCTTTCTTTATTTTTTCAAGACAGGGAGAATAGTCACAAAAAGGGGTCACGGCCCATAGTCGTGACCATACCCAAAATAGGCGTGACTAGCTCCATGATGCAGTGTGGTAATGGATCATCTTGCATGTGTTCACGTATAATATCTGTGACTTATGTGAGTCACAGAAATGATCCGTGATCCATACATGACCATTATGGTGCAAAGTTTCCCTCCAAATATGGTCTGGAATAGGGTCACGGGCTTAGACCATGACCATAAACCATATCCACACTGATATAGTCATGGATTTTGATCGTGACCATTATGGGAATTGAGTCACGGCTTCTTGCCGTGACCAGTTTTTTATTTATATGTTGACATGTTAGCCGTGACCATAGTCTTTATACTTAATTCACAGAAAAACTTTTGATTTCCCTAGAAAATTCCTTGTAACAACCCGCCTAATCGGATATCGGGAGATCACCCCTATATCAAATTAAAATAGGAGTCACATATGGATCATTCTTAGCATCACTGTCGAAAATCCATTTAATTACTAATATCCTATTAAGCGAGCGTTAAAAATTTTACTTAACTAAACTTTTTAAACCATTAAAATAAAACATCCACAAGTTAAGGTGTAAATGAACTGAAATGAAAATGAAATAAATTAAAATAACCGGACACTCGGTTCAAATTATACAACCATATCGAATAACGTGCAAAGAATAAATAAAAACAGTTGGACCATTCGCCCGAATGTTTATACAGTACCTCCTATCTAGAGTACAAGGATGGAAGAGGCTATCAAGAACCTGCAAGAATCCACAGCTGCTGCAGCTGTCGTCGGACTCGAAAGAAGTGCCATCCAGGCGTCCTTGTGTCTGGACACTTATATATATATAATATAGGAAGAAAGGAAAAGTAGATAAACGGGTCAGAGCCCGAATTTTGAAAATATTTAGCAAGTGCATAAATGCCTTATTATTTTGAAAAATGTTTTATCTCATATTTAAATTTGGTATCGCACTCCCATGAGATACCCCTCACCTCTCCACTAATAGTGCACTCCTAGCGCATCCCTCTAAACATCCTAGTCAAGCTACCGTGCTAGACTAGTCTATCACCCAACCACTATCAACCCTAGATAGTCCAAGCAATGTACTAGGGCTAAACTTCACCCCAGTCTCAACGCTATGCCATGTTCGTGCATGAGGTGTCTCGCAAAGCGAAATCTAAACAAGGAACCACCCCGATACACTGTTACGCACCACGGTCGATCGTCGAGATCCTCCAGTCCCTCAGTATAGAAAGATATATATATATATATATATATATATATATATATATATATATATATATATATATATATATATATATATTTTACCATAACCATCCGGATCTATCTCCCGGACTGAGGATTCATATATCAAGTATTTATCAATACTTTCATTTTTCTCAAAACTTCCCATTTCCCTTTTATACTCAGGAAATGTAATTACAAAATCCAATTCATTATCATGAATTGCTTTAACCAATCATATACTTTTTAAAAGCCAGTTTTATTATCATAAAAATGTTTTTCCATTTTATGTCATCCTATTTCCCTTTTAATACTCAGGAAATGTACCCAACGCCATTTCCAATATCATGAAAATTCTTTGATCATATCATATGCTTCCACATCCCTTCTTCCATCCGGGAGTGTTACCGAAGCCAAACCTTTATCTCATTTCCCTTTTTATACTCAGGAAATGTAAATTAAAGCCAATTTATTATCATAAATTGCTTTAATAAAACTAAGACCGCCCTTCCGGGTTTCCCCACTGGACGCGCCCCTAAATGGCTATCATCTTCCAGGGCCTATCTATACAAGATAACCTGGGAACCTACCAATGTCGGGAAGCGACCATATGCCTGTGGGATAGTCAAGACCCCACCCAGAATCTCCTAACCAGCGCAGTAAACATATATAATCGCCCATACGTCCTAGTGACTATATCCACCCTGCTCATTAGCCAGGGGGCTTCACCACAACGCACGCAACTTCCCTTATGATAGCGATTTAGGGAGGTGTGTAACCATAATTTTTCAATTATTAAAATCATTTATCTTTCCATTTTGAAAATATTAATTTTTATATTTTCAAAATCATTTACATCATATCATATATATATACTTTAATCACATAGTATATACATATACCATATATTCCTCCTAGAATATATAAACGGCCATAATGGCCTATAGCATCTAGCGATGACCAATAATCCCAAAGATTCCCTCAAGGAATCAAAATCATGCATTCATATAAGCATGATACTAAATCCAAAGTATTTTCTTACTTTAATAAGTAATATCTACGTTAATCCCGTATAAGGATTTATTGGATATCTCCAATTATACTAATTCACTCTAAGTGAATATACATATATATATATATTCCCAATTCATCAAGTCCTTTAGGACATAACCCTCCATAATACTCTAATTTGGAAGGCCCTTAAACTTTAAAACTCAAAGAGGAGAAGTAATAATAATCTCCAAAATCTTAGGCTGAAAACAGGGCACCGGTCGACCGGTCCTAGACCCCCGATCGACCGCAGGTTACAAATAAGCCTACGAAACAAAGCAGTAGGCCATTTCTTCTTGACGCGGTCGACCGGTCACACCAGGTATCCCAAGATAAATTCCTCAAATCCATTTTCCAACAATCCAAATTCATTATTGGGATTTCTAAACTACCCCAAAAATTATCCCGAACATCTACGCAATTAATTTTAGCCGTAATTTTTCCAATTCCCGATTTGATTTCCGAGTTGATGATTTCAACTTGGAGCTGCCATCTTGTAAAAATCATATCAAATCATAGAGAAATCAGAAAAATACAGGGTTAGTTCCCACGCAACTGTATCGAAAGGATCTACAACTTTCGTGTTTTGGCTGAGAGCTAAATCAATTCTTTTCCTGGCCAAAATGCCCCCCTAAAGTCACGGGTTACTATTCAACATCTTCTCCGAGACGATTTCGGCCATTAAAGCTTCTCCCAAGATTTTGACGCCTCACCCAATGTCTTACAACCTCAACCAACTATAAATACACATATATTAAGGGTTCTAAACGTCCTGGAACCCAAAACCACCAATTAATTTAGGTTAAAACCTAAGTTCCACAAATTGAAATATTATTGGGGTTTAATTGTTTTAACTCCCAAAAACCCATTTTTATCCACGATAATCCAACCAAAACCTTTAGGGTTTGTTTATACCAAACTACGGTATGATATATTTATGCAAAAAGATAAATAAAGCAAGTAAACAGTTGCCTCGTGGATAAAATCCGACGACCTCGAGTCGAATCCGGCGGAGTTTGGCCCGAGATCTCCATTTCTCTACTCTTTTATCTCCTCCTCTCTCTCTTCTCTCTCTTTTCTTTCTTTCTTTCTTTCTCTTTTCTTTCCCTCTCTCCCTCTTTATATAGGAAGAAAAGGGTTATACCCTTTAAAATCCAAAAACGACTAGTTTACCCAATTACGAGTTATTTTTACCTCTAAAATTACCCGAAACTCAATTTCGACAATCGAACACTCTTTTCCGACTATCTCGAACATTCCGAGACTCACGGTGCAGTCGAAAATCCCATCTGGGGTACTTGATTACAAATCCCTATTTCAACCCAAAATAACTTTATGCGAGTTTTCTAATTAAAATTTTACCTTTTTGTCACTTTTCTCCACGGCGACATATAATTAATTTACTTCGACCTAATTAGTCCCAAAATTAATTATAACTTCCATCGAAAACCATTAAATCCTCGAGAATCCCCAAAATCAGTATTTCGAGAAATTCTCCAAATCTTCAATTTATATTTAATTATGGAATTTAATTGTCTCCAAAAGGACGGGTTGTTACATACTCCCCCCCTTACAACGGAATTTCATCGTCAAAATCCGGATACAGCCTACATCAATAAACTAGGATCGCTCCAAATCCTAATACCTCTAGGGGAACGATATTAACACCATCTTTCCCAACCATATACCATACGAATACCACGATCGTAAAGTGACTCCAGCATCGTCACATCGCACCCATCATTTATAGTGCCTAACGGCATAAACTTCAAATTTATATACTACGCCCCTTCTATTTCAGGTCGTATATAAACCAACTTTACTAAGGTTCCCATACACCTTTCTAACCTATGCACATCTGAACTTCCATAGTGAACGTCTGACACGTAACACTCTCTCCCATTAAGGGTCTCCTTTCCTCGGTGTAATACTCACCTATGGGTCCTCCCAACCCGCGAAATCAATTCTCCTAATCTCGGTGCCACTAACATTAACGAACTTACATCCTAAATAATACTAAAGTCTATGCGATATCCTACCTACACGGAACGAATATAATCCTAAGTATGTCCCTAGTGCCCAAGGCCTCTCTCAACTCCCAACAATTGCTTAGTTTCATGCGTGGGACGTCTCGCCAAGGTGAAATCCAAAAAAGGAACCCTCCCATTACACTACTCCCTCGCATAGTCGGTCATCGAGATATAGTGACCTAAGGCACACCAGCAGGACGTCCTAAATACTGCCTACGCTAAACTACGAACACATTTTTACTATCTTATCCTTCCACCCATATGGAAGGAAACCTAATCAATCGAAGTGCCCACTTTCTGTAAAAGTGTCACATACATAATACCCAAAACATATCTTCTCAAAATTTGCCTTTTCAGTAAGGATGGTTATTATCCTCAAACCAATTTCTCTAAGTCCAACCTCACCCACCCACTTGTGGCGAGGGGACCACTTTAGAGGTTTTTCATAGCACAATCTTTCCATAAGTATGCCAACATCATGTGGCTCGTAGCCTATAGTGGTTCATCCACACTATAAGACCTTTCCACAAAATCAACATCCTTGCATCCCATAACATCTCTCCACTCCCGACGCCGTTAAGAGTCATGTGTGGAGTGTCTCGCAAAGAGAAATCCAAATAAGGAACCCCTCCACACATTAACACTTGACTTCGTTGGTTATGGAGTTCCGTTATTTCAACATGCAACTGGGATATCCCTATCCCCTAATCCAACAAAAAGGTGGTCTGAACTCCTATCTCTAACTAAGAGTCATACCACCCTGCGCTCGCACTCATTTTTAAGTCCTTGCGCAAATAGTAATGAGCTTTATCTTCAGCTCAACATTAATCCTGCGGCCTTAAATCATATATATAAGGTCGCCATAAACAAAAATCACGATAATGAAACCTCTACTCATCGAAGTTTCGTATCCCACAATAAATAAGGTGAACTCAACCTATATCTAGGTGAGACACCGCAACAATAACCCGTTCCCTCCAGGAACCATGAACACGATAGATTTGCCATTCTTAGCCTGCTATCGCTCTAAAAATACCAATAAAATTATATACTCATCATAATACCATGCTCGTATAAACATATAGAATGAGTATCCCAAACCAGATATATATGTATACAATATACCAACACCCGCCTTTATGGCGAATGAAGGAAAATAGAATTCCGCTATCGCGGAAAACACATAGGCATACATTATAATGTTATCGATACCGCCATAACTCAAATTACACACACGAGCCTAGGGCTAACTAATACCGCGACTTTATCTAGCCAAGTCAAATATACCTCCTCGATTGAGGTAAAACTCATAACAATATCCTTCTCATTCCGACTAAATCGTGGGGACTCACGGTTAAGACTATCCGTAAGGTCCCTTTCGAACCCTCAATTTCAATGAGGAATTCAACTTTAGTACCACTCTCTACTTCAGTGGTACTGAGGTACTCCTAACTACCATTATTTAGTAGTCGCCGCCAAAATCCTTAACAATTACCATAAGGAGAGTGACCTCTACTAAGGTCCTCATCCCAACCTTCTACCAGCTGATCCAGCTAAGCCCCACCTCCTACTGCCATCCAAGCCCCGCACACGATTCCCAAACGAGCGCGCAAAAGATTTCTATAATCTTTTAACATAGCAGGAGAATGAAATCTCACAAGAGAAATCAACAATCCTAATCATGAGGCTCTATATCAAATCGAGAGCAACGCTGAAAGCGTAGTACGTCCGCACAGATTCCTAAGGACACTAGAACATGATGCTCTGATACCATCTGTAATAACCCACCAAATGGGATACCGGGTGATCACTCCTATATCAAATTAAAATAGGAGTCACATATGGATCATTCTTTGCATCACTGTCGAAAATCCATTTAATTACTAATATCCTATTAGGCGAGCATTAAAATTTTTACTTAACTACTCTTTTTAAACCATTAAAATAAATCATCCACAAGTTAATGCATAAATGAACTGAAATGAAAATGAAATAACTTAAAATAACCGAACACTAGGTTCAAATTATACAACCATATCGAATAACGTGCAAAGAATAAATAAAAATAGTTGGGCCATTGGCCCGAATGTTTATACAGTACCTCCTATCTAGAGTACAAGGCTGGAAGCGGCTATCAAAAACCTGCATGCATCCACAGCTGCTGCAACTGACGTCTTACTCGAAAGAAGTGCCATCCAGGTGTCCCTATGTCTGGACACCTATATATATATATATATATATAATACAGGAAGAAAGGAAAACTAGATAAACGGGTCAGAGCCCGACTTTTGAAAATAATTAGCAAGTGCATAAATGCCTTATTATTTTGAAAAAGGTTTTATCTCATATTTAAATTTGGTATCACACTCCCATGAGATACCCCTCACATCTCCACTAATAGTGCACTCCTAGTGCATCCCTCTAAACATCCTAGTCAAGCTACCCTAGTAGACTAGTCTATCACCCAACCACTATCAACCCTAGATAGTCCAAGCAATGTACTAGGGCTAAACTTCACCCCAGCCTCAACGCTATGCCATGTTCGTGCATGGGGTGTCTCGCAAAGCGAAATCCAAACAAAGAACCCCCCCGATACACTACTACGCGGCACGATCGATCGTTGATATCGGCCAGTCCCTCAGTACAGAAAGATATATATATATATATATACATTTTACCATAACCATCCGGATCTATCTCCCGGACTGAGGATTCATATATCAAGTATTTATCAATACTTTCATTTATCTCAAAACTTCCCATTTCCCTTTTTATACTCAGGAAATGTAAATATAAAAGACAATTCATTATCATGCATTGCTTTAACCAATCATATACGTTTTAAAAGCCAGTTTTATTATCATAAAAATTCTTTTCCGTTTTATGTCATCCCATTTCCCTTTTTATACTCAGGAAATGTACCCAAATCCATTTCCATTATCATGAAAATTCTTTGATCATATCATATGCTTCCACATCCCTTCTTCCATCCAGGAGTGTTACCAAAGCCAAACCTTTATCCCATTTCCCTTTTTATACTCAGGAAATGTAAATTAAAGCCATTTTATTATCATAAATTTCTTTAATAAAACTAAGACCGCCCCTCCGGGTTTCCCCACTGGACGCGCCCCTAAATGGCTATCATCTTCCAGGGCCTATCTATACAAGACAACCTGGGAACCTACCAACGTTGGGAAAAGGCCATATGCCTGCCGGATAGTCAAGACCCTACCCAAAATCTCCTAACCAGTGCAGTAAACATATATAATCGCCCATATGGCCTAGGGACTATATCCACCCTGCTCATTAGCCAGGGGGCTTCACCACAACGCGCGCAACTTCCCTTATGATAGCGATTTAGGGAGGTGTGTAACCATTATTTATCAATTATGAAAATCATTTATCTCTCCATTTTGAAAATATTAATTTTTATATTTTCAAAATCATTTACATCATATCATATATATATACTTTAATCACATAGTATATACATATACCATATATTCCTCCTAGAATATATAAACGGCCATAATGGCCTATAGCATCTAGCGATGACCAATAATCCCAAAGATTCCCTCAAGGAATCAAAATCATGCATTCATATAAGCATGATACTAAATCCAAAGTATTTTCTTACTATAATAAGTAATATCTACCTTAATCCCGTATAAGGATTTATTGGATATCTCCAATTATACTAATTCACTCTAAGTGAATATACATATATATATATATATTCCCAATTCATCAAATCCTTTAGGACATAACCCTCCATAATACTCAAATTTGGATGGCCCTTAAACTTTAAACTCAAAGAGGAGAAGTAATAATAATCTCCAAAATCTTGGGCTGAAAACAGGGCACTGGTCGACCGGTCCTAGACCCCCGATCGACCGCGGGTTGCAAATAAGCCTACGAAACAAAGCAGTAGGCCCTTTCTTCTAGACGCGGTCGATCGGCCTTAGGGGCGGGGTCGACTGGTCACACCAGGTCTCCCAAGATAAATTCCTCAAATCCATTTTCCAACAACCCAAATTCATTATCGGGGTTTCTATACTACCCCAAAAATTATCCCGAACATCTACACAATTAATTTTAGCCGTAATTTTTTCAATTTCCGATTTGATTTTTGAGTTGATGATTTCAACCCGGAACTGCCATCTTGTAAAAATCATATCAAATCGTAGAAAAATAAAAAAAATACGCCGTCAGTGCCCACGCGACCGTATCAAAAAGATATACAACTTTGGTGTTTTGGCTGAGAGCTAAATCAATTTTTTTCTTGGCCAAAATGGCCCCCTAAAGTCACGGGTTACTATTAATCATCTTCTCCGAGACGATTTCGGCCATTAAAGATTCTCCCAAGTTTTTGTCGCCTCACTCAATGTCTTACAACCTCAACCAACTACAAATACACACATATTAAGGGTTCTAAACATCCTAGAACCCAAAACCACCAATTAATTTAGGTTAAAACCTAAGTTCCACAAATTGAAATATTATTGGGGTTTAATTGTTTTAACTCCCAAAAACCCATTTTTATCCACGATAACCCACCCCAAAACCTTTAGGGTTTGTTTATATCAAACTACGGTATGAGATATTTATGCAAAAAGATAAATAAAGCAAGTAAACACTAGCCTCGTGGATAAAATCCGACGACCTTGAGTCGAATCCGACGGAGTTTGTCTCGAGATCTCCATTTCTCTCCCCTTTTCTTTCCTCCTCTCTCTCTTCTCTCTCTTTTCTTTCTTTCTTTCTCTTTTCTTTCCCTCTCTCCCTCTTATATAATAAGAAAAGGGTTATACCCTTTAAAACCCAAAAACGGCTCGTTTAGCCAATTACGAGTTACTTTTACCTCTAAAATTACCCAAAACTCAATTTCGGCAATCAGACACTCTTTTTCGACTATCTCGGACATTCCGAGACTCACGGCGCAATCAAAAATCTCATCCGGGGTACTTGACCGTAAATCACTATTTCAACCCAAAATAACTTTATGTGAGTTTTCTATTTAAAATTTTACCCTTTTGTCACTTTTCTCCACGGCGACATATAATTAAATTACTTCGCCTAATTAGTCCCAAAAGTAATTACAACTTACATCGAAAACCATTAAATCCTCGAGAATCCCCAAAATCACTATTTCGAGAAATTCTTCAAATCTCCAATTTATATTTAATTATGGAATTTAATTGTCTCCAAAAGTACGGGTTGTTACATTCCTAAACCCTTTAAATCTTCCCTCTCTCGTGTGATGTTGATTGTGCTCATATCCAATAATCTGGCTCTCAATCTGTCTTTCAATTTGAATCTCTCTTTCAATCTCTAAGGTAATATTTCAATCTCAGCGTATTTATGTGTGTGTGTGTATTTTAATGTGTACATATGTATGCATATGTATATGTGTATAGTGTATATGTGTGTGTATGTGTATGTATAATGTATGTGTGTGCATATTCTAGAAAAAAATATATGACTATTGACAGATAAAGTGGTGAGGATGAGATTAAAGATGAAATGAAGGTAAACAATGACATAAAACATATAAGAAACAAAGGTTTTTAAAGTGGTTCGACTATGAATAATGTCTACGTCCACTGTTCTTTTATTCCCAGGGGTTTACAATAGCACAACATGGTGTAGAGAGAAAAAGAGGTGTGGATGGAATGAATTGCTTGCTAAGGATGAATTGGTTAGTTGCCATTTTAGCTAAGGGAGGAGTTGTATTTATAGTGATGAGAGTCCAAGAGATGGAATGTCTTTTTATATTCAGACATTTACATCTATTTATAATAAATATGATTTTTGGCCTTCTAGGGTTCAATGACTGTTGGTTTCTCTTCTCTAGTGACTGTTGGCCTTCTGCATTGTTTGTCTTCTGTAGGTTGGTCGGTTCGTACGCCGATCGACTCTCCTCGGGTATCTACCAACTCTCCTCGGGTGCCGACCAAGTGTCTTTCATGCCGAGGAAGTATGAATATTGCCATGTAGGATGATATGTGTCCTTTTCTAATTAATCCACATAGATGGGTAATTTTTGGCGTCAACAGAAGCCCCCAATGCTCCATGCTTGATGGTTTACTGAGAGGATGGAGTTTTTTTCTAAAATATTGCTCGGTGCTTGTGCATAATGAGATTATTGATCTGACTTCTTGATTTGTTCAACATATGAGTGGGCTATCTCCTGGACGATAGATGATGTAGGTTGATCGATGGTTGCTTTAGAGCTAATCTTTATTTTAAGGAACTTTGATCGGCAAGCGAATGTGTGCTATGTATCACCCCTGGGAATTTGGATGCAGCAATGTCATAGTTTGCATCTTATGGCTTGCCATAATCTTCAATTGGGTTGGTCGACTAGTTAGCCGACCAACTGAGTGATGATTGTACGTGTTTGATTTTTTTTTTTGTTCCAATCTAATGGCTTTACTGATGTAACATGTTAGTTTTTGGACCCAATTCTTCACCTGATTAGTGTTGAGCTAGTAACGGACTCTAAAACATTTACATATAAATATAAATTTTTCTTTAGTGTTAGTCGGAATAGCAATAGTGGAGATACCAGTGCTGTAGATGCTGAATCTGACTCCTGATCTTGAATAGCATGTGCATATCAACTCTTAGATGATGATTAGCTAGTGATCTATCTTATTCTGTTATGATTTGGCGCTGAATTTGTTGCTCGGTTGAGACTACATGATGTTATTAGACTATGCCACTTAATGAATAATTAATTCTGTAGTAAAAGCCTCCAAGTGTGGACTATGAGCTCTGAATACTTTCTTAGCCTTGAAGTATGATGGTCTTGCTAGAAAAGATAAGGCCGAGGAAATGTTCCTTGAAATGACTTCCCAAGAGTTTTGCATGTTTGCATTTCCATACTATCCTGATGTAGACATAGAAATAATTTGATGATGTTGTCGACCAAGTTATTTTGGTTGAGAAAAATTGCTTTTAACATATAGTCCAATTAGGAATCTGATTCTGATATGTGCCATTGATCAGTGTATTTGACATGTGGAGCCCCCAGTTAGGCTTAGGAGACTGAATAATAATAATGATGCCTAAGCATTCGTCAGAACTTAATAAAATTATCCAATAATGAGCATGATTGAGCATAATATATAATTTGTATCAAATATCCATCCTAGTGAGAAATCTAAATAAATAATAAGAGTGTCGACCATTTACCGGGCTTTAATATGAAATCCAGATAAATAATAGGGGAGGGGATCGATTGATCCTGCATTGTAGTAACAAGCATGATACAATATTTAATTATTTAAACGAATGAATGAAATTTGATTAACTTATCTTGCCAATCTTTATATGGGGGTGGATCACCTTCTGTCAATCTCTGTATATGAATGGATCGACGATTTGTCAACCTCTAATTTTGGATCGACGATTTGTCAATCTGTAGTTTTTCACCGGTTTTATTGATACCCTTAGGATTTTCCTAAGTATCGTACCAATTACGAATGCATCACCATGGTTCTATTAATGTACCTAAACTTTTAGGTAATTGCATTAGTTACCTTGGTTCCCAGGTGTGAGTGGAACAGTTTTCCATCTTTTAGCCCAGTTTAGATGAACATTTGTCATCTGGGTCTTCATTAACCAAGCATTTGGGACTTATAATTTTGTCTTGCATGGTTTTTATGTCTTGACGACCAACTTTATTGGTCTCTTTGTTGATACCAACCAACATTTTTTTGGTGGTTTGTGTTGACAACTAACTTTGTTGGTGCCTTTGTTGATACCGATTGACATTTTGTTGCTGGTTGATGACGCCGATCAACATTTTATTTGTGATTGTTGATGCCGACCAACATTTTGTTAGTGGTTGCTGATGCCGACCAACATTGTTGGTGTTTTGAATATATATATAGAGAAGGGTTTTCCTGGCCAACTGTCTGTTGGAGATAAAATACAATAAATGTTGCAGATCTCCTCGGAGCTGAATATATGATAATAAAATTTTGTCGAGCTCCATGCTAAAATGAATATAGAATATGCATAATCCTCTTTCAGGTTGAGAATCAAATAATAAATAAGAAATATGAAGAAATATCATCATCCAAGCATTCGTCAGATATAAGAAATAATCTTCCCCAACCATTTGTCAGGTCTTAAAGTGTTGTAGCATGCTCAATCATCCGTTGGAATAATAAGAAAATAAACAGTGGATGGGTAATCCATTGAGGCAAAATTGTATAGTGCCGAGCATTAATAATATTTCCAAGAACATAAGATTGTGCTCGAGCATTCACTGTGACTGAATCTTGTTGCTTTGGAATTTAATAAGTTGCTCGAATATCCGTGGAGGCTAAATCAAATAGTTACTGTCATGAGAATAATTTATTCAGTCAATAAATATATGATATGTATTTGATCGGGCAATAAAAATATCAAAACATAAAATAATATGTTATGCCAACTTCATGTGTCATTGTGAGCAAATTTTTATAAAAAAATGCTAAACATTTTAATTTTAAGTAAAAGAACAAATATAAGTTGGTTTGGAAAATTATTTTGAAGTATAATTTATGTAGCTTTAAAATTTTATTTCATTAGAAAGGTATGAATGAATAAATGGTAGGGGGTGATTTTTTTAACATCATGGTGGTGATTTTAACTTTGTTGAAATCAATAATCTGGACGAACAAAGTTACCACTTCTCCATTCAGGCATTTGTCGTGAATAGATAACAAATTTTGATGAACAGTGGTTATCGTCGACTAGCAATAGATCAGTGTTGGAAGGTCAGGGAGCCTTCGTTCTGATTCTATACACGTCGCCGACTTCCTAGCTGTGTAAGTGATTGCTGATCATAGGTTATACGAGACCTGCCGACCAACCATAGGAGGTCAAGAACACCTCCGGCAGTGCACTACATGTCGCCAATCAACAAATAGTAGGTCGGGACTCCCTCAAGCTGTATAATAATTATCGCCGACAAATAAACGTTATGACATATATTGTTCTTGTTGTCATTGACCAATAACATAAATGATGCCAACCAACTGTGTACTTCACCGACCAACATTTAATAGCGCCGACCAATATTAGAGGGCGCCGACCAGTAATGAATCCAACTTTAATACCATACCCCGTATCTCCGACCTACAATAATAATACCTGGTATCAAAATACATTTTTCCAACCAATAATAGGTGTTATCGGCCTAAGCCAACATTGTTGATGGGTCTTTGCACCTTACCGCTGATCAACAAAAATGGCCTGGTGAAATTGCCGACCAAGAAATGATGGTCTGATGATGTGTAGGACTCGATGTTGAAGGGGTGCCGACCTTCGAAACTTTATTTTGCAAAAAATTGTTATCTTCCTTCACATTTCAGGTCATTGACCAAAGAAGGTGTACCCGACCAGTATTAAATGGTGCCGATCAGTAATCGGGGAAACCTCCAACATGTGCAACTCTTAATTTAAGATAACTTTTGGTACCGTAATAATATAGCTGACTAGTAATGGTACTGCCGTCCTATGATAAATATCAACAGAGGATATCGTCGACTAGGCATGACAAAATCGCTTAATGCCCCTAAATTCTAGGTTACCGTCATTGAGATAAACATTTTTGGTCAGAATTAGCTGGTCTGGTAAGCAAACTCAACATTCTTGATATACCAGCTGTAATAATGATGCATCGATTACAAAGTAGGGGTGAATCCACAAGGGTTGGAAAATTACAGAGATCCCATTTCAAATATTTTAAAAGGAAAGTCATAGATATTACCGCAGTTCGATGCTCATCTTGTGTCTTTTTTATGACATCCTTCTTGTTGATTATTATGCTCCCTATGGATGTTTATGAGGACTGTCCTTTTCTCTGATATAATACAGTAAATCATTTATTACAAAAAAGATAATACAACAAATATCTTGAATATCTTGAAGAGAGGTAAAGTATCTCCAATAATACAACAAATCATTTATTGTAGTGAATCCAAATATTCTTACAATCAAGAGTTGATCCGTTGAATTGACGACTTTTAGAGAAATCTTTATCCCATATTTGAGGCGGTTTTTTATGATAATCAGGAGAGAGAAAATGCCTTTCTGACTTATTTTCTCATTGTGAAAAAACTAATCCAGGAGAAAGAAAGTTATCTTGACCTATATCACTTTCTACTTTTCATGGGCGGTTCCCTCTGACATTCGAGGATTCACTGAAGAATTTTTATTACAAAATTCATTGAAAAATCAACGACAAAAATTATATGTAATTGACACAGCAGATTGATGAATGAGTAAATCTATATAGTGCATTAAAATGGACGAAATGTTGTGGTTAACATCTCTTTAAATAAATAACTATTTTAGACGCTTATTTTCTATAAAAAATCTCTGATATGGGGATTGAAATTTATTATCAAATCGAGTAAATATATGTGTTTGGATTTATGTATAGATTTATCTTTACCCATATATATATATATATATTGATGAAGGCTTCAAATTAAGATTGGATCTCCAAGTGAACCAAAAACATATATAATCATACATAAAGATGTTTATAATGAGAGAGAAATTATTTGGTGTTTATTTCCTTCAAATATTGCAAAGATAATTAATATAAACGTGTCTCCATACAAACTTGTGATTTTGAAATTTTTCGTTTTATGCAGATTCCCAAATAAAAATTAATCACAAAATTTGTGCATATAAAAATTATGAATGAGTCAGGAGATATATGTACAACATATCATTATTTATACATAAAAATTATAAAAACTTATCTCTTGTAGATGATATTTGTCCCTTTGAATAAGAAAGAAAGAATTATTGTGTCGAATTCCCACAGACGGCGCCAATCTGTTGAAGACAGAAAATGGCATCTATGCCATTTTAGTGGCATCAACAGTAGATAAAGTGATGAGGATCATATTGAAGATGAAATGAATGTAAACAATCACATAAAACATATAAGAGACAGGTTGTTAAAGTGGTTCGTCTATGAATAAATCCTACGTCCACTATTCTTTTATTCCCAAGCGTTTACAATAGTACAACATGGTGTAGAGAGAGAGAGAGAGGTGTGGGTGGAATGAATTGCTTACTAAGGATAAATTGGTTAGTTTCTTTTTTAGCTAAGGGAGGGGCTATATTTATAGTGATGGGAGTCCAAGAGATGGAATGTATTTTTATATTCATACATTTATATCTATTTATAATAAATATGAAGGTTGGCCTTCTAGGGTTCAATGACTGTTGGTTGCTCTTCTCTAGTGACTTTTGTCCTTATGCATGGTTTGTCTTCTGTAGGTTGGTCGGCCGGTATGTCGACCAACTCTCCTCGGGTGCTGACCAAGTATCTGTCATGGCGCGCAAGTATGAATATTGCCATGTATGATGATATGTGTCCGTTTCTAACTGGTCCACGTAGATGGGTAATTTTTGGCATCAACAATGACTAATGTTGGTTTAGGTTTAGGGCTGAAATATAAAAAAATAATTAAAAAAAAAATCCTTTTATATTGACGCTAAAAACAATATAAAAAAATATATGACTAATGTTGGTTTATATCTAGAAAAACAATATATGACTACTGTTGGTTTAGGTTTAATATCGATGCTAAATTCGGGATTAATTTTAGGGGTAATGTTTGTAAGGGATTAGTTTTATGACTAATGTATGTAAGGGTTAATTTTACGACTAATGTTTATAAGGATTAATTTTAGGGTTGATGTTAGGATTAATTTTAGGTATTGTTGGTTTAAATGACAAAAGTAGGTATTCTAAACCTAATAAATTAACGGCGAGATACACATGTGACACCCCGCCTAATTAAATACCAGGTGATCACTCCTTTATTAAATTAAAAATCAAGGTGAACAATTGGTTCATTCTTAGCATCACTGTCGAAAAAAAATAACTTTTCCAATTTAAAAATCCTAATTAATTAAGCTAAGTGTCCAAAACCATTTTAGACAATACTTTCCAAATTTTATTTTATGTAAACCAACATTTAAAACTTTACGAAATTCATAAATAAAGAATCACACAATAACTATACTGGAACAAACAATCAAAATATTGAAACATCCAACTAAATGAATCCAACATTTAATACTTAAATGAAAACATCCTGACAATAACAAATCCCAAAGAGTAACATACTGGAAAAATAAATGAATCACAATGTCTGCTAAATAATTGAATAATGGAAAGGGCAACACATGCCTAACTGAATAAATAGTGCTAAAAATGGAATCAAGAAATGAGGTCGTCTAAGAAAGAGTCCTGCAACTCCCACCTAAGCTGCAGCGCGTTCCTTCCAAAGGATCCCATGCAAGTCGCCCCTATCGCTGGGCACCTGTAATATATACATATATATACAAGAGAGAAGAAAAATGGAAACGGGTCAGAGCCCGATTGTAAAAATATTTAAAATTTGTTTAGCAAGTATTTAAAATATTTACTGGCCAATGCAACAACATATCAGTGCGACACTCCCTTAAGAAATTCTCACCTCTCTTCTAATGTGCACGCCTATCATACTTAACCTTCCCAAACGGTTTAACTTATCTTATCTTAGGTTGCTCGTAAGATTTAAACTGAACAATTCAACTGTTTAAGAGGGTAATTTCATTTGACAACGAAGTTCTCATTTAAACCTTATTCACTAATAAAGTTTCTCCATAACATATTATACTATTAAAGCACATTTTTCCCAATTGTAATCATTATACATTTCTTACTTACCATAAGCACAGTAGTTAGTTTCCAAATTCCAGAATTTAATATATATATTGAATACTCATATAATATATATATTCTAACGACACCCCACATAATAATTATGGTTCGGGCAGACTCTGCTATCCAATCCCCGTATCACTCGTACTAAGGGAAATACAAGTTCGAAATCACTCTCAAACTGTATTAATACATACACAAATAATATTGAGGCGAAGCATAGTTTCCAAGTCCAAGAGGTCAGCACATATCCTTCACGTCTTATAGGATCGTGACTATCGATTCGATAGCCTGTACCTAGGATTCCTATCTTCTTGGGTACAAGTCAATATCCCCCATAAAGGTCCCATTGAGATAAGACTGTCCCAGCGCGGTAACCTCAGGGATAGCAAGTAGCGCGGGCATGATTTTCACACGTATATAGTATATGCATAAACACAGTCATATAAATATACTACTATTACCATATCAAATTCAGGTTCATCTCATAACCCATAATTAGGACATTTATCCTTATTTTCACATTATTAGTTATCACGTAACGGTTCGTCTCTAACTTTAATTTGAGGGATTATTCCAACTTACTACGTAACGCTCATGGACTCTATCCTCCCAAGTGTAGAATTTACTAGGTACTCTTCTATTTTTCCAACGTAACTATCTTACGTGTCTCTCCCTATAACACATAATTCCATCATCCCTTATATGTAAATATCCCAAAAATGTACATCTCGTCTTATATTAAAGGTCTCATAATTATTAATAAGTCGTACTGATCTTCTTTATCTCTTAAAATATTTTAATAAGGATGAACAAAGATTATTACTCAATTAAATTTGAATTCAACTATTTAAAAGGGAAACATGAGTCTGCCAGGAGGGGTCGATCGATCGATGGCAAGGGCTCGATCGATCGATGCGTCGATCAAACGACACTCTTGGTTCGATCGATCGATCAAACAGGTATGGCGAATTCTGCAGATTAACAGTTACGGGTTTCATAATCCAACCTCAATAAAATCTAGATTTTTCACACCCAAACTCTCAAAAATTTGTACTACAAACAGTATAAACCCATATTATACATCTTTTACGTAAAGCATGCGAATTTTCATCAATAACCATGGATTAATCGGCCAAAACTCATATCAATCTCAAGAACCCTAGAATTTTTTTTTAACATTGTTCTAATCAGTATGTTTCCATAATTTCTACTTCTAATTCATCATAAATTCGTGGTTAAACCTCTACATATAAAGGGGGTTTACAGATTATCATTCATATCATTACTACATGTGATTTTCCTATCTCCAACATGGGCTTTCTTCTACCAAACTCATCATAATCACCCTAGACTAACATGAATGATGCATTAACGAAAATAAGCAAGATAAATACTTGCTTGGAAATTTCAGAGTTCTGATTTGTGGACGAATTTCGTGTGGTTGCGTTCCACGTCGCGCGATCTAAGTGTTGGTGGTGGTGGCGGTGCAATCGGATGACTTTTTGGCCTAGGATTGCTTGGAGAGCTTCCTACCTTCCTCTCAAATGGTCATTCTAAGCTTTTGAGTCTTCTAACCCTAAGGGACTATTCCAAATGGCTGATATAGGCTAATAATTTCGTGAGTTTAATTACCCAAAAATGTAAAATGTCCAAAATGCCCTCCCGGGGTGCTAAATAGGCCTAAAAACGCCCCGAGACCCAAACTAAACCCCCGGGTACACTTTTCTGTCTATCTCAACCCTTCCGGGCACTTTGGCGCACTGAAAATGACCATACGAGCGAATTATAATTTATTCACTTTAATAAATCAATATTTAGTCCCGATGCGACACGGGCGCGTCCCGACTCAAATTTCCAAAATTGTCATTTTATTCACTCGTGACATTTAATAGTACCAATATTATATTACTTTACTCATTAGTAATATTCGACAAGTTTCCAATGATTACTAGCTCTCATCACGTTAGTAATTAAAAATAATTAATTTCCGAATTTATATTAAATTAATAACTCAAATTAAATTTAATAAATCCCCAAATTTAGAAAGTATAAAAATACGGGGTATTACAACACACACACACGAGATTCACTCGTGGGAGACTACGTGGCTCCGCTGGTTTATTTAGAGTTTTGTCCTGATATTCTTTGGACCAGTGCCCTAGATTTTTACAAAAAAAAAAAGAAAGTGTTCCCATTATTGATTTTAGATGGTGTAATTTGATTTTGTTGAGTGCGTGGAAGTAAGGCTTTTTATGCAACTATAGTTTGATTCCACGCTCTCCTTCTCAATGTCATATTGTTGGTGGGAATTTCCATTCTAAAGACAAGAATTACTATGAGTGAGATAGTAATTTTTGTTTAAAGTAAATAAAAGGTCGGGTCATAAAGATTTTCGCGACCTGGGTCATATCGTTCTCTGCTTAAATTACAAGATATGTCAGTTGCAGAATTATTCGACCCGAAATGACTCCACAATCGCATTCATATATCTTTACATGTGTATGCATGTATATTTGTGTTTGTATTTTTATATGTATGTGTCTATATCTGTGTGTTTTTGTTCACGGGATTCAAACTATAGTTCATAATAACTAGTTAACGATTCATTAGAGCCATTATTTATAGGAATCATAATCACGCCCTCGTTCATTTTTCTCAGGAAAGATGAGTCACGGTGATAATAAATGGCAACAAGAGTGGGAAAGGTTGTAATTGGACCGTACTCGAACATATTTTATTAATGATCCTCATTCAGTGGGTACTCTGGTTTATTGTTATGGGAATAGGAAGATCGAATAATTTAACTACCTTATAAACTGTGGAGTTCATCTCGAGTAAGAGTACTTGTTCAATCGTATTCTGTTTTCCTTACCAGAATGTTGGGATGAAGCTATAAAATATATATTTCACATATATAATCCCGATAGAGCACTGACCTTGCTTACGTTTTTAAAGAAGGAAGAAAAAAATCACCCTTTATGGATAGAATTATGTCCAAAGAGCAGTGTCAAAGACTGTGATGTCTCGCAACATATGCACGTTAAACTCAATCTTTCCAATAGGCTGAAGAAGATGAGATTTAGAGTTCATGTCACTGACATCTATGCATCCATTATAGATATGCTTGCTCTCAATTGGCCACGTGCAAAACCATAGTTTTTAAAAAACAAATCCCGACTGGATGGAGATCAGACACATTGAACTTTTATTAAAGTCTTACCATGAATAGGTAGATTATAATATACAGTCAAATAATTTATTTTGATAGTTATAATGTCATATTAACTTTGAACTTATGCATATATTATTATAGATACACATTGCATTTTTATTATTTTTGTAGATAATGTCAGGCTGTAATAAAAATAACACTCCAACCGAGGATGTGACACAACCAAAAGGAGAATTCTCATCACCAACTGGTGACCAATAAGCATCTCCACCAAAAATACACTCCACTACTCTGATATGTAGTAGACAATGAACTCCTATTAATCCAACATATACGCCCAACGCTCCTAAAACTTCCGATTCAGTTGAGAAGAATCTCATTAGGTTCTCTCTATTGGGAAATAATCCTATAGGGGATAAAAATCACGTTCAATAATTTAAAACCTAGTGTTTTTCCTTGGAAAAAATTAATGTGGGAATGGGAGGAGCTGACAATTGGAACTTCGTAGATAAAGCTATTAAATATGACATCTATGAGAAACTCAACAAACGGTTTTCATTTTCAGCAAACTCAAAAAAATAAGGTTCTTTCTTGGGTTGTTGAACAACTCCGAACATATCGAAGAAACCTTAGGTAGCATCGAGCTTTGACATTTTGGTCCTCAAAGATAAAGTCCCTTCGAACGTTGAGATGCCAATCGGTCAATGGAATGATTTTCTATAAAATGAGGCGAACGACTTGAAAATGCTACAAATGGGAGAAAAATAAGCAGAATAGGTCCAAAACAATGATGTCCACCATCTTGGCTCGAAATCTTATGAAGATTTGAAGAATGAGTGGTCAACCAAGACAAAAGGCAACCGAGATGAAGGAAGGACACCAAATAAAGCCAACTTATACGTTCATGCAAGACGAGATAAAGATAATAAATTCCCTCCTCACTTGGCCAAGACTCTATAATCAATAGAGTCTATCAGTAGTGAGTCAGATTGAATCTTGTTCGATGACATTGGCAGTGTTGCCCTTGCACAAACCTTAGGTAAGGACCATAGAGGGATGATGAGAGGTTTGGGGTCGCATATGTCAAAAAACAAGATTGAAACACGTCGCCTGACTCATGGATGAGCTTTATTTTGTTAATTAGTGTTTCTCGCCCAACGATGAATGTCATTCCAGGACTGAAAGGGATATAATGGGGCTTCGAAATGAATTGAGAGGTGTGAATGACAAACTTTCACATATTATGTCTTTTTTAACCGGTCGTATGCCCATGTAGCCCCTAATGCATCCCGGTTACCCTTTACCTCCTCAAAATTTTCTTCTTTCTCCATTCCCCTCATAGATGTCGATTCATCCTTCAATATTTCCCTCACAGATGTCGATTCCTCCTTCATTATTCCTCTTCTCAGTACCTCAGCATGTCACATGTCTTGGATCCTTGTCAGCAACCTATGTTGATTATGTTGAGAAATACTATATAAATGACGTGAGCGATAAATTTGTCGTTGGGGTGTGCACACTCATATCCACTCAAGTAGGGACCTTAGTACATAATCAGACTTTGTAGGAGGGTGAGTGTCAGATCCTAGTTGATAAAGTATTTAATGGTTGTGAAGATGCTCCAGTGTACATCGAGAGTGGAGAAGGGAATTTGTTGAAATATTATTTGAACTCTTTTACCACTTGGCATCACTAGAAAAATTTATTTATTTTGATTTTAAGTGGTTATGTAGTATCGTTGATTGGTACGTTCTTGTATTTTGGTTATTATATAGTTTGATTGATTAGTGCGTTGTTGATACTATATTAATATGTTGTTAACACTATATTTATGCAACTTGTTATTTATTTTATCGTATTAACACATGACTAAAATTTGAAGATTATTAAATGGATTTTCCACAATACAAAGAGTGGATGGGGGAGACTGACCGAATAACAAATCGTTATATTGAAGGCATTCATGAATTTATTCATTACACTTTTAAGAACCTTAAATGTTAGAAGCTTTCGTGCCCATCCACCCATTGTATAAATGAAAAATATATATCTTTAGAAGATGTTGAGTTACATTTAATATAATGGGGAATTTGTCAAAATTATTAAAAATGGACAAACCATGGTAAAAAAAAAACATGTACCTTATGTTCCCAGTAACCGACCGCGTAACAGAACATTAAGGAGTGGAAGTGGTAAATGATTCACCAACACATCATCCATTGACCAACCTAATTAACGATGCTTACAGAGTCCAACATGAAAAAAATCACCAACCTATGGAGTTAAATAATGCGCATAATGAATAATTTGATACTAAACTACCAGGAGACTGAGAATATATAGGGTTAAAAGTCGATGCGGCTAAACCGTTGTATGAATATTACGATGAAGATAACTCGGCATTATATGCAATGATTTGTTTGTATAATTTGAATAGTCATTTTCATTTGTTTAGGAATAGTGTAACCAAAATTCTTAAGTGGGATAGAAAAATTCACCCAAAGGAGAACACATTACCAGACAATTATCTTACCATGAAGAAGGAATTGAAGGGATTGGGATCGAAATACAAATCGTTTCATGCATGTAAGTATGATTGCATATTGTACTGAAATGAGCATGCCAAGAAGGATAAATGTCTCGTATGTGATGAGCCTAAATATCTCGTTTGTGACAATGTAAAGGATAAACCTGTAAAATATAAAAAGTTCTCGTAAGTCCCATAAAAGGGTTTGAAGTATTTTCCACTTAGGCCACCGTTAAAACAGTTTTTTACTGTACCATGGATAGCGAAGGCCATGACATGGGATGCTCGATGCGAGGTAGGTGGGAATATGATGCGTCATCCGGTTGATTCAATCATCTGGAAAATTTTAAATGCACAACACCATGAATTTTCAAAGGAACCACACAAAGTTTGTCTTGCATTATCAATTGATGGGTTTAACCATTTCAGTAATTTAAGTGCTAGTCAGAGTTATTGTTCAATTTTCATGGTGCCTTTAAGTCTCCCTCCGACACAACGCATGAGAAAGGAGTTAACACATTGTTATCTTTGTTGAGACTCGGGATGAAGTCTCCAAGAGATGATATTAATATATACTTATCCCCATTAATCGAAGAACTTAAAGAATTTTAGGATAAAGGGGTGACGGCATTCGAGTCTCACAAGGGTTAAGAGTTCACACTTAAAGCAATAGTAATGTGGGCGATCCATGACCTTCCTGCTTATGGGACCTTGTCTGGTTGTAATGTTCATTGTTATTATGGATGTCGCGTATATAAGGAGGAAACTGAAGCCAGTTGGCTACAACATAGTAGTAAGATGAGTTACATGGGTCATCGTAGATTTCTGTCGATCAGTCATCCTTTTAGGAATGACAGGTTTAACTTTTATCCTATTGGTCATGAGAGTCGAATGCCACTTGCTTGGCCTTCTAATCATCAGATCAAGGATAAGGCGACGATTGTCACTACCAAGATTATTTACATAGGAAAACACCCAAACTTTGTAAACTTGAAGTGTAAAGCAAGGGGGATCCTAGTGACCCTAGTAAAGCAAAACCATGGTCGAGGCAACCAATTATTTTATTTTTCGTATTGCAAAGATCATCGTATAAGGCATGTAATTAATGTGATGCACACAGAGAAGAATGTTACGAAACATCTAATAGGAGCATGTCTGGGTGGATATCATTCCAACGATGGAGAGTGGGCCCGCCAAGATCTACATGATATAAAGATAAATAAGAAACTCTTGTTAAAAAATGATCCTTCAAGAGGAATAATTTCTACCCCTCCATCTGATTTCACTTTGATAACTAGTGAGAAGAAGATCCACTTAGACATGTTGTTCAACTTGAAGACTCCAACGGGTTATTCTTGTAATTTACATAGGGTAGTAAACTACCAAGCAACTGACTTAAAATAGTGTAAGTCTCACGACTGGCATGTAATCATCCAATTAATCCCTATGTTATTTCGGCGTTGATTATCTGAACACAAAGATCTCCATCAGGAAATTATACAAATCAGTTTTTGTTTTACCTTACTTTGTGCAAAAGTGGTAAACAGAAGTAACATTAAAGCTGAAAAATCAATTTTAGCCGAGGCAATTTGTGTAATAGATAAATATTTTCCTCCGTCGTTCTTTGATATCATCACCCACTTGCTTGTGCATTTATACGATGAATCTTTCTTATGTGGTCCCATTAGGGATCGTTGGAAGTATCCTTTTGAGCGCTTGATGAAAACCTTCAAAGATTACATAAAGAATACACGGTATATTAGAGGGTTAATTATTGAAGAATACGTAACTGTGGAATCATTGTTATACGCTATGGAATATATGCCAGAATAAGAGGTGAGGAGGTTCAATTCTCGTGGAGGAGGTGTGATTGAGGAACCTGACGAGTTTTAGGATGAATTACCATTTGGTAACCCTTAAGAGGTAAAACCAACAAATATACAATGCGAGCAAGCAACTCGTTAAGTCTTTGAATCGCAAGATGAAGTCGAAGACTGGAGAGAGTGAGCATTAATTGAATTCTTCTTCTTCGATTATATGTATTTTATATTTTATGATCTAAACTTTATAATTTACCCATAGGAAGTACGAGAACAAACTTTCCTTAAATCAAAGGAGAAATTACACGACAACTGAATTTTGGGCATGGGTATCAAATAAAGTAAATTTCACATCTTATGTGTGTGGTTATTTATTCATGTGAGACTAAAATATCCTCTAATACAAATTCATTTAATAAATTCAACTTCTAAGAAGAGTTGATGTCCCTTCCAGGTTTCCACGCCTAGCAAAAGGCCCTAGTTTTCATGCAAAAGAGTTTAAGAAACTTTGCCCCGACGGTTTTGATTTCATTTCATATCCATATAAGGAAAATCTTTTGACGCAAAATAGTGGAATATAAATTTCATCCTTAACCACCTATATCGCTAGTAAAAGTGATAAAAATCCAATAAATATGGTGCTAACCTATAATGGGATAATCATCAAATCCTAGAACTTGATTACTTAGATTTTACAGAAACCGTATTTTATTATGATTGGGTAAAGGTGGAGGATACTACGAATGCTTGCAAAGTTTATCCTGACTCCAAATTTATTATGGTAGATTTATCAAAGCTTAAGAGTAAATATCGCATAGTCGACGAGCCTTTTATTTGTGACTTTCAGAACATAAAGAATGTAATATACTCGAAGTGCATAAACGATGTCAATTTGTCTATTGTTGTGCACGCACCAAAGGGTATGACTACTGAAGTGGATGTGCTCTAAAAGAGTTCCAATTAGCTCTTGATGGCAACCCTAATTTGAAGGATCATTTAGTTGATTTAGAGGAAGATTGAGTATCAAAATATTATTTTATCCTTATTATTTTTATTTATGCCCTATTATGATATTGACACTGTATTAGCGCTTTACTTTGATGTATGAATGTTTAACTTTTATGAATGCTTAATATGATTTAATTTGATGTGTGAATGTTTAATTAAATTGACCCAACTCAATTTCCACATGTTCCTGTACATATACATCTATTAGATAATTATTGGTTGTTGGCTTGTTGTTGGATAATATGTTAGGAGGATTACGAGATAATTATTTGTTATTGGATAGTATATTAGGAGTATGGGATAATTATTGGTTGTTGGCTTATTGCTGGATAATATTTTTCTCACGAAAAAAGAGGAACGTTGAATTATTTTCTTTATTGAATTATTTGTTTAGGAAAAGAAAAAAAATCACATCGAAATCTAATGTAGTTATAAGAAATTGTGATCATACTCCTTAATAAACTACCACTCGTGTTATAATAATCAAGTGGAACCCTAAAGCGCAAGGAGTAAAACACATACGAACTCCTAAAACATAACCCATAGAAAATAATAGATATATCAAATGTTGATCAAGAACAATAACTAGTAAGAATTCTTCTTTTCTTGTAGTTAGCCTTGAAGCAAACTTGCCTAAGATTCTTAGTTCTTTAAGTGAAATCCAATTTCGGTACCAACTCCATCAGTTTCTTAGTTCTTTTAGTGGGTTATTATTCATGCTCAACATTTATGTATCTTTTGTTTTTCTATGGGTTATTTTTAGCAGTTCATATGAGTTTTACTCCTTGCACTTTTGGGGTCCTCTCTATTATTATAACACATGTGGTAGTTTATTTAGGAGTATGATCACAATTTCTTATAACCACATTACATTTAAAAGTGATTTTTGTTTCTTTTCATAAGCAAGCAATTCAATAAATACCCCCCAAATAGCCCGGTCGCATTTGAGAACACGACAAATTTTAAGAATATCCGTGCTTAGGCCTTAAAACCTATCATCTGAAGGCGAAACCACATAATGCCCCCAAAATAGTCCTGTAAGTTTTGCCAATAACTCTCATGGGACTGACGTACTTCGTAGGAATCGACTGCATTTCCACGGGACCCAAGGTTTAAGAGCACGGGCCAAATTTCAGAATATCTACACCTCGGCCCGAAAACGTCCCGTTAGAGAGAGAAACCATCAATTGCCCGCCAAAATTCAACGTGATCAGCTCCAACACTTCCCACGGGACCAAAGTAGAACGTAGGAACCGATAGTATGGCCATGGGACCCACGATTTGACAGCACGACCCAAATTTCAGAATATTCACACATAGGCTTGAAAACCTGCTGCCAGGGGGAGAAACCATGAAGCACTCCACAAAAGGCCCCATGAGTGGTACTAACACCTCCCATGGGATTAAAGTAGATCATAGGAACTAACCGCGTGGCCACGGGACCCACGGTTTTAGATCACGGCCCAAATTTTAGAATATCTACACTTAGGCCCGAAAACATGACGTCAGAGGACAAAACCATAAACCACCCCCAAAATAGTCCTGTGAGAGGCGCCAACACCTCTCACTGGACCAATGTAGCTCATAGGAATCGACCGCATGGACACAGGACCCACAATTTGAGGGCAGGGTCAAAATTTTAGAATATCCAAAATTATCCTTAAAAATATGTTGTCAAAGGGTGAAACCACGAAGCACCACCAAAATGGGCCCATGAGTGGCGCCAACACATCCCACGGGACCAACATAGCTTGTGGGAACCGAACCCACGGTTCAAGAGTACGACTCAATTTTGAAAATATCCACACTTAGGCATGAAAACGTGTTGTTAGAGGGAGAAACCACGAACTACCCCCCAAACAGACCCATGTGTGGCGTCAACACCTCCCACGAGACCAATGTAGCTCATAGGAATCGACCATGTGGCCATGGGACCCACGGTTTGAGAGCACGGGACAAATTTCATAATATCCACACTAAGGCCTGAAAACGTACCGTCAAAGTGCGAAACCATGAACCAACCCCAAAATGGCCCTGTGAGTGGCACTAACACCTCGCACGGGACCAACGTAGCTCGTAAGAACCGATCGAATGTTCACGAGATCCATGGTTTGAGAGCACGACCCAATATTGAGGGTATCCGCACTTAGACCCAAAAGCGTGTTATTCGAAGACCCCCAAATGGCCTCATGGTCGATGCTAATAACTCACACGGGACCAATGTAGCTCGTAAAAATTGATAGTGTGCCATGACACCCAATATTTGAGAGCATGGGCCAAATTTTAAAATATCCACACTCAAGCCAAAAAATGTGTCGCCAAAGGATGAAACTATGAACCGCCTCCCAAACGTCCCCGTGAGCAGCACCAAAACCTCCCACGGGACCCACAAGTTGAGATCACAATCCAAATTTCTGAATGTCCACACTTAGGCTTGAAAACATGTTGTAAGAGGGTGAAACCACTAAGCACCCCTAAAGAGACCCTTGAGTGGTGCCAACGCCTAATATGGCACCAATGTAGATCTTAACAACTGACCGCATTGCCATGGGATCAATGGTTTGAGATCATGATTAGAATACTAGAATGTCCACACATAGTCTTGAAAACGTGCTATTAGAGAGAAAAACCATGAAGCACCCATCAAATGGCCCCATAAGCAGTGCCAACACCTCCCATAGGACCAATATAGCTCATAGGAACCAACCTCGTGGCCAATTTTGAGAATATCTACACTTAGGCCTGGAAAAAGTGTCGTTAGAGGGCGAAACCATGAACTACCCCCCAAACGGACCTGTGAGTGGTGCCAACACCACCCACGAGACCAACGTAGCTCGTGGGAACCGACCGCGTGGCCATGGGACCCACGATTTGAGAGCACGGGCCAAATGTTAGAATATCCACGCTTAGGACTAAAAACATGCCGTCAAAGGGAAAAACGATGAACCACCACCCAAACAACCCCATGAGTAGCGCTAACACCTCGCACGGGACCAATGTAGCTCGTAGGAACCGATCACATGGTCACAAAATCTACGATTTGGGAGCACGACCCAATTTTGAGAATATCCATTCTTAGGCCTAAAAATGTGTCGTCTGAAGGTAAAACCCGGTAACGTCCCATAAACGGCACCATAATCGGTGCCAACAACTAGCATGGGTCCAACATAGCTCATAATGACTGACCGCGTCGCCACGAGACCCGCAATTTGAGAGCATGGGACAAATTTCTGAATATCTACACTTAGGCTTGAAAATATGCCGTTAGAGTGTGAACCCATGAACCCCACCCACCCCAGACATCCCCATGAGCGGTGCCAACATCTCCCACGGGACCAATGTAGCTCTTAGGAACCGAATACATGGCCACGTGACCCACGGTTTGAGAGCAGGCCCCAAATTTCTGAATGTGCACAGTTAGGCTTGAAAAATGTACTGTCATAAGGCAAAACCATAATGCTCCCCCAAATAGTCCCGTGACTGGTGCTAAAACCTCCCACGGGACAATCGTAGCTCATAGGAACCGACCGCGTTGCCACTGAACCCACGGTTTGAGAGCACGACCCAAATTTCCGAATCTCCACACTTGGGCTTGAAAACATGCTGTCAGAGGGAAAAATAATGAAACATTCCCCAAACGGCCCCATGAGTGACATCGACACCTCCCATGGGACCAATGTAGTTCGTAGGAATCGACCGCATGGCCACGATAACCACAATTTGAAAGTATGACACAATTTTGTGAATATCCACACTTAGGCCTAAAAAGTGTCGTCAGAGGGAGAAACCACGAACCACCCCCCAAATGGCCCCGTGAGCTACGCCAACACCTCCCATAGGACCAATTTATCTCGAAGGAACCGACCGCATGGCCACGGGACCCACCATTTGAGAGCACGGGCCAAATTTTAGAATATCCACACTTAGGCCTGAAAACGTGTCGTCTGAGGGCCAAACCATGAACCACCACCTAAACGTCCCCAAGAGTGGCGGTAACACCTCACACGTGGCCAACATAGCTCGTAGGAACTGAATGAATGGTCATAAGACCCACGATTTGAGAGCAGGGACCAAATTTGAGAATATCCATAGTTAGGCCTAAAAATGTGTCGTCTGAAGGCGAACCCCCGTAACGTCCCCATTTGTAGTGCCAACAACTCACATGGGACTGACGTAGATCATAGGAACCTACTGCGTGGCCTCGAGTCCCATGATTTGAAAGCACGGGCCAAATTTCAAATTCTACACTCACGCTTAAAAATGTGGTATCAGAGGTAGAAACTAAGAACGACCCACCAAATGGCCACGTGAGCATTGCCAACACCTCCCATGGGACCAACGTAGATTGTAAGAATCGATCGCATGGATAGGGGACCCACAGTTTAAGAGCACGACCCAAATTTCATAATATCCATAGTTAGTCTTGAAAATGTGATGTCAGAGGGAGAAACCACGAAGCACCCCCCAAACGACTTCATAAACAGGGCCAATACCTCCCATGGGACCAATGTAGCTAGTAAGAACCGATCGCATGGTCATAGGACCCACGGTTTGTGAGCATGGCCCCATTTTTAGAATATCCACACTTAAGCCTGAAACGTGTCGTTCGAAGGAAAAACTCATTAACGTCGCCCAAACGTCCCCATGAGCGGCGCCAATAACTTATACGGGATCAATTTAGCTCGTAAGAACCGATTGTGTGGCCATGGGACCCACGATTTGAGAGCACGAGCCAAATTTAAGAATATCTACACTTATGCCAGAAAACGTGACGTCAGAGGGAAAAACTACGAACTTCGCCACAAACAGTCTTGTGAGTTGTGCAAACACATCTCGTGGGACCAAAGTAGCTCATAGGAATCGATCGCGTGGACATGGTACCCATAGTTTATGAGAACGGGCCAAATTTTAGAATATCCACACATAGACCTAAAAACGTGTCGTCAAAGGGAAAAATCACGAACCACCCCCCAAACAGGCCCATGATTAGAGGTAACACCTCGCATGGAACCAATGTAGCTCATAGGAACCGATCGCGTGGTCACGAGACCTACAATTTGAGAGCACAACCCAATTTTGAGAATATCCACATTTAGGCCTGAAATGTGTCGTCCGAAGGTGAAACTCTGTAACGCCCCACAAACGGCCCCTTAAGTGCCGCCAACAACTCCCACGGGACCAACGTAGCTCGTAGCAACCGACCACGTGGCGGGACCCATGATTAGAGAGCACGTGTTAAATTTTAGAATATCTACAGTTAGGCCTGAAAACATGTCGTCATAGGGTGAAACCACGAACCGACCCCCCCAAATGTCCCCATGAACGGTGACAACACCTCCCACGGGACAAATGTAGCTCATAGGAACCGAATGGATGGCCACAGATCACACAATTTGAGAGCACACCCAAATTTCTGAATGTCTACACTTAGACTTGAAAACGTACTGTCAAAGGGTGAAACCACGAAGCTCACCCAAACGGCCCTGTCAGTGGAACCAACACCTTTGACGAGACCAACGTAGCTCGTAGTAACCAACCATGCGGAATGGTACCCGCAGTACGACCCAAATTTCAGAATATTTACACTTAGACCTGAAAACATACCGTCAGAGGGCGAAACCATAGAACACCCCCTAAACGGCCCCATGATCGCTGTCAACGCCTCCCATGACATCAACGTAGCTCGTAAGAATCGATAACGTGGACACGGAACCCACGGTTTGAGATCATGGGAAAAATTTCATATTCTAACTAAAGCCTGAAAACATGCTATCAGAGGGCGAAACCACAAATTGCCCCTAAAACGGCCATCTGAGTGGTGCCAACACCTCCCATGGGACAAATATAGGTCGTAGGAACCGATCGCAATGCCACGGGACCCACGGTTTGAGAACACGGCCAAAATTTTAGAATATCCACACTTAGGCTTGAGAACGTGTTGTTAGAGGGAGAAACGATGAACACTCCCCAAATGGCCCCATGAGAGGCTCCAACATCTCCCATGGGACCAACATAACTCATAGGGCCTGACCATGTGACCAAAGGACCCACGGTTTGAGAGCACGACCCAAATTTTAGAATATCCACACTTAGGATTGAAAACATGGTGTCAAAGGACAAAACTAAGAACCACCGCCTAAACGGCCCCGTCAACATCTTCAACACCTCATATGGGACCAATGTACATCATAGGAACCGATTGTGTGACCACATGACCCATGGTTTGAGAGAATGACCCAAATTTCAGAATATCTACACTTAGGCTTGAAAACATGCTGTCAGAGGGCGAAACCACGAACCACCCCATAAATGGCTACGTGAACAGCGCCAACACCTCCCATGGGACCAACGTAGATCGTATGAACTGATCAAGTGGCCACAAGACCCACGGTTTAAGAGCACGGGATAAATTTTAGAATATACACACTTAGGCCTGAAAATGTGTAGTTAGAGGACAAAACCACAAACAACCCCCCAAATGGCCCCGTGCATGGCACTAACACCTCACATGAGACCAACGTAGCTCGTAAGAACTGATCGCATGGTCACGGGATCCACAAATTGAGAACACGGCTCAATTTTGAGAATATCCACACTAAGGCCTGAAACATGTCGTCCGAAGGCAAAACCCCATAACGCCACCTAAACATCCCCGTGAGCGACCCCAATAACTTGTACGGGGCTAACTTAGCCTGTAGAAACCGATCGCGTGGACACGAGACCCACAATTTGAGAGAACGAGCGAAATTTAAAAATATCTACACTTAGGCATATAAACGTGCCGTGAGAGGGTGAAACCACGAATCGCCCCACATACAGCCCCGTGAGCAGTTCAAACACCTCTTACGAGAGCAACGTATCTCATAGGAACCGACTGTGTGGCTACGGGATCCACGATTTGAGATCATGACCCAAATTTCAGAATATCCACAATTAGGCTTGAAAACGTGCTCCAAGAGGGTGAAACCATGAAGCACCCCCCCCCCACCAACAGTCCCGCGAGTGGTGCCAACACCTCACATGGGACCAACGTAGGTCGTAGGAACAGACCGCGTGGCCACGGTACCCACAGTTTGAGATCACGATCGAAATTTTAGAATATCCACACTTAAGCTTGAAAACGTATTGTTAGTGGGCGAAACCACGAACCACCCCCAAGAGGCCCTATGAGAGGCCCCAACACCTCCCATGGGACCAACATAGCTAGTAAGAACCAGTCGCGTGACCAAAGGACCCATGGCTTGAGAGCATGATCCAAATTTTAGAATATTCACACTTAGGCTTGAAAATATGCCGTCAAAGGGAGAAACCATGGACCACCCCTAAACGTCCCCGTTAGCAGCTCCAGCACCTCCCATGGGACCAATGTAGGTCTCAAGAACCAACCTTGTAATGACAGGTCCCACGGTCTCAGATTATGGCCCAAATTTCAGAATGTCTACACTTAGTCTTGAAAACATGCCGTCAGAGGGAGAAACCACAAACCACCCCACAAACGGCTCCGTGAGTGGTGTCAATAACTCCCACGGAACCATCGTATCTCTTAGGAACCGATCACGTGGCCACATGACCCATGGTTTAAGAGCACGGGATAAATTTCAGAATATCCACACTTATACATGAAAACGTGTCTGTGAATCCATGAACCACCCCTCAAACGGCCCCGTACATGGCACTAACACCTCAGATGAGACCAACATAGCTCGTAAGAACCGATCGCCTGGTCACGGGACCCAGGATTTGAGAACACGGATCAATTTTTAGAATATCCACACTTAGACCTAAAAACATGTCGTCCGAAGGAAAAATCCCTTAACTCCAGCCAAACGGACCATGCGACCGGCCCCAACAACTTGTACAGGGACAACTTACCCCGTAAGAACCGTTCGCGTGGCCACGGGAACCACAGTGTGAGAGATCGAGCCAAATTTAAGAATATCTACTCTTAGGCCTGAAAACATATCGTGAGAGGGCGAACCCACGAACCGCCCCACAAATTTCCCAGTGATCAGTGAAAACGCCTCTCACGGGACCAACATAGCTCATAGGAACAGGTCGCGTGGCTACGGGATCCACGGTTTGACAGCACGACCCAAATTTTAGAATATCCACACTTAGGCTTGAAAACGAGCTGCTAGAGGGTGAAACCACAAAGCACCACCCAAATGACCCCGTGAGAGGCGCTATCACCTCCCATGGGACCAACATAGCTAGTAGCAACCTATCACGTGACCACGGGACCCACAGTTTGAGAGAACGACCCAAATTTCATAATATATACACTTAGGCCTAAAAACTCATTGTCAGAGGACGAAACCGTGAACCACCCCCCAAACGGCCCCTTGAGTGGTGCGAATAACTCACACGGGACCAACGTAGCTCGTAGCAACCGAACGCATGGCGGGACCCACGGTTTGAGAGAACGTGCCAAATTTCTGAATATCTACAGTTAGGCTTGAAAACATGCTGTCAGAGGGTGAAACCATGAACCGCCTCCCCCCCCCCCCCCCCCCCCCAAATGTCCCCATGAGCGGTGGCAACACCTCCCATGGGATAAATGTAGCTCGTAGGAACCGAATAGATGGCCATAGATCACACGGTTTAAGAGCATGCCCCAAATTTCTGAATGTCTACACTTAGACTTGAAAACGTGCTGTCAGAGGGAGAATCCACGAAGCTCGCCCAAATAGCCCTGTGAGTGAAAGAAAAACCTTCAACGAGACCAATGTATCTCGTAAGAACCAACCGCATGGCCATGGGACCGAAAGTATGACCCAAATTTCAGAATATTTTCACTTAGACCTAAAAACATGCCGTCAGAGGATGAAGCCACGGAACACCCCCTAAACGACCCCATGATCGCTGCCAACACCTCCCAGGACATCAATGTATCTCATAGGAATCGACCACGTGGAAACGGAACCCACGGTTTAAGAGCAAGGGACAAATTTCATATTCTAACTAAATCCTGAAAACATGCTATCAGAGGGTGAAATCAAAAATCGACCCTCAAACAGTCATGTGAGCGGTAACAACACCTCCCATGGGACAAACGTAGGTCATAGGAATTGACCGCATCACTACGGGACCCATGGTTTGAGAGCACGACCAGAATTTTAGAATATCCACACTTAGGCTTGAGAACGTGTTGTTAGAGGGTGAAACAATGAACACCGCCTAAATGGTCCCATGAGAGGCTCCAACATCTCCCATGTGACCAACATAGCTCATAGGGCCTGACCGTGTGACCAAAGGACCCACAGTTTGAGAGCATGACCCAAAATTTAGAGTATCCACACTTAGGCTTGAAAACATGTTGTCAAAGGGAGAAACCAAAAACCACCCCCCAAATAGCCCCGTGAGCAGATTTAACGTCTCCCATGGGACCAATGTACATCATAGGAAATGATCGTGTGACCAAGGGACACAGGGTTTAAGAGAATGACCCAAATTTCAGAATACCTACACTTAGGCTTGAAAACATGACATCAGAGTGAGAAATCACAAACCACCCAACAAACGGCTCTGTGAGTGGCACCGACACCTCCCATGGGACCAACGTAGCTCGTAGGAACTGATCATGTGGCCATAGTACCCAAAGTTTAAGAGCAAGGGATAAATTTCAAAATATCCATACTTTGGCCTGAAAACGTACAGTCATAGGGAGAAACCATGAACCACTACCCAAACGGCCCCGTGCATGGCACTAACACCTCACATGAGACCAATGTAGCTCCTAAGAACTGATTGCATGGTTACGAGATCCAAGAATTGAGAACATGACTCAATTTTGAGAATATCCACACTAAGGCCTGAAAACATGTCATTCAAAGTCAAAACCCCGTAACGCCACCCAAACAGCCCCGTGAGTGACCCCAGCAACTTATACGGGGCCAACTTATCTTGTAGGAACCGATCGCATGGCCACGGGACCCACAATTTGAAAGCACGAGCCAAATTTAAAAATATCTACACTTAAGCCTAAAAATGTCCCGTGAGAGGGAAAAACCACGAACTGCCCCACAAACAGCCCCGTGAATAATGTAAACACCTCTTACGAGACCAACGTAGCTCATAGGAACTGACCGTGTGGCTAAGGGATCCACGATTTGAGATCATGATGCAAATTTTAGAATATCCACAATTAGGCTTGAAAACGTGCTCCCAGAGGGCGAAACCATGAAGCACCCACCCAACAGCCCCATGAGAGGTGCCAACACCTCCCACGGGACCAACGTAGCACGTAGGAACCGACCACGTGGACACGGGACCCACAGTTTGAGAGCACGATCAAAATGTCAGAATAACCACACTTAGGCTTGAAAATGTGTTGTTAGAGGGAGAAACCACGAAGCACCCCCAAGCGGCCCCATGAGAGGCTCCAACACCTCCCATGGGACCAACATAGCTCGTCAGAATCGACCACGTGACCAAAGGACCCACAATTTTATAGCACGATCCAAATTTCAGAATATCCACACTTAGGCTTAAAAACATGCCGTCAGAGGGATAAACCACGAATTACCTCCCAAACGACCCCGTGATCAGCTCCAGCACCTCCCATGGGACCAATGTAGGTCATAAAAACCAATCGTGTGACGACAGGTCCCACGGTCTCAGATCATGGTCCAAATTTTAGAATCTCTACACTTAGGCTTGAAAACATACCGTCAGAGGGAGAAACCACAAACCACCCCACAAATGGCACCGTGAGTGGTGCCAACACTCCGACGAAACCATCGTATCTCTTAGGAATCGATCACGTGGCCACAGGACCCATGGTTTAAGAGAACACTATAAATTTTTGAATATTCACACTTAGGCGTGAAAACGTGTTGTCAGAGGGCGAAACCACAAACCACCACCCAAACGGCCCCGTGCGTGGAACTAACACCTCATATGAGACCAACGTAGCTCGTAAGAACCGATCGCCTGATCACAGGACCCATGATTTGAGAACCCAGATCAACTTTTAGAATATCCACACTTAGGCCAGAAAACATGGCATCCGAAGAAAAACCCCCTTAACTCCACCCAAACGGCCCCGTGACCGGCTCTAACAACTTGTACGGGACTAACTTACCCCGTAAGAACCGATCGCATGGCCATAAGACCCACGGTTTCAGAGAACGAGCCAAATTTAAGAATATCTATGCTTAGGCCTGAAAATGTACCGTGAGATGGCGAAACCACAAACCGCCACACAAACATCCCAGTGAGCAGGGCAAACACCTCTAATGGGACCAACGTTGTCATGACCCCGACATAAAAATAGTAGGTAATGAGTGTCCTGACATTTTTCTCTTAAAATATATGTAGCGGAGATAAAATCACATTGTTACGAACCGTAAAATACTGAAAGTGAAGGAATTACCTCATTAGATCTTTCTAAAAGAAACTTCATTTATATTAAAATATCAAAGAGTTACAACTTGACAAAAATTTCAAAACCTTTTAATTAAAGAGCCAAACATCCTCTATCTAATAAAACAAAATTCCACTTAATGTAACAAAAAGAGCTCTAAAAGCTAAATCTTCAACATAGTCCTCTTATGTTCCATCTGCTTGGCTAATTGTTTTCTGAAAAATGGTTAATTATAAAACATCAGCTAAAAGCCGAATGAGATTAAATCTAAAAATATTCCAAGGTTTTTAGAAAATAGATACCTATTCAAGACAAAGATAAGGCATATAGATATATGGATAGGAACTTGCATTCATATATATAAAGTAATTAACAGTATATATATTGTCAGAATAAACAGTTCAGAACATAACAGATAAAACAATTGAGCAATATGTCAATTATTCAGTCTTAGCGGCCATGTAAGCTCTAATACCCAGACAGATAGTCTTACCAAATGTTTCCACCCAACAACAACACAGACAGAAAATCATGATCTCTAGAACAACGCCTTATTTATGTCACACCAGTTATAAACCAGCTGGGAAGGTACTACCCAAATATTTCCACCCGTTAGTCAAGGCCAAAATAGCTAAATAGTTTCCATAGGCCGAATTAAAATTTTAGAATTCAAATTAGATGTTTATATCGAGATATATACACATATAACAAACGACGGAATCATTGGTATCAGATGTATTTTGAGAATAAAAGCATTTCACGAAATATACATAGTTTGCATTATATAATATATTCAAAATGCATAAGAAATTGCATAGAGTACTCACCTAAAATAGAGGTCTAAATTCTAGATAATGAGTCTTCGATCGCACATTAATCTAACAAAAACGATAAAGGTTTAAGTATATGTTCTAAACAAGGTCTAGTCTATATATTGAATTTTAATAATAACTTGTTTCAAAGGATTACTGAAAACCATTTTCTTAACTTTTAAAACTCATTGATCAAAATTAAAGGATTCAATTCATAGTTCTTCCTAATCAGTCGGTTCCCAATAGAGACGGAGGGTCACAGGGGCACCACTTAAATACCATCTCCTTTAGAAAAAACATTTTTGGATTCATTCCCAGTAGAGATGGAGGGTCATAGGGCACCACTTAAATACCATCTCATCTAGACAAAATTTCACTGGGCCTGACTTTGGAATTACTTAAATGGGATTCCACAATAACGAGCAATTACTTTTAAAAAATCATTTTTTAAAAGAATATATACAATTTCAAACAACTTTACATGAAAATAAAGTCAACTTGGATTTCTTCTAAACTTTAAGTTTTGATTAGTGAAGTCCTTAGTGTATTTTACCAACATAACTACTAGGTAAAGCTATAAAAAAAATTAAAACTATAAAAATACATTATAACATTTAAATAAAATCATACCTACTAAATGAATTCTTTCTTCAAAATTTTAGAACTCCTTCTTAAGATATTTCCGAAGCTTTCTATCACTCTTTCTTACTATAATTCTCAAGGAATTGGTGTGAGTTTAAAATTAACCCTAAAAGTACTACGGTGTTGACACGTGTCTAATGACTAGGATTTTTGGAGTGGTGATTATACACCGAGGTGTCACGATTCGGAGTGGTCTTGCAGTGTTAATATCACCAAATGATGACTAGTGCTTTAGCTTTCTCTCTAAAGATGACATGTGTAAGGTGAAGTGACCAGCATGTGGTGGAAAGGTGATAAGGGTATAAGGGCCATTTTACACATGAATGGTATTTTTGTAATTTCACGCTATATATTTTGAATATTTTTAGAGGTACTTGAAAATATTTTATTTACAAAATGGCACTTTATAATTTTTTTATTTTAGTCCTTAAAGTTTCATAAAATTATATTTTCTACCCTAAAACTTATTATTTACCTTAAGATGTGTCATAAGACTTCGATTTGATCCAATTTATAGTTGATTCTTCATAATTAAAAATGGGGTTTGTTATATTGATAGCCAATAATACCACATATCTAATAATACAAAATTTGTACGATAATAAGTAACATAAGAGTCTAAAAAAAACTATATATATAAAATTGGGGTTGTGGTCATCCCCAATCCCCGCCGTGGAGGAAAAGGATCCTTCGGGTCCCGCGCGTCCCTCTCGGGAGAGCGCTTCGGTCGGAGTCGATCTGTGAGGTTGAAAATATAGAGAGATTCAGAGTCGCCAGTCTATTTTACTAAAAACAGACAAAAGAAAAGGGGGAGCCACCCCGAAGGATGGCATCCAAAGACATACTGGTGCATGAGAAACCAAAATGATACGAGAAGGGTTCGTAGGCTTAGTTATGAAATGGGAAGGTGTTAGGCACCCATTCCGCCCCTTCGGTCTCTCATGAATATGTGCTATTTTCCCTTATATTTCCCCCCGTGATATGTGTGCATGTGTATATATAGAATGGAGGTAGGAATCCTCGACTTGTATCATGGAAAAGATAAAGCGAGACGTCCATAGGAATGTGAGATTAATGTAGAAAATAGGATTTGCCCGATTACCCTTGCATTGATTGTTATAAGGGGACGATAACGCATGTGGAATAATAATCCACTAAGAACGAATGTATAATAGAAAATGAGATAAAGAGAAGATAGAAAATAAGAGGAAAAAAGTGAGAAAAGGACTCGAGTCTCAGGTTTTACCCCGAGACGCCTACGTAGCCTATAAAGGCATCAAATTCCACGTAGTTCGCATACAAAACGAGGGGTGGAGTTTATCCCATAAATCCAAATGGAGAAATATCTTATTTGTAAGTGTGTGTGTGTGTGTGTGTGTGTGTGTGTGGAAAAGTGTTTTAGTCGTGAGAAAAGTGTGGAAAAAGTGTGACAATCCCTATTTGGAATTTATGAACAAAACCTCTTTTTATTTTATTTTTTGGGTTTTATTTATATGAAAATAGGAGATGTGCAATAATACTAGATAAAAAGTATGTTAGGATATGTGAAATAAGATAATAAAAGTGTTTAAGTAATAAAACAATTTATTGCAAATTTAAGAAGATTTGAAGAGAAAGGTGAGAGAGATGGACCTTCTTGGAGGCTTTGAGCTTGATCTTGAATCTTGAAAAGAAGCCTTTACACTTGGATGACGATGGAGAGTGGTTAATTCATCAAGTTTTATGAAAGGGATGATGAAAATTGGAAGTAAAAGGGATTTGGAAGTTAAAATCGCGCTGCCTTAGAGAGAGGTTTCTGGGGTTTGCTGAGAGTGATTTTGCTTCTGATCTGAGCTCCCTTAAAAATGAAGCCAATGCCTCCTTTTATAGGCCTAGGGGTCTACCAATCAGCATTTCCATGGCACTACCTATTAGCAGGTGCCGATAGGTAGGGTTTGGGACCTGCCATTTGGCAGTGCGCTTCAGGCTTTTTCCGAAAATTGACCGCCAAGGGCAAAATGTTGGTCAGAATTATGCACGGGCCATACCATTGGAAAGGTATTTCAGAGACCTTAGAAAGTCCTTTGTACTTCTCTCGAGTTCGGGAGTTGAACTTGGGTCAAATGTGGCTCGAAAGCTTTGTCAGTTCGTTGGACGGGGAATCGTTCGGACGCAAATGGATCGTTCGTCTGCATGGTAAGTCTGAATCATGCACGGGGCAGACTGTTAGAAAGGTTAGGAGATTTACTTATACTTTCCAAAGAGTTTGACCTGGTTCGAGGAGCTGACTTTTGTCAACTGGTCCCGAGAAGCAGTCGGTGGCCTCTCAAAGTCAAACGGATCGGTCATCCATATAGAGAGTCAGAATCGCGCACGGGATGGACAGTTGAAAAGGGTATTCAGTTCCCTTCAAAGAATCATTCAGCCTCGGTTGAGCTGAAGAGTTGACTTAGGTCAAACAGGGTCCGGGACCACCCGGTGGCCTTTAGGTCGAGTTTCGGACGCAAATGGATCGTTCGTCTGCATGGTAAGTCAGAATCGCGCATGGGATGGACCGTTGGAAAGGATATCCAGTTCCCTTAGAATATTCATTGAGTCTCGATCGAGACAAAGAGTTTGACTTTTGGTCAAATCGAGCCAGGGAGTGCCCGATGGCTTCCAGGTCAGTGCTTGGGACATGGCATGGGTTTGCGGTGATAAGTGGAGGTACTAGGGACCTAAGGATAGTTAGGGGTAGCAGAATGAGGTGTCTATAGAGCCCCTCGACTTATGATTTTGGAACAAATGATAGCCATCGATTATACACCACATGATGCTTCCGAGAGAGTATGACCAATTTAGAGGGTCGAGGACGATTTTGAGGACCTAAAGAAGAAAAGATGACCGATTGAGAGGGTTAAGGTCGATTCAGAGGACCTAAGGAAGAAAGGATGACCAATTAAAAAGGTCAATATCGATTCTGAGGACCTAAGGAAGCGAGGATGACCAATTCAGAGGGTCGATGTCAGTTTTGAGGACCTAAGAGTGGTGACGATCAAGGATCGAGGTCAATTCTGACCTAACTCGGGTGACGATCCAAGATCGGGGTCAATTCTGACCCAAGGGTGGTGACGATTGAGGACCGAGCTCAATTCTGACCTAACTCAGGTGACGATCTAAGACTGAGGTCAATTCTGACCCAAGAGTGGTGACAACCGAGGACCGAGGTCAATTCTGACCTAACTCAGGTGACGATCCAAGACCGGGGTCAATTATGACCCAAGAGTGGTGACGACCGAAGACCGAGGTCACTTCTGACCTAACTTAGGTGACGATCCAAGACCGGGGTCAATTCTGACCCAAGAGTGATGACGACCTAGGACTGAGGTCAATTCTGACCTAACTCAGGTGACGATCTAAGACCGGGGTCAATTCTGACCAA
Source organism: Sambucus nigra (assembly GCA_949130495.1). Taxonomy (NCBI): domain Eukaryota; kingdom Viridiplantae; phylum Streptophyta; class Magnoliopsida; order Dipsacales; family Adoxaceae; genus Sambucus; species Sambucus nigra. Next base: position 485,484,336 of record OX422212.1, on the reverse strand, counting down.
AGAGTGGTGACGACCGAGGATCGAGGTCAATTCTCACCCAACTCAAGTGACGATCCAAGATCGGGGTCAATTCTGACCTAAGAGTGGTGACGACCGAGGACCGAGGTCAATTCTAACCTAACTTAGGTGACCATCCAAGACCGGGGTCAATTCTGACCCAAGAGTGGTGATGATAGAGGACCGAGGTCAATTCTGACCTAACTCAAGTGACGATCAAAGACCGGGTCAATTTTGACCCAAGAGTGGTGACGACCTAGGATGAAGGTCAATTCTGACCTAACTTAGGTGACGATCCAAGACCGAGGTCAATTCTGACCCAAGAGTGGTGACGACCGAGGACCAAGGTCAATTCTGACCTGACTCAGGTGATGATCTAAGATCGGGGTCAATTCTGACCCAATAGTGGTGACGATCGAGGATCGAGGTCAATTCTGACCTAACTCAGGTGACAATCCAAGATCGGGGTTAATTCTGACCTAAGAGTGGTGACGATCGAGGACCGAGGTCAATTTGACCTAACTCAGGTGACGATCTAAGACCGGGGTCAATTCTGACCCAAGATTGGTGATGACCGAGAACCGAGGTCAATTTTGACCTAACTCAAGTGACGATCCAAGACTTGGGTCAATTCTGACCCAAGAGTGATTGTATTTCCTTGGGAAAAGAAAAGAGTTCCACTGGGGGTAAGGATTGGATTTGAGGTTCCGCTGGCGAATGATGAATGAGCTGGAGAAGATTTGGATCGTCCTTTGGGAGAGATCACTTGGGGTGAGTGATTCTTCTGAATTCTGCTGGGAAAAATATCATGCGATATTGTTTCGCACTGGGTAGCCGATGGTTGGGGAGGCTTTGTGTCCTTAATTTGAGCAGAGGAGCTGATTGTTGGGGAGATAATCGGTTTGAGGTTCTAAACTCTGTTGAGGAGGTGATTAGGTGGTCCGGGCGCATTGCTCGAGAGTTCATTCGCTTGGATTTTGAGGGTTCCATTGGGGAAAAAGAGGTTTCGCCTGAAGGAGTGTGAAATTTTCTTGATGAAAACGTTCTAAATCCTTCTTGGGATTTTTAGGAATTTTTTGAGGATTTTTCAGGGTTTTCTGGCATTTTCCAAGAATTTTTGTACGAAATTTTAAGGGGGTGCCGACCGACATATACTGAGGGGTGCCATTCGGCACTGGCACGAACTTTTGGACTGCCTCAGGAAAGTGAGGAGTCAGTGTCGATCGGTATGGTAGGGGGAGGTGTCGATCAGCATGGCGCTTGGCCTCCTATATAAAGGGGGCGAATACCCTTCATTTTTCACAGCTTCTTACCTCCTCTCTTTCTACGATTTCTCTCTGTGAATTGTTCTAACGTTCCGATCTTTAAGAAATGGCTGCCTTTGTGAGCACCGCTGTCCACCGGGAGTGGTTGACCGTTGAGGACTGGGCAAATGTGGATTGGAGGGACAGGGTGCCCCTTGCTTTGGGGAACGAGAATGCTTTCGATGCATTTGAGCCGATTATGGATGAGCGAACCTTGCTGCGGGATCCATCGCATCATCGCTCTTCGAGAGTGATTCCCGGCGGTTATGTAAGTAACCTGACGTTTGGCATTCCTTTCTTTTTGGGTGATTTTTCTTTCTTTCTTGACTTTTGATGATATTTTTCCTTTTGCCAGTCTGAGATTTCCTTGAGGAACATGCGTGCCCACGGGACGACGGGGCTTAAGGATGTTTGGGAGCATCTTCCACCCATGGTGTGCTGGATAGTATCATCAATGGCCTTTAGGAGGTTGGCGGCTGCGCTGGATGAGACGCCTCGTTCGACAGCGGTCATCTGCGCTTTGGGGGAGAGGTGGTGGGACACTACCCACACTTTCCATTTTGGCTTTGGGGAGATGACGGTGACTCTCATAGATGTGCAACAATTGTTGGGGCTAGATTGTGATGGGGAGCATATAGAGGTGGATCGTTCCTTGCGGTTGAGGCCTGAGGTAGTGCATGCGGCACTTGGTGATGTGAGGAGGATAGTCTCTGGAAATTCCATCCGGCTGTCCTTGCTGAAGGATGTTTTGCTGAGCAGGGTGATTGATGTGGAGGATGGGCTACAAATGAGGCAGATGGCCCGGTTATTCATCTTGTTGGTGCTGGGAGGTTTCATGGTGGTGTCGAGCAACGATGTCGTCCATTTATGGTTTCTGTCGTACTTGAGAATGTTTTCGAACACCCCTTTCTATGATTGGGGGAGTCTGACCTTGGCGACCCTTTACTCTTCTTTGGATGCATTCAGTCGGTGCTTCCGGCAGACTTTTACTGGCGCCACGTATCTCCTTGAGGTATTTTTTTACTTTGGGCATTTTCATGTCATGCATTCGCATTTTCCTTATGCGTAACTTTTTGCTTCTGAATTCAGACGTGGTTCTATGAGGTAATCGGGTGCAACACTCCGCTGATTGCTCTAAAGGACGACACTGTTGGGGACTTCTGTCGATTGTATCAATGGCGTAAAGCCAACCGGTAGTCGAAGGTATCTCTCTCCCTGGAGGCGGTGCGTCAGGTCTTGAATGACCTGACTAGTGGTCGGGTAAGGTCCTTTCCTTTTCAGTCTTGGTTTTTGCACCTTCTAATCTTGTATTGACTTATGCCTGCTTGGGGATTTTTAGGTGACCTTTTATCCTTGGGGGACAGCCATTCAGGATACGGGGATGACTAGGGTGAATGCACAGATGAGGTGTTTATTGGCGCATGAGTTCGGCCATTCTTGGTATCTCAGGGAGAGGGTGGTTCACCAAGTTGCTGGGGAGGAGGTCGTGGCCTACGTCTATGAGTCGGGAGCGACAGCTGTTGGAGGATGAGAGGGTCATGGTGATAATCAGCAAATCCTACTCGTTGTACACGAATACGGCTACGTCGTATGACTTCATGGACTTTGTGACGAGCTGGTTGATGGCGCCTAACATACATAATGACTGGCCTTTCCCTCCTGCAGGTTCAAGTCAGGCGGTGGGATCTTCCGATAGCGTCGGCAGTCCATCGACATCTGTGGCAGTGACTTCAGTAGTTCCTTTCGTGTGGTTTCACACTCCTTCGTACAACATCCGACAGGCTGATGGAGGGATAGTGCCGATGCTGCACCATCCTCTTGCGATGGATCCGGAGGAGTTGGGTTTGACAGAGGAGGTCCTTTGTCCTGCGGCAAACCTTTCAGTCTTTTTCCTCTTTTTGATTTCTTTTACTTGATACTGATTCTGCCTTTTCCTTACAGCAATCCGTGTGTCGACCACTTGGCTGAGAGATATTAGAGATTGGATATCATCGGCGACTGCCCACATTCGGGATGTTGTCCCTGTTCCTTCTGGCTTGGTGCCATCAGCCTCGTACGGGGAAGACTCTGGCTCGGGTAGTGGAGGCGCATAGTCTCGCCATAGGGGGAAGAGAGCACGTCGCAGGGGTGGAAGCTCTTGAGAGAGAGAGAGAGAGAGAGAGAGAGAGAGAGAGAGAGAGAGAGAGAGAGAATATGGGTTCGGAATGAATCCCGTTATTTTTGGCTTTTCTTTCTATTTCCTACAAAATGATGTAACATAAAAAATAGATATATGCAATGCAATGTAGTTTTTTGACTATCTTTTATTTTAATGATGAATGAATGCATGCACATGCGCTTTTTAATTTGCTACGGAGACCGTAAAACAGGAGTATTTTTGGAATTTTCAAAGGAAAGCTTTTTTATTTAAAAAAGGGGAATCCTATAAGGAGAAAACGGGATTTTTGGAATTCTTTTGAGAATATCAATTTATTTTCATTGAGTTTTCTGATTTGACAAAAAGAGGAAAGGAGGTAATTTCCAAAAATGGGGGGAGGGGGGTTGCCGATCGGTAAGCACCTTGAACTACCTATTGGCAGTTTAGTCTAGTCCCATCATTTGAAGGTTTTGATTGGTACCCTCTTCAGCCCTTGGTACCTTGTGGGGTAGGATTCCTTTCGATTTCTGCAGGGATTATGTCCCTTGAGAGGATTTTTAAGTATAGAAAGGGAGAAGGGTGGAGTGTTCTCATCACACCTTTGCATCCTCATCTGCCTACTCATTATCTTTTGGTCTTCCAAGATGGCTCTGCCTGGTAGCATTGAGTTTGTCAATTACCTCGAAGCCTTAGAAGCTATGTGCTCTTACAATGTCGACTATGATGCCTTTAACATGCGTTGAGTCTCCTTGTGGCGCAATCGTCCTTTTGAGTGAAATATGCTCGTAGCGGCGGTACAATTCTGGTATCCCGAAGACCATGTATTCCGCTTTGGGTTGGAAGAAGTTTGTCCTACCTACGAGGAATTTTCTGTCATACTGGGTGTGAATCCCACTGTTTCTGCGGCTTTACCCAAATTTTCCAGCCCTCCTAGGGATTTGTTGGCCGGGCTTCTTCATATCTCGCCTTCGGCGGCCATATCGTTAGTTGTTGGAGGAACGATCTCCCTCCCAGAGGTGTTGCAGTCTGTGCATTTGCGAGAAGTAGGTGATGTTGGCTATGCTGGAGCCGTTGTTCTGGGACTTGTTTCAAAATTATTGTTGGTGATTGGGGAGGTACACGTGGACCCTCAACTCGCAACCATTACTTCATGGATGTCATACCATCGCAATCCTGCAGCGGTAATATTGGCGGAGACTCTGAATGTCCTGGATGCCTGGAGAGAAGGTCATTCTGACTTTTTGAGGGGTAGCCCTGTGATGCTGTTCATGTGGTTGTCCAAAAGATTCCGTTTGGCGACTCCTCTAGAGTATCCCTTCTCGGTTGTACCCAACTTCTTTTCGCGCTACTTCATACGCATTGGCCTGCATGTTGAGAACTAGGAGAATTGGTTTGTGGATTATGGGGCTCGTGGGTTGTATTGGGCGGTGCCATGGTGGGGACAGTTGCAGCCAGTTTTGGAGCTAGGGGATTACTCATATGTGCGGCTGGTTGGTCTCAGACAGACCTCTTTTTATTTTCCTTGGCAGCTTCTACGCCAATTTGGCTGGGCACAGGTCATGCCCCCTTAGACCTCAAATTTCTTTCCAGTAGAATATTTGACTGAGTGCGTGCGTCTGTTGCTTGGATCTCTGTGGGAAAATCGACGTCCGTCGACCCGTCCTTCTCAGTCTATCGGGAAGGTTTGCCATGTCCCCAAATATTATATGAAGTGGTTATGGAGGAAAGTAGTCAGCAAGATGTTGGTAGTAGAGACTGGCAGAGATGGTTTATTTTATCTGACTCTATGGAAGGGGGTGTTGTGGTATTTTCGAAGATGGTTAAGGCTCATCTATCCATGGAATGTTTACGACCCTCTATTCAGGCAGGGGAAACTTGGGGTCCTCAGGATGTAGATGATGAGGGTGCAGGTTCCTCTGGTAGCTGTGGGTAGGACTCTTGGAGAGTTTATTTTGTGTAACAGATGTGGAGATTTTATCTGGCTTTTTTTATGGTAATAGGGGGAAGGGAGTTATCCGTTCCTTTTTCTTATGTAATCGGTACTGTAATTTCTTATTAATGAAATAAACAAGTTTCTGATCATCCAGCTGTGCCTTTCGATGAATTTTGTATTTTGAATTATCTATACCGATCGCTAAGGCATACATAATCCTTTTGTTCAAGTAGATGTTTAGAATGAACTGTGGTTCTCGGCGATAAGAAAAGAATATATTTCTGTGAAAAATAACGGTTCGTGCTCATGTGAGATGTATGAGCTGCCTACGTACCTCTGGGGTTTTTAGAAAAGTTTTAAAATAGTTTTTTTTGTAGAGGATCAGGCCCACGTAGTTCTGGGTAGAGGGAAATGAACATTTTTTTTTTATTTTTTTTAGAATAGAAGGGGGATGAGAAGAGTCGTAGCGCGTCAAGATTTCGGACTAGGGGTAGAATTTGTTGAGACGGTCCAGATTGACTGGACGATCCATCTCTTCCCCATCCATGTCAGTGAGCATGACGGCACCGCCAGACAAGATTTTCTTCACAATGTAAGGGCCACTCCAATTGGGCTTGAATTTTCCTCTGGGGTCCCAGATGGGTTTTATTATCTCCTTGAGGGATAAATCCCCTTCTCGGACACTGCAATCCTTGACTCTCTTATTGAATGAACGCGTTATTTGGCGATGGTACCCTTGTATGTGGTACAGAGCCTTCAATATCCTTTCGTCCAGGAGGGTCAGCTAGTCAAGACGGCTTTGGCACCAGTCTTCTTCACTAACCTTGTCTTCGAGCATGATGCGTAGGGAGGGTATTTCAATCTCCACAGGTAGGACTGCTTTCATGCCGTAGACTAGAGAGTAAGGGGTATCCTCAGTAGAGGTTTGGATTGAGTTCGATAGCCCCAGAGGGTGGACGAGATCCAGTCGGCCCAATCCCCACAACTTTCGATCATCTTGCTGATGATGGATTTGATGTTTTTGTTGGCGGCCTCAACTGCACCATTGATCTGAGGTCGGTTGGGAGAAGATTTGTGTCTCTAAATCCCATACTCGTTGACTACTTCTATGACTTCTTCCTCGAAGTGTAAACTGTTATCTGACACTAGCTCGTGTGGGACCCCATATTAGCAGATTATATTTTTCTTGATGAACTTGGCCACCTTCTTGGCATTCAATACTGCATATGATTCAGCTTCGGCCCATTTGGTGAAGTAATCAATGGAAACCAGGATGAACTCATGTCCGTTTGAATCTTTTGGTGTAACCTTCCCTATGATGTCGATACCCCAGGTGGAGAATGGCCAGGGAGAGGTCATGTTGTATAATTCTCGTGGAGGCAAGTGTTGAAGATTGGAGAACTGTTGGCATTTAGGGCATCTTCGAACATAGGAGGTGCAATCCTGGGCCATGGTGGTCTAGTAGTAGCCCTGTCGGATGATCTTCTTGGCAAGCATGTGACCGTTCATGTGGGTCCCACATTCCCCGCTATGGATTTTCTACATTATCTTTTCAATGTCAGCCCCTGCGATACAGTGCAAATGAGTTCCATCAAAATTCCTCTTGAGTAGTGCTTTATGACAAATGATGTACTGGGCGGACAGCCTTCGGAGGGTAGCTCGGTCATTCTTATTGGAACCCTCAGGATACCTATCGTACCTGAGGAGGAACCAAATATCATAGTACTAGTAGTTGACTAGCTCTGGATCTTCTATGGTGTCGAGCTCAATGTGGTAGCAATGGGTTTGTTTGTCTTGCTTTTGAACTAGGAAGGGGGTCATTGTTATTCCCTCTGGCATGTCGACCATGGAGGCTAAGGTAGCGAGAGCATCGGCTAGGTTATTCTTTGCTCGGGGTAGGTAATGGAAGGTGATATCTCGGAATTGGGAGGCTAACTCTTCTAATTGGGTGTGAAAGGGTTGGAGCTTTTCGTCCTTGACTTTCCACTTTCTGAGCACTTGACCGATGATGAGGGCAGAATCCCCATATACATCAAGGTATTGAATGCCTTTCCTGAGAGCGAACTTGAGGCCTACTGTGCATGCCTCGTATTCCGTCATGCTATTGGTGCAGGGGAAATTCAACTTGATGCCGATGGGAGTATGAGAGTCATCTAGGGCAACCAGGAGTATCCTAATGCCATATCCCTTTTTGTTGGCATCACTGTCAAAGAATATTTTTCATCGGAGGTTGTCTTGGGCAGTGCAAAGGATATTCTCATCTGGGAATTTGGAGATCCATGCATTAGCTTCTTCTATGGGGTAATTCGCGAGGTAGTCAGAAATGGCTCTTCCTTTAACAGCTTTTTGTGTGACGTACACGATATCAAACTCGGTTAGGAGCATCAACCATCGGGCCATTCGGCTGGATAAGGCGAGTTTCTCAAGCAGGTATTTGATGGGATCCATTCAGGATACAAGTTTGATGGGGAAGGCGAGCACGTAGTGTCGCAACTTTTGGGTGACCCAGACAAGTGCAACATATGCCTTTTTTAAGGCAGTGTAGTTGACCTCGTACCCGGCCAATTTGCGACTGGCATAATAGATGGATCTTTCTTTACGGGAGTCTTCAAGGTATTGGGATAGTAAAGCCCCAGTTACAGTGTCGGTTATGGTTAGGTATAAGAGAAAAGGGAGACTAGGCTGTGGTGGCATGAGAACTAGAGGTTGGGTCAGATATTGTTTGACTCGATCAAAAGCTTTTTGACAGGCCTCATTCCAAACCTTGGTTGAATCCTTTCGGAGGAGCTTGAAGATTGGTTCATAGATGGAGTTTAGTTGGCTGATGAAACGACTGGTATGTTGTAATTTCCCAAGGAAACCTCAGACTTCCTTCTCTGTTCGGGGAGGTGGCATCTCAAGTATGGCCTTCAGCTTGGCGGGATCTGCTTCTATCCCCTTCTCACTAACCATGAATCCTAAGAGTTTTCCCTTTGTAACGCCAAAGATGCATTTCTGTGGATTGAGTCTCATCTGATACTGCTGCACTCGTTCTAAGAACTTTCAGAGAGCAGGAGCATGACCTTCTCTAGTTTTGGACTTGATAATCATATCATCCACGTAAACCTTGACCTCCTTGTGAATCAGGTCATGCAGGATGGTTGTGGAAGCCCTTTGGTAGGTAACCCCAGCATTCTTGAGACCAAATGGCATAACGGTGTAGCATAAGGTTCCCCATAGTGTGATGAATGCGATTTTTTCTTGGTGGTCGGGGTGCATCTTGATTTGGTTGTATCCAGCAAACTCTTCGACGAATGACTTGAGAGCATGACTGGCTGTATTGTCCATGATCATGTCAATGTTGGGTAACGAATAATCATCCTTCGGAGAAGCTTTGTTTAAATCTCGATAATCCACACACATTCGAACTTTCCCTCCTGATTTCGATACAAGTACAATTTTGGCTAGCCATGTGGGATATTCGATTACTCAAATGAAACCTACGTTCAACTATTTGACCACCTCTTCTTTTATCTTGAGCGACCGTTCGGTGCGGAGCTTTCTCAACCTTTGTTTAACCGGCTTGTAATCTGTGGGAGTGGGGATCTCATATCGTGCTATTTCAGGATCGATACCAGGCATATTGTCATACGACCATGCGAAGACATCCACAAATTCCTTCAGCAATTCTTCGAGTTGTGCACGCTCATGCTCGTCAAGGGTGACCCCTATCCTAATCTCACATTATTGGCTACTAGAACCGAGATTAATAACAATAGTCTCTTCTTAATTAACTTGAATGCGGTTGTGTTGTTTATTATTAACCTTATTTAGATCAGTTAAGAATTGTTCATTTGCAAAATCATCATCATCAAAAGTTTGATTAGAATCCAAACAATTAATGTAAGGCACAACAAGATACTCAAAATCTTCGTTTATTTCATTGATAGGAAAAACGGCATTGAGAACCTCATCAAAAGAGGTTTCAATTACATTTGAGCAAGGATAGACAACAGTTGAAGAAATAGGGTAAACTTTGGGGTTAGGGGAGATTTCAAGAGGTAGAAATGGCGCAGCATGCCAATTGAAGATAGGTGTATCAGTAGCTTTAATCAGACGGGATGGGTCCATTGATGTAGTGTTTAAATGAACCATGTAGAGTGCCAGCCCCAATATCTGTAAGTTGAAGGATTCTTCGGAATCACTTTCCTCAGTCTCTTCAATACTTTTGATGAGAGATTGTATGCGGTGTGGGAAACTTTCGGACCATGGGTAGCTATATTGGAACAAGATCTCCATTCCAGGCTTCATCTTCTTATTTGTGTGGTCGTACCATGGTTCTGGAAAACCGCAAAAAGGGAAATCCTTGCCTTCTTTGATGAATCGTCCATTTAAGGAATCTCCTAAGATGGTTCGGACATAGTCTAACCCTCTCTTTAATCGAGTCTGGTGGATCCTTCTGAGCTCTTGTTCTGATGGTTGATATCCCAAGCCGCAAGGAGGGAAAGCTTTCTTCAGTTCGACGGGATCAAGTATCCCTTGCTGCCTTCGCCCTAGCCCCAGTCCGGGCATGAAGTGCATGTTTTTGAACATCTGAATCACATTAACATTGCCATGAGAGTCATATTCTGGACAAACCCTTTCTTTGAAATCGTCGCCTGCCGAGAGTAGGGACGGCCGACTCGGAATCCTGACAGGAGCATATCATATGACCCATCCTGTATCTTAAGAATTTGACTGCTGGTGCTTGCACCCTCGGCATTGTCGTCGTCACCCAAAATGGTGATGACTCGCCCATCGGCGAAAAACTTCAATTTCTGATGGAATGAGGAAGAGACACCCTTTATACTATGGAGCCAGGGTCATCCAAGCAATAGGTTGAAACAGGCTGGGATATCAATGACTTGGGATTCAACGACAAGGTTTAAAGGTCCAACCCCTATTGCAAGTTTTATGGATCCCATCACCTCTCGGCGGGTGTTATCGTAGGCACGCACAACGATGGAGGTTAGAGCGAGGTCGCTTTCTTTCAGACCTAAACATTTGAAGGTTCTCAACCGGCAAACATTCAAGGAGAATTTTTTATCGAAAAGAGAAAGTGGCACGGCCTTTCCCATAACTTCAACGGATATGTTGAGTGCATGATTGTGATTTGGCCCAATTTTGGGGATTTCTTCTTTATAAAATGACACCTTTCGTGTGGAGGTCAAGGATCCGACCAGATTTACTACTTCTTCTGGTGTGGTAGAAGGAGGAACTTTGAGTCCTGTGAGCAACTTGATTAAAGCATTTTTGTGCAGCTGGGAAGACATGAAAAGCCCCCATAGAGTGATGTTAGCATGAGTTTTCTTCAGTTGATCGAGGATCTTGCTCTCCTCGATGGTCATTTCTGGCATAGGAAGGTTTTCAACGCCCTTCCCCTTATCATTTGCTAGTAGTGAGCTCGAAATCTCGTAATGTCTCCTTGATCTGGTCATATGATTTACCGAAGAAGAGAAAAAAATGAATTCCGTTTATTCATCAATATTAGGCTTCTCTGCCACCCTATTTATTTCTCCGAGGAGTTCTTCAAATGATATCATCCCACATAAGTCGGTTACTGGGCCAGTTCTTCCAGAAGCTCGCTGTTTATTTGAATTTTTGAATTCTTCCCCCAATCCTGTGGCAACAATTCTTTTTTCCCCTGTGAGGTCAATGCATTCCACAACTTCAATGGCTTCCTCATATAGGTCTTCCCATTCTGTGGGGATGTGCAAGGGTGAGGGAACCAGGTGCCCTTGTAGCTTCAAAGCATCAAATAACTCGGTGATACTACAAATGTTGTTGGTTTGCCTGAATGCTTCCCCCATGATCTAGACAACATCATCAAAGCTGACCTCATCGGTGGGTATCACCCAACTATCTGATTCTCGGGCCCATTTTCGCGCTTCCAAAAATAGTGCACTAAACTTCTGGCAATCGATATTCATCCGCGAGGGCAATTTCATCCCGAACTCTAGGAGTTGATTTAAGAATTCTAATAATTCCATTCTTCCATTTCTGAAACAGGTACGGACATTAATGCATGCTCTAGTAAGGAGTGATAGTACCCAATCAGCGTGTAGGAGGAAATATGGGCAAATTTGAAGAGGTTTAGGAGGGTATATGGGTGTGATTTGAGTTGAGGGATCGAAATATGGGTTTTCTTCTAAGAAGATAGTATTGGCATGATTCGAAAGTGGATTGTGAGTAGTGTTTGTCTTAGGATTGGCTGGTGGGGCAATGGTACCCCGATCGATGAGATCTTGGATTATGTTTCAAAGTTGGAAGCATTGGCCGGTGGTATGGCAAGTTGTTTGGTGAAAGGCGTAATGGGCATCGGTCTTGAAATTTCTAGGAAGTGGATTGAGTAATGGTCGGGGATCCAAGGATTTTATAAGGTTTTGGCTTAATAGGGCTTGGTAGACTTTGGAGAGGGGAGCATGGAGCTCAGTTTATTCCCTACGGACGGGGGTAGGGCGACTTTCTGGTGCCCATGATGTGGTTGGTTGAGAGATGCTGCTGATGGTTGAGATTGCGAAACTGATAGGCTTGTCATATTTCCTGGGGGTGAACTGTCCGGACACTTTCTTGGGTTCCACTTCTATTTTGGCAATACCTTTCTCGATTTCTACTCCTGCTTCTCTGAGAGCTCGAAAGTGGGGGTAGTACTGTCCTCCCATGGTTTCTCGAACATGGGGAAAGAAATTCTTCTTCACTATGTTGACTTGTACTTCCTCAGATGGCCGATTGGTCATGGTAGCTGCCTTTTCCTTCCATCGGGCTATGAAGTTAGTGACTGATTCTCCAGAGTTTTGTTTGATCAGCTCTAAATCAAGGCGGGTGACCTCGATCTCTTCGTTGTATTTGTACTGTGACATGAATTCTCGGGCTACATCCTCCCAGCTACAAATTCTGGATTCCTCAAGAGATAAAAACCATCGAAGGGCACTATCCTTCAAAGTTTGCTGAAACAGTTGGGCCATTACCTCTTCGAAAGCCCCTAGGAGAGTCATGGAATGGTGATAACTATGAAGATGGACAATCAGGGGTCCACCCGCCCCCCCCCAAACTTCTCGGTATTTGGCATCTTGAACTTCTCGGGTAACCTCGCTTTAGGATAAGGAGACATGTGGGTGTAGTCCATGTAATTCCCAAAGATCCTGACTTGGTCAAACTTCTTGGTGAGCATCCTAAGATCCTCTTTGACTTTATTCAACTCCTCCTCCCTTGGATCAGCGACCACAGGCAAGTTAGCAATAGGCAGGGCAATGTTTGGCATTGGAAGATGGGCAGGCGGCGGCCCATTAGCAGGAGGGGCACGTGGAGCATACTGATATTCTTACGGGACCCAGATAGGCTCGGGTGGACCCATATCACGAGGGAATAGGGCCTCGGGCTCTTGAGGAATAGGAACATGGTTTCGTTACATTTCTCGGACCTCAGCTTGGAGGTTTTCAATCTTGGCCATGAGCTGAGCTAGGGTTGTTGACAGATCTGGTTGTATGACTGGTGCTTGATCTGCATTCTACATGGAAGATGGATGGATTCCGGACTCAGAAGAAGTATCAGAGGAGCGGATGAAACTCCGGGGCGATTTGACTGAAGACCGAAGCCAATAAGGAGCCAGGCCAAGGGCGTGCGATCGACCTGAGAAGGCGTAGGATGAGATTTATTTTTTATAAAACGAGGAGAAATAATTTTGGATTTTTGATAAAAAGGGAGAAATGTTTTTGGATTTTTTTGATAAAGAAGAGAGAAATATTTTTGGATTTTTTTGATAAATAAGGGAAAAATGTTTTTGGATTTTTTTTGTTAAAGAAGGGAGAAATGTTTTTGGACTTTTTTTTAATAAAGGAGGGAGAAATGTTTTTGGAGACGGAACTCAGCATGATTATTATGTTCTCACTTGTATTTAATTCTCCTAAATGCAATGTCGGACAGGACCCGAGCTTGGAAAAGTGGGGGTCTTAATATATGCAAAGCTATGTTTGGGCTTGTAACCAGGCTCACGGGAAGGGTCCCGTTTTAAAAATGCGCAAAAATTGGGCGGCAGACCAACCCGAAATTTCGGCAGAGTTTCGGGTTGAAACCGAAAATCTAAAGTGTGTGTCCTAGTTTTGACACCTATATGAGGGTATGCAGTTGGTTGGGTGAATCGGCATGGGTTCCCCCTTTGGCGTGACTTCCACGATATACGTCTTTCTCTTGCGAGCAATCAATACGTGTGGACAAGCCATTTGTTATACCTGAGTGTACACGAATTGCCTCACCATATAACTCATGGGGACGATACGTTTGAGAGGGAATTCGATATACTCGACGTACGTGAATGAATTCCCTACGATATACCTCCCGTCATGACTTCAGTCAAGCGGTATGATGTGGGGGAACTGTTCGATATACGCCGAAGGTACTCGACCAATGGAAGGTGAGAGTCATATCGCTTAGGCTAACTGTAACCTTTCGGACCAACGCCCATCACGAATTGACCCTCCAGTTACTGGGCAAAATTTGGTAAATAGAAATGCTCTTTGGTGATATCGTGTGAATCATGCATGATTCTCTTATTAGTATCTTATGATGAGAATGCCTTTCTTGATTATGCCAAAAAGGGAGCAAAGTACGAGTACCCAAAAGGTACACCAAGTATGGATGGGTGATGCGTGCAACATGGGGATATACATGTGATCCTAGGCTCACGTGGTGTGAGGTGTACATGGAGAGTTTTATACAAGTGTGTGAATAGAAGCATAAGCATGGGGTACATATGAGAAAGGGGAACATGCATGTATGGGGGGGAACATAAGAAAATATAGCATTCATGTAAATAGAGTCAAGCCTTCAAAATATTTTTTTCCCTAGCGGAGTCGCCACTGTGGCCATCCCCGATCCCCGTCGCGGAGGAAAAGGATCCTTCGGGTCCCGTGTATCCCTCTCGGGAGAGTGCTTCGGCCGGCGTCAATTTGTGAGGTGTGAAAATGTAGAGAGATTCAGAGTCGCCAGTATATTTTACTCAAAACAGACAAAAGAAAAGGGGGAGCCACCCCGAAGGATGCCATCCAAAGACATACTGGTGCGTGAGAAACAAAAATGATTCGAGAAGGGTTCGGAGGCTTAGTTACGAAATGGGAAGGTGTTAGGCACCCATTACGCCCCTTCGGCCTCTCATGAATATTTGCTATTTTCCCTTATATTTCCCCCCGTGATATGTGTGCATGTGTTTATATAGAATGGAGGTAGTAATCCTCGACTGTATCATGGAAAAGATAAAGCGAGACTTCCATAGGAATGTGAGATTAATGTAGAAAATAGGATTTGCCCGATTACCCTTGCGTTGATCGTTATAAGGGGATGATAACGCATGTGGAATAATACGCCACTAAGAACGAATGTATAATAGATAATGAGATAAAGAGAAGATAGAAAATAAGAGGAAAAAAGTGAGAAAAGGACTCGAGTCTCGGGTTTTACCCCGAGACGCCTACGTAGCCTATAAAGGCATCAAAGTCCACGTAGTTCGCATACAAAACGAGGGATGGAGTTTATCCCATAAATCCAAATGGAGAAATCTCTCATTTGTAAGTGTGTGTGTGTGTGTGTGTGTGGAAAAGTGTTTTAGTCGTGAGAAAAGCGTGGAAAAAGTGTGAGAATCCCTATTTGGAATTTATGAGCAAACCCACTTTTTTTTTGGGTTTTATTTATATGAAAATAGGATATGTGCAATAATACTAGATAAAAAGTATGTTAGGATATGTGAAATAAGATAATAAAAGTGTTTAAGTAATAAAATAATTTATTGCAAATTTAAGAAGATTTGAAGAGAAAGGTGAGAAAGATGGACCTTCTTGGAGTCTTTGAGCTTGATCTTAAATGTTGAAAAGAAGCCTTTGTACTTGGATGATAATGGAGAGTGGTTAATTCATCAAGTTTTATGAAAGGGATGATGAAAAGTGGAAGTAAAAAAGGGATTTCAAAGTTGAAATTGCGCTGCCTTCGAGAGAGGTTTCTGGGGTTTGCTGAGAGTGATTTTGCTTCTGATCTGAGCTCCCTTGAAAATTAGGCCAAGGACTCCTTTTATAGGCCCAGGGGTCTGCCGATCGGCATTTCCATGGCACTACCTATCGACAGGTGCCGATAGGAAGGGTTTGGGACTTGCCATTTGGCAGTGCGCTTCAGGCTTTTTCGAAAAATCGACCACTGAGGGAAAACCGTTGGTCAGAATCGTGCATGGGGCATACCGTTGTTAAGGTATTTCAGAGACCTTAGAAAGTCCTTAGGACCTCTCCCGATTTCGGGAGTTGACTTTGGGTCAAATGTGGCTCGAAAGCGTTTGTCAGTCCGCTGGACGGGGAATCGTTCGGACGCAAATAGATCGTTCGTATGCATGGTAAGTCCGAATCGCGCATGGGGTGGACATTTAGAAAGGTTAGGAGATTTACTTTGACTTTACAAAGAGTTTGACCAAGTTTGAGGAGTTGACTTTGGTCAATCGGGCCCAGGAAGCATTCGGTGGCCTCTCGGAGTCAAACGAATCGTTCATCCGTATGGAAAGTCCGAATCGCGCACGGGACAGACCGTTGAAAAGGGTATTCAGTGCCCTTCGAATATTCATTCATCCTTGGTTGAGCTTAAGAGTTGACTTAGGTCAAACAGGGTTTGGGAGCGCCCGATGGCCTCTAGGTCGGGTTTCGAACGCAAACGGATCGTTCCTCCGCATGGTAAGTCAGAATCGCACACGGGGTGGACCATTGGAAAGGGTATTCAGTGCCCTTAGAAGATTCATTGAGTCTCGGTCTAGATGAAGAGTTTGAATTTTGGTCAAACCAAGTCAGGGAGTGCCCGATGGCTTCCAAGTCAGTGCTCAGGACATGACATGGGTTTGCGGTGATGAGTAGAGGTACTAGGGACCTAAGGAGAGTTAGGGGGTAACAGAATGAGGTGTCTACAGGTTTCATTACATCCTACCCTCCTTATAAAAAGTTTGGTCCCCAAACTTTACTTACATTAATTTCCAAAAAGGTTTGGATATCGCTCTTTTATTTCATCTTCCCGCTCCCATGTTGCTTCTTCAACAGAATGATTCTGCCATAATACTTTGTCTAGTGGAATAACCATGGTTCTCAATATTTTATCTTTATGGTCCAAGATTTCCACTGGATGCTCAATGTACGACAAATATTCTCTAACTTGAAGAGGCTCATAACTTAAGATATGTTTTGGATCTGGGACATATTTTTTTATCATTAATACATGAAACACATTATGTACACTAGGTGGCAAGGATATTTTATATGCAACTTCTCCTATCTTTTCAAGTATTTCAAAAGTTCCTTTGTATCTTGGGCTCAACTTTCCTTTCTTCCCGAATCATATTACTCCCTTTGAAGGCGATAATCGCAATAATACATCATCTCCTCTTTAGAATTCTAACTGTTGGTGTCGATTGTCAAAATAACTCTTTTGATGGCTTTGAGCGATTCGAAATTGGTCTTGTATCAATTTCACTTTATCTGTTGTGATCTTAATCAATTCTCGTCCCAAAAATTTTCTTTTTCCAACTTCTACCCAACATGCAGGAGAACGATACCTTCTACCATATAGTGCTTTATATGGAGCCACTTGAATACTTGCTTGATGGCTGTTATTATAGGCAAACTCCACTAATGGTAAATGATCATCCTAATTCCCATTCAAATCAAGTACACAGGCCCTAAGCATATCCTCTAAGGTTTGAATGGTTCTCTTAGATTGTCCATATGTTTGAGGATGAAAAGCGATGCTGAAATTCAATTTTGTTCCCATGGCTGCTTGTAGGCTTTTCCAAAAGCGAGAAATGAATCTAGGGTCACGATGAGAAACAATTGAAATTGGGGTTCCATGAAGCCTAATAATTTCCCGCACATACAACTTAGCTAACTTTTCTAAACAATGGGTAATCTTAATGGCAAGAAAATGAGAAGATTTAGTTAACCTATCAATAATTACACAAATAGAATCATTAACACTTGAACTCCTTGTTAAACCTATCACAAAATCCATATTGATATGTTCCCATTTTCACTCAAGGATAGGCAGTGGTTGTAGCAATCTTGATGGTTTCTGATGCTCAACTTTTACTTGTTGACAAACCAAACACTGAGATACAAATTTCACTATCTCCCTTTTCATGTTATTCCACTAAAACACTTCTCGAAGATCTCTATACATCTTGGTACTTCCAGGATGAAACGTAAATCTGGAGTAATAACTTTCCTCTAAAATGCCTCTTTAGCTGGACATCATATGGAACACACACTCTATTTCCAAACCTCAATATATCATCTCATATCGCAAATTCGCTTCTCTTCCCTTTGATAACTTCTTCTCTAATCTTCTTCAGTTGTGGGTCATTTACTTGTGCAATTTTAATCCTTTCCATCAATATGGGTTGTACTTGTAAGTTTGCGATTATTCCTCCTTTTCCATAAATACATACATAAATTTCCATACTTCTCAAATCTCATAACAAAGGTTCCTGATATGTAATGAGACATGCTAAGTTTGTTATAGACTTCCTACTTAACGCATAAGCTACTATATTTTCTTTTCCTGGGTGATAATGAATATTTATATCATAATCCTTCATCAATTATAACCCCCTCCTTTGTCTCATGTTCAATTCTTTCTGAGTAAATATATATTTCAAACTCTTATGATCCGTATAAATCTCACAAGTCTCGCCATATAAATATTGTCTCCAAATCTTAAGAGAAAAAATTACAGCTGCTAATTATAGGTCATGGGTTGGATAATTCTACTCATATGGTTTTAACTGTCTTGAGGCATAAGCTGTTTCTTTTCCATTTGAATTAACACACATCCTAAACCATTTTTAGAAGCATCACTATAAATCACCAATCCTTTCGTACCTAAAGGAATAGTCAAAATTGGGGCAATCACTAATCGATTCTTAAGTTCTTGAAAACTTTTCTCGTCTTCCTCAAACCATTCATATTTCACCTTCTTTTTTATTAATCTAGATAAAGGTTTGGCGATACTAGAAAATCCTTCAACAAATCTTTTATAATAACCTGCTAATCTAAGGAAACTACGAATCTCACTCACATTAGTTGGTCTTGGCCAATCTAGTATAACCTCAATCTTTTGAGGATCAACTTACACTCCCTCTTTGGATATGATATGTCTTAGAAAAGAAACACTAGTTATCCAAAACTCAAACTTCTTTAATTTTTCATATAATTTCTCTTTCCTAAGGATTTGTAATATTGTTTCTAAATGCTTATCGTATTCTTTAATACTCTTGGAATAAATAAGAATGTCATGGATAAAAACAATGACACATTGATCCAAATATTTCCTAAAGACTCTATTCATCATATCCATAAAAGCAGCTAGTTATTAGTTAGTCCAAATGGCATTACAAGAAATTCACTGTGACCATATCTCGTACGAAAAGATGATTTTGAAATATCATCATCCTTAATCTTCAATTGATGATAGCCTGGTCTAAGGTCAATCTTAGAAAATACTTGCGCACCTTGCAGTTGGTCAAATAAATTGTCTATGCAAGGTAAAGGGTTTTTATTCTTAATGGTCACCTTATTTAGTTCACGATAATCTATACATAATCTCATCATCCCATCCTTCTTTTTCACAAATAACACTGGAGCACCCCAAGGCGATATACTTGGTCTAATAAAACCTTTGTCTAAAAGGTCTTCTAATTGAACTTTTAACTCTATTAATTCTATGGGTGCCATATGATGTGGTGGTTTTGAGATTGGCATAGTCCCAAGAATAAGGTCAATGGTAAATTCTATCTCTCTATTAGTATGTAGACCGGGTAAATCATCTGGAAAAACATTTAGAAATTTCTTAGCGATATGAATATCTTCTAAGCTAGGCCCCGTCATCTACAAACTGCGAATAGTTGCAAGAAATCTTTGACATCCCTTCTTTGCACTTCAAGGATTTATCGGAACCCTTGTTGGGTTTGGTTAGTCTTTTATTTGTTGTCCTTTTTGTCCACATCTAAAACAAGCTCCTGAATCCTTATAGCAAGGTCATCCTCCATGCATCTTTCCACATTGTTGACATATTTGGTTATTATACTGTTTGTTATCACCAGATCCCCCAACATTGGACGTGCTCCTAAAAAAAATTCTATTATTTGGGTTTTTTTCTTTTTGTTCCCCAAACTTCCTCTTACCATCTCGATTGTACTCCTCACCATCACTCTCAGCTATTGTAGCCCTAGTCACTACGTCAATATATGATGTCAACTTCAGAATGGAAATTCGATTACGGATATTCAACCTTAACCCACGTTCAAACTTCTTGGCTGTTAAAACATCGGTTACAACAACATGACGGGAAAAATGGGACAACTCAATAAACTTTACCTCGTATTGACTAACCGTCATATTCCCTTGCACAAGACTCATGAAGTCAGCTGTCATTTCATCTTTCACCATTTCAGGAAAATATTTCTCATAAAAGATTACTAAGAAATCATTCCAACCTACGTGAGTATTCCTTTCCTTATGTATTCTCCTAGTCATTCTCCACCAATGTTCAGCTTCCCCTTCTAACATGAATGTTGCAAATGAAACCCTTCGTTCATCGATGCACTTAAGAACATCGAGTATATTTTCCATCCGTATCACCCAACTTTCTGCTTCGGTGGGGTTTGGAGTACCTTTGAAAGATAGCGGATTCAACTTCTTGAACTGTTCTATAGTACATTTACTTAGTTCAAGATTCCTTGGTACTCCATTATTCACCTATTGCTCCATAATCTTTTCTAGACTTTCAATCGCCTTGTATGCACCTTGCAGTCCTTCTATACTCGGATCACTAGTTCCCATAGATGATCTTCTCTTAGTCATTTTCTACAGTCAAGGCCAAACGTAAGATCTACTATACTCTTTGAAAAATAAAAGACCAATTATAAACAATATAACATATAGGGAGGGTTATCACATAAATCAGATATCTAATACTATCTCCTAATGATGGAAACATAAAATCAACTACCTTCGAAACCTATGTTCAGTAGTCTATAGGTTCATAACCTATGCTCTGATACCATCTCTGTCATGACCCCGACCCAAAAATAGTACGGAATGAGTGTCTTGACATTTTTCTCTTAAAATATATGTAGCGGAAATAAAATCACATGGTTATGAATCGTAAAATACTGAAAGTGAAGGAATTACAACATCAGATCTTTCTAAAGGAAACTTCATTTATATTAAAATATCCAAGAGTTACAACTTGACACAAATTTCAAAACCTTTTAATTAAAGAGCCAAACATCCTCTATCTATTAAAATAAAATTCCACTTAATGTAACAAAAATAGCTCTAAAAGCTAAATCTTCAACATAGTCCTCTTATGTTCCATCTGCTTGCCTAATTATTTCCTGAAAAATGGTTAATTATAAAACATCAGCTAAAAGCCGAATGAGATTCAGTCTCCAAATATTCCAAGGTTTGCAGAAAATAGATATCTATTTAAGTCAAAAGATAAGGCATGTAAATATATGGATAGGAACTTTCATTCATATATATAAAGTAATTGACAGTATATATATTGTCAGAATAAACAGTTCAGAACAGAACAGATAAAATAATTGAGTTGTATGTCAATTATTCAGTCTTAGCGGCCATGTAAGCTCTAATACCCAGACAGATAGTGTTACCAAATGTTTCCACCTGGCAATAACACAGACAGAAAATCATGATCTTTGAAATAACGCCTTATTTAGGGCACACTAGTGATAAACTAGTTGGGAATATACCACCCAAATATTTCCACCCAGTAGTCAAGGCCAAAATAGTAAAAGAGTTTCCATAGGCCGAATCAAAATTTCAGAATTCAAATCAGATGTTTATATTGAGAGAGATACACATATAACAAACGACGGAATCATTGGTATCAGATGTATTTTGAGAATAAAAGCATTTCACAAAATATACATAGTTTGCATTATATAATATAGCCAAAATGCACAAGAAATTGGATAAAGTACTCACCTAAAATAGACGTCGAAATTCTAGATATTGAGTTTTCGATCGCACGTTGAATCTAACAAATACGATAAAGGTTTAAGTATATGTTCTAAACAAGGTCCAGTCTACATATTGTATTTTAATAATAACTTGTTTCAAAGACTTACTAAAAACCATTTTCTTAACTTTTAAAACTCATTGATCGTAATTAAAGGATTCAATTCATAGTTCTTCCTATTCAGTCGGTTCCCAGTAGAGATGGAAGGTCACAGGGGCACCGCTTAAATACCATCTCCTCTAGACAGAACATTTCCGGATTCATTCCCAGTAGAGATGGAGAGTCATAGGGGCACCACTTAAATACCATCTCATCTAGACAGAATTTCATCGGGCCTGACTTTGGAATTACTTAAATGGGATTCCATAATAACGAGCAATTACTATTAAAAAATTATTTTTTAAAAGCGTATATACAATTTCAAACAAGTTTACATGAAAATAAAATGAACTTGGATTTCTTCTAAACTTTAAGTTTTTATTAGTGAAGTCCTTAGTGTATTTTACCAGCATAAGTACTAAGTAATGCTTTAAAACACAAAATTAAAACTATAAAAATACATTATAACATTTAAATAAAATCATACCTACGAAATGAATTCTTTCTTCTAAATTGTAGAACTCGTTCTTAAGATATTTCCCAAGCTTTCTATCACTCTTTCTTACTATAATTCTCAAGGAATTGGTGTGAGTTTCAAATGAACCCTAAGGCTCTATTTATAGGTTTCCAAAAGTACTACGGTGTTGGCACATGTCAAATGACTAGTCTTTTTGGAGTGGTCATTCAACACCGAGGTGTCACGATCCGGAGTGTTCTTGCAGTGTTAATATCACCAAATGATGACAAGTGTTTTAGCTTTCTCTCTAAAGACAACATGTGTAAGGTGGAACTGACCAGCACGAGGTGGGAAGGTGATAAAGCTATAAGGGTCATTTTACACATGAAGGGTATTTTTGTAATTTCACACTATATATTTTGAACATTTTTTAGAGATACTTGAAAATATTTTATTTACAAAATGGCCCTTTTAATATTTTGTAATTTAGTCCTTAAAGTTTCAAAAAATTATATTTTCTACCCTAAAACTTATTATTTACCTTAAGATATGTCATAAGACTTCGATTTGATCCAATTTACAGTTGATTCTTCATAATTAAAAATGGGGTTCATTATATTGATAGACAATAATGCCACATATCTAATAATACAAAATTTATAAGATAATAAGTAACATAAGACTGTAAAAACAAACTATATATATATATATATATATATATATATATATATATATATATATATATATATATATATATATAAGTGGCATCATTACAAACGTAGCTCATAGGAGCAGACCGCATGGCTACAGGATCCACGGTTTGAAAGCACGACCCAAATTTCAGAATATCCACACTTAGGCTTGAAAACGGGCTGCTAGAGAGTGAAACCACAAAACACCACCCAAACGACCCCGTGAGAGGCGCTATCGCCTCCCATGGGACCAACATATCTAGTAGCAACCGATCACGTGACCATGGGACCCACAGTTTGAGAGCACGGCCCAAATTTCATAATATATACACTTAGGCCTAAAAACTCGCCGTCAGAGGACGAAAGCATGAACCACCACCCAAACGGCCCCTTGAGTGGCGCCAACAACTCGCACGGGACCAATGTAGCTCGTAGCAACAGACCGCGTGGTGGGACCCACGATTTGAGAGCACGTGCCAAATTTCATAATATCTACACTTAGGCCTGAAAACATTCCGCCAGAGGGTGAAACCACGACCCCCCCCCCCAAATGTCCCCATGAACGGTGACCACACCTCCCACAGGACAAACAAAGCTCATAGGAACTGAATAGATGGCCACAAATCACACGGTTTAAGAGCACGCACCAAATTTCTGAATGTCCACACTTAGACTTGAAAACCTGATGTCGGAGGGTGCAACCATAAAGCTCGCCCAAACGTCCGTGTGAGTGAAACCAACACCTTCGACGAGACCAACGTAGGTCATAGGAACCAACCGCGTGGCCATGGGACCCGCAGTATGACCCAAATTTTAAAATATTTACACTTAGACCTGAAAACATGCCGTCAGAGGGTGAAACCGTGGAACACCCCCTAAACGACCCCATGATCGCTGCCAACACCTTCCAAGACATCAACGTAGCTCGTAGGAATCTATCGCGTGAACACGGGACCCACGATTTGAGAGCACGGGACAAATTTCATATTCTAACTAAAACCTGAAAACATGCTATTAGAGGGAAAAATAACAAATCCCCCCTCAAACAGCCATGTGAGTGGTGCAAACACCTCCCATGGGACAAACGTAGGTAGTAGGAACCGACAGCATCGCCACGGGACTCACGGTTTGAGTGCACGACCCAAATTTTAGAATATCCACACTTAGGCTTGAGAATGTGTTATCAGAGGGAGAAATAACGAACACCCCCAAATGGCCCCATGAGAGGCCCCAACAACTCCCATGTGACCAACATAGCTCATAGGGCTTGACCGTGTCACCAAAGGACCCACGGTTTGAGACACGACCCAAATTTTAGAATATCCACACTTAGGCTTCAAAACATGTTATCAAAGGGCGAAACAAGAACCACCCCCCAAACGGCCCCGTGAGCAGCTTCAAGACCTCCCATGGGACCAATGTGCATCATAGGATCGTGTTACCAAAGGACCCACGGTTTGAGAGAATGATCCAAATTTCAGAATATCTACACTTAGGCTTGAAAACATGCCGTCAGAGGGAGAAACCACGAACCACCCCACAAACAGCTCCATGAGTAGCATTAACACCTCCCATGGGACCAATGTAGCTCATAGGAACTGATCACGTGGCCACATGACCCACAGTTTAAGAGCATGGGATACATTTTAGAATATCCACACTTAGGCCTGAAAATGTGTAGTCAGAGGGCGAAACCACGAACCACCCCCTAAACAGCCCCGTGCATGGCACTAACACCTGACATCAGACCAACGTAGCTCGTAAGAACTGATCGCATGGTCACGGGACCCACGCATTGAGAACACAAATCAATTTTGAGCATATCCAGACTAAGGGCTGAAAACGTGTCGTCCGACGGCAAAACCCCGTAACACCACCCAAATATCCCCATGAGCAACCCCAACAACTTGTACCGGACCAACTTAGCCTGTAGGAGCCGATCGCATGGCCACGAGACCCATGATTTGAGATCAAGAGCCAAATTTAAAAATAAGTACACTTAGGCCTAAAAACTTACCGTGAGAGGGCGAAACCACGAACCGCTCCATAAACAGCCCCGTGAGTAGTGCACACACCTCTTACGGGATCAACGTAGCTCATAGGAACCGATCATGTGGCTACGAGATCCATGATTTCAGATCACGACCCAAATTTTAGAATATCCACAATTAGGCTTGAAAACGTGCTCCTGGAGGGCGGAACCATGAAGCACCCCCCAATGGCCCCGTGAGTGATGTCAACACCTCCCACGGGACCAACGTAGCTCATAGGAACCGATCGTGTTGCCATGGGACCCACAGTTCGAGAGCATAGTCGAAATTTCAGAATATCCATACTAAGTCTTGAGAACGTGTTGTTAGAGGGCAAAACCATGAATCACCCCCAAAGAGGCCCCATGAGAGGCTCCAACACCTCCCATGGGAACAACATAGCTCGTAAGAACTGACCGCATGACTAAAGGTCCCACGATTTGAGAGCAGGATCCAAATTTCATAATATCCACACTTAGGCTTGAAAACATGCCTTCAGAGGGAGAAACCACAAACAACCCCCCAAATGGCCCCGTGAGTAGCTCCAGCACCTCCCATGGGACCAATGTAGGTCATAGGAACCAATCGTGTGACGACAGGAACCATGGTCTCAGATCATGGCCCAAATTTTAGAATGTCTACACTTAGGCTTGAAAACATACCGTCAAAGGGAGAAACCAGAAACCACCCCACAAACGGCTCCATGAGTGGTGCCAACACCTCCCACGGAACCATCGTATCTTTTAGGAACCGATCACATGGCCACAGGACCCATGGTTTAAGAGCACGGGATAAATTTTAGAATATCCACACTTAGGCCTGAACACGTGCCGCCAAAGGGCGAAACCATGAACCACCCCCAAACAGCCCCGTGCGTGGCACTAACACCTCATATGAGACCAACGTAGCTCGTAAGAACCGATCGCCTAGTCACGGGACCCACGATTTGAGAACATGGATCAATTTTTATAATATCCACACTTAGGCCTGAAAACATGTCGTCCAAAGGAAAAACCCCTTAACTCCATCCAAACGGCCCCATGACCAGCCCCAACAACTTGTACAGGGCCAACTTACCCCGTAAGAAATGATCGCGTGGCCACGGGACACACGGTTTGAGAGAACGAGCCAAATTTAAGAATATTTACGCTTAGGCCTGAAAACGTACCATGAGAGGGCAAAACCACGAACCGCAAACATCCTAGTAATCAGTGCAAACACCTCTCACGAGACCAACGTAGCTCATAGGAACAGACCGTGTGGCTAAAGGATCCACGGTTTGAGAGCATGACCCAAATTTCAGATTTCAATTAATTGAACTCATGTTTGAATTGTTAAATTCATTGAAATCTGGAAAAATAATTGTTGGAATTATTTCGATTCATGTGGTATTATTCATGTTGTTGTTGAGCACGTTGTCATGAGATTTTAATATGGCACGGATGTTGAGTACCCACCAAAATACCTATTCCCGGCTATGGCTTGATAAAGCATATGCGAATGGGGTGAGGCCTGGTGACCCATTGATGTGTTGTTGAGAAATTAAAATGATAAAATGCTATTGAGATTTGCATTATTTAATTTGAATATTCGTATTCATATTGTTACGTTTTATTCATCGCTAACATTTTTGTTGAGCATCTTCCTGTCGTATTGTGTACTTCCTCATATTTTCTTTTAGTGGCAGGTTAGCGCGGATTTTGGGGCGATATGGAGATTGATTTTAGCGAGGATTGTTTTGGGAAGAATATTTTTGGAAGATTTGTATTATTTATTTTGATTTATAGAGCATTGGAGATTTATTTCGAGTTAGATGTTGTAATTTTAATTCAAGAGACTTGTTGTAATTGAAGAGATTGAGATTAGTGGATCTATATTATTGTGGGTTTATTTAGATGCTCTATACCTTGTCACTTGTGGATTTGGATTTATTTTATCATATTAGCGCTCCATTTGCTCTCCCCGTCTCTGTTCGCTCTCCCCGGACGGACGGGGTGTTACAGTAAGAACTGATCACGGGACCACGGGACCCACGGTTTGAGAGCATGACCCAAATTTCTGATTGTTATCACTTAAGCCTAAAAATGTGCTGTCAGAGGGAGAAACCACGAAGCACCCACCAATGGACCCATGAGTAGTGCCAACACCTCCCACGGGACCAACGTAGATTATAGAAACCGACTACATGGCCACGGGACCCACGGTTTGAGAGTATGACCCAATTTTGAGAATATCCACACTTAAGCCCGAAAACGTTCCATCAGGGGGAGAAACCACCCCCCAAACGACTCTGTGAACGGCGCCAAGACCTCCCACGAGACCAACTTAGCTCGTAGGAACCGATCGCATGGACACGGGACCCACAGTTTGTGAGCACAGGCCAAATTTCAAAATATCCACACTTAGGCCAAAAAAAGTGCCGTAAAAGAGCCAAACCCCGAACCACGTCCCAAACGGTCCCATGAGCGGTGCTAACTCCTCTTACGGAACCAATGTACCTCCTAGGAACCGATCATATGTTCACGAAATCTACAATTTGAGAGCACATACTAATTTTGAGAATACCAACGTAGCTCGTAAGAATCGACCACAAGGACACGAGACCCACGATTTGTGAGCACAGGCGAAATTTCATAATATCAACACTTAGGCCAAAAAAAGTGTCATCAAAGGGCCAAACCCCAAACCAAGCCCCAAACGGGCCCATGAACGGCGCTAACACCTCGCACGGAACTAATGTAGATCCTAGGAACCGATCACATGGTCGGGGAATATACGATTTGAGAGCACAGCCCTATTTTGAGAATATCAACACTTAGGCCTGAAAATGTGTCGTCCTAGGACGAAACCCTTTAATGCTCCACAAACGTCTCCATGAGTGGCTCCAACAACTCGCACGAGACTAGCGTAGCTCGTAGCAACTGACCGCGTGACCACTAGATCCACGATTTGAGAGCATGTGCTAAATTTTGGAGTATCTACACTTATGCCCAAAAACATGCTGTCAGAGGGTGAAACCATGAACCTCCCCCAAACGTCCCCATGAGCGGTGACAACACCTCTAATGGGACAAACGTAGCTCGTAGGAACCGAACGCGTGTCCACAAAACCCGCGGTTTGAGAGCATGCCCTAAATTTCTAAATGTCTGGACTCGGGCTTGAAAACGTCCTATCAAAGGGTGAAACCAAGAAGCTCCCCCAAACAGCCGTGTGAGTGGCCCCAACACCTTCTACGGGACCAACGTAGCTTATAGGAACCAACCGTGTGGCCACAAGACCCATAGTATGACCCAAATTTTAGAATATCTACACTTAGACTTGAAA
This sequence comes from Sambucus nigra, assembly GCA_949130495.1. NCBI lineage: Eukaryota > Viridiplantae > Streptophyta > Magnoliopsida > Dipsacales > Adoxaceae > Sambucus > Sambucus nigra. The sequence goes on along the minus strand of OX422212.1, from coordinate 485,456,292 downwards.
ACATGCCGTTAGAGGGAGAAACCACGAACCACCCCCCAAACGGCCCAATGAGCGGTGCAAAAACCACCCATGGCACCAACATAACTCGTAGGAACCGACCTAGTGGCCACGGGACCCAAGGTTTGAGAGCACAACCCAAATTTTAAAATATCCACATATAAGCTTGAAAATGTGCTGTCAGAGGGCGAAACCACGAAAAATCCTTCGAACAGCCCAATGAGCGATGCCGACACCTCCCACGGGACCAACATAGTTCGTAGGAATCGATCGCGTGGCCACGGGACCCGCGATTTGAGAGTACAACCCAATTTTGAGAATATACACACTTAGGCCCAAAAATGTGTCGTCCGAGGGAGAAACCACGAACCACCCCCAAATGAACCTGTGAGCTACGCTAACACCTCCCACGGGACTGATGTAGCTCGTACGAACAACCGTGTAGACATGGGACCCACGATTTGAGAGCACATGCCAAATTTCAGAATATCAACAGTTAGGCTTGAAAACGTGCCATCCGAGGGGAAAACCACAAACCACCACCTAAAGGGCCCCATGACCAACGTAGATCGTAGGAACCTATCACATTATCACAAGACCCACGGTTTGAGAGCACAGTCCAATTTTAAGAATATCCACACTTAGGCCTGAAAATGTGTCGTTTGAAGGAGAAATATCGTAACCCCCCCCCCCAACGGCCCTGTGAATGGTGCCAATAACTCGTATGGGACTGACGCAACTCACAGGAATCAACTGTGTGGCCATGGGTATGAAGATTTGAGAGCACATGCCAAATTTCATATTCTACACTCATGCCTAAAAACGTGTTGTCAAAGGGCAAAACTGCGAACAATCCCCCCCCCCCAAACGGCCACTTGAGGGGTGACAACACCTCCCACGAGACCAGCGTAGGTCGTAAAAACATATCTCATGGACAGGTGACATACGGTTTGAGAGAACGACCCAAATTTTAGAATATCCACACTTAGGCTTGAAAACGTGCTGTTAGAGGGTGAAACCACTAAGCATCCCCCAAACAGCCCCATGATCAGTGCTAACACCTCCCATGGGACCAGCGTAGCTCATCGGAACCAACCGGATGACCACGGGACCAACGATTTGAGAGTAGGACCCAAATTTTAGAATATCTACACTTAGTTATGAAAACTTGCCTCCAGAAGGCGAAACCACGAACCACCCCCCAAATGGCCCTGTGAGCGGCGCCAACACCTCCCACGGGACCAATGTAGCTTTTCAAAACTGACCGCGTTACCACATAACCCACTCTTTGGGAGCATAACCCAAATTTCAAAAAATCCACACTTAGGCTTGAAAATGTGTTATCAAAAACCGAAACCAAGAAGAACTCCGCAAATGTCCCCATGAGTGCTGCCAACACCTCCCATCACATTAACGTAGCTCGTAGGAATCAACTGCATGGTCAAGGGACCCACGATTTGAGAGCATGGGATAAATTTTACATTCTAAACTAAAGCCTGAAAACATGATACCGTGAGTGGCGCAAACACCTTCCATGGGACCAACGTAGGTCGTAAGCACCGACCACATAGCCACGGGACCCACGGTTTGAGAGCACGACCCAAATTTCAGAACATCCACACATAGGCTAGAAAACGTGCCGCCAGAGGGGGAAACCATGAAGTACCCCCTAAATGACCCCGTGAGCAGTGCTAACACCTGCCACGGGATCAACGTAGCTCCTAGGAATCGACTGCATGACCAGGGGACCCACAATTTGATATCGCGGCCCAAATTTTAGAATATATACACTTAGGCCTCAGAACTTGCCATCAGAGGGAGAAACCATGAACCACCTCCTAAACGGACCCGTGAGCTATTCCAACACCTCCTACTAGACCAACATAACTTATAGGAACTGACCGGGTGGCCACGGGACCCACAGTCTTAGAGCAGGATCCAAATTTTAGAATATCCACACTTAGGCTTGAAAAATTCTATCAAAGAGCGAAACCACGAGGCACCCACCAAACTTCCCCATGGGCAGAGAAAATACTTCCCACGGGACCAACGTAGTTCGTAGTAACTGACCACGTTACCACCGGACCCACGGTTTGAGAGTACAACCCAATTTTGGTAATATCCATACTTAAGATTGATAGCTTGCCTTCAGTGGGCGAAACCACGAACCACCACCCTAACGACCCTATGAGCGGTGCCAACACCTCCCACTGGACCAACATAGCTCGTAGGAATCGACTGTGTAGAAACGGGACCCATAGTTTGAGAGCACGGGCCAAATTTCATAATATCAACACTTAGACCTCAAAACGTGTCGTCAAAGGGCAAAGCCACGAACCGCAACCCAAATGGGCCCATGAGCGGAGCTAAAACCTCACATGGAACCAATGTAGCTCGTAGGAACCAATTGCGTGGTCACGGGATCTACGATTTGAGAGAAAACCCCAATTTTGATAATATCTACACTTAGACCTGAAAACGTATCTTCCGAAGGCGAAGCCCTGTAACACCCCACAAACGGCCACGTGAGTGGTGCCAATAACTCACACAGGACCATAGTAGCTCGTAGAAAATGACCACGTGCCCATGGGAACCACGATTTGAGAGCACGAGCCAAATTTCAGAATATCTACACTTATGTCTAAAAATAAGCCGTCAGAGGGTGAAACCACGAACCACCACCCAAACATCCCCGTGAGTGGTGCCAAAACCTCCCACGGGAGAAACGTAGCTTGTAGGAACCAAACGGATGGCCACAGGACCCATGGTTTAAGAGAACTCCCCAAATTTCTGATTACTCACACTTAGGCTTGAAAACGTGCTTTTAGAGGGAGAAACCACAAAAGCTCCCCCAAACGGCCCTGTGAGTGGCACTAACCCCTCCCACGGAACCAACGTAGCTCTTAGGAACTGACCGCGTGACCACAGGACCCACAGTATGAACCAAATATCTACAGTGAGACCTGAAAACATGTCGTTAAAGGGTGAAACCACGAACCACCCCCAAAACGGCCCCGTGAGTGATGTCAAAACCTCCAACGGAACCAAATATAAATCGTAGGAACCGATTGTGTGGCCACGGGACCTACGATTTGAGAGCACGACCCAAATTTTAGAATATCCATGCTTAGGCTTAAAAACATGATATTAGAGGGAGAAACTACCAAGCATCCCCCAAACGGCCCCATGAGCGATGTCGATACCTCCCACAGGACCAACGTAGTTCGTAGGAATTAACCGCGTCGACATGGAACCCACGATTTGAGAGTACTACCCAATTTTGAGAATATCTACACTTAGGCCTAAAAATGTGCCGTCAGAGGGAAAAACCACGAACCAACCCCCAAACGGTCTCGTGAGCTATGCCAACACATCCCACGTGACTGACGTAGCATGTAGGAACCAATTTCATGGCCACGGGACCCACGATTTGAGACCACGGGCCAAATTTTAGAATATCCACACTTAGGCCTCAAAACGTGTAGTGTGAGGCCCAAACCATGAACCATGAACCATGACCTAAAAGGCCTCGTGAGCTATGACAACACCTCCCACGGGACCAACTTAGCTCGTAGGAACCAACCGCGTGGCCATGGGACCTAGGATTTGAGATCACGGGTCAAATTTTAGAACATCCACACTTAGGCCTAAAAACGTGCCATCTGAGGGCAAAACCACGAACCTCCCACCAATGGACCAATGAGTAGCGCCAACAGCTCCCACGGGACCAACGTAGCTTATAGGAACTGATTGCGTGGCCATGGGACCCATGGTTTGAGAGTGCGACCCAATTTTGGGAATATCCAGACTTAGGCCTGAAAACCTTCCGTCAGAGGGTGAAACCATAAACCACCCCCCAAACGACTCTGAGAGCGGTGTCAACACCTCTCATGGGACCAACGTAGCTCATAGGAATCGACCGCATGGACATGGGACCCACGGTTTGTAAGCACGGGCCAAATTTTCTGAATATCCACACTTAGGCCTAAAAAAGTGCCGTCAAAGGGACAAACCCCAAACCACGCCCCAAACGGGCCCATGAACGCCGCTAGCACCTTACATGGAACTAATGTAGCTCATAGGAACCGATCGCATAGTCACGGGATCTATGATTTTAGAGCACAACCTAATTTTGAGAATATCAACCCTTAGGCCTGAAAATGTGTCATCCGAACATGAAACCCTGTAATGCCCCACAAACGGTCCCGTGAGTGGCTCCAACAACTCGCACGGGACCAAAATAGGTCATAGCAACCAACCACGTGAGCACGGGACCCACAATTTGATAGCATGTACCAAATTTTAGAATATCTACACTTAGGCCTGAAAACATGCCGTCAGAGGGTGAAACCAGGAACCGCCCCCAAACGTCCCCATAAATAGTGACAACACCTCTAATGGGACAAACGTAGCTCGTAGGAACTGAACGCGTGGCCACAGAACTCGCGATTTTAGATCTTGCCCCAAATTTCTGAATGTCCACACTCAAGCTTGAAAACGTGCTATCAAAGGGAGAAACCATGAAGCTCCCCCAAACGGCCCTGTGAGTGGCACCAACACCTCCCACGAGACCAACGTAGATCATAAGAACCAATCGCATGGACACGGTACCCACAGTATGATCCAAATTTCATAATATCAACACTTAGACTTGAAAACATGATGTCAAAGGGCGAAACCACGAACCCCCCCCCCCCCCAAACGACCAAATGAGCAGCGCCAAAACCTCCCATGGCACCAACATAGCTCGTAGGAACCGACCGTATGGCCACGGGACCCGCGGTTTGAGAGTACGAAGCATCCTTCGAATGCCCCAATGATCGATGCCGACACCTCCCACGGTACCAACATAGTTCGTAGGAATCGCTCGCGTGGCCACAGGACCCACAATTTGAGAGTATGACCCAATTTTGAGAATATCCACACTTAGGCCTAAAAATGTGTCATCAGAGGGAAAAACCATGAACTACCCACCAAACGAACCTGGGAGATACGCTAACACCTTCCACAAGACCGATGTAGCTCGTAGGAACAACCGTGTGGACATGGGACCCACGATTTGAGAGCACAGGCCAACTTTCAGAATATCAACAGTGAGGCCTGAAAACGTGCTGTCCGAGGGAAAAAACACAAACCACCACCTAAATGGCCCCATGACCAACGTATATCGTAGGAACCGATCGTATGGTCACGAGACCCACAGTTTGAGAGCACGACCCAATTTTGAGAATATTCACACTTAGGCCTAAAAATGTGTCATTTGAGGTGAAATACCATAACCCCCCCTCCCCCAAACGGCCCCATGAGTGGTGCTAATAACTCGTATGGGGCTGACGTAGCTCATAGGAATCGACTGTGCGGCCACGGGTCCCAAGATTTGAAAGTACAGGACAAATTTCACATTCTACACTCACGCCTAAAAATGTGTTATCAAAGGGCAAAACTACGAACAACGCCCCCAAACGGCCACGTGAGGGGTGACAACACCTTCCACGAGATTAGCGTAGGTCATAAAAATCTATCTCATGGCCAGGTGACACACAGTTTGAGAGAACGACCCAAATTTCAGAATATCCGCACTTAGGCTTCAAAACATGTTGTAAGAGGGTGAAACCACTAAGCATCCCCCAAACGGCCCCATGAATGGTGCTAACACCTCCCAAGGGACCAACGTACGTCATCAGAACCAACCGCATGACCACGAGACCAACAATTTGAGATCATAACCCAAATTTTAGAATATCTACACTTAGTCCTGAAAACTTGCTGCCAGAAGGCGAAACCACAAACCACCCCCCAAATGGCCCCGTGAATGGAGCCAACACCTCCCATGTGACTAACGTAGCTCTTCGAAACTGATCACGTTACCACGGAACCCACGCTTTGGGAGCACAACCCAAATTTCAGATCATCCACACATGGGCTAGAAAATGCGCTATCAAAAAGCGAAACCAGGAAGCACCCGCCAAATGTCCCCATGAGCGCTGCCAACACCTCCCACGACATTAACATAGCTCGTCGGAATCGACTGTGTGGCCATGAGACCCACGGTTTGAGAGCATGGATAAATTTCTCATTCTACACAAAAGCCTCAAAATGTGCTATCGGAGGGCAAAACAACAAACCGCCCCCCAAACGGCCACATAAGTGGCGTTAACACCTCCCATGGGACCAACGTAGGTCATAGGAACCGACCACGTGGCCAGGACGCACAGTTTGAGAGCATGACCAAAATTTTAGAATATATATTCTTAGGCTAGAAAACGTGCCGCCAGAGGGATAAACCATGAAGTACCCCCTAAACGGCCCTGTGAGAGGTGCTAACACGTCCCACGAGATCAACGTAGCTCGTAGGAACCGACTGTGTGGCACGAGACCCACGATTTGAGATCACGGCCCAAATTTTAGAATATATACACTTAGGCCTAAAAACTTTCCGTCAGAGGGAGAAACCATGAACCACCCCCCAAACGGCCCCGTGAGTCGTTCAACACCTCCTACTGGACCAACATAACTCATAGGAACTGACCGCGTGGCCACGGGACCCACAGTTTGAGAGCACGATCCAAATTTCAGAATATCCACACTTACGCTTGAAAACGTGCTATCAAAGAGCGAAACCACGAAGCACCAACCAAACGTCCCCATGAGCGGAGCCAACTGATCGAGGGGAAAAACCGAGCGTCCGTGTAATACGCTAGTCGTGGTTATCGACTTCCAACCTCAATACAAAAAAAAACTAAACTTGTAACTACACTCTTAAGGAGTATAGTGGCGAGTCTGGGTATCGAATCCATAGGGAATGGTTGATAGAATTTAATTGATTTATTACCTCTAAAGAAAAAATGAAAAAGATGATGATGGTTGAATAGGAAAAAAAATAAGTAAATAAAGAAGTTAAATTAATTAAGATTAATGAGATAGTAGGTTGGAATAGAATCCCCCTAACCCTAGTAATTTACTGTATAGAAACCTAGAATTGTAAATTATAAACTTGAATGAATCCAGTCTTTATAGATCCTAAGCATTACATATATGAAGGATCTATCCCTAATCATATGAAATCAAAGGTAAATATAAAGCGGTGATAAATAATTTTACGCACATCGTATTCTTAAACATCCCAAGTACCTAGGGCAAGAGAGATTAAAAGATCTACAATGGTTGTAAAATTGTTTCGCACGACTCTTTCAAATTTTTAATTTAAATTCTATTTTCTACATAAGTAATTTACATTGGGATGGGTTCATGCATCCCAACCCTTAAAAACTTAGCTAGGCATGATTTTATTAAATGAAAATAAATTCATAACAATGCATGTAATTGTGGATCTAAGAAACATGGTAAAAACAAAAATTACAAAACAAGAAAAGATGATTAAATGAAAATAAAAATTGAGATTAACTAAGAGAATGGAATTTGATACTTGAATTGAATTGAAGAATTGATACTTGAAATCTGCACTAGATGAACTTGAATCCAGAATACTACTTGTTCTTCAAACATACAAACTAGGGTTTTTCTAAGAATATGAAAAACTAAAAAGGATTTCTAAAAAATGACTTTTTCTCCCTAATATTTGAGTCCCCCCTTTGAATGAGTTAGGGCTTGGTCTTTTATAGCACCAAGTTGCACGAATTTGGCATCAAATTTCGCTTGTGGCACAAGTTTTTACCAGCCAATCAACTTAAAATCTGCATAATTAATGACAGCAATTCGCACAGCCGGACCGGTCCGGATCCATTTGGTACCGGATCGGTTCTTTTTTTTCCTAACCGGACCGGTCCGGTCCCCACCGGATCGGTCCTGTTCCATCCGGATCGGTTTGGCTTCTGGTCCATTTCTCTTCATTATCGCGCAACTTCAAAACATCGTAACTTCTTCACCGTAGCTCGGATTGAGGTGCCGTTTTTTCCAGTGTTCTTGTAATTTATAGCTCTTCAAATTTCTAGTTGGCCCCACCTCCTAATTAAGGCTGAAAATTATGAAAATGCCCTTCAACTCTCCATTTCTTGGTTTCTTTCACTGTTTTGAGTTCTCCTTCGCACTAACTTGCATGAAATACCTGTAAAACACATGAGAAATACACAAAACACGAAATACTTTCCAAAAGGGGTTAGTAGCATAAATACGAGACAAATTCAAGCTATTTACACTGAACGGGATCATAAAAATACCGAAATTAAGGGGATAAATGTGAAGAATATGTGTCTAATCACACCCCCTAACTTAGAACTTTGCGCGTCCTGAGCAATGTAAATGAATCTAACCAAAATTCCACTATTGAAAATTCTTTTATTGGGATAGAATACCTTTTTCGCGGGCAAGCGATTGCATTTAGCGTATGCAACAAGCCTTTAAACCCCTAGGTTACCCTAGTAGGACGAGTTTTGTCTCGTGAGGGTTTGCAGTGAATATACCCACAAAATTCTTTATTGACTAAAATAAATATCAAAATACTTAAAAATTGTACAATTTAAACTTTTCAAAAAATAATCACCATAAATTCATATTCAAATGTCTCAAACCATAGTGTGTGTGTGCAAAGCCAAAAATTAAACCTCAAATTTTTACCGATTGAGCATTACGTTACTTTTCGAAAATTCATTTTGATTTAAATTCTTACGGATGCACTGACAAACGAATCCCTCGGATTGTGGCTATTTTCTCCCGGTATGCATGATATAAAGAGTAAATATAATGGACACAAATTCATGCATACAAAATTGAAAAGAAGGAAATATATGGTGAAAAGATCTCATCATTGGAATACAATTATTAGGAAATGGGAACATCACCTCTAGTTCACACCATTTAATCTCTCATATTATCTTTTTGTAACTTAGCTCTCCATGCGGTAATCAATTTTGCAATTCGGACTCGGTTAGGACTTTTCAGGTTATAAGGTTTAAAGGGTAAAATTTGGAATAGACGGAATATTCGGAATTGGAAAATGTTCTTATGACATCCATTAGTGCTTTTTCGGGCATTTGCTCATTTTTCTCTTTCTTTTTCAATTTTCACTTTTTTTTCACTATTTTTTTTAAACATTTTTTTTCTATTTTTTTCTTGCCCCTTTTTATTGCACAATTTGGACTTACTTGATGAATTTTCTCAATTTTCACAATTCCGGGCTATTTGGGTTTTTTCGGGTTATCAAATGAAAGAAAAATATTTTATTAGGCTCAAATTGGGTTGCAAAGGGATAATTTTTCACAATTTTTTTATGGCCAATATTTTTGGGTAACAAATGATGGCCTACTTCATTATCCAAATTGCTAATCACATTACCATATGCATCTCGAGATTAATTAAGTTTAGAGATATATTTAGCACGAATTTTGAGACAACATTTCACACATTTCCCATAACCGATCAAAACAAAGGATTGAGATCATCAACGAATTATTAAAACGCTAAAAAGAACTTTGAGTTAATCATAAACTCGGATTGATTTAAAAACTCATAAAAAATTGAAAGCCTCAAAATCTCACCGGGTTGGACTAATCTCCACACTTATCCGTAAAGTTGTCAATTTTCTTTCAATTTCCATCTTTAGTCAATTTTCGGCTTAGTGCAATTGATTGTTAACAATTTGAGACTTTAAATAGAATAAAGGTGATATTTTTGAAAAAATTAAATTCCAATTTTTATTTATTTTGAAGAAATATATTTTTGGCTTTTTTTCAAAATTTGTAAATTTTTTTTTTTAAATTTTCTAAAAAACCCACTTGAAAAGAACATGTGATCGAATCAATGAATCTAAACAATAAATGGGAAGAATATCCCACACGCCCTAACTTCTATGTTGCATTGTCCTCAATGCGAATCAAGAACACAACATAAAGAGAGGAAAAGAAAGATATTACCCAAATGGAGCGATCCCGATGAGTGCGAGTCCATTAAATCTACAAAACATGTTATAAACAAGCATAACAAAAAAGAATAACAAAAACTTTAACTAATTACTCTAAATGCAACAAGACACTATATACCACCTATACATGACTCAAAAATACAACAAAAATCACCCCATACGCGTCGGGGGTGAGACGCCCTCTCATCTCTCTCCACAAATCACCCGACCCCTTTCTTTGGATACGATGCGCTCCTCGTCTCTCCCGTCTTACCATCATACATGAATAGTCAGAACAAATTGGGCCCGTGTCCATAGATAAAGGAAAGACTGGGAGATGCATTATGATAAACCGGAAAAGGATCCTCTTGTTCATAGCACGTGGGTTAGTCTCTAAGTCGGACGAGATATGAGTCTTATCTTCAAGTACCTCCGAAGACTCAAATGGTATAGGTGGAGGTTTGGGAAGGATAAATTCATCAATTCTATTTTCCAACTCGCTTTCGTCTAAATGACGAAATGAGGCCCAGAAAGATTGGACTTCAACATTTAGGCTTGCATCCACCTGTCCGAACTCGCGCTCAAACTGTGCTAGGCTCAACTCCTCTAGCTCTCTCTCTTTCTTGGTGTCCTCAACATGCCTTGCGTGCTCACTCGCCTAATGATAGGATGGTGTGGGTGGGTGGTAATCGAGGAGAAATATATCGATATTGTCCTGCCATTCGCTTTCCTCTAAGTATTTTGACGATCCTCTCCCGACAAACTCTGAATTTCCTCTGTCACTCTTGTTCATGGGCTCACTCATGCTCTCGAAGTCATTAACTAAACATACCTCCCCTACCTTTCTCTCGATGTTACAACCACTCCTCTCACTGTGCGTAACACAACCTTCCCCTAATGGCTCTTCCTTGTACGTTCTTTCTTGCTTGTGTGCTTCCCCCAAAAGATCCAACCCTCGCGGTTCCCCTTCATCACCCTCTTTCTTGGAATTATTAAAGATATTTGTTTCGAGGGACATGTTCCCGAAAGTTAATTGCATATGCCCACTTCGGGTATTGATAAGAGCATTAGCTGTAGCTAAAAATGGGCGGCCAAGGATAACGGGAACATGATTACTTAGGAGAACATAGGGTTCTTCGTCCCAAATGACAAAATCCACCGGGAAATAGAAAGTGTCTATTTGGACAATCACATCCTCAACAATTCCCAGAGGAAGCTTCACAGAATGACCCGCGAGCTGGAGAGTAATATTGGTGGGGTTAAGGGCCCCCACTTCTAGTTTCCTATAGATGGAATAGGGCATAATGTTAACACTCTGTAATGACCCCACTTTTATATATAGTTTGTTTTTACACTCTTGTGTTACTTATTATCTTATAAATGTTGTATTATTAGATATGTGGTATTATTGGCTATCAATATAACAAACCCCATTTTTAATTATGAAGAATCAACTGTAAATTGGATCAAATCGAAGTCTTATCACATATCTTAAGGTAAATAATAAGTTTTGGGGTAGAAAATACAATTTTATGAAAATTTAAGGACTAAAATAAAAATATAAAATGGGCCATTTTGTAAATAAAATATTTTCAAGGACCTCTAAGAAATATTCAAAATATATAGTGTGAAATTACCAAAATACCCTTCATGTGTTAAATGACCCTTATACCCCTATCACTTTTCCACCACGTGCTGGTCACCTCCACCATGCACGTGTCGTCATTAGAGGAGATGCCAAAACACGTGTCGTCGTTAGAGGATAAGCTAAAACACGTGTCACAGTCTAGTGAAATAAGACTGCAAGATACCTCCGTTACGCGACACGTCAATGCTGACTCCCATTGTAAAAGCTTGGTCATCATGGACACGTGTCAATGCCGTGATATCTTTGGAAAACTATAAATAGGGACTTTGGGGATCATTTGAAACTCACACCAATTCCTTGAGAATTATAGAAAGAAATAGTGAGAGAAAGTGTGAGAAAGTTTTAGAAGAAGTTATTAGGGATATTCATCTTAAGGTAATCTTAATGTTATAATGCATCTTTATAGTTTTAATTTATTGTTTTATAGCTTTACTTAGTAGTTATGCTGGTAAAATACAATAAAGAATTAACTAATCAAAACTTAAAATTTAGAACAAATCCAAGTTGATTTTATAAACTTGTTTGAAATTATACGCTTTTAAAAAATGATTCTTTTTAAAGAATTAATTGCTCGTTATTATGGAATCCCATTTAAGTAATTCCAAAGTCAGGCCCGGTGAAATTCTGTCTAGACGAGATGGTATTTAAGTGGTGCCCCTGTGACCCTCCATCTCTACTGGGAATGAATCCGAAAATGTTTTGTCTAGAGGAGATGGTATTTAAGCGGTGCCCCTGTGACCCTCCATCTCTACTGGGAACCGACTGATTAGAAAGAACTATGAATTGAATCCTTTAATTACGATCAATAAGTTTTAAAAGTTAAGAAGATGTTTTTTTAGTAATCCTTTGAAACAAGTTACTATTTAAAATACAATCTGTAGACTGGACCTTGTTTAGAATATATACTTAAACCTTTATCGTATTTGTTAGATTAACGTGCGATCGAAGACTCGTTATCTATAATTTCGACCTCTATTTTAGGTGAGTACTCTATTCAATTTCTTAGGCATTTTGATTATATTATATTATGCAAACTATGTATATTTTGTTAAATGATTTTATTCTCAAAATGCATCTGATACCGATGATTCCGTCGTTTGTTATATGTTTATATTTCTACATATAAACATCTGATTTGAATTCTGAAATTATTGATTCGGCCTATGGAAACTCTCTTACTGTATTGGCCTTGACTACCGGGTGGAAATATTTGGGTGGTACCTTCCCAGTTGTTTTATCGCTGGTGTGCCCTAAACAAGGCGTTGTTCCAGAAATCATGATTATCTGTCTGTGATGTTATCGGGTGGAAACATTTGATAACACTATCTGTCTGGGTATTAGAGTGTACATGGCCACTAAAACTGAATAATTGACACATGCTCAATTGTTTTATCTGTTCTGTTCTATACTGTTTATTCTGAATATATATATTGTCATTTACTTTATATATATTACTTGAAATTCCTATCTCTATGTATATACCTTATGTTCTAAATTGAATAGGTATCTATTTTCTGAAAACCTTGGAATATTTGGAGATTGAATCTCATTCGGCTTTTAGCTGACGTTGTATAAATAACCATTTTTCAGGAAATAATTAAGTTCGTGGATGGAACGAAAAAGGACTATGTTGAAGATTTAGCTTTTAAAGATCTTTTTGTTACCTTAAGTAGAAATTTGTTTAATTAGATAGAGCATGTTTACCTCCTTGTGTCAAGTTGTAACTCGTTGATATTTTAATACAAATGAAGTCCCCTTTAGAAAGCTCTGATGATGTAATCCCTTCACTTTCAGTATTTTACGATTCATAACCATGTGATTATACTTCCGCTACATATATTTTAAAACAAAAATTTTAAGTCCAGAATATTGGATGCCTTGATGGCATGTCAAGACACCCGTTCCCTACTATTTTCGGGTTAGGGTCATGACAGAGGTGGTATCAGAGCATAGGTTATGAACCCGTAGACTACTGAGCATAGGTTTCGAATGTTATAGATTTTATGTTTCCATCCTTAGGAGATAGTATTAAAAATCTAATTTATGTGATAACCCTCCCTATGTGTTATATTATTTATAGTTGGTCTTTTAGTTTTCAATATTGATATAGTATAGTAGATCTTACGTTTGGCCATGACTGTAGAAAATGACCAAGAGAAGATCATCAATGTGAACTAGTGATTTGAGTATAGAAGGACTGGAAGGTGCATACAAGGCAATTGAAAGTCTAGCAAAGATTGTGGAGCAGCAGGTGAACAATGGAGTACCAAAGAATCTTGAACTAAGTAGATGTACTATTGAACATTTCAATAAGTTGAATCATCCATCTTTTAAAGGTACTCCTAACCCCACCGAGGCAGAAAGTTGGGTGATGCAGATGGAAAAGATACTCGATGTTCTTAAGTGTACCGACAAAGAAAGGGTGTCATTTGCAACATTTATGTTAGAAGGGGAGGCTGAACATTGGTGGAGAATGACTAAGAGAATACACGGGGAAAGGAATACTTACATAGGTTGGAATGATTTCTTAGTAATCTTTTATGAGAAATATTTTCCAGAAATGGTGAAAGACGAAATGGCAGCTGACTTCATGAGTCTGGTGCAAGGGAATATGACGGTTAGTTAATATGAGGCAAAGTTTACTGAGTTATCCCGTTTTGCACGTCATGTTGTAGCAACTGATGTTTTAAGAGCGAAGAAGTTTGAGCGTGGGTTAAGGTTGAATATTCGTAGTCGAATTTTCATCCTGAAATTAACATCATATATTGATGTCTTGACTAGGGCTACAATAGGTGAGAGGGATGGTGAGGAGTACAATCGAATTAAAGATGGCAAGAGGAAGTTTGGGGAACAAAAAGGAAAGAACCCTAATAATATAAATTTCTTTAGGAACACATCGAATGTTGGGGGATCTAGTGATAACAAACAGTATAATAACCAGACATGTCAGCAATGTGGAAAGATGCATGGAGGACGACCTTGTTATAAGGATTCAGGAGCTTGTTTTAAATGTGGACAGAAAGGACATCAGATAAAAGACTGCCCAAACCCAGCAAGGGTTTCGATAAAACCTTCAAGTGCAAAGAAGGATCAAGACAGACAAGGTAGAGTTTTCGGACTTTCTGATACCCAAGCTTCTAATGCGGTAGTGTCAGGTACACTTTCTATATGTGCACAACCTTTTAAAGCTTTGATAGATCCTGGTTCTACCCATTCGTTCATATCTATACATGTACTAAATCGCTTTCATAAATTTCCTGAACCCTTGAATCATAACTTACATGTTTCTACTCCTTCGGGTGAGTTATTGATGGGTAAATAAGTATACAAGGCTTACCCCATATATATTGACAGTCATAAACTATATGTTGATTTGATAGTTTTAGACATTAAAGATTTTGAAGTCATTTTGGGGATGGATTGGTTAGCATCACATCATGCTAAGGTAGACTGTTTTGAGAAGAGTGTTACTTTCCAAATTCCTCACCAACCAAAATTTAGTTTTGAAGGAACTGGCATCATATCTCCGATGTGTATTATTTCTGCAATGCAAGCCTATAGTTTTCTTAAGAATGGATGTCAAGGATTTCTTGCAATTGTTACCAGTTTGCAGACAATAGGGCCTAGATTAGAAGATATTCCTATCGCTAAGAAATTTACGGATGTTTTTCCAAATGATTTACCAGGCCTACCTCCTAATAGAGAAATAGAATTTACGATTGACCTTGTTCCTGGAACTATACCAATCTCAAAACCACCATATCGTATGGCACCTTTAGAATTAAGAGAGTTAAAAGTTCAATTAGAAGACCTTTTAGAAAAGGGTTTTATCAGACCAAGTATATCGCCTTGGGGTGCTCCAGTGTTATTTGTGAAAAAGAAGGATGGGACAATGAGACTATGTATAGATTATCGTGAATTGAATAAGGTAACCATTAAGAATAAATACCCCTTACCTCGTATAGATGACTTGTTTGATCAATTAGAAGGTGCACAAGTATTCTCTAAGATTGACCTTAGGTCAGGTTATCATAAATTGAAGATTAAGGATGATGATATTTCAAAATCAGTTTTTCGTACTAGATATGGTCACTATGAATTTCTTGTAATGCCATTTGGACTAACTAATGCACCAGCTGCTTTTATGGATATGATGAATAGAGTCTTTAGGAAATATTTGGATCAATGTGTTGTTGTTTTTATCTATGACACTCTCATTTATTCTAAGAGTATTGAAGAACACGAGAAGCATTTAGAGACAATATTACAAATCCTTAGGAAAGAGAAATTATATGCAAAATTAAAGAAGTGTGAGTTTTGGATGCCTAGCGTTTCTTTTCTAGGACATGTCATATCCAAAGAGGGAGTGTCAGTTGACCCTAAAAAGATTGAGGCTATACTAGATTGGCCCAGACAAACTAATGTGAGTGAGATTCGTAGTTTTCTTGGATTAGCAGGTTATTACCGAAGATTTGTTAAAGGATTTTCTAGCATTGCCAAACCTCTATCTAGGTTAACACAAAGGAAGGTACAATATGAATGGTCTGAGGAAGCCGAGAAAAGTTTTCAAGAACTTAAGAATCGATTAGTAACTGCCCCAATTTTGACTATTCCTTTCGGGACAGGGGGATTTGTGATTTATAGTGATGCTTCTAAAAATGGTTTGGGATGTGTGCTAATGCAAAATGGAAAAGTAGTAGCTTACGCCTCAAGACAGTTGAAAACCCATGAGCAGAATTATCCAACCCATGACCTAGAATTAGCAGCTGTAATTTTTGCTCTTAAGATTTGGAGGCACTATTTGTATGGTGAGACTTGTGAGATTTATACCGATCATAAGAGTTTGAATTATATATTTACTCAGAAAGAGTTGAATATGAGACAAAGGAGGTGGTTAGAATTGATGAAGGATTATGATGTAAATATTCACTATCACCCGGGGAAAGCTAATGTAGTAGCCGATGCTTTAAGTAGGAAGTCTACACCAAATTTAGCATGTCTTATTACAAGCGAGGAAACACTGTTAAGGGATTTGAGAAGTATGGAAATAGATGTACGTATCTATAGAAAAGGAGAAATAATTGCAAGCTTACAAGTACAACCCATGTTGATGGAGAGGATCAAAATTGCACAAGTAAATGACCCACAACTGAAGAAGATTAGAGAAGAAGTCATCGAGGGTAAGAGACTTGAATTTGCGATGCGAGATGATATATTGAGGTTTGGAAATAGAGTGTGTGTGCCATGTGATGCCCAACTAAAGAGGCAAATTTTGGAGGAAAGTCATTACTCAAGATTCACATTTCATCCCGGATGTACAAAAATGTATAGGGATCTTCGAGAAGTATTTTGGTGGAATAACATGAAGAGGGGGATAGCAGAATTTATATCTCAGTGTTTGGTTTGTCAACAAGTAAAGGAAGAACATCAAAAACCATCAGGATTACTGCAACCCCTACCTATCCCTGAGTGGAAATGGGAACATATTACTATGGATTTTGTGACAGGTTTACCGAGGAGTTCAAATGGTAATGACTCTATTTGGGTAATTATTGATAGGTTAACTAAATCTGCTCATTTTTTTGCCATTAAGATTACCCATTCTTTAGAGAAGTTAGCTAAGTTGTATGTGTGGGAAATTATTAGGCTTCATGGAACCCCAATTTCAATTGTTTCTGACCGTGACCCTAGATTTGTGTCTCGCTTCTGGAAAAGCCTACAAGAAGCCATGGGAAAAAAATTGAATTTTAGCACTGCTTTTCATCCTCAAACGGATGGACAATCAGAGAGAACTATTCAAACCTTGGAGGATATGCTTAGGGCATGTCCACTTGATTTAAAAGGAAATTGGGATGATCATTTACCGTTAGTGGAATTCGTATATAATAATAGCTATCAAGCAAGTATTCAAATGGCTCCGTATGAGGCACTCTACGGTAGAAGGTGTCGTTCCCCTACATGTTGGGTAGAAGTTGGGGAAAGAAAATTGTTGGGACCAGAATTGATTCAGATCACAACAGAGAAGGTGAAATTAATACAAGACCGACTTCGAACCGCTCAAAGCCGTCAAAAGAGTTATGTTGACAATCGACACCGACAGTTAGAATTCCAAAGAGGAGATTATGTTTTCTTGCGAGTATCGCCTACAAAGGGAGTAATACGATTTGGTAAGAAAGGGAAATTGAGCCCAAGATACATAGGACCTTTTGAAATCCTTGAAAGGATAGGAGTTGTTAAGTATAAAATAGCCTTACCACCGGAACTCTCTTGTGTACATAATGTGTTTCACGTATCAATGATAAAGAAATATGTCCCAGATCCAAAACATATCTTAAGTCATGAGCCTCTTCAAGTTAGAGAAGATTTGTCGTACATTGAGCATCCAGTGGAAATTTTGGACCGTAAAGATCACATATTACGAACCAAGGTTATTCCACTAGTTAAAGTATTATGGCAGAATCATTCTGTTGAAGAAGTAACGTGGGAGTGGGAAGATGAGATAAAGGAGCGATATCCATACCTTTTTGAAAATTAATGAAAGTAAAGTTTGGGGACCAAACTTTTTATAAGGAGGGTAGGATGTAATGACCGCACTTTTATATATAGTTTGTTTTTACACCCTTGTGTTACTTATTATCTTATAAATGTTGTATTATTAGATATGTGGTATTATTGGCTATCAATATAACAAACCCCATTTTTAATTACGAAGAATCAATTGTAAATTGGATCAAATCGAAGTCTTATCACATATCTTAAGGTAAATAATAAGTTTTAGGGTAGAAAATATAATTTTATGAAAATTTAAGGACTAAAATAAAAATATAAAATGGGCCATTTTGTAAATAAAATATTTTCAAGGACCTCTAAGAAATATTCAAAATATATAGTGTGAAATTACCAAAATACCCTTCATGTGTTAAATGACCCTTATACCCCTATCACTTTTCCACCACGTGCAAGTCACCTCCACCATACACGTGTCGTCATTAGAGGACAAGCCAAAACACGTGTCGTCGTTAGAGGATAAGCTAAAACTCATGTTGCAGTCTAGTGAAATAAGACTGCAAGATACCTCCGTTATGCGACACGTCAACGCTGACTCCCATTGTAAAAGCTTGGTCATCATGGACACGTGTCAATGTCGTGATATCTTTGGAAAACTATAAATAGGGACTTTGGGGATCATTTGAAACTCACACCAATTCCTTGAGAATTATAGAAAGAAATAGTGAGAGAAAGTGTGAGAAAGTTTTAGAAGAAGTTCTTAGGGATATTCATCTTAAGGTAATCTTAATGTTATAATGCATCTTTATAGTTTTAATTTATTGTTTTATAGCTTTACTTAGTAGTTATGCTGGTAAAATACAATAAAGAATTCACTAATCAAAACTTAAAATTTAGAACAAATCCAAGTTGATTTTATAAACTTGTTTGAAATTATACGCTTTTAAAAAATGATTCTTTTTAAAGAAATTGCTCGTTATTATGGAATCCCATTTAAGTAATTCCAAAGTCAGGCCCGGTGAAATTCTGTCTAGACGAGATGGTATTTAAGTGGTGCCCCTGTGACCCTCCATCTCTACTGGGAATGAATCCGGAAATGTTCTGTCTAGAGGATATGGTATTTAAGCGGTGCCCCTGTTACCCTCCATCTCTACTGGGAACCGACTGATTAGGAAGAACTATGAATTCAATCCTTTAATTACGATCAATAAGTTTTAAAAGTTAAGAAGATGTTTTTTTAGTAATCCTTTGAAACAAGTTACTATTTAAAATACAATATGTAGACTGGACCTTGTTTAGAACATATACTTAAACCTTTATTGTATTTGTTAGATTAACGTGCGATCGAAGACTCGTTATCTATAATTTCGACCTCGATTTTAGGTGAGTACTCTATGCAATTTCTTGGGCATTTTGATTATAGTATATTATGCAAACTATGTATATTTTGTTAAATGCTTTTATTCTCAAAATGCATCTGATACCGA
Source organism: Sambucus nigra (assembly GCA_949130495.1). Taxonomy (NCBI): domain Eukaryota; kingdom Viridiplantae; phylum Streptophyta; class Magnoliopsida; order Dipsacales; family Adoxaceae; genus Sambucus; species Sambucus nigra. The sequence goes on along the minus strand of OX422212.1, from coordinate 485,436,797 downwards.
TGATTCCTTCGTTTGTTATATGTTTATATTTCTCCATATAAACATCTGATTTGAATTCTGAAATTATTGATTCGGCCTATGGAAACTCTCTTACTATATTGGCCTTGACTACCGGGTGGAAATATTTGGGTGGTACCTTCCCAGCTGGTTTATCGTTGGTGTGCCCTAAACAAGACGTTGTTCCAGAAATCATGATTATCTGTCTGTGATGTTATCGGGTGGAAATATTTGATAACACTATCTGTCTGGGTATTAGAGTGTACATGGCCACTAAAACTGAATAATTGACACATGCTCAATTGTTTTATCTGTTCTGTTCTGAACTGTTTATTCTGAATATATATATTGTCATTTACTTTATATATATTACTTGAAATTCCTATCTCTATGTATATACCTTATGTTCTAAATTGAATAGGTATCTATTTTCTGAAAACCTTGGAATATTTGGAGATTGAATCTCATTCGGCTTTTAGCTGACGTTGTATAAATAACCATTTTTCAGGAAATAATTAAGTTCGTGGATGGAACGAAAAAGGACTATGTTGAAGATTTAGCTTTTAAAGCTCTTTTTGTTACCTTAAGTAGAAGTTTGTTTAATTAGATAGAGCATGTTTAGCTCCTTGTGTCAAGTTGTAACTCGTTGATATTTTAATACAAATGAAGTCCCCTTTAGAAAGCTCTGATGATGTAATCCCTTCACTTTTAGTATTTTACGATTCATAACCATGTGATTATACTTCCGCTACATATATTTTAAAACAAAAATTTTAAGGCCAGAATATTAGATGCCTTGGTGGCATGTCAAGACACCCGTTCCCTACTATTTTCGGGTCGGGGTCGTGACACACTCGCCCCTAGATCTATTAGAACTCTCTCGATTCGGTTCTTCCCCATGATACACGAAATAGTGGGTGCACCCGGATCTTTATATTTTAATGGAAAGTCACTCGACAAGACTGCGCTGACATTTTGGGCGAAAGAGACGTTCTGGTTTAACTTTATCTTGCGTTTCACCGTGAGTAAGTCCTTAATAAACTTAGCATACGCGGGAATTCTCTGTATAGTCTCGAGAAAAGGTAAATTAATTTTTACTTGCTTAAGGACTTCCAGAACTTCATCACGGGAGGTCGTTTTGGAGTGAGAGACCAACCGTTGAGGGTATGGGGCAGCAGTGGGGGTGATGGCCTTGGGTCCACTAGTGTTTTCCTCCTCCTCACTCTCAATTAAAGGGGCATCTTCGGCCTCTCTTGTGTCGGGCGAAACCTCTTTATCTTTAGATGCATTGCGTGGGGGAGGGGACAATTCAACTACTTTCCCACTACGTAGAGTGGTAATAGCGCTACATTGCTCTTGATGGTCGTGGGATGTAGTGCCAACACTGGTTTATCCTAGGGGAGTTCGTTGGCTTTGAGCAGGAATTTTGACCTTCTCTTGGACATTCAATGCAGTTTGCAACCTTGAGATGCTAGTATGTATTTCATTGAACATTCGATCATACTTAGCACTGTTCTCCTTTTGAGATTGGATGAGGTGATTTAAGTTGTCCTCAAGAGATCGCCTCGGTGGGGTAACATAAGGACCAGGATGTGGTACATGCATAGGAGGAACCACTTGCTTAAATTGAAGGGGTGGTGGTGGTAAAGTCACATGTGGGTTAGGAGCCATCCCCCCTTGAGGTGGTACATTATAATTTCCTCGAAACCCCCCTATTGCCTCAACTTGTTTAGTGTACATTGCCATGTAAGCGGGTATTGCCGGATGTCCTTTGGTAGAATGACCCACCGCACAAATGGCACACACCTCTTCTTTTTCAGCTGAGATATGTCCAGTAGCTTCTCTACACCGAACCTCAAGGATGTCTATCCTTTTTCAAACTGATCAAGCCGATGGTCTAACAAAGTGTCCTTGTCCAATTGATAAATATCGGAAGCAACAGGAGTGTTGGACACTTGTCGATGTCTGTTTTGGCTGTTGGGGTCAGAAACATCCCATGATTGCGTAGTCTCTGCTACGTATTTCAAATGAGCCTCAGCATCGCTTGAGTCTAATTCCCAAAATGGTCTTTCGCACATTGTCTGCACGAGTTGTTTAGATGCCAAAGTAAGACCTTGATGAAAGAACGAAATGAGATGGTGTTTCTCAAACCCATGATGTGGGCAAGCGCTAACTAACTCCTGAAAACATTCCCAACACTTATCAAAGGCTTCATTGTCATTTTGGCAAAAACCTTGGATTTGAGCCTTGACAGAATTGGTTTTGTGTTACGGAAAGAACTTTGAGAGAAACTTAGCCTGCATATCTCTCCAGGACAGAACAGAATTCGGGGGTAGAGACCATAGCCAGGTCTTAGATTTATCCTTTAAGGAAAAAGGGAAAAGCTTTAATCGGATAACATCTTGTGGGCAGGCTTGATCACCAAACGTCTCACATGTATCTTCGAATTCTCGAATATGGAGATATAGTTTTTCAGAATCCATACCATGAAATGTAGGAAGAATTTGAATCATCCCATTACGAAAGTGGAACTGACCGGCATTATACGGGAGTAAAATGCAACCAGGGGTAACAGGTCGCTCCGAAAATAAAAGATCTTTCATGGGAAGATATGGTATCTCTTCCTCTCCAGCACCAATACCAATACTACCGTGCACAAACATAGTGCTACCCAATGATTCAGAACCCTCACTCAGTGTTTGACTCAAAAGTGTGGAACGTCGGTAGTATGAGAATTGTCAGAGTTAGCTTCAGCAAGGGGATTTTCGTGAAATTAGGTTGGAGACAACAGAGGAGTTTGCATGAACAACTTATGAAAGATGAGATGAGATTTTTTTTTTTAAGTTGTTTTTAATTTTTTTTTTTTTTACGAAGTTGTAAGTCAATTATAATCTATAACAAACATTCCCCGGCAACGGCTCCATTTTGATCGAGGGGAAAAACCGAGCATCCATGTAATACGCTAGTCGTTGTTATCGACTTCCAACCTTAATACAAAAAAAAACTAAACTTGTAACTACACTCTTAAGGAGTATAGTGGCGAGTACGGGTATCGAATCCACAGGGAATGGTTGATAGAATTTAATTGATTTATTACCTCTAAAGAAAAAATGAAAAAGATGATGATGGTTGAATAGGAAAAAAAATAAGTAAATAAAGAAGTTAAATTAATTAAGATTAATGAGAAAGTAGGTTGGAATACAATCCCCCTAACCCTAGTAATTTACTGTATAGAAACCTAGAATTGTAATGAATCCAGTCTTTATAGATCCTAAGCATTACATGTATGAAGGATATATCCCTCTTCATATGAAATCAAAGGTAAATATAAAGCGGTGATAAATAATTTTACGCACATCGTATTCTTAAACATCCCAAGTACCTAGGGCAAGAGAGATTAAAAGATCTACAATGGTTGTAAAATTGTTTCGCACGACTCTTTCAAATTTTTAATTTAAATTCTATTTTCTACATAAGTAATTTACATTGGGATGGGTTCATGCATCCCAACCCTTAAAAACTTAGGTAGGCATGATTTTATTAAATGAAAATAAATTCATAACAATGCATGTAATTGTGGATCTAATAAACATGGTAAAAACAAAAATTACAAAACAAGAAAATATGATTAAATGAAAATAAAAATTGAGATTAACTAAGAGAATGGAATTTGATACTTGAATTGAATTGAAGAATTGATACTTGAAATCTGCACTAGATGAACTTGAATCCAGAATACTACTTGTTCTTCAAACATACAAACTAGGGTTTTTCTAAGAATATGAAAAACTAAAAAGGATTTCTGAAAAATGACTTTCTCTCCCTAATATTTGAGTCCCCCCTTTGAATGAGTTAGGGATTGGTCTTTTATAGCACCAAGTTGTACGAATTTGGCATCAAAATTCGCTTGTGGCACAAGTTTTTACCAGCCAATCAACTTAAAATCTGCATAATTAATGACAGCAATTCGCACAGCCGGACCGGTCCGGATCCATTTGGTACTGGATCGGTTTGGTACCGGATCGGTTCTTTTTTTCCTAACCGGACCGGTCCGGTCCCCACCAGATCGGTCCTATTCCATCCGGATCGGTTTGGCTTCTGGTCCATTTCTCTTCATTATCGCGCAATTTCAAAACATCGTAACTTCTTCACCGTAGCTCGGATTGAGGTGTCGTTCTTTCCAGTGTTCTTGTAATTTAGAGCTCTTCAACTTTCTAGTTGGCCCCACCTCCGAATTAAGGATGAAAAATTACGAAAATGCCCTTCAACTCTCCATTTCTTGGTTTCTTTCACTGTTTTGAGTTCTCCTTCGCACTAACTTGCATGAAATACCTGTAAAACACATGAGAAATACACAAAACACGAAATACTTTCCAAAAGGGGTTAGTAGCATAAATACGAGATGAATTCAAGCTATTTACACTGGACGGGATCATAAAAATACCGAAATTAAGGGGATAAATGTGAAGAATATGTGCCTAATCACCAACACTTCCCACGAGACCAACATAGCTCGTAGGAACCGACCGCGTTATCACGGGACCCACGATTTGAGAGTAAAACCCAATTTTGGGAATATCCACTCTTATGATTGAAAGCATGCCTTCAGTGGGAGAAACCATGAACCACCCCCCAAAAAGACCCCGTGAGTGATGCCAGAACCTCCCACGGGACCAACGTAGCTCATAGGAACCGACCGCGTGGACACGGGTCCCATGGTTTGAGAGTAGGACCCAATTTTGAGAATATCCACACTTAGGCCTAAAAACGTGCCGTGAGAGAGCAAAACCATGAACCAACCCCCAAACGGCCCCATGAGTTACGCCAAAATGTCCAACGGGACAGACATTGCTCGTAGGAACTAATCGCGTGGCCATGGGACCCACGATTTGATAGCACGGGCCAAATTTTAGAATATCCACACTTATTCCTTAAACCGTGTCGTCTGAGTGAAAAACCACGAACCACCACCAAACCACCCCGTGAGCTGCGCTAACACCTATCATGTGACCAACATAAATCGTAGGAACCGATCGCATGGTCACGAGACCCACGGTTTGAGAACACGATTCAATTTTGAGAATATCCACACTAATGCCTGAAAACGTGTCGTCTGAAGGCAAAACATCGTAGCACCCCCCAAACGGTCCCGTGAGCGATGCCAACAACTTTCACTAGACTGGCGTAGCTCGTAGGAATCGATTTTGTGGCCACGAGTCCCAGGATTTCAGAGCATAGGACAAATTTCAGATTCTACACTCAAGCCTCAAAATGTGATGTCAGAGGGAAAAACTATGAAATGTTCCCAAAACGGCATTATGAGAGGTGACAACACCTCCCACAGGACCAACGTAGGTTATAAGAATCGACCGCATATCCCAGGGACACACGGTTTGAGAGCACAACCCAAATTTCATAATATCCACACTTAGGCTTGAAAGCGTGCTGTCAGAGGGTGAAACAATTAAGCACCCCGCAAACACCTTCATGAGTGGTTCCAACACCTCCCAAGGGACCAATGTAACTTCTAGGAACCAACCGCATGACCACGGGACCCACGATTTGAGAGCATGGATGAAATTTCAGAATATCTACACTTAGTCCTAAAAACAGGCCTCCAGAAGGGGAAACAATAAACCACCCCCTAAACGGCCCCATGGGTGGCGTCAATACCTCCCACGAGACCAACGTAGGTCGTAAGAACCGATCATGTGGCCAGGTGACCCACTCTTTGAGAGCACGTTCCAAATTTCAAAATATCCACACTTAGGCTTGAAAACGTGGTGTTAGAGGGAGAAACCATGAAGCACCCCCCCCCCCCCCCAAAAAAAGGCCTTGTGAGCAGCTCCAACACCTCCCATAGGACCAACGTAGCTCGTAAGAACTGACCGCGTGACCACAGGACCCACTATTTGAGAGCACGAATGAAATTTTATAATATCTACACTTAGGCTTGGAAACATGCTGTCAGAGGGAGAAAACACACACCACCTCACAAACGGCTCCGTGAGATGTGCCAATACCTCCAACGGGACCAACGTAGCTAATAGGAAATGACCACATTTCCACAGGACCCACGAGTTGAGAGCACGGGATAAATTTCAAAATATCCACAAAGGCCTAAAAACGTGTCGTCAGAGGGAAAAATCACGAACCAACCCCCAAATGGCCCTATGAGTGGCACTAACACCTCACACGAAACCAACATGGCTCGTAAGAACCGATCGCATCGTCACATGATGCATAGTTTGAGAGCACGACCCAATTTTGAGAATATCAACACTTAGGCCTGAAAATATGTCGTTCGAAGGAAAAACACCGTAATGCCACCCAAAAGGTCCCATGAGCGGTGCTAAAAACTTGTATGAGACCAACATAGCTCGTAGGAACCAATCGTGTGGCCACGGGACCCACGGTTTGAGTGCATGAACCAAATTTAAGAATATCTACACTTAGGCCTAAAAATGTGTTGTCGGTGGGCAAAACTACGAATCGCCCCACAAACAACCCCGTGAGTAGTGCAAACACCTCCCGCGGGACAAACGTAGCTCATAGGAATCGACCGCGTGGCCACAGGATCCACGGTTTGAGAGAACAACCCAAATTTCAGAATATCCACACTTAGGCTTGAAAACGTGTTGCCATCGGGTGAAACCACGAAGCACCCCCCAAAAGGCCCCATGAGCGATGCCAATATCTCCCACGAGATCAGCATATCTCGTAGGAACCGACCGCATGGCCACAGGACCCACAGTTTGAGAGCACGGCCCAAATTTTAGAATATCTTCACTTAAGCCTGAAAACTTGCCGTTAGAGGGAGATATCACGAACCACCCCCAAAACGGTCCCGTGAGTGGCTCCAACACCTCCTACGGGACCAACGTAACTCGTAGGAACTAACCGCTTAGCCACGGGACCCATGATTTTAGAGCAGGGACCAAATTTCAGAATATCCACACTTAGGCTTGAAAACGTCCTGTCAGAGGGAGAAACCACAAAGCACCCCCTAAACGGCCCCATGAAAGGTGCCAACTCCTCTTACGTGACCAACGTAACTCGTAGGAACCGATCGCGTGGCCACGGGAGACACGGTTTGAGAGTACAACCCAATTTTGATAATATCCACACTTAGGCCTGCAAATGTGTCATGAGAGGGCGAAACCACGAACTACCCCCCAAATGGCCTCGTGAGCAGTAACCAACACCTCCCACGGGACCAATGTAGCTCGTAGGAACTGACCGCGTGGCGACGGGACCCACGATTTTAGAGCAGGGGCCAAATTTCATAATATCGTTGTGCTCTCAAGTCGGGGGTCTCGTGACCACGCAAGCTTTTATAATTTATTGTTTAGTATTATGGTTGTGCAGGATACACATTACGCAGGTTTTAAAACGTCCAGAAAATAGATAAAATTCTGCCTAAATTGTTTTTAGTGAATTTATTTAAACATGGTCACATATATAATCCATGACGAGCCCTGTTTTTTTTTATTATGCATAAATGGGGTCACGGCTCTGGGTCGTGACAAGGTCTGTGACCATTTTCAAACGCCGAAGGGTGGGTCACAGATATGAGTCGTGACCATGTCCGTGAATATTCGCGTAAGTTAAACATTGGGTCACGGCCTAAGGCCGTGACCAGGTCTGGGATGGGGTCACGGCAAGTATCCGCCACCATAGTTCGTGACCCATAGAATCTGTGACCAGTATGGTGGTCAGGGACATGGTCCGTGATCAGCAAATAGGGTCACGTCCGATTTGATCACGGACCGAATCCGCGACCCACGTCCAATGGTCAGGGCTAAAATCCGTGACCATTCGCCTAGTTTGGTGTAGTGGTTTACACAACAAGATTTAACAATATGTGAAACAGAAACTCCTACACTTAACATTTGTTTGTGGGAACTTTAACGGACAAATGAAATATGCAGTGGCGAAACTAAGGCTGGACAAAGGAGGGCCATAGTCCCCTCCACCAATTCAAAAATCTTTGAAGATCCCATTCATCCTTTCAATCTTTCATACCTATTTTCCTCTTCACGCTAGATTCTCCCACATACTATTTCATTTTTCGTCTTAAGTAATAAACCATATATATTACAAGATCTCATATTCAAAATTTGATTACTTTGAGCTTTTCCCTTCAAACCACTACACCAAAATGGCCAAATTATCACCTTTCAGCTGGCCACCCTTGTCAAGGTCATTGATCGTGACACAAATCTCGCGTTTTGTGTCACGATCATTGACCTTGACATGCCCGTGACACAGAATTGTCATGGTCTTTGACCGTGACAAGGTCGTGACAAATTTACTTGTCACCGCCGTGTTACGGTCTATGACCGTGACAATTCTGTGTCACGATCATGTCAAGGTCAATGACCGTGACACGAAACGCGAGATTTGTGTCACGGTCAATGACCTTGACACGACCGTGACAACTTTTGCAGCAAAAAAAGCCCTAGGATTCTTTTTTCCCGCCTCTTTTGGTTTTCCCTCTCTCTCTCTCTCTCTCTCTCTCTCTCTCATCCGCGATTTCTGCTCTTTCTCTTTCTAAGGTATATTTTTTTCCTCTCTTTCTCTTTCATTTCTATATGTATGTGTATGTGTATGTGTGTATATATGTGTGTATATGTATATGTGTATGTGTGTATATATATGTGTAAATGTTAGTGATAGTTAGAATGGTGGAAATGTTAGTGATAGTTAAAATTGTGTGAATGTTAGAAAAGTTCTAGAATTCATATGTTAAATTTAATTATATAAATATTTAAATTGATAATAATTTTATTCATGAAATTAATTCAATTAGGTAAAACCCTAGATAATTTTTTAACAGAATTTGATAATATTATATAAAGTTTAGTAAATTCACAAAATGTTGCCAATTGTATGTTTTTAGGAATATCATTAGTTACTTTCGTGCCCAACTATGTAGAATCCATACACATGCATGTTGTTAGAAAGTCTTAAATTTAATTCTCACTTTAATTTGTAGAATCTATGTACTTGGTTGGATTTATCCCTTTATGATAATGAAATTTATGCTCCAATTATAATTATCTCATGTCATAATTTTATTGATAAACAATAAATGTAGTTGTCACGGTCGTGGTGGGGGGAGGGGGTGGGGGTGGTGGGGGTGGGGTGTGTGTGCGTAGGTGTGTGTATGGTGGTGTGTGGTGAGGGAGGAGGGTAGTGGGGGTGGGGTGTGGTGGGGGAGGGGGTAGTGGGGGTGGGGTGGGGTGGGGGTGGGGGTGGGGGTAGGGGAGGGGGCAAGGGGTGTGGTGGAGGTGGGGGTGGGGTGGGGGGGGTGTGGAGGGGCAATTTTAACAATTGTATATCTTTAATTAAGAAATTGTATAGCTTTAATTGTAATTTTAATTGTATAGTTTTAGATGAAAGTAAATTAATAATTAGTGCCAATTTCATATGAAAGTAGGATTGTCCCTCATTGTAAATTAGTAAATTAATAATTGTATACTTTACTTGTTAGTTTAATTGATGAAATGTTGGGTTGGTTAGTTTTAAAAGTGGCATGACGTGTGTGTGTGTGTGGTGGGGGTGGGGTAGGGGTGTGTGTATGTGTACTATTAACATTTTTTTTTATCTGTACTAATAACATTTTTTTACGGCAAAAATGTCTCCTTCAGATATTAAGGCGAAGATGATGAGGCTGTTTATGATGATGTCGTCTGGGCACGGTGGTAGCGGAGGCGACGAGGGCTCCTCCGCCCCTAGGCTCCCCAAATATGGAGAATTTGGGATTACCGTCGAGAACAAGTCGGAGCTATTAGCGAGATCCCTCGAGCTGCTAAAGACGGTCATCGGCGCGGGGTTTATGAGTTGGAAGGAGGTGCCATATGAGCTCAAGTTAGCTGTTTGGGTGGCACTACAGGTAATATATTTCAATTTCAATTTCAATTTCAATTTCAATTTCAATTTCATATTTATATTTATATTTATATTTATTCGCAACTAACATTGTATTTGTTGGACAGGAACAATTCAACTTGGATCCAAAGCTACGCGATCCCGTCTTGGAGCAGATTAGGGAGCAACTCAAGTCGTGGAAAAAAATATGCGGGCATGGTATTTTGGGAAAACAAGAGAGTCGATTATCCAATGGCGTGAATGTGTCCCGCCCAAGGAGCCGATCTCATTGGCACAATGGCAGAAGTTCATTGACAATGAGATCGATGATCGACAATTGGCATCTCGCCAATCGGGCAAAAAAGACGGACGTGCACTACTCCGGCCGGACCTCTTACGCCGAGGTAGAGCGTAGGATGCAGGTAAGATTTAATTTTTCTATAACTACAGAAATATATTATTCTTCATTAATTTACTTTGCGGGGTCGATACTAATTTTACTTTTCTTTATTTTATTTCAGGGGGTAGGGAGTGGGCCAGGGAGTAAGCCACATAGGCTCGATACTTATGTGGCTCTTCAGACGAAGAAGGGGAAGGACAAGGAGGTGTCCCCAAGCGTCGCGGCCATGATTGTAAGTAATCGGACAGTTTAATTTTTGTTAATTACGTTATAATTTTTTAGTTTACTTATTTTACTAATCAGTTGCTTTTTGTCATTTCAGGCAAATCTTAAGGAAGTGCATGAGTCGCAGTCTGATGCCGAGAAGGCATCTTTGTCCACAGACGCACTCAGCCAAGTGCTTGGCTCTGATCGCAAGGGGAGGACAAGGGGAGTGAGCTCGCGGGTGGCCAAATCTAGGATCATCGGATTGGAGACAAGCGACACCGGGTTGGCTCGAACGGTATTTTCACACGACGCGAAGCTGTCCCGTTTGGAGGCGACGGTCCAAGATATGTACGCATTCATGAAGCGTACATTGGGCGGAGACCGTAAAGGGAAAGGGAAAGGGAATGAGAAGGCGGTGGAGGAGGAGGTGCGAGAGGACGAGGTGCACGATGATGAGTATGTGGACCTCGCTGCTTCATTACCGACACGTTCGTACTTCGATGATCCACTTCCCTATTTGGCTCCCTTCAACAGACCATTATCGACACTTGGTTGGCCGAGCGTGTTCATATTGGACATATTTGAAGGCCAGCGGATAGGGCGGGGGTTGAGGGACCCGAATATCGTCGAGGGTGGAATAGTTCATGGACGTGCGCTTCAACAAATGGAGTCCAGGGTGCTCGTCACGCATGTCATACCCGCAAAGGAGAACTCCCTATTGTGGTTGCGCGAACAATGCGGCACGACGTATATTAGTAGGTGTGTCAATTCATATGTCGTGTGTCCTACTCACCTCCTCACATTTACCCAAGACATGTAGTAACATTATTTTTAAGTTTGTCCATTTTAATTATATTTGGATTATATCGTCATGTATATTATTTCTATTTTGAATATTTGGATTATATCGTCATGAATATATATTTGCATTATCTTTAGTTTGTTTGGATATATGATGTTTGGAACAGGTACGACGTTGCTATAACAGGTACAAATATACTGCTGGGCAGTGGCAATGGCCATACTGCCCAGCAGATTTTTTTTAAATTCTGTCCAGAATTGTCACGGTCATTGACCGTGACAATTTTTTTTAAAAGGGTCACGGCTTTGTCACGGTTTATAACCGTGACAAACGTGCCACGGTCATTGACCGCGACACGACCGTGACAAAAAAAGTTGTCTCGCTTCGAAATGTCACGGTCATTGACCTTGACAAGTTGGATTTGTCAAGGTCAATGACCTTGACAAATGGACAGATTTGGTGTAGTGAACCTTGACATGTATATTCTTTATATACATTTTATCCATTTCACAATTTTATGTATTTTTCATGTATTATGTTTCTTTTTCTAAATTTTAAATTCATATTTTTGGCACACTTGAAAAGTATATAGAAAAAGAGTAATCATAAAATTGTATTATGCATAAAAAAATGTAATTACACTTCTCAAAGGGAATTTTACTATACCTCGTGATTCTTTGCTACATCAACCACAATGGACTAGGGACAAAATCGATTAAGGTTGATTCGTTCAACGGACCAATAGGTCTAGTTTTAGTTAAAGATAGAGTCCGCCGACCCTCTTCAAGTTAAAATTCTGGCTTCGCCCCTGAAAACATCTGGAAGAGATTACATTCATATGGTAGTTGAATGGTAAAACTACAAAAGCTTTACAATATCTGACCCTATTAGTGAAATTTATTAATTGCACACAACAACAACAAAATACCTATTAATTTACATAATGTATTCACGTTTATCAAAAGACTTGGGAAAAGTGAGAGTTTAATGTCTTGCTTTTCGCTTGATCTACCTTAAGTTTTACAAAAATTCAAAGTTGGCCCAGAAAAATATAAAATTAGTTGCCTAAGGTACCTATAGATTCTTTTACAATAAATTTTGGGCGTCTGCGCAATTTCGATATATAAGCTCACAAGGATTACAAGTTATTGACTTATTTTGTAGGAAAGAGTTGTCAAAAGCATGAATTGAGTTGGCAAGATACATCGTATAAGCTCGCCACCCTAATGCCCCAATTCTAGTTATCTTCTCAAATGTCAAAATATAATATCTTGAGTTGGCAAGATGCATCGTATTTGTTTGCCGTTAGAATTAACTTTTAGATATTGGCATTTATGTAAAAGTAAAATTAAAGTATGTTTACTGACTGAGAACCCTTTTTTTCTAGTATACACACTGCAGTTTTAACTTAAAAAAAAAAGGTAATATACGAGCAACTCTACACAGCAATGGCGGAGCCATAGTGTATATAGTGTGAGCAAGTGCTTCACCCAGAATTTACAAAAAAAATTGTTACGTACATTGATAAGGATAAATGTTTAACCGTGTAAGTCAACTAATAAAATCAATTTTTGTATTCAAATGTTTTGAACTCCAAACAATTTGTAAATGAAAGATATTGATCAACTAAGTAATAGTCGAAAACAGTGTATACCTTGAAATTCTTTATACTCTATATTTTTAAACTCAAATGTTAATATAATATTTTTAACTAATTTGAGGGTAAAAAATAATGTATGACTAATTTACAAATATTTTTTTTGAGAATTATATCTTAGTTTTATATTTCACACACATTTCTTTTATGATTTGTGGTTATTTAGATTTTTGCTAATACGGATTGAAAATTTGTGCTATTGTGTGTGTTTTTTTGAAATAATTTTCGTGCATTTCAAACTTTGATTCAATCTGAGTTTATTATGTTTGATGAAATATTTTTAAATTTTTTAAAAAGGATCTGGAAAAAAATACTTATGGGGCAAGATTACACATCCGTAAGTTCTTTCGTCCCACCCAAAGATATTTTCTGACTCTGCCAGTGCTCCACAGTGTGTTCGCACGATGAAACTCAATGCGCTATCGTGTCGTGTCTTTCGCCAAAAAGCACAATGTATTCTTCTGTGATATAAGTTAGTCTCATTTCCTAATGTTGTAGTTCAATAGATTTTAACATCTTTTTCTTGCTCCATCTCGTTTCATAAAAAAAAATTGCTCCAATGGATCATATTTGAAAACATATATTGAGACCTCCGAACCTATTAAAAAATATCTCATGTAAACGAAATTTATTTGTCAAGTTATCATATTTTTATTGGTTAGAATACCTTTGGAGTATATCCTGATATTTCTCCTATTAAGACAATTAAGAATTTGCCCGCGGGCAGCGAGATTCACAGGGGTAGGGCAAGAGGGTCCCTTTGGAATAAGTTGTTAGGATGTATTTGTCTTAAAGATGGTACCATAGAAATTCATGAATGTAAAAGGTTACTTTAAGGAGGAAAAAGTTGTAGGGAAGCTGCTGCATGTGAGGGGTTTGGAGGGTGGAGATTTTTGGACCTAAAGTCACCTTTAGTCACTGACTTAAAGAAAGAGCCCCATATGAGGGTAGTGATGGAGGTCGCCTTTTTTAAGGCTATGCACAACACGCGATCATTTGTATATCATGCCCTCCAACTAAGATCCCCCCTTCTTCTCGCTATATGTTCTTTTTTTGAATGAAAGCCTGAGCAAAGTCAAGGCCTGGTGTCCTTGCTAATTGATAGCAAACACAGAATAGGAAATTTATGTCTGAGTTTCACAGTTATAAATTTTGTTGTACTCAAAAGGGCCAATGTGAAATCTCTTGTGAGATGCTCAATTTGATTGACACTGATGTGATGTCTGTGCATTAATATACACAACTTAATGAATAATAAGCCATGGAATCATACTTTCTTACTAAAAATGTGCTAGGAAAAAAGTGAAAGAAAAGATTACTTCAAAGCACAGACCAAATAAATACAACCACCAAGTGACGAAGTAAAAACTTACACATTGACCCTCATTCTATTGTGTGCGTGCGTGTTTTAATAAAACCGATGTGGATAATTAGCATAGTTTGGCATAACTTCAATCATGTTCTAGAAAGTTAGCAAGCTCAAAGTTTGGCATAAAAATCCTATTTCTAAATATAGGATATACAAGTAGGTGAGGTTACAAAGTGATTCATCCCAACAATACTTATATAAGATAATAATGATATAAATGTATGTTTTGTATTCAAAGTAATTTTTATTTTTAGTAGGTTAAATATGAAAAGTAAGAATTTTTTTTAAAGTGTTTGATTTTCAAACTGCTATTATTAATTAGGGGTGGACTTAGTTTTATCATTCTTTATAGAAAAATAAGGAGGTGAAATGTGGATAACTAATCAAATAAATTTTAAAAAATGTTAAAACTAAGTACATCTGAATTTTGAAATAAGGAAAATAAAATAAAATCCAAATAATCGAATCTGAATTTTGAAATGAATTACTCACGCTGACAACATCCATCATGTATATGGACCACAAGGTCAATTATATAAGTCATAATAATTCATAAATTGATAAAGCTGGTGAAACTTGGTTCTTTTGATGAGAAACAAGTGATTTCACAATATATATATATATATATATATATATATATATATATATATATATATATATATATATATATATATACACTAGCGGATGCTCGTGCGGATGGTACGACGATAAATTTATCCCGTGATAAAATCCAGGCCATACTAAAAAAAAATTTAAACAAGTAAAAAAATAATTAAAAAAATTAAAACACTGCCCATAATTTAAAAAACAAAAAAATATATTTAATAAAATAATTAAAAAAATAAAAAATTAATACAAAAATTTATTTTAAAAAAAATACTTTTAGTATGACATTTCATCCATGAGCATGAAATGAGAAAATGTCATGCATTAAAAAGTAGAGATATTTTTTTAAAAACCATTGCTCCATATTATATGATTATATATATATGGAAAATGTGTTTTACATCAATAATAATTTTAAGAAAGTAAGGATACATACTACTTTGCAAAGGTGGTCTAACTCAAATCACATTAATTATTTTACGTGATTGGTGATGCTGTTATTGCAATGCTTATATGGGATCATTTAACAACTGATCTAGTTTGAAGGAAAAAATATATTGTCTCGCTCATAATAAAGCTTATGCATCTCCAGTCACCTTGCTAAAATCTGATCTGATGTTATTGTTGATACCAAATTTATTCTGCTGATGTGGACCTATTATTTGAAGACGCGTGTCAACCTATGTGGCAACTAAGTGTCTATACCGAGCTACTCAACCCCCCGAGGAACTACTATACTCCGATTAACTCAAGATCACCGAGCAACTAAGAAGCCACGAGGAGCTCAGGGGCCCCGAGGAGCTCAAGCGTGTCGAGCTACTTAGTCGGTCCGAGCTACTAAGTCGGTCCGAGCAACTCAAATACTTGTGGCGTACGCATCAAAGAAAAACCGAAAGATAACTGCGCATTAAACGCGCAGTTATTATCGTACATATATACACACATACCGGACAACTGTGCATTATTCTTTCACATGTACAGCCTCAAGGCTATAAATACATTGTAATCTCCTCATTAGAAGGACACACTGAATTTCTTGGTAAAATCACTTATCGAGAATTCCAGACAAACAACTCAGTAATAAAAAAAAGTGGACATAGGCCATTCTCTTAAGGATGGACCACTTTAAAAATCTATTATCTTATTTATTTACTCATTTTTATCTGTGATTAAAATAAGCTAGATCAAATCTAGTTTTTTACATCAATAGATTGGCACCGTATGTGGGAAATAGGACTGTAATTAGCGTTTTTTACCAAAACAACTCATTATCAATGGCTGATAATCCAGAATCCAGTAACCGAAACACTGGGATTCCCCCAAATCCTTCTGCTCCTCCAAGTTTTTCAGATTTGGCTGGTATTATGGCCAATTTAGCCCAAGGACAAACGACCATGCAAGAAACCATGCGTCAACTCATACAAATCGTTCAAGGCGGAGTGCCAGCCCAATCAAGACAACGAAGTGTTCAAAGAAATATTCGTTTGCTCTCTTCGCGAACTAGTGACTCATATCGTACTGAGAGATCTAATGATCCTTCTTATCAGCCTGGACGGACTTCCTCGGTACGAGCTACAAACACTCAACAAAACATCACTCTATCACCAGAGAGGACAAATGCTCTTGAAAGGTTGAGTAGGGTCTCTCCTTTTGATCATCTGGGTCCTAGGAGGAATAGAAGTCCCCCTAGGATTGTGTCGAGGAACTCTCAACGACCATTTGATTTGAAGGAAGGCTCTGCCCAGTCACGACCAGCTGCTCATCATGAAAGATCCCAAGAGGCTAATTCGACACGATCAGTTGCTCGAACCATTAGGATCGAGGAAGGAAATGATGCATGGAAAGGCTCAATTAAAAGGTTGGAGGATAGATTAGGGGAAATGGCTAAAGCCAAGAATCGTCTACAAAGAACTTTTGTCCAAGGGACACCATTTGTACAAGCAATCGTGGATTTTCCTACACCATTAAAATTAAAAGCTCCTGTGGTGACGCCTAAATATGATGGGAAAATTGAACATGTCCTTGATATAGAACAATACCAAGCTGCTGTTGATATCTATGCAGTTCCAGATGAGATGGGATGCAGGGCATTTTCAGGAACTCTTGTCGGATCTTCTCAAATATGGTATAATAATCTTCCTCGGGGGAAGATTGCAACTTTCTTTCAACTGGCCAAGCTCTTTATTGGAAATTTCTGTTTTGGAGCAAAACCTGTTAAACGAGTAGCACACTTGTTGAGTGTTAGACAAAAGGCAGGTGAAAGCACCAGGGATTACATTACTCGTTTCAATAACGAGAAACTCGAAGTAATTGATTATAAGGAAAAACCCGCGATTACTGCTTTGATGAGTGGACTGTTGCCCAATAAATTGTACTACACTTTGGCCAAAGATCCGCCCAGGACCATGGCAGAACTGATGGCAAAGGCAGCCAAAATCATGAATGCCGAGAAAGTTATGGCTGCGAAGAAGAACATGGACACTAAGGAGACCAAAGTTCAGGTCGATAAAGTTGAGAAGAAGGAGCAGAAGAACAATGGTGGCAACAAGAAATTAAAAGCAAAGCAAGCATTGGAACAATTGAAGAAATTTGGAAATTATACTCCTTTGAAGGTAGATATAAACCACATTCTGAAAGAGATCAAGAACAACGAGGAACTAAACTGGCCTGAAAAAATGAAGGCAGATCCTGACAAGAGAAATAAGTCTAAATATTGCGAGTTCCATAAGGACCATGGTCACACGACCAAAAACTGCATAGCTCTCCAGAATGAAATTGAAGCACTCATTAGACGGGGAAAATTGACCAAGTATGTTGATCGTCAAAACAGTGGTCGAACCAGAGAACAAGGAAGACAGAGGTCTAAATCTCCTCGTCAAGCAAAAGAAGACAAGAAAAGAGATCATGAAGATGATCCAGAAGACGACCCCGATCTCCCAAAAGACCAAGACAGCCAGAACGTGAGGTATTTTCAATTCGTTTTGGATCATTTGATTGCAATGTTATTACAGGTGGAGACCTTACTGCAGAGAGGAAAGCTTACCTCAATGAGGCTCAAGCTTGTTCATACATTCAACGAATAAATCTAGCTGAAGATGATCGCCCGAGGAAGGTAAATAAAGATAAACTGGTCATCGGTTTCTCTAAGAACGACCTCGCAGGTGTGCTATATCCTCATAATGACCCATTGGTGATCAAAATGAGGATGAAGGAAGTAGTGATTTCACGATTATTAGTGGATAATGGCAGCTCGGCAGATATTATGTTCTACCCATGTTTTGATAGTTTGAACCTAAAGCTATCCCAGTTGGAGCCATATCATCGGCCCCTCCTCGGTTTTACTGGCGAGAAAGTTTTTCCACTTGGGACGATCAAGTTGGATATGTTCATCGGTACATGGCCTGCTTATCGAACAGAAAGAGTGCGCTTTTTGGTGATGGATAAAAATGTCCAATCAGCTTACAATATCATCATGGGAAGGGTAGGTTTGAAAAAGTTCGAAGCAGTACCATCTACGGTACATCAATGTTTAAAATTCCCAACCAACTTTGGAGTAGGAGTGGTGAAGGGCGACCAAAAAGTATCTTGGGAATGCTACGATTCATCTGTTGAGCAAGAAGAGCGTGAAGAATCCAGGAAGAAGACTGCTACTTATGAGGTAGATGAGATAGAAGATGCGGAGATTGAGACTTTAGACCCAAGAGATGAGTCTCAGCTCATTAAGGGTCAGGTCATGGAGGCTACTAAAAATATCATTCTGGACGACGAGCATCCAGAACGAACAACTTAAATTGGTGCGTCACTAGATGTGTCAATAAAACAAGACCTGATAGCGTTTCTAAAAAGCATAAAACAAACTTTTTCATGGATCCATGAGGACATGTCGGGGATAGACCCAGCCTTCCTATGTCACGAACTTAATGTGAACAAGTAGATCAAGCCAGCAAAATAAAGAAGAAGAGTGTTCAGCCCCGAAAAGAATCAAGCTATACAAGAAGAAGTCGAGAAGCTCCAAAAAGCTTATTTTATTGAGGATGTCAAATATCCTGATTGGCTAGCTAATGTGGTGATGGTGAAGAAGAAGAACAACAAGTGGAGGATGAGCGTGGACTTCACCGATCTTAATAAAGCTTGTCCAAAAGATCATTTCCCTCTTCCTTGGATTGATCAATTGGTGGATGCCACCTCGGGACACGAACTGTTGAGTTTCATGGATGTTTATTCTGGTTACAACCAGATTAAAATAAAGTCTGAAGACAGGGAGAGCACCTCTTTTATCACCCTAAGGGGAACTTATTGTTATAATGTTATGAGTTTTGGACTTAAAAATGCAGGTGAAACATATCAGTGGTTGATGAACAAGGTGTTTGCAGAGCAAATCAGTCACAATATGGAAGTTTATGTTGATGATATGCTGACGAAGTGCAAGAAAGTTGTTGATCATCTAATTGACCTAGGCCAGAGCTTTGATCAACTAGATAAATATCAAATGAAGTTGAACCCTACCAAATGCATATTCGGAGTACGAGAAGGCATGTTTCTCGGGTATATTATCAACCAACGAGGTATTGAAGCGAACCCTGAAAAGATCAAGGCTCTATTGGGGCTATGATCTTTAACGACGAAGAAGGAAGTGCAAAGTCTCACAGGCGAGTTACAACACTTAATAGATTTGTATCACGAGCAACTGATAGATGTCTCCGATTCTTCAAAACACTCCGAAAAACATTTGAATGGAATGATGAATGTGAGAAGGCCTTTCAGGAGTTGAAAAAATACCCGGGAGTACCTCCATTGTTGTCCAGACCAGTGATGGGAGAAAGACTATACTTGTATCTAGAAGTTTTAGAAAATGCAGTGAGCTCGGTATTAATAAGAGTGGAGGATGGAGTGCAAAAACCAATCTATTACACTAGCAAGGCCTTCCGAGGAGCAGAGATCAGATATCCAAGACTGGAAAAGTTGGCACTAGCATTGATCGAAGCGAGTAGAAGAATGAGGCCATATTTCCAAGCTCATACAATAGTCTTGTATACTGATATGCCATTAAGGCAAGCTCTTCATAAACAAGAAAAATTAGGGAGATTAATGTACTAAGCAGTAGAACTTGGTGAATATGACATAATTTATGAGCCTAGATCGTCGTTTAAAGGACAGGAAGTGGCAGATTTTATCGCAGAGTTCACCTATCCTGACACCTTCGAAGAGTAGAAATTGAATACTGACCAGCCTGTAAATGTTATAGGATCATCAAATTTAAACCCCGACCAACTTAAGTTGGTAGACGAGCAAGAGAAGATGGTCTACGAGCAGCAAGAAGTGCTAGAGGAGGATATAAAGAAGCAATATATATTCCACCGAGGAACTTTATCCAATAAAAAATTTAAGGATGAGGTACCTATATGGAATCTATATGTGGATGGCTCATCTTGCACTATAGGCTGTGGGGCAGGGATTATTATAAACAGCCCGGATGAGATCGATATGGAGTATTCTTTCCGCTTTCAACTTAAGGCTTCTAATAATGAAGCTGAATATGAAGCTATGATTGTAGGTCTTAGTTTGGCAAAAACCATGAAGGCAGAGCATGTCATGGTATTCAGTGACTCACAGTTAATCGTAAATCAAATGCTAGGGGTATACGCAACAAAAGGAGAATTAATGATCAAGTGTCATGCGAAAGCAATGGAGATTATATCGAGCTTTAACGCAGTGCATTTAATTAGACTACCAAGATTGGAGAATGCAATAGCAGATACCTTAGCTCGGTTAGCCTCAGCCACACGCACCGAGCTACGAAGAATAATCCTAATAGAAATCTTGTGTAGTCGGAGCATTGACAAAGATATGATGATGAACTTCATTACCCTTGATTTAGGACCATCTTAGATGGATCCCATCAGGGCCTATATTGCGGAGGGGGCCTTACCAACTGATAAACTCGCAGCCAAGAAACTAAAGTTTAAAGTTGCTCATTATGTATTGACTAATGGCATTTTATATAGACAAGGAATTATAGCAGGTTTACAAAGCTGTGTCCACCCCTCCGAGGTGAAAAATTTGATTGAAGAGGTCCATGAAAGGTCTTGTGGAGCCCATGTAGCAGGTCGAACACTCTTGCAAAGAATGACAATGCAAGGGTATTATTGGTCGACGATGAGAGCCGATTATGTAGCTTATGCTAAGAAATGTGATAAATGTCAACATTTCTCCTCTATCCGAAGAACTCCCCAAGCATTGCTAACACCCATCACGTCTCCTTGGTCATTCGCCATATGGGGAATACACTTGATCGGGCCGCTTCTAACGACCCGAGGAAGATTTAAATACCTCGTGGTCGTTGTGGATTATTTTACTAAATGGGTAGAAGGTGAGCTTCTCATTGATATAACGTATGACAAGGTGTATCGATTTATTTGGAACAATATCATTTGTAGATATGATCTTCCCCATGCATTCATCACAGATCATGGAACTCAGTTCGACAATAAGGAGTTCGCTGCATATTGTCATCAGTCAAACATACTGAAGACCCATTCTGCACCAGGCCATCCCCAGAGCAATGGACAAATTGAGGTGACGAACAGAATGCTAATGAACGGTTTAAAAAAATGACTGGATGATACGAAGGCAAATTGGGTTAACGATCTACTTTTTGTGCTGTGGGCTTATCGTACTACACCGCGAGCAGCAATAGAAGAATCTCCATACATGCTGGCATTTGGGTGTGAAGCTGTTATACCTGTCGAGCTGGGTTTACCCACACATAGGGTGCTGAATTTTAATTCCCCTATCAGTGACTTGATGAGGCGATTAAATCTAGACATGCTCAAAGAAGTTAGAGAAGAAGTAGCAATCAGGAATGCTGCATACCAACAACGAACAACTCTGTTTTACAACAAAAGGGTAAAAAAATGTGATTTGAAGGAAGGAGACTATGTGCTAAAGAAAGTAATTCAAAAGCACAATAAACTGGAAGTTAACTGGCATGAACCCTACAGAGTAACAGAAGTCGTTCGACTAGGAACATACATGATTGAAATCTTGGAGGGGGAAGAGTTAAAGAATGCGTGGAATGCAGAGCATCTACACAAGTATTATTAGTAGTTGGGATTCCTATGTAAAAGAAGTTTTCTTCAGTATGAATAAAGTGTTGAATGTTTTACCCAATTCTCTCTTTTTGTTGAAATTTTTCGGAGTATTAGTGATACACACTATGCATCAAGTTCAGAATTAATCTCCTCCAACTCCAGTTGGTCGAAAACAAATATCCACTAACTTCGTTGATCGGCAAATTAATCTCCTGCAACTCTAGTTGGTCGGGAACAAATATCCACCAACTCCGATTGGTCGGTAAATTAATCTCTTCCAACTCCAGTTGGTCGGGAACAAATTACCACCAACTCTGGTTGGTCAGAAAATTAATCTCTTCCAACTCTGGTTGGTCGGGAACAAATTGCCACCAACTCCGGTTGGTCGGCAAATTAATCTCCTCCAACTCCGGTTGGTCGGGAAAAAATATCCACCAACTCCGATTGGTCAGGAACAAATATCCACCAACTCCAATTGGTCGGCAAATTAATCTCCTCCAGCTCCGGTTGGTCGGCAAATTAATCTTCACCAACTCCGATTGGTTGGTAAATCAATTGCAATCAACTCCGGTTGGTTAAAATAAGTAGGATCATGGGATGTAAGCCATTTCATTGCTTAGAATCAAAGAGTGATAAGCCACTATAGTAAAACATAATAGCATATAAAAAATATGCATGCAGTCACAAACAAAGACATTCTGCACAATACTTAGAAGAAAATAAAATAGAAAAAGATGGAAAAATTTCTTCATTCAAATTAAGAAGAATTACATATGCTGTGAAAACTATAAGTCGTTACATCAAAGACCCTACTCTATTGGTTTTTTCCCTTCTGCCTTTGAAACAGGTTTTACTCCAGTAGGAGGATCGTCTAAGGCATAAGGAGAGTTTATGAAATTTACATCTCGAAGCATTCGAACATTCATCACTGATGGCCGATCAAGTAAATTCTCTGGGCGAGATATGTCAAAATTTGAATGGAGGTTGTAATCGCAGAGGTACTTTGAGATCAAGCACTGAGGAATTGCCCGAGTAGGAATCCAACTCATGTCTAGCTTAAAAGGAGGCACGAGAAACTCAAGCAATCCAGGATCATAATAATCCCATAAGTAGTGACCCCGCTCCAATTTCAGCACACCTAGTGCATTCAACCATCCTTGCTTGTACCCCTCGTTATTTGACTGCTGGATCCGATCATCAAGATGGTAGAGGGCTTCATTGTAACCAGCCATCCAAAACTCTCTGGGCTATTTATGGAATTGGTAGGTTAACCTCTCCAGTTGCTCGTGAAGATTCTTCACCAGAATTTCTTTATTTTCCAAGGAAGAGCTTTGAGTAGAAACTTGCTCGCTGAGGTTCAGAATCTTCTTGGACATCTCTGCTAAGGCTTGATTCTTCGCCATCAACTAGAATGCTTGATTCTCCAAGGCCGCTTGAGTTCTTTCTTCTTCAATAGAAACACGACCAGCCCTTGCTCGTCCCCGAGAAGAAGATCTTACTCGTCCAAGAGAAGAAGTGGAGGGTCCAACTCTTTTTAAAGTTTCCAACTCATCTCTTAAGTTAGCATTCTCTACCTCCAAGAAAGAGAAACCTTCGTCATTGACAGGGACCAAGGCTCCTGAGGAAGATGCTGCAGATTTTAGTTGAGATATCTCTTCTTGTAAGACATTGTTTTCCTCCTCCAACATCTTAGAAATTTTCCTATGTTCCTCAACCTCAAGCTTTAGAATGCTCTATTTCTTCTCGTAAGCAGCGATGAATTTATTATACCCTTTTTCAGCATTTAACTGTTGATATTTCTTCTCGTACCCTTGGTGCAAAAGCATGGAGGACTCTTTGTACTGCTGCTGGAGTTCCTCTACAGTTCCTTAAAGATCCTCAATCATCTCATAATAAGCTATATTATTGGCAAGAGCTCGGTCGAGCAAGCACTTCAGATATTGGTAAGCTTTGACTGCTCGTTCAGAAGTATCTGGACCAAGGATGTCAGTGATTTGAGCCTCATTTAGGTCTGCATGACCATATGTGAAGTAATCATTACATTTCTTCATCAGTTATGTGTCATGAGCTGATAATAGCTCCATCCTGGCCATAAACTAGCAAAGAGAAGCCATAAACAGGATCAATAATGATAAAGACAGAGCAAGTAGAAGAGAAAGTCAATATGAACAACCAAAAGTTTGAATTTTGATTCATCAAAAGGTAAATACAAATCTCAAGGTTACATTCAAAAGGAATAACAAAATTAAAACCCGAGCAACTTTACACCTTCTCCTTGTGTTTTACAACTTCCTCGGAAGTCTGAGATGAGGAGGTTAGTTGCTCGGAAGATAGTGGCAGCTGCTCGATTGAGGTACTAGTGGGATGAAGTTACTCGTAGAAAGTTTGAACAACTGGAACAGGAGGAACTGGATCTCCAATCATTATGGAAGATTCCTCTGAGGCAACTTCGTCCTCTTCTTCTTCTCCAGGAGATGGAGGAGGACCATGAACATGTCGCTGGAACAGTTCATAATTCTCATCGATCTTTAGCTCCTGTAAAGCTGCAAACCATCCATCCCTGAAGTATTTAAGGCTAGTAAACTCCATCTGAGAGGACATGGCACCTAGGCCTTTGTTCTAACCTTTGTCCTAACCAACGCTAAAGGACTTTTTGACCGCAATTTTTCTTTTTACTTTCTCCGAGGAAGTCATTTCAATAAGAAGTTCCTCAGCAGCTTTCAACTTCCCTTCCACCTCCTTTTTTTGGCGATCAACCTCTTGAAGTTTACCAACTTCCTCTTCAGTAGTTTTGAGCTTATTCTCATGCTCTTAATTATTCTTCTCAAACTCTTTCATTTTCCTCTCCAACTCCTGGGAGGCCTCCACAGCTCGATCTCTCTCTTGCTCAATGGACTTGAGTTGTTTCTCCCAAGCCACTTTATCTTCTTCATACTTATGACAAGAGTCCTTTAAGGACTGAGTTAGATCAATAAAATCTTCCTCTACACCTCCCGAGGAGCTTGAAGCTTTAATAGCCTCATCCTTCTTCAGAATACTATTGAAACATGTTACCAGCTGAAGAAAGAAATAATTTTGAGTCAATACAGGGACATATTAGTGAAAAGTGAAAACTTAGACTATTAATACTTACTGAGGCAATATGTTGAGCTGCCAAAGCAGTGACCCTGTCACGGGAAAGAGTGTCTTCAATACCTTGGATTTCTGGGATAATCCAAGACTTCACAGAGCCCATGGCAGAGGTCGGAGGAACAAAAGTGGGAACACCACTTTCATCATTTAAAGGTTGAAGGACAAGCCCAACAGGTCTCTCAGATGAACTTTTCTTCAATCTCCTCGGGGGAGCAGGAATAGTCTCAACTAAAGACGATGTCTTTGTTGGAGATATAACGATAACCTCACTTGGAGGAGAGATAGCAGCAACCTTTCTCGGAGCAACATGTGGCTTCTCACTAACTTTCTTGGAAGCATCAGAAGGAGGTACCTCTACAGTTTTCACCCCCTCTTTTGAGATATCTTTCTTGCTTTTCGTTGCCTTCACAGCATGAAAGGCGGACTTGTCAAAATAAGCAGGAGCTTTTCTCCTCTTCATTATATCACCAATTGGAATATTTGACTCTGAAAAAGAACCTTCCACACTAGTATCAGTAGCTGGTACTTGGTCGATGTCAACCACCACTGGATGAGCAGTGAAGGAGGAAGCATAGCTCTTGTACTGCAACAAGTAAGAGGCTAATCTAATATGCTCTTCAGCAACGGATTGGTGTAAACTCCAGATAAGTTTCAAATGCCTTAAATTAACATCAGTTTCTTTGGGAGACTTTCTTTTGCTGTCGACTGTAAATAATCAAAAATCAAATATCAGTGAAGCATTTTATCAAACATGAAGAAAACATAATTTCAAAAATAGAATAAAAATAAAAAACAACATATCCCATTGCCATAAGGAGGACATCTAGGACCTTGATATACATCATCTCCATTTAATGGAGGATGTTGTCATTTTTTCATTACCACTCCATGTTTAAAATAATCCTTGTTGCCATCAAGAAGATTGGCAACTAATGCCCTATTCAAAAACCTAGTTTTTAAATAAAAAGTACTATCGCTAACAACCCATCTATAGCAATACATTATCTCTGGAATCCCTAAACGGGTTCCATGAAGTTGGTTCAACCTATGAACTCCATTAACTATTCTCCAGGTATTTGGCGCTATTGTTGCAGGTACAATGTCAAAATACTGACAGAACTCCAAACATAAAGGATTTGGAGGAAAAGAAAAGCCACATTCGTCCACAAAGAGACTTGGGAACCAATGTCCCTCAGCCAAAGAAAAATAGTCAGAAGGTTCGAAAATTTCTTCCAATATGACCCATGAAGGAATTGAAAATTCATAGAGAAATTTGTCAAGCGATTCAACAAGGTAAACCATGATGAATAAAGTAAGTAAAAGAAAAGGAAGAAAATATTACAGGAAATAAGCGAATCAGTTGATAACGAACGATGGAAGAAATGAACGCACAAGATATAGAAAAAATGAAGAGTTCAAAGATACAGATTTGAAAAAGTAAAATACAATAGGATTTTCTCCAGCGCTTAAATACCTTACCTTGGGAATGGGTAAAAATAATGATTACAAAGAAAGACGTTTGCGTTACCGGTGGCTAAAAGGAGAAAAAGGGAACGAAAACCGAAGCAGTTAGAAAAATTCAAAATATTCATGAAGTCTGATTCTATGAATTCACAGAAGAAATAAATATAAGGAAAACACTCCTAAAATTCAGGATGACTATTTAATCCCGCCATATTTTGAGAAGAATGTTCCACACTCCTCCTCAACCTCGAACTGTGAAACATTGGGTGCTTCTGTTGATACCAAATTTATTCTGCTGATGTGGACCTATTATTTGAAGACGCGTGTCAACCTATGTGGCAACTAAGTTTCTATACCGAGTTACTCAGCCCCCCGAGGAACTACTATACTCCGATTAACTCAAGATCACCGAGCAACTAAGAAGCCACAAGGAGCTCAGGGGCCCCGAGCTGCTCAAGCGTGTTGAGCTACTTAGGCTGTCCGAGCTACTAAGTCGGTCCGAGCAACTCAAATACTCGTGGCGTACGCATCAAAGAAAAACTGAAAGATAACTGCGCATTAAATGCGCAGTTATTATCGTACAGATGTACACGCATACTGGACAACTATGCATTATTCTTTCACATGTACAGCCTCAAGGCTATAAATACATTGTAATCTCCTCATTAGAAGGACACGCTGAATTTCTTGGTAAAATCACTTATCGAGAATTCCAGAAAAACAACTCAGTCATACAAAAATGGTGGACGTAGGCCATTCTCTTAAGACTGAACCACTTTAAATATCTATTGTCTTATTTATTTACTCATTTTTATCTGTGATTTAAATAAGCTAGATCAAATTTAGTTTTTTACATCAATAGTTATGATGACCTTGCTAACATGGTTTATGAAACTTATCTTGAAACATGAACATCAGGAGTCCCTAGTTTTAGAAGAAACATGTAAAATATAAACGTAAATAAAATCTAGGAGGGCAGCGTCAATTCGTATGTTTGAATTTTACCCGTATTTCAGATGATAATGTATCGCAAATCAGGTATACCACATGCCATTTTTACATTGTGCGCCCGCAACAATAACTGAAAAATATGTAAAAAATAAGGTATTCCACTAACATGTATTGTATTTTAATAACCATCAATAACCACCCAATGCTATCTCACATGTTTTGCATTTATTGGTATGGATGCTCTACATTGTGTACAATATATTTTCTCTCATTATTTTTGATAAATAAAATATATATATATATATATATATATATATATATATATATATATATATATATATATATATATATATATATATATAATAAAAAAGACCAGCCTAAGGGGACGGAACCTGTATACACGATGTATAAAAGGAGCAAAAGCAAGAATACCAAAGGAGCCTAACACAAAAAACTCTTTAGACAACAAAACCTCGTAATCCCTCCTATCAAACTCATTCAAAAATCTAACAAATTTGGCACAGGCATTGCTGGATATGCTCTATATCACATATACAAGAAACCCAAAAATATATACCGCAATCTCGTTTATGCTAAGTCCACACCCTCAAAACACCAATTGTTTTTTTCTCTCCACAATGTCCAAAATCTGCAAAGAGGCATCATTTTTCAAATAATCAGTGATCCCCGACCTCCTGCTGGAAATCTTCACTCTGCTAACATATCTTTCACTAGGATAGAGAACACCCAACGCATCCTAAACAGGTATATCATATACTCCCACAAATCTCTTTCCATTGGACAATGCAGTAGCAAATGATCAATCGCCTCCCCTGCCTCCTTACACACCCAACACCTATAGGTCATTTGACGAACCTCTTTTGTAGACCATCCGTCATCAAAATAGCATACCTCGCTATTATCCACGTAAGGAACACCATTCTCATCGAAGCTTTAGTCCTACATATACTCCTCCAAGGAAAATGAACCCCACTTCTTGAAATCAAATCTGCATAATATTCCCTCACTAAGAACACACCATCCCTTATCGAACTCCACCATAATTTTGAGGACGCGACATGCTCCCAAAAACTCAAAAAGCTCATCCAACTCCTCAATCTCCCAATCCCTCATTTATATCCCAAAATCTAGGGCTCCACTCCCCCTCTCCCCCACCCTTACAAAATGGTCATCCACAGTCCCCTATCTCTGACAAGCAATGCAATATAATCATAGGAACCTCTCCTCCAAAGATAACTCTCTGCCCCACTTGCCTCTCCAAAGACTAACCACATTCCCCCACCCCAATGTAAGGGTCGCGTGTTTGAGGAACTCATCCCACCTCTTAGAAATATGCTTCCACAAACCTATACCATATCTAAAGCACCCACTCCCTGACCCCCACCCATTATGACCCTCGCCAAAACGAGCCACTACCACCCTTATCTATAGACTTCTATCCTCTAACTAGTACCTCCACAACCACTTACCCAATATGGATTTGTTGAAAATGTCCAAACTTCTCACCTCCCCCTACATTCGAATTGTAAACATCCTCCCACCTCATCAAGTTATAATTGAAACTCTCCTCATTTACCCTACAAAGAAAATACCGCATTAAAATTTCCAATTCCATTGGTATAGAAGTTGGTAGAGGTAGTATATATAAGAAATAAGTGAAAAAACTTGATAAACGGCTTTTAATCAAGGTTAACCTCCCCCCTCCCCCTAGAGAAGCATCCATTCTTCCAACCCGCCAACCTCCTCTCTACCCTCTCCAACACTGGACCCCAAACAACCTTTAATTGTACGAAGCTCCAAAAGGCATCCCAAATGCGTGGAAGGTAAATTACGCACGTTACACCCCACCACATCTTCCAAACGGGATACCACCACATTTATACCCACTGGGATTATATCTCACTTTCCCTCATTAATATGTAAACCTAAAATAGCCTCAAAACACTTCAAAATAAATCTTAAGGCTGCGAATTTGGTCCTCATATGCTCCACAAAAAATCATTGTGTGATCCGCAAATAGCAAATGCGATACCCAAATTGGATGAGACCTCAAAGTACCAACAAAAAAGATACTACGAATCCCGTCCTACACTTCTCGAGATAGCATTCAAATTATGGCCTCCATCACTAAAATGAATAAAAATGGCGATAAAGGGTACCCCTAATGAAGACTTATGGATTTTGAAAAGAAACCCTCTAGCAATTCATTTACCAACGAAGAAAATTGCACTTTTGAGATACAACCCTCCATCCACCTCCTCTATCGATGGCAGAACCCCATTCTTTCCAAAAGATAAATAAAAAACATCCAATTAATGTGATCATACTCCTTCTCAATATCAAGCCTGCAAATCACTGCAGGTCCCCCACACCTCGCTTCCACACATTCGTTCGCTATAAGTACCGCATTTAAGATTTGTCTCCCTCCTACAAAATCTTTTTGCGCCTCTGAAATGATGAAATCTAACAACCTCCTGAGCCCGGTCGAAAGCACTTTTGACAACAACGTACAAACTCTCCCCATTAAATTGATGGGTCTAAAATACCTCACATCAACTACTTCCCCCTTCTTCAGAACCAACGTGATAAATGATGCATTGAATCTTCGTATGAACTTTCCTCTATTATAAAATTCTCCAACGAAATCCATGACATCTACACAGACATCCTCAAAGTAATGTTGGAAGAAATCCATAGTAAACCCATTGGTGATTGGTGCCATATTTTCCCTCATAGATGACGTGACCATAAATGTGTATCTAGTGCACGTGTTGATATAGGCTCAAGTGCAACCCTGTCGTTTTAGTAATAACCCAGTAAGTAGGGATCATCTCTACAGGGAACTAGGATAATGAATCGTAACGACGCGGAATAGGTGACTAACTCGAAAATTGACTCTCGAAAAGAAATAGAAAAGGTGAGTAAGGTGAATGGATAAGCTATTAACTATAAGTGAATGCAAATTAACTACTAACTACATTAAGTGCAAAGAAATAAATGTACTGAATGAAATAACTATGAATAAGTAAATATTTGTCTGGTTACAATCCCCTAAACCCTAGTATATTTATAGTATAGAATAATAGATTTTGAATTAGAAATTTAATTGAACCCGAACTTTATTAATCCTAAGAATTAGATATATGAGGATACGAGTCCGCACCATACATAATCAAAGGTAAAAACAAAGCGGTGCTGAATAGCTACACGCGCATCGCACTCTTAAACACCACGGTTACCTTGGACAAATGAGGTTAAAAGACCTACGATGATTGTGCGTACTACACAACACGATTCACTTAAAATTGAATTCAAACCCTATTTTCTACATGAGTAAATTACATCGGGTTGGGTTCATGCACCCCAACCCTTAAAAACTTAGCCAAACATGATTAAATGAAACAAAAACACAATTTTTAAAGTGCAGGAATTCATGACTAGTTTGGAAAATTTGAGAAGAATTTTTTTAATTAAGAATCGAAGACTAAGAACCACTAATTAATCTAACTAACTAATAAAGAGATTGAAAGCAAAAATTAAATGTTACTTACAATGGAGAAATCTATAAAATAAACTCGGAATGTTGAATTAATTGCAAAACTTCAAAACTAGGGTTCTTCTCTACAAGAGCCCTCTAAAAACTACTAAAATTCAAACCCCTAAAATCTGACAATAAACTAAAAATAAATACACTTCGAATTTTTATAAGAGTTTGAATTAAGTAAAACTCTGAATAAGGAACGAAAAATCTGGAAAAATCTCAACCGGACCAGTCCGACGGGTTTTATCCCCTTTATTATCTTTTATAGAGAGGTTAAAATCTTAGAGGAGTAGGATCAACCTTATGAGGCACAGCTTGGAATCCTTCTTAGTGAGGATATATTTCAGGGCCACGTGGTCGGTAAAACATGTGATACGCAACCCAACTAGATATGAGCGGAATTTCTCCAAAGCAAAAACAACTGCTAGCAACTCTTTCTCTATGGTGGAGTAGTTAAGTTGTGGCCGAGTAAATGTCATGCTAGCGTAATATATAACATGATATTTCTTGTCTTTTCTTTGTCCCAAAACATCCCCGGTCGCATAATCACTAGCATCACACATAAGCTCGAATGGAAGAGACCAATCGGAGCTTGCAAGATGGGAGCGAAAATTAGTATGATTTTGAGTTTATCAAAAGCTTTTTAGCATGCTTCATTCCACTCAAAGGGGGCATCCTTCATAAGGAGGTTACTCAAGGGTCTAGCTATGGCATCAAAATCCTTGATAAATCGTCAATAAAAACCTGCATAGCCCAAGAAGGAGCGTACATCCTTTAGTGATTTAGGTGGGGGAAGCTCAAGTATGATATCTATTTTATCTCGGTCAACCTCTATTCCCTTAGGTGAAACTATGTGGCCTAAAACTATGCCCTCGGTAACCATGAAGTGGCATTTTTCCCAATTGAGGAATAAGTTCACCTCCACACATCGAGATAACACTTTTTCAAGATTCGCTAAACATTGGTCAAAAGAGGGGCCAAAATTTCTGAAATCGCCCATCAAAACCTCAAATCATCTTTCTACCATGTCGCTAAAGAGACTTAACATGCACCTTTGAAATGTCACGAGTGAATTACAAAATCCAAAATACATACGTTTGTAGGCAAACTTACCAAATGGACATGTAAAAGTCGTCTTCCCTTGATCAAGTATATCTACCTCAATTTGGCTATAATCGGAATAACCATCAAGAAAGCAATAATATGGGTGGCCCGATACGCGTTCAAGAATTTGGTCGATGAAAGGCAAGGGGAAGTGATCTTTCCTTGTCCCTACATTGAGTTTTTAGTAATCAATGCAAACACGCCACCCGGTGGTGGTGAGTTGAGGAATTAATTCACCCTTAGCATTTTCGACCACTGTCATTCTCGACTTCTTTAGGACGACTTGAATTGGGATCACCCATTTGCTATTCGATATAGGGTAGATAATCCTGGTATCTAATAGCTTTCTAATTTTCACTCTAACCACGTCTTTCATGGTTGGGTTCAGTCGCCTTTGCATTTCCCTCGATAGTTTCACGTCCTCCTCGAGGTGGATTTTATGGGTACAAATTAGGGGACTTATACCCTTCAAATCCGTTATTGACCAACCAAAAGCACCGCTGTGCTTCCTCAAAATTTCTATTAACTTACCCTCTTGCTCTTTATCTAGACTAGAGGAAACAATAACAGGAAATGTCTCATCCTCTCCTAGAAAAGCATATTTCACGTTTGAGGGTAATTTCTTCAATTCGAGGGCAGGAAATTTCTCTTCGAAAGGTGTCAAGTTGGACTCCCTGGGGGGTAATTCCTCGAATCTAGAAACCCAATGTACATCTCTCAACTCCTCTAATGACACTCCCTTGTCTAATATGGATTTCAACTCCTACACCTCTCGCTCATACTCGGTGTATGGGATCTTACTTTCCTCACTTCTCACTAGGCATGCTTCTAACGCGTCCCCACCGAAGGTTCTATCAATGTGATCTTTTACTACATCTTCTATGAGGTTGACCGTATGGATTTCGTCTTCATCACCCATTTGGTTAGCCACATTGAAGATGTTTTTCTTGTGGATCATGTTCCCAAAAGTAAGCTGCATTTGCCCATTTCGTGTATTGATTAAGGCATTAGATGTATCTAAGAATGGGAAGCCTAAAATGATGGGAACATGATTGCTAGAATGGGTGGAGGGCTCCGTGTCCCAAATGAAAAAGTCTACTGGGAAGTAGAA
Source organism: Sambucus nigra (assembly GCA_949130495.1). Taxonomy (NCBI): domain Eukaryota; kingdom Viridiplantae; phylum Streptophyta; class Magnoliopsida; order Dipsacales; family Adoxaceae; genus Sambucus; species Sambucus nigra. Next base: position 485,403,471 of record OX422212.1, on the reverse strand, counting down.
ACTGTCCACTTGGACTATCACGTCGTTAATAATCCCTCGAGGCACCTTCACTGTGCGATACGCTATTTGAAGATTGATTCTTGTGGGCTTAAGGTCACCCAACTCAAGTTGCCTATAAATGGAGTAGGAAAGTATATTAACACTAGCACCTAAGTCCAATAAGGCACTCTCAATTCGACGTTCTCCAATGAGTCAGGAGATCGTGGGTGCACCCGGATCTTTAAATTTGGGTGGAAGGTCATTAAGTAGAACAGAGCTCACATTTTGTGCTAGGAAGACATTCTTTTTCACCTTTAGCCGTATTTTCACAGTCAAAAGATCTTTAATGACCTTGGCATAAGCGGGAATTTGTTGGATAGGATCAAGGAATGGAAAATTCAGCTTTACTTGCTTAAGAACATCTAGCACATCAACACGAGAGGCTCCTTTTTGAGGTGGAACCAACCGTTGAGGGAACAAAGCATCGAAGGGAGGTTTCACAACACTTTGGGCACGATAATGTCTTCCTTGTCACTCTCCTTCAAGGGGGCATCTTCGTTCTCTTTCTTACTAGGCGAAACCTCCTTGTCTTTTAGCTTCTCGTGTGGGGGAGGTGATAAATTAATTATCCTCCCAATACGTATAGTGGTGACAACTTGGCATTCCTCTTGTTGATCGAAAGATGTAGAGATGACATTAGCTTGCCCTTGAGGGGTTCTTTGCCCTTAAGATAGAAATTTCCCCTTATCTTGGACATTTAATAAAGTTTGCAACCTAGATATGCTTGTCTGTATTTCTGTGAACATACAATCGTATTTAGCATTGATTGCATTTTGATACTGGATAAACTGATTTGAATTGTCCTTAAGAGACTTCCGTGGTGGGGTAATGTATGGGCCTAGAGGTGGTGCTTGAATGTGGGGCTACATCGGTGGCACTTGCTGAAATTGAGGAGGTAGTGGATATAGGGCAACATGTGAAGTAGGACTCACCGTAGCATGTTGTTGCCCACTGTTGAAACTAGGATAGTTCCTCCAAAAAGGGATATATGCATTCCTGTAAGGGGCGTTAAAATTACCCTTAAACCCTCCTATTACTTCCACTTTCTCGGTATACCTGGCTTTACCAGAGGGTATCATAGGACATGACTTAGTTGAATGTCTCGCCTCACAAATAGTGCACACCTTTTCTTTCACAGCACGGGAGGATCTGGTAGTTTCTTTCAATCATACCTCGAATAGTCCCCCATGATTTTCTCAAATTGATTAAGTTAATGGTCTACCCAAGTATCTTGATTTAATTGGTATAGACCGAACGCAACATGAGCATTGGACACTTATCGAGGTCGATTTTGGTCATTAGGATCAGAGGTGTCCCATGCTTGAGTAGTCTGGCGACATACTTAAGATGAGCCTCGACATCACTCAAATCTAATTCCCAAAATGGTCTTTCACACATTGTTTGAATAAGTTGTTTAGACGCTATTGGAAGCCCATGATGGAAGAAAGAGATAAGGTGATGTATCTCAAATCCATGATGGTGGCAAGCATTATCGTTCCCAACGTTTGTCAAACAAATCATTATCTCTTTGTAGAAAGGATTGAATTTGAGCCTTGACAGAGTTGGTTTTATGTGGCGAAAAGAACTTTGAAAGAAAATTGTATTTCATATCCTTCCATGATATGATTTAGTTCGGGGGTAAAGACCAAAGTCATGTCTTAGCCTTATTCTTTAAGGAAAAAGGAAAAATCTTTAGGCGGATGATATCTTGCATGCAAGCTTGATCACTAAAGGTTTCTCACTCTTCTTCGAACTCTCGAATATGGATATATGATTTCTCCGAATCCAATTCATGAAAAGTTGAAAGAATTTGTATCATCCCATTACGAAAGTGGAATTAAACGACATTATACGGGAGTAAAATGCAACGAGGGGAAATAGTTCGCTCAGGAAATAGGAGTTCTTCATGGGACGATACGATATGTTTCCCTCACCCGTACCGAAACTTGCAATATCCGACATGGCTCTCTCTCCAATGGACTCAGAATACTCACTAAATGTTCTTGACGTGTGACTCAGCGTGAGACTTGTGATGGAGTTTGGAGGGGTAGGAGGGGGAGCCCAAAATTGTGGAATGCAAGGGGTATGGGGGCTTTCGGAGTTATACTCGATGATGGAATTTTCGTGATTTCTTATTAAATTATTCTGTGGAGTTTGTTCTTGATTTTGCATGAAAGGAATTTTGAGAGATGATTTCTTTTTGGATTTTTAATTTTTTATTTATTTTGGAATCAAATTTGGGATTGAATCAACTAACCTAAAGTCTACCTAATTCCTCGGCAACAGTGCCAAAAACTTGAAGCGACCACTAATGTGTATGTAGTGTGCGTGCTGATATAGGCTCAAGTGCAAGCCTTTTGCGTTAGTAATAACCCAGTAAGTAGGGATTGTATCCACGGGGAACTAGGACGATGAATCGTAACGATGCGGAATAGGTGACTAACCCAAAAATTTACTTTCAAAAAGAATTAAAAAAGGTGATTAAGGAGAATGGACAAGCTATTAACTATAAATGAATAAAAATTAACTACTAACTAAACTAAGTGAAAAGAAATAAATGTACTAAATTAATTTACTATGAATAAGGAAAGATAGGTCAGGTTACGATCCCCCAAACCCTAGTATATTTACAGTATATAATGATAGATTTTTAATTAGAAATTTAATTGAACCCAGACTTTATTAATCCAAAGCATTATATATATGAGGATATGAGTCCGCACCATACATAATCAAAGGTAAAAACAAAGCGGTGCTGAATAGCTACACATGGATCTCACTCTTAAACACCCCGGTTACCTAGGACCAACGATGTTAAAAGACCTACGATAATTGTGAGTACTACACAACACGATTCAATTAAAATTCAATTCAAACCCTATTTTCTACATGGGTAAATTACATCGGCTTGGTTTCATGAACCCCAACCCTTAAAAACTTATACAGACATGATTAAATTAAATAAAAACACAATTTCTAAAGTGCACGAATTCATGACTAGTTTGGAAAATTTGAGAAGAAATTTTTTGACTTAAGAATCGAAGACTAAGAACCACTAATTAATTTAGCTAATGACTAAAGATATTGATAGCAAAAATTAAATGTTACTTCCAATGGAGAAATATGGAAAATAAACTTTGAATCTTGAATTAATTGCAAAACTTCAAAACTAGGGTTCTTCTCTACAAGAGCCCTCTAAAAACTACTGAAATTCGAGTCCATAAAATCCGATAATAAACTAAAAATAAATACACGTAGAATTTTTACAAGAGTTTGAACCAGCTAAAACTCTGAATAAGGAACGAAAAATCTGGGAAAATCTCAACTGGATCGGTCCGACGATTTTCATCGGTTTGGTCTGGTTGTAACTGGCTCAGTTTGATTTCTTCATTAAACGGATCGGTCTGGTGATGGTCCAGTGTGTTCTTGTTTCCCCGGACCGGTTTATTTTTTTTATAATATTCGGATCGGTCCGGGTCCCAAATTGTGACAGTATGTTTTTGCCTCCGTTAATCGGTTCGCTTTTTACTAACCCCAGTCCATTCTGTGCTGAATTTGCTCCAGTCTTCTTTTCTTGATTTTCTCATCTTCGAGGCTCCATATCTTCCGACTCGATGCAGAAATTGGGATGTCGTTTCTTTTTATGTGCTTGTGAACGCAAATTCTTCATTTTCATGTTGGTCCTTCGTCCGAACTCACGATGTAAATTGACCATTTTGCCCTCTAACTTGCCTTCGTTTGTTGATTTCTCAGTTTTGGATTTCTCTTTTCTTCACTTAGCATTAAATACCTGTAAAAAGCATGAAAAACACACAAAACTCGAGGCACTATGTGGGAATGGTCAGTAGCATATAAATGAGATATATCAATACGTTTTACATTATTCCAAGTGATAAAAGCTTCTAACTTAAGGGGATTAATTCGGAAGAATTTATGCCTAATCAATAGACTACAACTCGCTTACCACCTCCTCCTATGTGAATGGGACCTCTAAAATTTCATGATCCTCCCCCGAGATGCTCCCAAAATCCACTCATCTGAATAAGGCCTCCATTCACTACACCAAATCTGCCGAATTGTCAAGGTCATTGACCTTGACAAATCCAAATTATCAAGGTCAATGACCGTGATATTTCGAGGTGAGACAAAATTTTTTATCACGGTCTTGTCACGGTCATTGACCTTAACACAAAATTTGCGTTTTGTGTCACGATCGTGTCGCGGTCAATGACCGTGACACGTTTGTCACAATTTATAACCGTGACAAAGCCGTGACCCTTTTTAAAAAAATTGTCACGGTCAATGACCGTGATAATTCTGGGCAGAATTTAAAAAAAATCTGCTGGGCAGTATGGCCACTACCTCTGCCCAGCAGTATATTTGTACCTGTTATAGCAACGTTGTACCTGTTTCAAACATCATATATCCAAACAAACTAAAGATAATGCAAATATATATTCAAAATAGAAACTATTTAAGAAGAAACAACATCACCATCAATTATCTCAAATCTACAAACTATTTGCATAGGTGAGAGATTTTGTACCGCGACGCTCGGGGACACCTCCTTATCCTTCCCTTCTCGTCCGAATAGCCACATAAGTATAGAGCATATGTGGCCTACCCTTAGGTCCACTCCCTGTCCCCTGAATTGAAATAAAGTAAAATTAGTATCCGCCCCTCAAATATAGTTAAATATAAATCGTAATTGAAATCGAAATCGAAATCGAAATTGACATATAAATATAAATACATTACCTGTAGTGTCACTCAAACAGCTAACTTGAGCTCATATGGCACCTCCTTCCAACTAATGTACCCCGGGCAATCGTGTTAAATATAATTTTCTTCATATCTAAACACTAAGAAATACCATAATCCTATGGAGTTATGCGTTGCAAATTCCTTCCTATTGTACCATTATTTTTCGTCTTTTATTGTTCTCACGGGCTTCATATTTACTGCATATTACAAAATTAATCATGTATAAAATAATCTAAAATAATGTTAAACATTATAATATTCGAAACTTACTTTTTCCATTCTTCGACATCTTCATGTGTGTCAAATAGATAACGAGCTACTTGTTCATGTTGCAAACTCGTTAATTTCACTCGTTTTCCCATCACATTACCACCATCATCGAGGAATTCATCAGTGTCATCAACGCTGGTCGAGTCAGGCATATATTCCCGAGTATATATTGATGACTCCACGGTGATGTATTCCTCTGCAATTGATCCTGCAATATATCGCGTATTCTTGACGTAATCTTTAAAAACTTTCATCAATCTTTCAAACGGATACATCCACCGATATCTAACTGGACCACAAAGAAGTGCCTCGTCTCATAGGTGTACCAACAAGTGAACACTTATGTCAAAGAATGCTAGGGGAAAGTACTTCTCCAATACACAAATCGCTTCGTTCACAGCCAATTTTTCGGCCACTATGTGTTCTCGATTCACTACCTTCTCACACAAGAGGGAGAAGGTAATACTAATTTGCATAATAGCCCTACGCAAATCCTTGTGCTTGGAGAAATAGTGCTTAAACAATAGAGGAACCAATTGCATGATCACATGCCAATCGTGGGACTTACACTAATGTAAATCATGAGTAGCATAATTCAAAATCCTTTGCAAGTTGGACGAAAAAGTAGATGGGCCCTTCAAATTATATATTGTGTCTAGAAGCACCTTCCTTTCCCCACTCGTCAAAGTAAACGCACTAGGGGGAATTATTGTCCTTCCCCTACTATCTTCTTTCAACCATAGTTGTGGCTTAAGTTTTAACGTTTTAAGGTCTTTTCGTGCATTTTCTCCATCCTTCGAATGACTCCCCCCAAGGCAAGTACCCACAATATGTTCAACGAAGTTCTTCTCTGCATGCATCACATCCAATACATGGCGCACCGGGTTTTCTTCCAATAAGGCAAGTCAAATAAAATTGACCTCCGAGACCATGCCTTTCTTATCTCTGTTTCATTCCCAGTTGGGGTCTTCTTATGCTTGACATTATTAAATTTGGGATTCTTACCTGGAATATTTGGGCCACATTCAGAAGATTTACTTTCAATTTCTGAACCCGAAAGTTGTCTCGGCGGTAGCCTATGTTCAACTCCGCCCAATAAAAAATTGGAACCTTTCTCAAATCTGAAACTATGAGCTGGGGATAAAAACCTCCTGTGGAAATGGTATACATTTTTTAATCTAGAGGATAGACGAAGAGATTCAGTCTCCTCTCCACAAATAGGACACCCCAAATAACCATGTACTACACATCCGAATAATGTCCCATAAGCAGGAAAATCATGAATTGCCCACATCAACATAGCTTTCAATGTAAACTCTTCTTTTCTAAAAGAGTCAAATGATTGCACACCCTCTTACCACAACTAATTTAATTCTTCTACCAAAGGAGACAGGTAGATATCAATGTCATCACTTGGTGCCTTTGGCCCAGGTATCAATAAAGCCATCATCGAAAATTCAGGTCTCATACACTGTGAAGGAGGGAGGTTGAGTGGGGCTAGGATCACTGGCCATACACTCTGATTGGTGCTTAGATTTCCAAATGGATTGAAACCATCTGTTGATATAGCCAAACGAATGTTGAGTTGTTCTCGAGAAAAATCGGGATACTCAAAATTCATCCTCCGCCAGGCAGTAGAATCAATAGGATGACGCATGATATTACCCCTACTTCTGCCCTAGCATGACAAGTCATTGACTCTGCAATCCATGGTACTGTGAAAAATCGCTTTAATCTAGGCCCAACGGGAAAATATTTCAATACTTTTTGAGGCACTTTTGAGCTTGTGCCTTCCTTACTAGTAGATTGGACATATCTAGGTTCATCGCATACAGGACAACGATCGAGATTTTCATACTCCTTTTGGTATAGTATGCAGTCATACACACAAGCATGAATCGATTTATACTTCATTCCCAAACCTTTCAAACTGTTCTTCATAACATGATAACTATTTGGAAGTGTATTCACCTTGGGTAATAAGCCCTCCACCCATTTCAGAATTCCCGTCACGCTATTGCCAGACAAATCGTACTGCGTCTTCAAACTGTGCAAACCAACCATGGCATGTAAAGTTGTTTGATCTTTCTCACAGCTATAGTATAACGGTTGGGTCGCCTTAAATTTTAAACTTTGGTAGTCATCATCAAGTTTTATCGTGTTATCTTCACGAGCACTTTAATCTTCTACATCATCAGTAACCTCATTCTCCTCAGCTTCATAAACTCTGTACGCATCATCAACTAAATACTCTAACATGTTATGATCTACGTTTTCCCCTTCTACATCTATTCTACTTGTTGAAGGTTGTTGTGAAGGTTGGTCGGGGACAAAAGGAACTTTCAATTCACCGTAAAAACTCCAAAATCGATAACTATCTTGCATACCCGATCTTAACAAATGTAGTTCAAATGTTTTCCACTCAAACACCTTACCATTATTACACCTAGCACACGGACACGAAAACTCTTCATCATTATGACATCTCTTTGCATATTTCACAAATTCGTTAGCACCTCTGCGAAACACATCCCCCATTCTATTAGTCTCACCCATCCACTCTTTGTATTTCGGATATCCCATCACATCTACCACAACTAAACAACTATTAAAGGTAAACAAAACTTAGATTTATATTATGTTTTATTTAACTCTCCCATCATTTAATTATTCTATTAAAGGGTAAGAGGTCCTATCCCATTTAAGACTGCATTTTTATGTAATATACTTCACAGCTCATGCACATTGTTACGATTTGAAAAAAAATCGACAGAATATCCCCTTAGTTCTCCAAGTACACGACGTAGATTGGCAGGTGTGAGTGTTATTTCAATTGGTCAATTGAAATAACAGTCACACTTGTCATTCTAGTATGTACCCAGAGAACATTAAGATACGACTGCAGAACTTCCTCCAAAAGTAACAACTTTAAGCCAATAAGAATATTATACGCAAATTATACAGTCTCAAACTGTCCAAATGGGATAATTCGAGAGATCTCATTACAGGGGTAATGACTCTCGAACGGGTCTAAGGGCTATTGAATGCGTACACATAAGAACTAGAAGGCTAGTATCTATGCGCACTATATTAATTTCAAGTATGTTTCATATAATGGGTTAATTCAAATACAAAAATAAATTCATGGGTTAATTCAAATACAAAAATAAATTCATGGATTAATTCAAATACAAAAATACAAATTCATGGGTTAATTCAAATACACACACACACACACACACACACACACACACACACACACACACACACACACACACAGTAGTGACTGTCTATTTAAAATAATCTCAATGTTAATTTCATGTATTGAATTTCTACTATTGTTTTGTGCTTTTTATAAATCATATTCAATGTTAGATATGTGTTTTGTTAAGATATCTAAGTTGTTCTATAGAATTATTTTTTGTATCTTCATGTTTAAGTTCTAAAATAATCAACCTAAAGTTGTGGTTCATAAAGTATTATCACAAATATAAACTAAGAGTGATAAAATAACTTTGAGGCATATAAATTAATTGTGACAAAGTAATATTATGCACCAGAACCTAAAATTTAAAAAAAGTGTTTTTATTTAAACCCCACTTTTCTTTCTATAACTCCTATTTTATTAAACTTTAAATATAATTAAGGGTGTATAGAAAGAAAAGTTAAATAGGAATAAAAACAACATTTTTAAAATATGAAGGGCTCACCAATTTGATCAAATTTTTCAACAACATAGACTAAATGATATTTTATTTTTCATGCTTTTAGCAATTTCGGATGCGATTTTAACCCTTATTGTAGTTTTTTGTTGTAATGTCATTTAAAAAAATCATTCAGGTATGTAAATATATTGTAATAGATCTTGCCTTCCACAAAATGATATTTTATGGTAAAATTTTATTTGATGGATATAAAGTCATGTGATACCTATATGTGTTATTTTGCATCTAATAAAAACAAAAAACGCCATATATGGTTTTTTCTCCATTAGTATAAGTATATAGCGATTATTTCACACTTAAATCACATATTAATCCGGCCTTCATTTTTTTATGAAATTTGTAGAAAATTACTTATTTATTTTGAATGAAAATAAATTGTTATCCAATATTTTTGGATATTATTTATAATTATGAAACTCATACACAAATTAATGTTGTATCAAAATAATATTACATTTTTAAGCCCCTACCCCCTACCCCCACCTTACCCCACCCCCTACCCCCACCCTGCCCCACCCCTACCCCCGCACACACACATGCACATATATACACACATACACACATATATATACACACAAACATATATAAAAATGAAAGAGACAGAGAGAGAGAGAGAGAGAGAGAGAGAGAGAGAGAGAGAGAGAGAGAGAGAGAGAGCAGCGTCGAGAGAGAGAGAGAGAGGGAGGGAACGACAGGAGGGAAAAAAGAAGGGGGAAGGGAAAGGGTTTTTCTTTAAACATTGTCACGGTCGTGTCAAGGTCATTGACCGTGACAATTCTTTATCACGGTCGTGTCAAGGTCAATGAATGTGACACAAAACATGTGTTTTTTGTCACGGTCAATGACCTTGACAAGGGTGACCGGCTGAAAGGTGACAATTTTGTCATTTTGGTGTAGTGATTATTCCTCCTTAGTATAAAGGGCTTCATAGAATTTCCTAATAGCCTACATAACATCCCCCTCTTTCGAAACTTATACCCATCCTTCCAAAATCTTCCTAATATTATTAAAACAACGATGATAATCAAGAACTCTATAGGAAAACTTGGTGTCCCCCCCCCCCCCCCCTCATTCGGCCATAAATCTCAAGATGCTTGCCTCCAAGTAATGTCTTTAATAATTCATCTTCCTTCCGAACTCTCCATTCCTTGACTCCATCCACCTCCACTCCCCCTCCGACAAAGTTCCCTCACCTTATTTTACATCTAACTATGTCAGATCCTCTAGGCCCCCCTATTAGATTCTCTGATATCTCCAAATATATCTCAATTCCACACTTTGAGATCTTCTTTAAGAAAAGAAATATTTTCAAACAAAATAAATCCCACAATACCCTCAACTCGATACTGCTGCCACCATATATTCACTTTATCTCCAAAATCTTCTTATTGGAGACACAACTTCTCAAATTTGCGCGTCCTTCTACCCCTCTCTATCCTTACACATTCAATTTGAAATGTAATATGATATAAGGCAACCCGAGCTAAGTGAGACTGGACCAACTCCTGGAAAGTGTTCTTCCTACTCTGTCGAGATAAGAAAATGATACAACCTAGACAAAGATGTGGTATCCCTATTGTTACTCCACGTGAATAGAACCCATGTAGAGGTAAATCTATAAGCTCTAAATCATTAGTAAACTTTGAGAACTCCCTCATCGGTCCAAACAGTCTACTTCCCACTTACAATTCTCGATAATTTTCTCGTGTTTCATAAAGGTTCATTTTATTTCAACCCCTTTTTTATGCATGATTTTATTCAAACCCTTACTTTCAATCTACAAACACCATTAAAAATTTTAAACATCTTTTAATGACTAAGTGTAATAAGACAACATTATCCTAGATTTTCAACCCTAGATAAACTATTAATAGTAAAATATTATTTTGAAGATATAATTACATCGACTGGAAGTCTTCGCATCAAGATCCTATTATCCAACATACATTGTTCCTTCAACAAATAATCTCTCTAGACTGGTAACCTTTTTTATAAACTAGATCTACATGAGGATCATTTTTATATGAAGGAAATAATATAGTGAGATTTTATTGCTTTTACATTTTACAAGACCCATTTATGGATTAATTGACAAATATTTTTGGTTTATAAACATGTCCATTTGATTATACAAAAGCTTCATAAACCACTGTGTAGAAATCAAAACATATAAAGCATTATAATTTTTTTATCTTCCATATCATTGTTCAAAGCTACAAGTAGATTTTCTTATCTTGGCATGGGAATACCTTTTTAATGGTGATGGGGGCAATGGTGTAGAAAGGGTATGAGGGGGGGTTGATGTAGGAGAACAATATGTAGTCCTAGGAATAAAATTTGGGGAATTCTACATTAATGCAGACCAAAAAAAGGATATTTTTGTTATATATAGCCCAGTGATGGGGTGTATTGAGTGTTCACACCTTACAATGGGGGTATATTAAAATTGGGATATGTATAAAGAAATATAGGGTTTAAATAAAAACATTTTTCTTACCAATCCCTCATTTATCAAGGACGTATTAATGTTTTGAAATTCAGATAACCTACCTAAATGATGGGTTGTATTGGAAAAAAAACTTTTATTTAAAAAATGCTTCAAAGGGGGGGGGGGGGGGGGGGGGAATAACATGTGTTCACACAACACTTCTCCCCTTTCCTTCAAAGTCATATTTGTAGTGAACCCACATTCATACCCCCCCCCCCTTTCACGCATTAATCATCATCGTCTAAGTAGTGATGAGAAATGGATTTTTTCACTCATTGAGAATCGATTTTATGTGGGAATGTACCAATGAATGTATATCAAATTTATGGAGTTTTGTCTCAAAATACATTAGCCTTATTTTTTCGCCTAAATTGATGGGCATCGAATGTTGCTTTGCTGCAATGAAGTGAAGGGGAGTTTTGTTACAGCAAACAAGTCGTGACAGTGTCAACGAGCATAGGAAAAATAGATTGAAGTGAGGGTATTTTAGTTGTTTTATAAAAAATGTGTTCCGTGTGTAAAATGATTGGTTTAGGTATTTAAACCCTAAGTTTTTTAGCGTCTATTGAGAGGTTTGGATAGAAATGTGAGGTTTCTTCCAAATGTGAGAATTTTAGGTGAGAGATGAGCTATTTTCCCTCTTACCCATAGGTATTTATCAAAGGTGGAAGAAGGGTGACACTAGAGTATTTCATGTATGCTAGTGTTTTTAGTTTTCACATTATTTGGTTAATCTAGTTTGGCTAAATGCGAGCGTTCTAGTCAAGGTTATGGTTTTCCAAACCAAATGATTATCTTATCATTATGATAATCAGGCGATTATGTACCATTTGATATTTCAATTAAGAAGACATTTTCTTCCCTTAGGTAATACTTTGATGGGATATCTAAATTACTACGATTAACTAGAACTAAAGAAGAAATTTTTATTTGCATAAACTAAAATTAAAATAAAACTTCGAAATTCAAGAAAGATAAATGCAATAAAGAAAACTACACTATGAAATGAAATTAAGTTTACACAAATGAAAGTAAAGAAACCAAATATAAAGTGAAAAGAAAACCAAATATAAAGGCAAATATAAAGTAAAGCAAACCAAATATAAAGGCAAGGAAACTTTTAATAAAATGTAAAGAGAATTACAATCTACCTTACAAACTAATACGAATAAAACAAAAGATGAAAATAAGTGAAAAGAAAAGTAAATAAAAGGAAAAGGAGATAAAATGAGTAAATGTGTTGTTTTTTATAGAAGGAGTCCTCTTTTCCTTTGTCCTGTACTTTCTTATTTATAAAATTCCTTGCCAAGAAACTATCACGTAACGACGACGCTGGGATCACTAGAGAGGAGTCAAATGAACATGCATAAATAACTGATCGCATTCATCCAGAACGTTTTGACTAGGTCTCCTGGAACAAGAGCGAAAATGATTAATCCAGTCGCCAGGGACGGCGGCAATCCGGTAACAGGGGAACCAACCGCGGATTTGCAGAAGGAAACACAGCCTCAATAAAGGCGGAGAGATGTTACTGACCCCAGGTGTCTATGACTATAGAGGTAGGCAAAGAAAATGAATATAATGAGTATGATGATGATGCAAAGTGATGGGAACTATACAAAATTTTGAGAGATACTTTGAGGCCTATTGGATTTAGTACGGGAAACTCCATAAGGCCGAGATGGTAAGGACGGTCTCGTCCTTCAGCATTTTATAGGCCCAGCAAGGTATCTACTTTTGACAGAATAAACCTCATAGGTGATCTCCAAGATTGACTGTCCAAGTCTCGTAGCGGGGCAGGATCAAGGAGAAATGGAGGATATGCTGACAGATGACCCTCCCATGGTCGGGACAACGAGCAACGTAAAGTCAATATCCGTCAAGGAATGGCCAGTCGAGAACCCATCCAATGCAACACTGAGAGGGAGGGGACCGAAGACAATGTCAGTCTATTTGAAGGAGGTGATGCCATAGTTTCTTCTCTTTACAAGCCATATAACAACTCTATTTAGAGAATAAATGACAAGATTAGAGATTTACTAAAGAGCCGAGACCCACTGAAGAGGGGTTATATGGAAGGATCGCCATTTGTTGCTAGAATTGTGAGTTACCCCACCTCAGATACGTTTAAGTCGCCAGTGGTAACACCGAAGTATGATGGTGCCTGCATATATTTGAGATGTATCAGTCCCCTATACACATTTTTTCAGTTTTTGATAAGATGAGGTGCAAGGCTTTCTCTAGCACCCTCATTAGTGCAATGCATGTTAGTGTACCTCTCTCGCAAGAAACTCAATTGATAACTTTAAGAAACTAGAAGATAGGTTCACTCATAACTTAAATTTTGGGGTTAATCCGAGGAAAAAGTTCACCCACTTCCTATATGTAAAGCAAGGAAAGAACGAATCTCTACAAGACTATATATCCCATTTAAATATGGAGAAATTGGAAGTGGAAGACTACGATGAGAGTATTGCAATGACTACTCTGATGGGAGGATTACATAAAGGAAAGATCTTGTGGAAGATGGCCGAGGACTTTCCTAAGTCCATAGCGGAACTCCTGTCTACGATCGGGAGAGTCATGAATGCCAAGGAGGGTGTGACAACCAAAGGTGAAGAAGAAAAGGGAGCTAGTGGGAGAAATTCCCAAAAATTCAAAGGCAAAGGAGATAAAAAGAGGTTGGTGGACGATAAGTTCACTGACTACACCCAGTTGATTACCACCCCAGAGATGATTTTGAATGAGATCAAGAATGATAGGTGATCGAGTGCCAAAAGTAGCGCGTGTAAAGATGCTAATCGTTGTTTTCTGTTTTACCTACTCAATACAAACAAACCTAAATTACTATTGGACTTGCGAGTCAAGCACAACGGTAAGTCGGGTATCGAAAATACATAGGGACGAGTTGCTAGAATATATATGATTTAATATTCTGAAATAAAAGTGCAAAAGGTGATTACAAACTAAAAATGAAAAGATGCATAAAAGGGAAATATTATTCTAGGCAAGGGTATTGAAACTAGATTAACAGGGCGATAAACTATAGGTTGCGTCGAATATCCCGCACCCGAGTTAATTTGTATAAAATGGATACATGGGTAGAAAAGTTATTTAGCATGCGTCTCATTTTAATAGTTAATTGAACAACGGGTTGTCACGCCCCTAAAACCGCATAAAAGCCTAATAAGATTTTGGCATCAACAAATATCCCGAAAATTGCTCACACAAGGTCGTAAGCACGGGACATACATGATATGCCCCGTTAAATCTCCTAGGCGCGATAACTAGGAAAAGGCACCGAAAGTAAAATCGTAAACACCATCACCAAAGCCAAGCAACGCGTTAACTCGAGTGAGTTATATTCAAGCACAACCTAATTTAAATTACCTAGAAAGCATGTTAAAAACGTGAGAAATAAACGTGGTAAACAAACGCGGTAAATATACACTAGAAAGAAATAAATGAAAGCATGTAAACCTAATTTAGAAAGCTTGTAAATTAACTAGAAAGAAAGAAATGAATAAATACAAACTATATTAATGGAGAGGATGATGAATAGTACAACATTCAACCCAAATGGGGTGTCAATCCAAGAACAATTGAAGAAGAACTCTCCAAATCACCCAAACCCTAAGATATTCTACCCTAAAATAGTGTATCCTAATTAATATCTGATTATTACAAAAAAAAAACCTTCATATAATAAGTGGTAATAAAAGAAAAGAAGAAAAAAAATAAGGCAAAATATCTGCAAAAAATAGGGGATCGATCGATCGACCCCTTTGGTCGATCGATCGATCAAGAGCAAAATTTCAACTATCGATGAGGATCGATCGATCGACCAAAGGGGTCGATCGATCGATCAAGCAGGGCAGATCCAAGCAGCCTATTGAATTCTTTTCTTCCTCTTCTCCTCCTCTTTTGCTTTCATTATTTTTCCTTCCGCTGAAATCGCCGTAACTTCTTCGTTATGAATCGGATTCAAGAACCGTTTGCGGCCACGTGAAACTAGCGAGGAGGGATACAACTTCCTTGTAGATGTTGGGCCAGGTGTCCAAGTTGTGGAAAGACTAAAATGCCCTTGAACGTGCGTCTCTGTATGAAAACCGAGCGGAATGTGTCCGAACTTCACACTTAGCATCCAAATACCTATAAAAACTCAATTAACCCCTACAAAACATGTTAACATAGAAATCCGAGGTTGTCTGGTTAACGAGCATAAATATAGGGAATAAGATACCCAAGGGGGCTAAAATGCGTAGGTTCGAAGGATGAAATACCCAATATTTGCGTATCATCACACCCCCTAACTTACACATTGCTAGTCCCTAGCAATGAAATAGGATGCAACAAGAACTATAAGCAAACCAAAAGGAGGAGATGGTACAAAAGTATGGTATAAAAGCAAAAGACCACTTTCACGGGCGATTCGATTGCATTTAGCATATGAAATAAGTCGTTAAACCCCTAGGTCACCCTAGTGGTTGAGTGTCGCCTCGTGAGGGTTTTCAGGGATGCTACCCACAAACATCACATGGTTTCCTCAAAATATGCCCAACCCAACATGCGACAAGCCCAACAATAACGAAAAGGATTTAATATGAATTATTATCACATTGAATGAATTCAAACAAACGTCTAAATCATTAACATTATAGAATTCACCTCATAGAATTAAAACTTTAAAATGTGGGAGAGGAGCGAGCACATGCAAAGTGTGATTTGGCAAAAACTTAAATAAACTAGATAAACATTAAAGAAAGCATATATTCAATCCTCACGGGCATTACGCTCATCAAGTGAATTCACTTGAAACAGGGAGGTAACACACGGAACATGCGGGCTAAAGAGTAAATGTAAATGGAAACTAGGCCGCACACATGTCACAACGAAGAAAGCTATATATAAAATGAAAAAAATGTAATCTCAATGAAAAGATACCACACATTAAAAGAGGCGAAACATATTTTCACAGATTATCAAAATTATTATGACTTTTAAATTACATTAACCTAAGATCACATAGGACTTTAATAGGGTTGTAATGTAGGTTTGGCTATGGTACGAAATGAAGGATTGTATGTACGGATTCAAAGTGTTCGAAATGAAAACTCGGAATAATGGGAAAATGCGGGAAATAAGAATTAGATATATCACCGGGGAGAGTAATCAAAGCTTATTGAACTATATACAACATTTACAACTTTCTTTTTCTTTTCTTTTCTTCTTTTTCTCATTTTTCTCTAGTTGTTTTCTTTTTCATTTTGCTTTCTCTTTTTCCTCACTTTTTTCGCTACTTTCTTTTCTTTACTTTTCAAACTATCATATGCCTAAATTGCAACTGACATCGTAACAACATAATTCAATACCAGGTAACAAACCAAACAAAGGTATGTAAGGTGTATGTATGGTTTAAAACTCAAATGTAGAGTTGATTATGGGAATGGGGTTATGAAACAAAAGGCTATATTTAGGCTCAAAGGCGGTAACGATGGAAAACATATAAGGATGAGTTCAATGTCAATATGGGCGATATAACAAAGATGGCCTATGATCATTTCACAAAGTTTATGCAATTCTCGAGTCAAAACAATATATGGAAATCATGATCAAGTAACACATTTCAAGTATGAACGCAATTAATGAACGATCAAATGAAAGAGTAGTGAGATTACCAACGAATTAAACATTTTCAATGAGAAAAGAATAGTGTATACACTCACAAACGAAGAAAGGTACAAAGATTACTCGATGTAAGTATATACAATGCAACAAAAGATTATCGAGTTATAAAAGTCTTAAACCAAATCAATAAGGCAATAAAAGTGCATGTGCTCATGGGATTAAAGTTTAATTCATGAAGTTATTCATAATATCAATAATCGAGACTAAAGACTAACAACTTCTAAAATCGAGAACATGCATCATTGGGTTGTCTATCGGATCAGGGAATTATTGAAATTTATGATCGAAAACAAAGGCAAAAGGCCCAAAAAGGGAGAAAAAAGAAAGAAAATCATTTTGAAATTTTTTATTTTTCTAAGAAAAGCATACTAAGTAACTAACATGTGAGCAAAAACATGGACTAAAATAAAGAAATGGATAGAATATCGAACACCCCCTAACATAAAACTTGACATTGTCCTCAATGTGAATTAAGAACCAAGTCAAAGAGAGAAAAAGAGCGATATTACCCAAAATTGGAGTGATCCCCATAAGAACAAGTCCAAAGAATCTACAAATCAAGTTAGTACCGAGCATAGAAAAAACAAATAACAAAAAGTTAACTAATTACACTAGACTAAAAATAAAAAGAAAGAAAGAATAAAAAGTTAACTATATACAACCTACTATTTAGACTTCACACTAACTATACACTAGAAGTCTAAATAATTGAGGGTCCACCATAAGAACGATTTGACTTTGGAGGATAACCGGTGTACCCTCACAAACAAGCATGGCCTTCAAAAAATATGAATTTTGAACAACGGAAGGCATGTGTAAGGCGTAAGAAAGGAACCATCGCCAATTAAACATTTTGGTGGGACGATGCGGGGTTTGGATTGAATGGGTGACAAAAACATGTGGGGACCTAGAAAAGCTGAATCACATCCCAATTATTTTGAAATTGGAATGGGAGGCGGTGCAAATAAAGGCAAATATGCGATTGTGGAGGGCGACTTGAGCAAGTACTCCTGATCGGCGAAAAGGTTTAAAATATTAAAGTTTAAACCCGAATCACTGGGTACTTGTGACGGTGTGATAATAGAGAATGAAAATTGCGATGAAAGAAATTCAAACTCATGAGATGAATCATCATCACATGAAGTTTGAGTTTCGAATGAAATAATATCATTTTCAATGAAATGTTCTTCTTTGGGGTCCAAAGAAGAAATCATTTCATTGCAAATAGATATTACGTAGTTTTCATCCTCGCTTTCAATATCTATTATGAGATGGGAAAAGTCTAGAATGGCTTGTTCCAAAGTAGGTACAAGTACCTCATTTGGTTCAAAACATTCCTCGACCTCGAAAGTCTTGAAAGAAAAATCATCGTCGGACTCAAAATATAAATCCAATTCATGTTCCCTAGAACAATTTTCTTTCCGACAACGATTTTCAAGTTTCTCATTCTCATACATACGCAAACCCTCACCGAAACTCATAGGCCGAGGTGCGGATGCATGAAAATGAGAACTTTGAAAATTACCATCGGACTTAAACGAAAACTCATTATTATAGGAATTTTGAAAACTATTGCAATTCGTTTCAAAATCCCTATTATAAGGAGGTAAAGGCCCAAAATCATTGTCATCATCATCAAAATTCCAATAACCAAGATTTTTACTTTCGTTATGCTCGCCCAAAGTCATATTTGAATTTGTTATACTTTGGGATTCTAAGTATTTACTGAAAGTCATAGGCTTGCGAGAATTTTCATAATTATAACAAGGATTACTGAAAGAATTGGAATAAGACATGCTTACCCCAAAAATGGCTCGAAGTGACGGATTCCACGAAGTAATTGCGCACAGGAAAAAAATTCGAGCGTTGCTAAGTGCTCAAATGTGGATGCCCTGCAAAATATTAGAAAATAATACAAATAGAAAGAAAATACTATGAAATACTAAATCAAATAAAGTCTAAAACAAACTAGTCCTCGACAACGGTGCCATTTTGATCGAGTGCGAAAAGTACTGCGTGTAAAGATGCTAACCGTTGTTTTCTGTTTCTCCTACTCAATACAAACAAACCTAAATTACTACTACACTTGCGAGGCAAGCACATTGGTATGTCGGGTATCGAAAATCCACAAGGACGAGTTGCTAGAATTTATATGATTTAATATTCTGAAATAAAAGTGCAAAAGGTGATTACAAACTAAAAAGGAAAAGATGCATAAAAGGAAAATATTATTCTAGGCAAGGGTATTAAAACTAGATTAACAAAGCGGTAAACTATAGCTTGCGTTGAATATCCCTCACCCGAGTTGATTTGTATAAAAATGATACATGGGTCGACGAGTTATTTAGCATGCGTCTCGTTTTGACAGTTAATTGAACAAAGGGTTGTCACGCCCCTAAATCCGCATAAAATCCTACTAAGATTTTGGCGTCAACAAATATCTCAAAAATTGTGCACGCAAGGTCGTAAGCATGGGACATACATGATATGCCTCGCCAAATCTCCTAACCGCAATAACTAGGACAACGCACCCAAAATAAATCCGCAAACACCATCACCAAAGCCAAGAAACACGTTAACTTGAGTGAGTTCAATTCAAGCACAACCTAATTTAAATTACCTAGAAAGGAGGTTAAAAATGCGATAAATAAATGCGGTAAACAAATGCGGTAAATCTACACTTGAAAGCAATAAATGAAAGCATGTAAACCTAATTTAGAAAGCTTGTAAATTAACTATAAAGCAAGAAATGAAGAAATACAAACTATATTAATCGAGAGGATGATGAATAGTGAAACATTCAACCCAAATGGGGTGTCAATCCAAGAACAATTGAAGAAGAACTCTCCAAATCACCCAAACCCTAAGCCATTCTACCCTAAAATCGCGTATCCTACTTAATATCTGATTATTACAAAAAGAAAAACCTTTATATAGTAAGTGGGAATAAAAGAAAAGAAGAAAGAAAATAAGGCAAAATATCTACAAAAAACAGGGGATCGATCGATCGACCCCTTTGGTCGATCGATCGATCAAGTGAAAAATTTCAACTATCGATGAGGATCGATCGATCGACCAAAGGGGTCGATCGATCGATCAAGCAGGGCAGAACCAAGTAGCCTACTGCATTCTTTTCTTTCTCTTCTCCTCCTCTTTTTCTTTCATTATTTTTCCTTCCACTGAAATCGCCGTAACTTCTTCGTTATGAATCGGATTCGCGCACCATTCATGGCAACACGAAGCTAGAGAGGAGGGCTACAACTTTCATGAGATGTTGGGCCAGGTGCCTAAGCTATGAAAAGACTAAAATTCCCTTAAATGTATGGTTATGTACGAAAACCGAGCCTAACTTCACACTTAGCATCCAAATACCTATGAAAACTCAATTAACCCTTGCAAAACATGTTCATATAAAAATCCGAGGTTGTCTGGTTAACGAGCATAAATACAGGGAATAAGATACCTAAGGGGGCTAAAATGCATAGGTTCAGAGGATGAAATACGCAATATTTGTGTATCATCAATAGGTCATTAATATGGCCAGAGATGTTAAGCTTGTGAATTCCACCAAAACCATGGCCATACCACTGACAGATACTTTGCACTGAAATATGAAATAGAAAAGATACTGAATCAAAGGAAACATATAAAGTACGTGGATAAGAAGGGTGGCCGAGACGACACCCGAAAGAGAAGGGATGACATGTGTAAATCGAAGGATACAGTGAACAAGGATGATGATGCATCAGACGACGATGAGGATGTCGACCCTGCCCTCCCACCAAAGAAAACTCATCCCATGGGTCAGATGCATTGTATTTCTTATAAAGTGAAAATGATATATGGCGGTTTGGCCGGTGGTGGTAAAGAGTTAGCCGACTCTAAATCCCATATTGCAGAAGCCAAAGATCTCCCTAAGCCAGAGGTAGTGAACTCAACTGCTCTTGATTCGAAGTCGTGTAAAAAGAAAAGGTTTAACCTGTTAAATTCTCGTGGTTGGACTTCAAGGGGATTTTAGCCCCATATGATGACCCGTTGCTAATCACTACGAGAGTACATGGGTATGAGGTTCCTACAATATTTGTCGATGGTGGTAGTTTGACTGATGTAATGTTTCGGGAGTGTTTCAAAGGCTCAAGATTAAAAAAGTAGAGTCTCATCCAATACCATTAACCCCTAATTAGCTTAAATGAAGAAAAAGTACATCCTATTAGAATTTATGAGATGGACGTTAGTATGGGGCAATTTGGCTGAGGTGTCTTATAAAGAAGATTAATGTCTTCGTGACGGATGAGAATAATTATTCAACGTACAATATCATTATGGGATGAGTAGCCCTCAAATAATTTGAGGCAGTGCCCTCAATCGTTCACCAAATAATAAAATTCACGACCCCTTATGGGGCAGGGGAAGTTTAGGGTGACCAAGTTGAGGTGCGTGAATGCTAATTCAATTCGGTCGAGGAAAGAGAAGCACACAAAAGAGCTACCACAACTTAAAACATTGGTACTCTCAACCCCAGGGGAAAGACAACGCTAGAAAGGGAGAGGGAGCGGAGGAGGTAGAATCCATTGTCCTTCATGAAGACGAGTTGAAAAAAACATTCAAATTAGCAAAACCATGAAACAAAAGATCTAGGAGGAGCTAACAAAGTTACTAAGGAAGAGACAAAGTATTTTTGCATGGAGTCATGCAGATATGCCGGGAATTGACCCAAAGATCCTCTACCATAAATTAAACGTGAACGAAGGAGCCAGGCCGATCAAATAGAGATGAAGGATCTACTCCAGGGAAAAGTATGATGTTATAAGAGAAGAGGTGGAGAAATTAGAGAAGGTAGAGTTTATAAGGGAGGTCGTCTATCGAAAATGGTTGGAAAATTCTCTTATTGGGTTGAAGCCCAATAACAAGTGAAGAATGTGTGTTGATTGCACAAATTTATACAAGGCATGCTCAAAAGACAATTTCCCCCTATCGAGAATAGATCAAATGTTGATGCCATGATTGGGCATGAAATGATAAGTTTCATGGATGCTTACTCAGGCTACAAGCATATATCAATGGACCCATATGACATCGAAAAGACCTTTTTCATCACTAATAAGGGCACATACTAGTACAAGATGTTTGAGGATCAAATAGGCAAAACCATGGAGGTATACATTGATGACATACTAACCAAAGTCCTCATGGTTGAGACGTATGTGACTGACCTAGAGCGTACTTTCAATACCATGGACCAATATAAGATGAATTTTAATCCTACATAGTGTGTTTTCGGCTTCAGAGAAGGCAAATTTTTATGTGTCATTGTCAATCAATGAGGGATAGAGGCCAACCTAGAAAAACTCAAAGCTTTGGTAAAAATGAAGACTCCAAGGTGCATAAAAGATGTCCAGAGGCTGACTGGACGAGTTATTGCTCTAAATTGTTTTCTTTCAAGGGCTACTGACAAGTGTCTGCCTTTATTTAAAGTGTTAAAAAAAGCATTTGAATGGAATGAGGAGTGTGAGAGTGATTTTAAGGAATTAAAAATTTATCTCGGCTCCCTATTTTTATTGTCTCGGCCTATTCAGGGAGAAAAATTGTATTTGTACCTGGTCGTCTTAAAGTCCTCTATTAGTGCAACAAATGTTAGAGACGATAATATAGTACAAAATCTAGTATATTGTAACAACAAGGCCCTTCAAGGGGCTGAGCAGAGGTATCCAAAAATGGAAAAATTGTCTTATGCCCTCATATATGCATCCAAAAAGATAAAACGCTACTTATAGGTCCATATAATGGTTATCTTAATAGATTCTCCTCTTAGGCAGGTCATCCATAAACCTAAGAAGTCAGGTCGGGTTAATGGGTTAGTCGATAGAGTTGGGGGAATTTTACATCGTCTATCAGTTAAGAACGACCATCAAGGGGTATGCCTTAGTTGATTTTTTAGATGAGTTCACATGGGACGAGGCCGAGATATAGGAGATTGTGGATACAATAAACGAGACATAAAAAGAAAGTCCTAACCCAACTGAAGCGGAGATGAGTACGGCTAGGAAAATGGTGGCTGAGAATGAAGAAGACAAATTTATGTTAAAAAATAGAGCCTTACAAGAGGGTAACTTCTCTTAAAAAGGTACTGTGTGGAGCCTTTTTATTGAGGTTCCTCATGCGAGGCAGGGAGTGGAGCTGGTTTGATAGTGTCGACCCCATACGGAATTGATATAAAGTATGATTTGAGATTAAAATTCGAGGAATCCAATAATGAATCCGAGTAGTAAGCCCTACTGGCAAGTCTATCCCTCGCTAAGTCACTAAATGTCAGCCAATTGCTAGTTCACACTGACTCAAGGATGGTAGTGAATCAAATCTTAGGAGTATATAAGGAAAAGGATGAGAGGATGGCTAGATACTTGGTAAGGATAAAAGCTGCACTAAAAAACTTTTAGGATGTGAAACTAAAAAGGATACCTTTGCTAGACAATGGCCGAGATGATGCACTGATAAGACTAGCATCAACGATTATGATAAAAATTATAAGGTCATTTCAGTGGAGATCCTAAACCGATCGACTATTGAAGAAGAAGAAGATAATATGGTTGAGTTCTCCCTAAACCTTGATATAGGAGAATCTTGGATGTACCCTCTCATCCTATATATAAGGGATGATGAACTACCAGAGTCAAAGCTAGAAAGGAAGAAGGTGGGATATAAGGCAGATAAGTTCTCAGTCATTGGGAATGTTTTATCCAAGAAATGATTCCTTCTCCCTCTACTTCGATGTGTCCATCTGACAGAGGTGGAATACATCCTGAAAGATATACATAAAAGTTCTTGCTCTAGACATATAGGAGGAAGGTTTTTGGCAAAGAGGGTAATCACACAGGGTATTCGTGGTTGACCTTAGCCAGGGATGCGTCCAGTTATGTGAAGAGGTGTGAAAAAAGCTAGAGATATGCCAGCTTCTCTCATCATCTTCATCAACCTTTGTCATCTATTACCCCCCCCCCCTAGTTATTTGCTATTTGGGTAATTGATTTAGTAGTACCCTTGACTAGGGAAATTGGTAACTGCATGTATCTCATTGTGGAGATCGACTATTTCTCCAAATGGGATAAGGCAGAGGCCATGATAACCATCACTGGGGCGAATATCTTCAAATTCATTTGTAGGAACATAATTTTTGGGTATGGTTTACCTCATACACTAATATCAAATAATGGAAAATAATTTTAAAAAGAATTTTTGGAGTCCTATTGAAAGAGGGTTGGCATCAAGTGGATTTATTTAGCTCTAGGCCGACCTTAAGTGAATGGACAAATGAAGGTTAATAACAGAACTATACTGGATGAGATCAAGAAGAAATTAGAAGACGCCAAGGGTCTTTGGAAGAAAAAGTGCATGTCATCCCGTGGGCCTACAGGATGGCAAAGAAAACCCCAACAAGAGAGACTCCTTTCGTGCTTGCCAGTAGCTCAGAGGCAGCGATACTTATAAAAATTGGTATACCAAATAGTAGAGTTAAGACATATAGCCCATAAGAAAATGATGAAGAGCAGAGGTTGAATTTGGACTTCATCAAAGAAATGAGAGAGGGCATAGAGGTTAGGCGAGACTCATATTAGCAAAGGACTGCTAGATTCTATAACAAAAGGGTGAAGGCTAGGCCGCTTGTCATTGGAAACTTATTTTTTAAGAAAACATGGGAAAAGTAGAATAAAATTGATCCTAACCAGCATTGCCCATACAAAGTTAAAGAAGAAGTAGTTCCTGGCTTGTATCGACTCAAGAATTTGGTGGGAGAGCAGCTCTCCAACCCTTGAACTGTGGATCATTTAAAGAAATATTACTAATAGAGCATTATAAAAGTTTTCTTTTATCATTGTATCATTGTACGAGACGTATTAAAAAAAGTAATGAATGAAAAATTTCAAGTGTTCTCTCGTAATCTTGTTGTATGATTAATTCAAATTGTGTATTTTAACTCATCCTAAGCTATAAAACATCACACATGTGGTAAAGTAACATTAACTCACTCCTGGTGACATGACAATCCGGACGGGGCTAACCTTGTCCATGGATTCTCAATAACATTAAGAGGGGGAAACAATCTGATAACATCAATAACTTGGTGAAAAACTCTTTCGATCGAGATGACAATCTCAAAAATATGAGAGAGGACTTATGATTAAACACCATAATTTGGTGAATTCAAATTCAAAAATCATGTAATTATGGTTTATCTCAACATCATTAACTTGGTGAAAAACTCTCTCTGCCGATACGACAGTGTAGGATGAGACGTTACTCGTCCATACACTCTCAAAACGATGAGAAGGGAATTATGATTAAACACCATAATTTGGTGAATTCAAATTCAAATATAATGTAATCATGGTTTATCTTAAATTTATTAACATGGTGGAAAACTCTTGTAGCCAAGACAACAGTGTAGCACGACATGCCAATCGTCCATAAACTCTCAAAATGATGAGAGGGGACTTATGATTAAGCACCATTAATTTGGTGGCTCAAATTTCAAAAATTATTAACCTGGTTATACTCATCTGGTTGAATAATGAGAGGATATTTGAAAAGTGCATTTTTAACTTAGTGATCTTAGAGTAAAAACTATTTCATTATGGTTACTTGTTAAACATCATTAACTTTTGTTAAATAAACAAGTAGTGCAAAGTGAAGACAAAAAAACATGACAAAGCAAGAGGAGATGACATAAATAAATAATACAAGCATTTGTCATTTTGAGACCTGAGCAAATTCTTCTAATAAAGAGGTGTTTAATGAGGTTACATGCATAAGATTAAATCATCATAATCTAAAAACCCAAAAATCATAATTGTTTAGTGTTACATCACACTAAGGGCATCAGGCCACATGTAGACGCCCTAATAGAGAAAAAGGATTCAAGCTTCTTTATTATCCTCAGCTTCCACTTGAGCCGAACCATTAGTAGCATCGTCTTTCTCAGCCTCAATATTGTCTTCATTTTGGACTTGGGTTTTATCTCCCTTATCCCGAACTGGTTCATCGTCACCTTTATTAGCTACTATTTAGATGGTTAGATCAGGTTGTACTTCCCTCTCAACCTCATCCAAGGCAGTAAGGACTAAAGGTCTAGAGAAGTCAAAGGCTTCAAGATCTTTAGTTAAATGTGAGAAGTCAGGGAACTTGAGGGTCATCCATAGGCCCACTGTTCGGGCTCCCCAATTAAGGTAATACATACTGTAACCCAAGAACTCCTTTGATAATTTGAACTCATCAATGACCTCCTTCTTGGATTCTTATAATTCCTTATCAACAACAAACTTTATCTTCTACTTCTCTTAATTCTCCTATTTTTTGGTCCCAGCCTCCAGCGCATTTGTATGGTCAGTATTCAACTTGTTAATGGCCTCACCATGCTCTCTGTTCAACTTTTCGATCGTATTATCATGGGCCTCACCATGCTCCCGAACTTGTTAATGGCCTCACCATGCTCCATCTCCGTCCTACCGAATCTCAGGAAGCTTTTCAGCTATCCAATGGTTGACCTTATTCACATCCAGAATAGTCTCTAGAAGATATGAGGCATTAGTGTGAGACGAATATATATAACAACAGTCAAAATAAAGACACAAGGTTCTACCTAAACCTCTCTATGTAGGCTAAAGTCGTTCAAAAGGTTAACATCCATCGATTCTTGAAATCTGTCATCGATCGGTGGTGTTATGGAATCCATCACCTCAAAAGCTTTCTTCTTGTTGCCAATGAGGGACTTAGGGATGATGGACAGATTGTCTAGACGAGCTGAGAGGGCATTATCGTTTGATATAGGTATTGCATGTGTCGATTTACTATTGGACGAGTCGTCCTTATACTTCTTATATTGTTGGGAAGTGGGAAGATCCTCAGATACATCCCTCTATGTTTTGGACCCCTTGGATTGATTAGGGTTAACGGGAGAAGACTTCTTTGTCTGAGGTTGGGGTATAGTCTTCTTCCCCCACCCACTTCAGTATACTAGTAAGACTAGGAACAACCATTCTCCAAAATGATTCAGGAGTATTAAATGGATAACGTACAGAGTAAATTCGAAGTCAGTAACCAAGAAAAATTAAAGATGACATAACCATGGGCAAGAAAAATACTTACATTGTTCAATTAGGGGGTCATCCCCCAAACCTGTCTTCCCTAAGAAGTAGGGGATCATCAATTGCTCAAATTTTATAAGTCCCCTATCCTTGCCATGTCTCCTAACATTCTTCGCATCCATAATGGAATCAATGCTCAAGTTTGGATCTAATTTGGCCGACATAGGGGCCTTTTCCCATCCCTATGGAACTCTTATCTTAGAGGCACTACATGAAACATAAGGGCAGAACTCCCATGCCCTAGATAAGAAAAAGTAGTGAGGCATCCAATTATAGTTGGAAGTCTTGGTCACGAGCATAACTTTCTTTATGGGTTTCCTGGTTATGAGATGATAGTATCTAAGATGAGTTTTTTGGGTTGAGACTATGTAACATCCCCTGAAAACTCTAACTAGAAGAGCAGTATGATGAACAAGAAAAATGAAACCAACATAACCCTCCAGGCATTGGGTGAAAGCTGAGCAGGGTCGAGAACTAGGCTTTCTAGACTGGATCATATTATTTGAGGCACAGGTAGCGTAAAGATATCCTTGAACATCTTCTCGTAGACATAAATCTCGCCCTCTCGATCATGAAAGTCTATCTCTTCCTTAGAAGCGACCCTCATATTAGTAAAGTTCCATATGCCGTATATGTATCTCCAGAGTAAAAGATCCAACTCAGTGGCTGTGCTGACAAAAGATTTAGCATAAGAAGAGTCAAGTGTATCCTCAGCTTTATTAACATCGTCATCTCGATTTTTTATCGGGACATTACCTGGAACGCTTTGGGCAAACTCTTGGCCCGGAACCATCGATAGTCAGACTGCCATGATGGGGGTGGAAATGTAACATATACTCTCAGCTCATTAAGATCCTAGATGACTTTCACTGAGGAGTCCGATTGGTTATAAGGCTCAGCATTCTGAGAAGACGAGACTCGAGAAGAGGTAGCAGAAATCCTAATTGCCTATTCATACGAATATTCACTCTTGATGGTGTGGGAGATGAAATGATGATTGTCTACTGAAGTAGATGAATCAAGCACGGAGTCACTAATTTCTACAATAGGAGGGCATACAACAGCTAAAGGATTAAGATATATTAGACGAAGAGGAAAAGCCTCGGCTTTACGCTTAGTGGCGTCTTCAGCTTCATACCTTCTTATCTCTCTAAAACGCCTCTACCTAAGGATGGGAATCTCCTCGGCTAATTTTTATAAGGTCCTTAACATTCAAGAAAAATTTTGGATTGGCCAAGTTGACTACAAGATCAAAAAGGGAAAATTCAATCGTTTTCAAGGAAAAGGAACAAGAACTGTATAAGAACTAAAAAGAAAATAGTGAGAACTCCGTTGGAGAAGATGGTCGGAGAATCATTGGAATCCCTAAATTGAGGGATTAAGGACCTAAAATACCTAACCGTAGTCAAGGAACACCTCCCAGTGCCTAAAAAACCTCCTAAAAGAACCAAAATCCTAACCCAAAATCACTTTCAAAAATTGTAAAAATCGACAAAATTTATGAACACCATATAAATCACTATAATAAAAAGAACTTAAGAAAGAAAGTGATGAAATTGGGTACCTAAATAATTAAGAACACTTAAAAGCAAGGGATTGGGGAGAAAATGGATGGAATAATGGGAAATTATAGAACGATATTGGCGAGTTTAGCACAAAAGAGTTACAAGCGGGAAAGGGAAAGTTGGGTAAAGAAGAGAGAGAAAAGTAAATCATTAGTTTTTAAACATTTCTATGATTAAGCATAATTTTCACTATAAACTATCAATAGGGTCCTGAACACTAAGCACCTCAGCTGCCCTTATGTGTGCTAAGCTATATATACTATGACATGTGTCCTACCAAGCCCGACAAGCCACTAATCCACTTCTAAGTGGCACTTCTTCACCCATTATAAACTCAGATATGACATTATAATGATTGCTCAACCATCAATCATAGCATCTCATCAAACTTCTCATCTTCAGACATTCTTACCCCTCAATCTCCTTCTAATGTCAGAGACTATGGGTTAGGGATGATTGATATGCCCAAGTGTGACCTCGCTAGGGCACTGCTCCTATTCGGCTCAATCGACATATCAAAATATGCTTTCCATAAGGAGCCCGCACTCAACTATCTTGGATTCATCTATTATTTGAGGCTGAGACCTTATACCAGTCACGGCCTCCTTCTTCCTGTCTCATCTAGTTCGCCTGATGGCCTAAACCCCATCTCAGCCTGATGTCTACTTAGCCGACAGCACACTCTATAGATTATGTTTAAATAAGACCCTGTAGGTCTCATACTCAGATGAGCCGAGACCCTTTTCCAGAGCTCTCTACCATGCGCAAGGCAAAGCTCCAACATCATCATCCCATGTGGACAAGAAATTACAACCGTATCAAATACACATGGGGGAGGAATATTTAGTCATCATGAACTTCTTGGTGGATATTACTCATTGGTTAATGAATACTACACATGCCCAATCCATGCATGGGGTGCACACTGTACCACCCTATCACTATATACACTTGTCTCCTTCTACCTTGAGAAATATCCTTAAGTCGAAACTCAAGAAAAACCCTGTCAAAACTACAATAGAGAGAGAAAAAATTGAGTGCATTATAATCAAAGGCCATTAGAGCCTAGTTTGATAGTAAACATACACTCACCTGTATAGTAAAGTAGGCTCAAAAGGCTAAACCACTTATATTACTATCTTTCTCCTCATTACCTCACCTCCTGCTTCATTTATATTGGTGTTATTTCACCATTTTTTTTACTCTTGAGGTCCTATTGGATTGAGATCTTATTCATTTACTTAGTGGTACCATATTTGGCACCATCAGTAGGGATGTGACCTCGAATTTTGGACTTGGTGATCATATCGTCAACATAGACTTCGAACTCTTTATGAATAAGATCTTGTAAAATGGTTTTAGATACCTTCAGGTAGGTGGCTCTAATATTTTTGAGACGAAAAGGCATGATGGTGTAGCAAAAGGTTATCCATTGGGTGATAAAGGCGGTCTTCTCGTGGTGGCCGGAATGCATCTTAATCTGGTTGTACATTGAAAAATAGTCTATAAATGACTTGAGTGCATGACCGAAAATGTTATCAATAATCATGTTTATGTTAGGTAGAGGGTAATTATCCTCTGGATATGCTTTGTTCAAAAGACGATAGTCAATGCACATGGAGACTTTTCCACCCAATTTTGTCACGGAAATAATGTTTATGAGACATATAGGATATTCAAACACATGAATGAAACTTGTGTTCAACTATTTGACCACTTTATCTTTGTCATTAAGGGACCACTCAGTTCTGAGATTGCTCAATTTCTTCTTGACAGACTTTCTTTCTGGATGTGAAGGAATTTCATGTTACACGATCTCTGGGTCAATGCTAGGCAAGTCAGTATAAGAACATGAAAATACATCCATGAATTCTTTTAAGAATTATTTGAATTACGACTTCTCATGCTCATTTAGGGTAGAACTTATCCTAATCTTGAGCGAATTTCTACTAGAACCATGATTAATAATGATAGTCTCATTTTGATTAGTTTGAACGTGGATATGTTGTTTAATTTTTCCTTATTGATATCAAATAAGAATTGTTTATTTATTAGATCATCTTCATCAATTGTTTGATCAGAATCACCGCAATTAATATAAGGCACAACAAGATGCTCAAAATCTTCCTGTTCATTAAAAGCATGTTTTGGAAATAATACATTTAGAACCTCATAAAAAAGGCCTCATTTACATTGATATCAGTGAGAGAAAAAGGGGGATAACTTCAAATTCATTTTGCATAGGGTAAATATTAAAGTTCGCATTAGCTAGAGATGGGTTGACAAGAATATTGTGCGAGTTAAGGAGATATTTTTGTTTCTAGAATGATCATTGCAGACGAGTTAGATGGGTTAGCCTTGGTGTGGATCAAGCATAGATCTAACCCCAGTGTATGGAAACTAAATAACTCATTATTGTCACTGCTCTAAAAACTTTTAGTGCTTTTAGAGCTTGAATCCATAGATTTGATTTCCAGGGGTTTAACCTCATGCTTAGGGCCTTTAGTGAAGTTGATATTATCCTTAAATAAGATTTCCAATTTGGGTTTCAGTTTCTTCTCAACAGGGTCATACCAGGGTTCTATGTAATCCTAGAAGGGTAAATCATTGACTTCCTTTACAAAATTACAATTTAAAGAGTCTCCTAATATGGCCTCTTTTAATTTCAACACCCTCTTACTATGCGACTGTCATAGGCCCATGAGCTGAGTTAGTGATGGGTAGTAACCCAGACCACAAGAGGATAGTTTTTTTTCCATAATTATCGATTCAAGAATTCCCTATTGACGATAACCTAGCCCTATGTTGGGCATTAAATGCATATTATTAAATATTTGGATCAAATTGATGTTTCCATCTAGGTTGTGCTCATGGAATAATCTCTCTTTGAAGTTATCCCATTATGGTACTGGAAGTGGGTCAATCTCGAAACCTGAGAGGAACATGTCATTACCCCATGGTATATATCCAAAATAGGGTTATTTGTGTCGGTACCATCATAGTTGACATCATCCCCGATGATAGTGATGATCTGATTATTCGCATAGAATTTCAGCTTCTAATAGAGGGAGGAGGACACACCTATGATACTGTGAAGACAAGAACGACCAAAAAGAAAGTTAAAATAGGCTAGTATATAGATGACCTAAAACTCGATTTTGAGTCATATAGGGACAACCCCTAGTGTGAGATTCATTGAACCTGTGACCCCTCGATGGGTAGGCGCGCATGGTGGCGGAAGTGGGGGTGAGGTCACTAACTTTTATTCCCATACAATTGAGAATTATTAATGGGTAGACATTCAAAGCTGACCCATTATCGACAAGTGTTGATGGAACCATCTTTTCCATGACTTCCATCGAGAAGTTGAAAACATAATTATGGTTAGAACAGATCTTAGGAATTTTCTCATCGAAAAAGGAGATGAGCTTAGTTACGGTAAGAGATCTAGCCATGTGGATGGCTTCTTTAAATGAAATATTAGGAGTAATTGTGGGTCTTGTGAGGACCTTGATCAAAGCATTTCTATGCAGCGGGAGGACATGAAAATCCCCCACAAAATGATGTTGGCTTGGATCTTCTTGAGATGTTTAATGATTTTACTTTCTTTGATCAAAATTTTTAGCATCGGGAGTTCTTCAGTGACTATTTTCTCTTTATTTGTATGCTGATGGAAGAATGGCGTCTTTGTAGTAATGCCCTGACTGGGTATGTGATTTGTGGATATGGGGAAGAATATAAACCCTCTATTATTATCTAGTTTTGTCATGGTGGATACTTCATTGATTACTGACAATATCTCTCCAAAAGAAATCATCCCACATAAGGGGAAACCATGATGACACCCCCACTGTCTAGTTCATCATCCGAGTTATATAATGGTTTTGGTCGTCACCTAACCCGATGGCAACAATGTTGTCCCTCCATGAGAAATATATGCATTCTACGACTTTTAACTTCTTCATCGTACAAATCTTCCCGCTAATCAGAGAAGTGTTGGAAAGAGGGAACCATCTATCTTTTCATCCTTAGGGTAGTGAACAGTGTGGAATCTATACACATTTCTTTCTCCTTAACAAAGTTATCGAACATAACCTACGCAATACAATTTATGCTTAATTCCCTGTCGACATAAGCCAATCGTCTGATTTTTGGGCCCACTCTTAGGCTTTCATGTATACATCACTCATTCATTCACAATTATCCTCTTCGAGGATCATCCCTAGGGTAGTTTCATCCCAAAGTCTCTGAGTTGATTTAAAACAATTGGTAGCACCATTATCCTTATTTCTAAGGGGGTTCAGAAGATGATGCAATCCCTTGTCATGAGAGATAAGGCTTGCTCTGGTGAATTTTTTCGGTGCAAAAGGAAAGAGTAACAAATCTTATGGGATTTAGGGGAGATGGAAGATGGATCAAATGTAATGATGGGAAAAATTCTAGTGGAATGGTCAAAATTTGGATCATCTTCACAGGTCTGGTGCGCTGGTAAAGGATTTTAAGTAGTATTGGGTTTTGGATTGGTTAGAGGGACAATGATCCCATTATCATTGGTGCCTTGAATGAAATTCTATTGGTCAGTGGTGTGCACAATGATTTGGTGGAAATCACAAGCAATATTCTTGAAGTTTCTTCGAAGTGGGTTTGGTAATGGGCGAGGTTCCAAAGGCTTCATGAGTTTTTAGATAAGAGATCTTGTTAAACCTTTGATAGGGGAACATTAAGTTTCGTGTATTCTCTTTTGACTGTTGCATGATGATCTTCAAATGCCCATGATGTAGCAGGTTTAGAAATGTTATTGACAGTTGAGACAATAGGGTTAGATGTCTTTTCATACTTATGAGGAATGAACTTTCCGGTGGACCTCTTCATCTCAGACTTAGATTTTTTATTGATAACAAATTCTTTAATCTCGACCCATGCCTCCCAAAGAACTCTGAACTGAGGGTAGTACTATTTTCCCATAAAGGTTCAGATCTATGTAAGGAAATTTTTCTTTATAATGCTCACTTATACGTCCTCAGTAGGTCGGTTTATCATGGTAGCAACTTTTTCTCTCCACAGAGAGATAAAGTTGTTGGTTGATTCCCTAGGATACTTCTTGAGTTAATTAAGGTCTCAGTGAGTGACTTGTAACTCTCACTGTGTTTCTATTAGTTCATTAATTCTTGTCCCACATCCTCCTAACTATAGATTTAGGATTCTTGTAATGATAAGAACTATTGAAGAGCACTCTTTTTAAGATTCTACTGGAATATCTGGGTCATTATTTCCTCATAAGCTCCATGTAGAGTCATATTATGGTGATAGCTATAAAGGTATACAATGATAGGTTCTCTATCTCTAAACTTTTCGATGTCTGGCATATTGAAGTTTTTTTCCCATTTAGCTTTCTGTTAGGTAGACATGTGGGCGTAATCCATATAATTCCCTAAGATTTTAACTTGGTTAAACTTCTTAGATAGAAAAATGAGGTCTTATTTAACCTTGTTTAATTCTTTCTCTTTTGGATCAATGTGAATAGGCATTGGCAAATCAACCCCTGGGTGGGCGAGATTCGCCATTAACAAATTAGCCCTTGGCTAGGCGAGGTTTGGCATTAGCAACTGAGATGGAGGTGGCCCATTAGTAGTGGAACACACATGACATATTGATACTCTTTTGGAAAACATATCTATTTTGGTGCTTGCCAACCCTCGGCACAGGGGTAGACGATGTCGTGCTATGGAACTTCAGGTGTCTGAGCCCTGTTTCGTTGCATCTCGTGTACATATTCCTAAAGACTATTAATCTTAGTGCTAAGGTGAGTGAGGACTGCCATCAGGTATTGTTGAACATTGGCATTTGAATCAAGGTTCTCCATGAAGATTCTTAGGGCGGACTGTCCAACTTTTGTGGAGTTAGCCGAGTAGGTGGTAGAGCTTCGAGGTGGATTCATTAGGGATCTAAAACAATAGGGATATAGGCCAAAACTAGGGTATGAGATCACACCAACGAGGGGAATTTTTTTATTGAAGAAGGATATTTTTGGTATTTTGAATAAAAAGGGGGAGAAAGGAAAATTCCTCAGTGTAGTTACTATTATTAGGTTTTTTTTATATTATGTTCCTCCTAGGGTGAAAGTAAAATGTCGGACAGGACCCAAGTCTGGTAAAAGATAGGGTACACGATGCCAGACACGTTTGACTTATTTCCAGACTCATGAATAGTGTCCTCTTTTAAAGATGAGTGAAATAATGAAAAATTAAAGTTGACCCAAAATTTAGATAGAGTTTCACGTTGAAATCGAGAAACTAGGTATCCGTGTCCTAGGGAAGGTGCCTATATGAGGTTGATGAATTGGGAGGTTAGTGGAAAGATTCCCCCATTTGGTATTACATTCGTCGTATACATTTTTATTATAAGGGTAATCATTCATCGGTATGTGTGGAAAAGTTATTTCATTTACCTGAGTGTAAGTGAATTGCCGCATAATATACCTCGTGGAGACGGTACATGTGAGAGAGAATTATATATACCCGACATATGTTAACGAGTTCCTCATTGTATACATCCCATCATGAGTTCAATCAATAAGTAAGATGCGGGGGAACCGTTCGACATACGTCGAAGGTGATAAGAAAGTGGAAGGTGAGATTAATATCTCTTATATTAATCATGCTCTGCAGTACCCGACACCCATAGTACGGGATACATTTTGGCTAGAATGTAGTGCTCATGTGTTGTTGTGTGAAAAATGCATGTGTCCTAATTATTATTTTATGGAAATTTTTATGTATGCGAAGCATGAGAAGTACTACAAATTAAGGATGAGGTAGAGTAGGGAATATACATAAGTGGTATGTGATAAGGGATCTATGTGTGCAAAGAAATAGGTGAGAAAAGGAATTGCCAAATGCATGAGAGACCAAAAGGGAGGAATGTCTTCCAAACACTTTTCTCCTTTTTCTCAAAAAATACAATTTATGTGTATCATGTGTGCATGATGAAATAGGTGAGAAAAGGAATTGTCACACCCACGTCATGGAAAAGACGAGAATTATTCATTCTGAAGAGCATAAATAAAAAGAAAAATGATAATATAAAAGAATAATCGAAATGCAAGCAACACATAGGATTATAATTCATCGCGAAGGATGGAATATGCATGTCCGAAGGGGCCATTAAAAACCAAAAAATAGGCTAAGCTGTGTGTAATACACTGAATCATAATTCACTATGAGGAAGTGGATATGCATGTCTGATGGGATTGTGAAATCGAAAGAGAATGAGAATATGAAAATAAGGTGTAATGTGAGCAATACACCGGATCATGATTAACTATGAGGAAGTGAATATGAATGTCTGACGGGGTTGATAAGAACATATAAACTAGTGTGTGTGTGTGTGTGTGATGCTAATAAAAGTGAAAATGAATGGAATGAAGAAAAAGAAAGAAAAGAGGTCTCAAATCCCGATAAATACTTGAGATGCCAACATAGTCGGAAATGGAATCAAAGTCCTCGTAGTTCGATAACAAGCAAGGGTGGGATTTAATCCATGAACCCTAAAATTAGAATTTCCTTTAGTTCGTTGAAAAATGTGCACATGTGAAGAATGTGTAAAAAAAAGGAGGAAATTCTAGTTTGGGGTTTAAATATTAAACCCTCTTTTTTTCTTTTTTTGGATTTATGAAACTATATTTTGTGTATATAAGTAATAAAAAATATTTATTGAGAGAAATAAAGTATAAATAAAGAAAATGATATGCTACAAATCAGAAAGTGTGATAAATAACACTAATTAAATGAGCTAGAAAAGGATAAAAGTAGACCTTCTATGAAGCTTTGCTATTGATTTTTGGAGTGAATTGGGTTGGGTTTTATGGTGATGGAGTGTTGGTGAAATGTATGGAAAAGGTGAGGCTATATTGATATAAGTAAAGGGAGAGAGAATGCTTATAAAATTACGTTTTTTATAAAATGGCGGACTGATTTTGAGACAGAGGCTCTTTAAAGTTTTAGAGGAGATGTCCTTGGGAATAAGGTCAAGGTCTCCTTAAATAGTAAAAAATTAGGGTTAAGGGGTCTGTCCATTGACATATGCCTAGACTTCATATCATCACACACTCTGACTTTCGAGCTAAGAAATGTACTCCTATGCTGATAGGCAAAGGGTCAGGGCACCTATAGGCAGTCTAAATGGGACTTTTTCAAAAAATGGTCATAAAATGCAAACAGTAGGTATGAATTTTGCATAGTTAGAACTGTTGGAAAGGGTATTAAGATCCATATTAAATTTTATTGGGAAACCCCCGTGTCCAAGAGTTAATTGAGGTTAAACGGAGCTCGAAAATGTTCAGTAACCTCTCAGTTAGTGTTTGGAGTAAGAAGGTTAGTATGCCCTAACCATAAGGCCGATTCGCGTACGGTATGGACCACTAGAAAAGATATTAAGATCCCTATGAAATTGAATTGAGCTACTCTCAATTTCAAGGATTGACCAAAGTCATACTCTGCTTGAAAGTGACCAGCATCCTCTAAATTGGGGTTTGGACTAGGACCCGAAGTACGAGGGTGAAAGAGATAGTGTTAGGGAGCTAAAGATGTGATTTAATGATACCGGAATGGGATTTTTACCTCTAGGTAATGTTATAAAATATCTAGAACTTCTTTACTCCTTGTCTCATATCTCCTCATGGGTACTCTTTAAGGGTCATGCTCTAGAAAACCTGTCTTGGGCTATTTTGATTGTTTGAAATTTTGAAACACTGTTCCAATCCCTAAGGATCAAATTTCCTTCTTCCTCAAATCTTTTCTCTATTTCATTAAAATATTGATGCATC
Organism: Sambucus nigra; assembly: GCA_949130495.1. Lineage (NCBI taxonomy): Eukaryota > Viridiplantae > Streptophyta > Magnoliopsida > Dipsacales > Adoxaceae > Sambucus > Sambucus nigra. The sequence goes on along the minus strand of OX422212.1, from coordinate 485,365,969 downwards.
ATGATGATGAATGCAAGATTATTATGAATTCATTGCTTTTCATGGTGATTTTTTTGTGAAAGTTAGTGGTATCTTGGAGGATTGGAAGGATTTATCCTTAGTTTTTATTCATGATTATGAGAAAGGTGGTCGTGAAGACTATGGTCTTGATACTCTTTATCCTAAAGACGTCTCCTTCAAATCTGGTAAATTTCAAGAGAAATCTAAAGATATGTTTAAAATCTTTCAGTACTATGGGCCTTTTTATTGACGTTGGATCTAGATCTTCCCTATTTAGAATCCAAACAAAATCAATTAATCTTTTCATGGAAAAAATTCCATTAATTTATTACTTTTGCATTATCCCACTACTGCTCAATCCAAAGGGTATGGTACTTTATTTTCCATCTTTTTTAATGCTCGGACTTGAAATATTAATGGGAAGATATTTCTTTGTTCTAAATTATTGTTAATGTCTTGTATTGAAATTAATCTGTTGTGGACATTCAATATATTTCCGTATTCGTTTGGTATTTAATTCTTCATTTAACCAATTTTACACCGTGGCCAAACATTTATTCTTTAACCATTTGATGAATATTGTATGCCTTAAACAGATTTGGTTTGTTGCATGTACTTCTAATTTTTTTATACTTTTAGACCAAGAAATTTTTAACTATATCCTAATAGGCATGCATGTTTTATTATTGGTAGTGGTCCCATAAAATCTGATTGCACTTATTGAAGTATGCAAATGATCACTTTTTTTACTACTAGTTGGAATAATTAATTCTTAGAAAATAGGCAACATTTGCAATTATCTTTAACCAATGTATTTGGCTAACCTCAAACTCCCAAAATTTAATTTTGATTTCTTGGGATATTAATGCATCACAAATATAATCGTGAGATCATTTTGATCGATGGAGCCATTATAGATGACTTTTTATCTCCCAACTTCCCCATAATTTCACTTTTTGGAAGGAATGTTCTCATAGACATGTGTTAATATTTGCATGGCATTCTTTTGCATTTCAATTGTCCCTCGCCTCTTTGCTTTTCCCCTTTTTTCCATTCAATTTCTCTCTCTAAGTAAACTTTCATCTCTCAAGATTTCACTTCATTCTCTTTAACATTTCTCCATCAACGACGTCCAATTCTGAATCTTTTGATGTTTACCTTTAATTTGGCAACGTTGTCAATAGACTCTCACCAAACAACTCCATTATTATTGGAAGTATTGTATGCCCCATTAAAACCTCATATGGATCTCAATGTTATACAATTGTCCCCTACTATAAGGATGAGCCTATATTTTTTATCTCCATTTTTTATCCCAAGTTTGGGGATCAAACCCTCCTCATAGAAAATTATTTTCATCTCAAAGAAACTTCCTCATTCATCTTTAGGGTTAGCCCAAGAAATTTGACAACACGTGGCTAAGTGGGTAAATCAGATGCTTATTGCCAAGGCAAGAGATATGGAGAGGTTTAACATTTATGACACTGTTAAACTTAGTTAGAATGATATCTAACATGACTCGTTTGTAATCTTACTTGCTATCCACTTTTGGAACTCAGCATTCAACTACCTTAAGTTCAATTTTGAGATGATAGGTCCCACTATGTTGGATATCTTCTAATAAAATATCTTTAAAGATGTTGGGGAGGATGTACACCCTCATATGCTCCCAGTCGACGTCCTAATAAATCTTTGAAGTGAAAACATCCACTTATCATACTTCACTTTCATGAACAAAAACATGAAAATTACCACTGATGTGGACAAAAAGGATTATTATTGTTATTGGTTTATTCTATATTAGCTATAAAATGCATCTTCTTTGTTAAGTCTTAGAAAGTGATATTGGAATATTCATTATAATCTATTATTCTTATGAAGGGTATAGAAGTTTACCTATCCCTAACCTTTTAGGCTCTCTTTATAAGTGTTACTCTGAGCTTATAAAGGACCCATTAAATGTCAATTATTGTGGACCACTATGGGTCCGTTAAATGTTGTTGCATGACTAATTTTCGGAGATTGTACATGCCAAAGGTAACTCTGAATTTAACTATCTTTATTCCTATTATGTCTCTGATCCTATAAATAAGAGCTTCAAAGCTCTTACTAACATGTTTATAGGTTTAGATCTTTACAAAAGTCCACTTCTACAGAATAGGTAGACCCATGTTGCGAAAGCTTATTGATTTCAAAGGATTTATACTATGATACATCACCTCACAATGCCTCAAATTCCATATCCTTTGGGGAAATTTATTTGTATGCTTCATTTTCTAGGAAATATAGTTTATTCCAATCCATCTTAGTTTCTATCAGGAGTCCAGTCAATCATCATTTATTTGCCCGGTCTTTTAAATTTCAAAAACTATTGTTCTAAGAGGGATTACCAACAACCATAAAGTTCAAGATACTTTTAGGATGATTGGAGATGAATTTAATGAAGGAGGGACTAAAGCCTTTGAGTATTTTGGTTCAAACAACAACAAAGTTCATCTAAAGCCTTTACATACTACCACCGAACCTTCGAAACCCTATTCTTCTTATAAGGCTTTTATTACTTCTTATACTCTTATGTTTATCTATTTTGTCCTTTGCTTAGCCATTGTGTGTCCTTAGAAAAGCTCCGCGTGATGCTTCTTTTTTCGGGGTAAATGTGAAAAACTTTTTCTACTTAAGTTTCTTTAAGAAAACCCTTCTTTTAAAGTAATATATTGTTTCTACATTTTTTTCGTAAAATCCATTGGTTTTGATTAATTAAATAAAGTCCATCTTATGAATTTTTAAAATCACTTGAAATAAAAATTTTGCCAATATCATGGAGTAAATAATAATTTAAAGAAAGTTCCCATAATCTTGTCTTAATACAAAAAAAATTAAAAATACTTCAAAATAGTTCTAAATGACGTAATCAAAAGTTCCATTCAAGTTATACATTTCAAGTAAAGAGTAAACAGATCTCTACTAGAGCGTAAATCCTTCCTTGCCTCTCACGGGTTCCTTTTCTTTATATGTCCCTGAACAACCATTGGCGTTGGAAAATAGTGAAGTAGGAGCGTGTGCCTAGTAAGAGAAATACTAGCAGACCAATACGTGCAAAGAATATTTAAAAAATATATATTTTAGTAATTATGAAATCATCTATCATTTGATTAAGTGTTCTCATGGAAAATCCAATGTGAAATGAAATTGATGTTTTGATCATGCAACCCAGACGATAAGCCTACTCACACTTTCTCTTTCTTTTAATAATACCCATATCCCATTAATTAACCATTAACATAGTTACATATTTTCCCCACGTTATATCATAAACTTATACTTACATAAATGAAAGACGTGATCACGATCATCTTTTTACTTTCTTAATCAGGGTACCAATTCATGAGTGTTATACGGCCTTTTCCTAAATCCCACCATGTCGAAATATGCTACCAATCAATTATTTGGGGGTCTAAGTATTCCTACCCCAGGGCTCGGGTCCCTTCTTAAATTTTCTAATTACCTCTGAGTACATTTTACTTTTGTTACATCATTGTAACAATTTTAGTTTCTTTCTTTCTTATTCACTTATAAACCCTTTTCCTTTATTTAGTTTTTGTTGGCCGATGAGGCCAAATACCCGGGATGAGACAAGCCCTAACATGCTTTATTTATAAGTTTCACACTTTATAAAAAGTCCATTTTTATTTCACCTTAGACTTGGTATTTATTCTTTTGAAGACAACTTCAATTATCTTTTCTTGTGAAACTTAACATTTGAGTTAAAAGATGCATTTAGACTCTTTATTACCCTTTTCACTATTCACGCGTACACTTGTAAACTTGTGTTTTATATATTTTACCAAAACTTCTTTGGTTCACTTTTTCTTTACAAAATATGAGTTTTCACCACCTTAAATACATCTCTTTTAGTTTGAAAAATTTACTCATAAGTCTATTTTTTCATAAATGGCACTTTTTATATTAAAATATCACTTTTATCATTTCAATACTTATATTTCTAACTTATTAGTTTTTCACCTTCTATACTTTTATTGTCATTGTATGTATTCTCATTATTTCATTTAGAACTAACTTTCCAAAACAATATTCAAGTTTGCAAATATTATTACTAAATCCATACTTTTCATAAATGACATTTTTTTGCCTAATAAATACACTTTTGTCATTTGAAGACTTATTCTTACAAATTGATAACCATTCATTTTAGAATTTGCATCCTTGACATCTTATCTAAAAATATCATTAAACTTCGTATTTTAACCCAATTCTTTACTATTTTCACTTTACTCCCTTGAACTTTAAACTTCTTAAATTTTCTTCACACAAACTAGTGTCATTTTATGTGTTTAACAGGCTTATTTTTCTAACTTTATTATTTCATATCCCAATATTTGTTTAAATAAATTTTCAAACTATTAAACCTATTTATCATAACTACATCTAATTTTGTTCATGAATGAAATGATTTATACCAAATTAATCCATATATGCATCTTACATTTCTTCATAAAGTCCAACTTAGCATTTGTCATGAAATAACTAGTTTAAACATGATTTTCATAAGAAATAACTTCCTTAACCATTATGAAATTCTAACTTCTTTTCAACTTCAACTTTCAACCATTTTTATCACATATTTATCAACATATAATCAAGTATAGTGATAATAAGCACAAATAGTCATATAAATCATATATAAGTATACATATGACTAGCATGCTTGATTTTAATCTTGAAAATAGTATAGAACTCCTAACTCTTGAAGAAATAATTCTTTGAAAAAAATATAGAAAGAAATCCCAAAAAAGCTCCTAGTTTCAAGATCCTTGTAAGCTTTTTCCTCCAAGATAACACCTTTAAAATCTTCCTTAACCCTTGATAATTGAAGGGTGAAATGAAGGTCTTATAATATTTATGTACAGAGATAATATATAGGAATTTAGGATACTGATTTGGTCAAGAAAATAATTTGAAAGACCTTGGCTAAGGTTATGTCCAATAACTCAGTAGAATTTAAGACAATGTGAGCTAAGTCTTCCATTCTCCCTCCTTATAAAGTCCCCAAAGCTATCCTAATGACCCCCTTACTAATCAATAATGACCCCACTTAGTCTAATTGGGGTATAAAGATAGACTACAAGGACAAGAATTGGATGATGTCTTATTCCTTTCCCCCTGAATTACGCAAAAAGTTTACAGCTCAAAAGAGACAATCAAGCAGGTGCCGAATCGATTCGGTTCCCAAGCCGAATCAATTTTCCCTCACACGTGGAAATTTTTGTCCTAATAATTTTTATTTTTATTATTATATTAGTTTTGAGTTTATTTTAACCTAAGTTTACACCAATAATTATTATTTTAGTTTTGAGTTTATTTTAACATAAGTTTACAACCTTAAAAATTCTATGTAATGCAAATTCTTTGAAAATTTTGACTATATAAAAATCTTGGTGTTACACTACGCCTCCTACTTACTATGTTTCTTCCAAAAAGAGGAAGTTAACTGATAAGAACCCAAAATATTTTAAATAAAACCCCAAATAGATGATTTTTAATTGCTAATTCTTGGTCAAATTGACCATATACTAGTATATGTTCATCTTGTAGGTATATTTAGACTTGGGGATTTAAAAGATTGTTTTCAAGTCAAATGTCGTAGTGATGCGGTCAAAAGAGGTTAAACCAAATTCCCGTACCAATTACCCAAGCCTAAACCTGTCTCGAACCTAAGCCCAGACAATCCCTATCCAGTCCTATAAATGTTCAGTGTGTGGTATTTATATTTTTATTATTTTTAATATAAATATATGTTTTATTCAGATTGTATATTTTTTATTACTTTAATTTTATTTTATTTTAGTGTCTTTATTTTTAGTATTTTAGTATTTTTTGTGAATAATATATTAAACGTTTTTGTCGTCATGTCAATGTCTATATATATTTAGGTGTGTATTTTTTAATATTCTATTTTCTTATATTTTTAGTGTTCATCATTTAGAAGTTCTATTTGTATCTTTATTTTTACTCTTACTTTTATTTTATTATGAGTCTTTCTATGTTTTATGTGTTTGAGTTTTTATATTTTTATTACATGTGTGTTGTAAATATTAATATATATATTTTCTATTCTTTTTACATCTAATAGAGTACCTACACACAGAGACGTTATATTCCTCTACACTCACATACACCTAACTTACTCCCTAACGTATACCATTATCCCATAAACCTCACCTACACCAAATACACACTCACACCCAACAACCCATCAGATTCTCTCTCCTCTATCATCCCTCATCAGCTTCGACCTTTAATCCTTTGTCTTACCTAAACCTCCATTAACACCCATATCTTCAACCAACCTTATACCACCATAACCCCAACCATAAACCAACCACCCATTTACCATCATAACCCGACCTCCTCCTACCTCCCTCTACCCGAGATCTCACTAACCTTCCACCACCAGCAGGTGGTGCTTCTACCCACCTACTTCCCTTATGTCCTGCTACTTGCTGCTATAGACCCGCGAACCAACTTCGACCCACCTTCATCCGTGACTCAATATCTCCATTCCATACCCACTACCCCATACCCGTAAACCTAGAACCTACACCTGTCGAAACCCGAACCCATGCCTTCTACCTCTTTAACCTGGTTTGAACCCATAAAACCCTTTACCCATTTAAACCCATATCCTAAAACCTATTTCCCAACTTTAAATTGTGACCCAGACCTACACCTACCTGACCCATTCACTAAAGAAACCAAATAAAACAAAAGTAACTCACATGTGTTTTGTTTGATTAAAATTAGTTGGTGAAGTTCCCTAGCGGGTGATACAGTTGATTAGTTTTAATTAATTTGGAGTAGAGTTATAAGAATTAAAAATTACTTTTCTAATACAATATTTACTTAACTCATTTGGATAATGAAAATTAACTTTTGAGTTAGTTTAATATTTTGAAAATCAATCAAATTAAAATAGGTCAAACTAGACAATATTATGTGAAATTGGGATGGATTTACATCCCATGATCTTTCTCATTGGTATCTCTCATTAGTTATATTTCACTCATTTTTATCACACACTTTTTAGTTAGTTCTTTATATTATTCTTCTAGTTTAGTTAATATTTTTCATTTAGTTTAATTATTTCACCATCACAAAAAATTGTTTTAATATAAAAAATCATAAAAAAGTAGAAAACAAAGAAAAAATAATTAAGAAAAATAGGTAAAAAATTGGAATACATCACTTTTCCCGTGTTTCACTCAAAAGAGTTAAATTGACACCCTTATTTACCTCCATACTAGTCTTGTGATATTTTTGTAGGTAATTGCACGCAATTGTTGATTAGAAAGGCTTTGCAACAACGACACGGTAAAAAGCTATTTCGTGAAATGGCGTTGTTGTCGCTTTTTGGATCTGGACGCACTCGAGAAGATTTTATATTGTAATTTATTAGTTATTTCTTTTTTCTTTAGTTTTTAGTAGCATTTTTCCCTTTTATTAGAAGTGTTATATTAGGATTATTGAGGCCTTGTATTTATTTGCGTGCATTTTGACACCAATTTATTTGTAATAATTATTCATTAAAAAAAGCGAAAAAGTAAATCGGACAAGGTGGAGAGAGGGGGTCCAAAGGAGAGGAAAAGACGCCTCTCTGCATTGGATCGGTAGGTCTTCAAGGGCCGACTGAGAGAGGTGAAATCTCCTCGGTCGACTCAAATTGATCTTCACCCCATGCATGTAAAAATCGTGGGAGGTACATCTCTAATCACTCGCTATTCTCCTATAAGCGAGTCAATATTGCGTGCGCCTACTGATACGTCACGAATATTGCATATTTGCGCCCTTTGTCTTTGTTCATTCTAGCGCTTTTACGTTCCTAATTCCTATATTTATGCTCGTTAACCAGACAACCTAGGTTTTGGACATATGTAAGTTTTTGCAGGGGTTAATTGTGCTTTTGTAGGTATTGGAACGCTAAAAGTGAGGATTCGTTGCATTTTAAAGAAGTTTTGTCGTGAGACGATAATTCAAGAAAATTTTAGTCAATTCACACTTCATGTATGCCTCATGTAATTTCCATGGATACGTAGTTTGTTGAGTTAGAATCGCATGGCCACAAACGGCGCATCATTTCGAGTTCGAACGAGGAAGTTATGGTCGTTTCCGTTTTGAAGCTTTCCTCCCATCTGAAGAACAAATAACAGCAGAAAACAGAGTACCAGTCGACCGCGCCCCTTATACCAGTCGACTGTGTCTTGGGATTTTGCCTTGCGAGACAACCAGTGGGCTTTAACTTAAGGGACCAGTTAACCGGTCCCCTAGACCCGGTCGACCGGTAGTATCATATACCTAGGGTTAGAGAGGGAATAATATATCATTTTCCATACTTAGGGTTAGAGAGGGAAACTAGGGTTTGGGGAGTGTGCCATTTTCTCCCTCCGAGGGTTTGCTCGTATAGAGGGGTTTGCCCATCGATATTGTGTAGAACATTATACTCCATCTTCTCTATCAAACCGAGTTTTCAATGTTTATATTTCTTTATTTACCGCATTTTTACTCGCTTTCTAGTTTAGATTTATTACGTTTATTTGCATGCTTTCAAGTGTAGATTTAACGCTTTATTTATCACGTTTTCATCATGCTTTCTAGTTTAGATTTAATTCTTTATTTACATGATTTCTAGTGTAGATTTAACGCGTTATGTAAAGAAAGCATGTAAAGAAATACAAACATTGGAAACTCGGATTGATAGAGAAGATGGAGGATAGTGTTCTACACAACCTCGACGGGCAAACCCCTCTATACGAGCAAACCCTCATAGGGAGAAAATGGCACACTCCCCAACCCCTCCAAACCCTAGCTTCCCTATCTAACCCTAAGTATGGAAAATGATCAATTGTTACTAGATATTGAAAATACAAACCAAAATAGGTTTATATAGTAAGTTAGAAAAGAAATAAAGAAGAAAGAAAAGAAAAGAATTGAGGCAAAAAATATCTGATACTACCGGTCGACCGGGTCCAGGGGACCAGTCGATCGGTCCCTTAAGTTAAAGCCCACTGGTTGTCTCGTAAGGAAAAATACCAAGATGCGGTCGACCGGTACTCTGTTTTCTGCTGTCATTTGTTCTTCACATGGGAGGAAAGCTTCAAAATGGAAACGGACATAACTTCCTCGTCTAAACTCAAAATGATGCGTTGTTTATGGCCACACAATGCTAACTCAACGAAATACGCATTCGTGGAAATTAATTGAGCCAAAAATGAAGTGTGAATTGACTAAAAGGCCCTTGAAGTACCGTCCGTCGACGAAACTTCTCCAAAATGCAACGAATCCTCACTTTTATCGTTCCAATACCTACAAAAGAACAATGAATCCATGTAAATCATATATATGTCCAAATCCAAGGTTGTCTGGTTAACGATCTTAAATATAGGAATTAAGAACGTAAAATTTCTAGAATGCACAAAGATAAAGGGCGCAAATATGCAATATTCATGACGTATCACCTACATGCTCTTATGTCAGTTTTATTCTTGCATTTATTTTTGAATGGTGTGATGAATTAATCAACTAAGACCTACACCCGATCATTCAAGAGAAGGAATTTCATCAGCCGACTCACTCACTTATCCATTATGTGCTACCCTAACTATCATTAAATTTAAAATCAATCAACTATATAGCCCCATAGGATACGGTGTTTGTAGGACCCTTTTTGATCAATTAGACTTGTAGGATAACCCCTAGAGTCCTCTCCACACGAAAAATCCTCGAACGGTTTGGTTTGAGGCACAAAAGTGTCCAGGGAAACTAGGTTTTAAATGTGGTCGCCTAGTAAAACGGGTTTGTGCTGTCCCCAACATTGTACCGATCGATCGTTTCATCGTAGTAGTTGTATGGTGAATCTTCATGGAAAGCCTCTAGTAATCTTGTGATTAAAGTAGGAACACAAGTTTTGCAAAGGCGATCAAAAGGATAAATTGTGACTTTTCTCACCTTCGGATTTCATTAAAATTTGTCTACCCACTCACCTAATTAAAGATGAAAAAATAGCTATGTGCTAGTTAGCACTTCTACCTTGCTTGTAAGTGTCTAATTTACTCTTTAGGTGGTCACTTTCACACTCCAGCCTTTTGAGTTTCAAATCGAGTTCATCACCCTTTTGTTTCCCCCCCAAAAAAAACTCAAAAAATATTTTTCCTTTTTTCTTAAAAACTCTAAAAAAAAATTATTTACGTCACAGCTAAAGATTTCCACATTTTTAAAAAATACAAAATTATATTTCATTTTTCTCCCATTTTAAAAAATCCAAAAATATTTTTCGTTTTCTTACTCATTTTTCAAAAATCCAAAAAAATATTTTCCCATTTTCTTCATAAAAAGGAATCATTCCTTTTATGTCAAATTTTCATCCTATTGATCATTGATTAACACGCGCCCCTGGCGATCCATCATTAAATTCCTTCTTATGTGATCATTTCCTCATCGTTGATCCTACGCCTCCTATCCTAGATTCTTCCTCGACGGAGACTCCTAGTTCTCCCACTACCCCACCCACTATAGCCGACGCGCATTCCTCAAGGGACTATTTTGCCCCGATAACGACTACCCATCCATCATGCATCATTGTTCCACCCACCATAGCAGTCCAATTTAAAATTCACTCGGTGACAATTTCCATGTGCCCAATTTCCATGGCCTTGAACGTGAGTCTCTATACTCTCACTTGAGAAATTTCTCTCGATTTGCGCTACTTTCGAAAATCAAAACTTAGATGAAGAAAATGTTCATCCTTGGTTGTTTCCATTTTCTCTCAACGATAATGCATCCATTCATTTCCATAGGTATCTATCTATACATGGGAACAACTTGTGAAGAAGTTAATGTCAAAGTTTTATTTGATGAGCAAACACAATGAGATGCGCTAAGCTAGCCAAGATTATCTTCAAAATCCAACCGAGCAATTTAGCGAAGTATGGGTCTTTTTTCAAGGTTATATCAATAGTTGCCCACATCATGGTCTCGAGAAAAGTCGCTCAGTCCATAGTTTTTACAATGGCCTTATTTTTTCCTCTCGAACCATGATTGAATCCACGCACAAAGGGAAGCTCATGCACTTAACTCCCACCGTCGCCTACAACGTTTTCCTTGAATTAGGTGATGACTCCCAAGATTAGGAGGGAACCAATGAGTTTTTGAAATCCGAAACACCCCATGTAGGGAGCACTTATGAGGTTAAAAATGATCCTGATTATGAAACTTTGCACACGGATTAGATACATTGACTAAGATCTTTGACTCTATTAGTTTCTCTATGCAACAAAATGTTTATATTTCTAAACCGGTAATGAATATAAATGAGTCTAGTCATTCATCTTATAATGTGTACTTAAGCCATACTCATTTATCTCATTTGTGCCCCCTTATTCTAGATGATCCCGAACCCACTATGGTCTAAGCGTGTGCTTTTGATATGGATAGAAGACCCGCTCCCTCATTATTTATGTACAATCCCAATAATAGGAACCATCCCTATTTTTCCTATATGTACGACAACAACCTCGGTCCATCACACCCACAACAAAATGTAGGTGGCCCACCCGAGTTTCAATAAAACCCACAAAGGAAGCAACGCCCTCCCATACAGAACCACCATGATCAATACCATAAATAACACCATCCATCACCCTTTGTCCCCCATGGAGGACCATCAACCACCAATCATAAAATTGTCCTTGTTCCACCTCCCTCTTATGAGTATTCACTGTCGCTTAGTTCTAATAATGTGTTGGCCCCAGAACCCCCTTATGCCCAGCCGCTCCAATTGTCGAACTCCTCTCTTGAGAATCTCTCACTCAATTTGGCATTACTCAATAGTAAACCACGCAAGCACATACTCAAGCCATCCAAAGGATTGAGCAATGTCTTAACCAATTTGAGTCTGAACGAGAGAAAGGTTGATTCTCTAGTCAACCTATTACTAACCCTAAGGGTAATGGTAAAGAGTCAGCTTTTATGGTTGGATCCACATCCACCCCCCCCCCCCATTCCAAGTGGACATGAAAGCAGTATCTACTCTATGATGGGTAAAACATGTTGAAAACAGTTTTGATGTCCCCCGGTATGTGCCAAACCCACCCACCCAGAATTGTCCATTAGAACCCATCCATAAGGTTCCACCACCCTAAAAATCCATAGAAAAGACTGAGTCTAAACCTAATGAGTTCACCACTGTCTATGTGCCCAAAGCACCCTTCCCCCATAGGTTGGCTCGGACAAAGAAAGACCAATAATTTGATGAGATCAGGAAAGTATTTCAGAATGTTCAGATTAACATTCCATTCTTCACCGCAATCCAACAAGTTCCCTCTTATGCTAAATTATCGAAAGACTTGTGCATTATGAAGCGTCGAACGAATGTGACTCGTGATGCCTTCGTCACTAATCAAGCCACGTCCCTTATCCATGAGAACGATGTTGTGAGGTATAAAGACCCCGATCATCTTACTATCTCTTGCATGTTAAGAGATAAGTTCACTACTCGGGCTTTTATTGATCTTGGGGCTAGTGTTAATTTGTTACCTTACTTACTTTACCTTGAGTTAGGTTTACAAAACATGAATCCTACACGGGTCACTCTTAAACTTGTTGATCATTTTGTGAAAGATCCTAACGGAATAGTTGAAGATGTTTTGGTGAAATTTTTTGACTTTTACTACCCTGTGGATTTCATCATCTTAGACACTCCTGTACACGACCCAACCAATATTCCTATCATATTGGGTTGCCCCTTTTTGGCAACCACAAATGCCATCATCAATTGGCATGATGGGTCCGTGAATAGTTCTTTTGGAAACATGACCGTTGAATTCAATATCTCCACCTCATGCAATAAAAGGCCGGCATTAATTCTATTGATGAGGTACGTGTGATTGACTCCTTGGTCGAAGAGATATTAGATCAAAGGTACACCGAATATCCTAGCCAATAATGTTTGGTTCACTTTGGGGTTGACTTTTATATTGATTCCTCTATCTCTAAAGTGAATGCCTTGTTAGATTCCAAACCAATGATGGACACTTCCACTTGGGCCATTCTATTTGAGTTTCTCTCTATTAACTCTCTTCTTTCTGTGGATGACCCAGTTAACCCATGCCCTGATATTTCCCCATCCATTATTTATGCATCTAAGTCCGATGCCTCTACTAAGCCACCACATAGTTTAGAGCTTAAGCCATTACATGCTAAGTTTAAATATAATTTCTTAGGCCCAAACCGATATCACCCAGTCATAATTGCTTCCGACTTGACCCCAGATCAAGAAGAGCAACTAGTCCACACTCTCACTAAACATATAACTACTATAGGGTGGACCATCTCTGACATTCAAGATATGAACCCCAATGTTTGTAGCCATCACATTCATTTAGAGGATAATTCCAAGACTTCTTGTGGACCCCAACCTTTACTCAATCCAGCAATGAAAGAAGTTGTGAGAGCTGAAATTTTAAAATTTCTTGATGCCGGTGTAATTTATGCCATATCGAATAGCCAATGGGTCAGTCCCATTCACGTGGTGCTTCAAATTTTGGCATCACCGTTGTCAAAAATAGGGACGATGTGCTTGTTCCCACCCGCATACAAATCAGTTAGCGTGTTTGTATTGGTTATAGAAAGCTCAACATTATCACTCCAAAGGACCATTCCTCTCCCGTACATTGACCAAATGCTAGAAAGCTTAGTAGTCCATGTTACTACCACTTCCTTGACGAATATTCAGGGTACAATAAAATACTTATTACCCCTGAAGACTAAGAGAAGACTACCTTTACTTGTCCCTTTAGCACCTTTGAGTACTCTCGTATGCCGTTTGGCCTTTACACTGCAACTCTAACTTTTCAAAGGTGTATGATTAGTATTTTTAGTGACATGGTAGATAGTTTTCTCAAAGTATTTATGGACAATTTTTCCATTTTCGGTTCATCACTTGAATAATGTCTATGTCACCTCACTATGGTCCTTCAGCTCTGTCAAGAAAAGAAGTTGGTCCTAAATTTGGAAAAATGCCATTTCATGGTAAAAAAAAAAAGTATTGTTTTAGATCACGCTGTCTCTAGCTCTGTTATTGAGGTAGGTAAATAAAAAATCGACTTGATTTCCACACTTCCCATCCCTAAGTCTATTAAGGAAATCTGCTCCTTCTGAGGATATGCGGTCTTCTACTAGCACTTTATTAAGTATTTTTCTGAAATTTCTCGGTCTTTAACAACCCATTTATCCAAATGCGTCCCACTTTTATTTGACAACACATGTATCACAGCTTTTGAGCGCCTCAAAGGCGATCTCGGTTTCTCTCATATCATTCAACCTCCTAATTGGTCTCTCCAATTTTGAGCTCATGTGTGATGCATATGATTTTTTACTTGGTGTTTGACTTGGACAGAGGGTTAACAAGAACCCCAGATCATTTATTATGCTAACAAACCCTCCATTATGCTCAACTGAATTACATGACCACTGAAAATGAGATATTGGCGATAATGTTTGCGCTTGATAAGTTTTGGTCATATTTTATAGGTTCCCCTATCATCGTGTACACTAACCATTCTTCCATAAGGCACCTTCTTCACAAAACGGATTCAAAAACACGATTGATAAGGTGGATTCTCTTACTACAAGAGTTCAACCTCTAAATCCACAATAAGAAAGGTTGTGAAAATGTAGTCGCTAACCATATTTCTCAAATTATTATTACGCTTGACTCCGATCATGTCCCCATATCCGAGTTATTTCTCAATGAATAAATTTTCTCTATCTCCACCTCACCTTGGTATGCTGATATTATCAATTTCCTTGTTACCGACCAACTTCCAAATCATTGATCAAAATAGGATCGCTCCAAAATCATGGCAAATGTGAAGTTTGACTCTTGGGATGACCCATTCCTTTTCAAGTATTTCACTGATCAAGTCATTCTTCATTGTGTTCCTGAGTGTGAACAACTAAGTATTTGTTCCTTCTCCCACGATGGTGCTTATGGTAGCCACTTTAGCTCAAAGAAAACCGCTACCAGAATTTTTCAAAGTGGTTTTTATTGGCCCACCCTTTTTTGAGATGCCCATCACTATTTCAAAGAAGGTTCCATATGCCAACAATTTGGGCCTATATCTCAACGGCATATGATGCCTCTCACACCCATCCTATTTGTTGAAATATTTGATGTGGGGGGTATTTATTTTATGGGACCATTTACCTCCTCTCATGGTTTCTAATATATTCTAGTTGTGGTTGACTACATCTCCAACTGGATTGAAGCAATCGCTTACCACACTAATGACCATCGTGTTATGGTTAATTTTCTTAAGGAGCATGTTTTCACACGTTTTGGAACCCCCAAAGCTATCATTAGCTATGTGGGTAAGCATTTTTGTAATTGAGTCTTTGAAAACCTGGTAAAAAAGTATGGGGTTACCCACAAGGTTGGTCTCTCTTACCATCCTCAGACTAGTGGTCAAGTTGAGGTCTCCAACCGCTAGATCAAGCAAATTCTTGAAAAATGGTCAATCATAATAGGAAAGACTGGTCCTTACTCTTGAATGATGCACTATAGGCATACCATACTACTTATAAGACTCCAATTGGCATGTCTCCTTATCAATTGGTCTTCGGCAAGCCTTTCCACCTTCATGTCGAGCTAAAAATTCATGCATATTGGGCTGTCAACGCTCTTAATTTTAATATAGATGAGTTAGGAGTCCATAGAAAGTTACAACTTAATGAATTGGAGGATATAAGAAATGATGCTTAATATTTTTCCAAGAAGTATAAGGACAAAATTAAGTGTATCCCTAACCAAAGCATCATGAGAAAAGAATTCCACCCCGATCAAAAAGTATTATTATACAATTCTTATCTTCATCTCTTTCTTAGGAAGCTAAACAATAGGCTATTCATTATTGAATCGGTTACTCCTTATGGTTCCATCACCGTTTAAAATCCCAAGGATGGCATCCTTTTTCAATTCAACGGCCAATGTTTAAATCCTTTTTTATAGCTACCCTCCAATCGCGTCGAAGAAATTAACGTTGTTAAACCAATCTACGAAGACTAAAGCTTCAGTCTTATTTGGGGGGTGATTCTTATCACCCAATTTTTCTTTCACCATGTGTTGTCATAGTTCTTATCTTTAGTGCGAGAATGGTTTGGTCTGGCTAAAGACATTAAACTTAGCACTATAGGGAGACAGCCCACCGTTTCTGAGTATGAGTCTTATCCTGTTTGGGGGTGGTGTTTCACACCACCCAATGACTTCCCATGTTTATATAATTGTACGCATTTTTCTCTCACTACTTATCGAGGTTTCATCTTGAATACGTATGGTCCACTTCATTTGCGGTAGATTATGGTAATCACTTTCCTACCCTATGCTCTCAATGTTAAAAATATTTTTATTTAACATCGAGGACGATGTTCCTTTTTGTTTGGGGGTGAGGAATTTGATAAAAATCATACCTCTTTTGAAAACAAAATCATTAATATGACATTTTTCTATCATCCATCTTTTAAGTCTAGGAATCAAGCTAGATGATATATTTTTTAAATAGCTTATGTAATACGTACCAAGGAATTTTGCACCATGAATTTCTAAACTCAACAAAATTTTGCATTTATCACGTCACTATAGTTTAGAGTTGAAGAGTACTACAATTCTCAAGAAAACCTTGAGGATCACCAGTGGAGACTTTAGCTTGTGAGATTCATGCCTTTCACCTTTTAGATAGTTCTATATAATCTCACTGTCACAAGTTGATTAAACATCATTTGGGTCCTAACTTAACCGTTGTATGATCTCATTATTCTTCACTAAATTTTTGGGTTGATGAGTGAGAATGACATCACTTTTGAGTAGTAAGAAACACATATCTTGAAGTATGTCCTGATCAGCAGACTTTTATCCATACACAAACCAAATTCCATTTTATCGTATGTTTATCCACATCCATACACCTTTCATATCATCACCATATACCATCCCTATGTTCAAACCACCCATTTTATCCCACCATTTTGAAAAAGAGAAGAGAGTTGAGAAAATACAAGAAAAAAGCCATCATAGAGAGTGTTTGCATTTTTAGAAAATATCTCTCTTAGAGTTCATTTAGGTGGAGAAAAATGTAGATACAAATCTAGCTAGGGTTATTTGTAATTTTTAGGAGATTTATCTTGGACATTGATGAGTGTTGGGAAGTTAAAAAAAAAGAGATAAAAGGGAAAAAAGGAAAAGAACAGAAAATTCCAAAAGAAGAAGAGAAAGTTGAAGGCAAGTTCTTGTGAAATAAATACAATTGTTCCTCACGTGTGATACACTCTTATTTAACATCCATCACATAACTATCCTACCTCATGTCATCACATCTTTCTCATTTTATTCCCCCTCACCCATAATCATCTATGTTTTCCCCTAGGTGTTCAGGAAAATTAAGGTCAACGTGGTGAATAACTCGACATTCTCACAACAGTGATTAATATTCTTTCATGAGATCATTTTTCTTTCTAATTTTTTTCTTTCTTATATGTGTTTTAGATGTTTGACCTTGCTTACTTTTACTCACATCCTCAAACACAAGAGCGATATACTTACCCAAATCTCGTGATTTTATTTGAGAGAGCTATATCTAGTGATATTTGAAGTTAAAGCATTGATTCCAGAAAGGCGATCTAGGAATTACTCGTTTGATACTTAACCAATTTTGATTGATTTACACCACACACATTGAGTTCTAGGAAGGGTGTTCCTTGAGTATTCACTTATCTAAACTTTTAGCTTGTATTCCTCAAAATATTTGTCTCGTGATGGATTGTATAATTATTCTATGTCTAATAATTGATTGTCTACTGTTTTCAAATAAAGAATTTGTGACACCCCGCCTAATTAAATACCAGGCGATCACTCATTTATTAAATTAAATCAAGGTTAACAGTTGGTTCATTCTCAGCATCACTGTCGATAAAAATAAATTTTCCAATTTAACACCCTAAATAATTAAGCTAAGTCTCAAAAACATTTTTCATACAAACTTTCCAAATTTTAAATAAAGAAAAGATTTATTTATTTAAAACAACATTTCTACAATTAAGAATCACACCACGATGAACTAAATAATAACATACATTAGTCAATTGAATGTCAACATAATAAAACTAAAATCACAAGTCCAAACTGAAATAAATCCCAAAGAACAATAATGGAAATGGTTGAAATATAAATGTCCCAACAACAAATGAGATGATAAAAAGGGCGACACGTGCCCAATAAATGAGAGTACTAAGAGTGGAGTCAATAACATAAGCCGTCTACTCAAGTGACCTGCAACTCCCACCTAAGCTGCAGCTCGTTCTTCTCAAGAGATCCTAAGCAAGATGCCCCTGTGGCTGGGCACCTGAAAATATATATATATACAAGAGAGAGAGAGAAAAAGAAACGGGTCAGAGCCCAAAAGTGTGTTTGATTTTAAAATACGTTAAGCAAGTATTTAAATTGATACAGGCCAATGCAACAACATATTAGTGCGTCCCTCTCTTGAGAAATACTCACCTATCTTCTAATGTGCACACCTATCGCACTAACCTTCCCAACGGTTTGTTTTAGCATCTAACATACTAGTCTTTCTAACATCTTTAACTTAACTTAAATTACTCGTAAGATTTATAATACACGATATCCACTTTAAAAGATGTTCCAACAAGTAGCCCAAAATTCTCTATTTTTAACTTCATAAAAAAATAATAAAGTTCCCGTGACATTTTATACTTTCTCAAAACAAGTATTTAATAATTTGAGTCAACAACCATGTTCTACTTATCAAATCTCAGTAGACAGTTTCAAATATCATAATCTCATATATATATATTAACTACTCGTATAATATATATATATATATATATATATATATATATATAACAGCACCCCGAATAAAACTATGGTGCGTGCATACTTCCACTATCCAAAGCCCCATATCACTCATTTTAAGGGGAATACATTCGGAATCACTCTCGAATTGTATTAACATAAATACACAAACAATATTGAGGCGAAGCATAGATTCCAAGTCTCTAAGAGGGTGGCACATACCGGCGTCTCTTAGGACCGTCTGAACTATCACATCGATAGCCTGTACCAATGGCATCTATCTTTTAGGGTACAAGTCAATATCCCCCATAAAGGTCCCATCGAGATAAGACTTGTACCAGCGCGGAAACCTCAGGGATAGCAAGTAGCGTGGGTATGATTTTCACATGCATATAATATATGTACACACAATCATATAAATATACCACTTTATCGAATTAATATAGGTTCTTCTCATCACCCGTAATTATACCCTTTATCCTTAATTACACAGTTATGGAATTACATATAAGGTTTTATTCCTAACCTTAACTCGAAGGGTTTTCTCACTTATTACCTAACACTCATGGAATACATCCTCAAAATTCTGAAATTCAGTAAGTGACTTTATTAGATTCCAACGTAACTCTCTTACGTACCTCACCCTTTAAATTCATAAATCTACCAACCTAAAGTAAATATCCCATAAATACCATTTTCGTTGAAGATTAAAGGTTCTAACATTTATCCATATACCCTACTGGTCCTCAATGTCTCCCAATTCATTTTATTTAGAATGCCCAAAGATAATTTCACGATAACTTACGTTAACTAATTAAACAAGGGAAATGGGAGTCAGCCAGGAGGGGTCGATCGATCGAAGCTTGGGGCTCGATCGATCGAACCTTCGATCAATCGATGCTCTATGTTCGATCGATCGATCAAGCAGGTCTGGGTAAAAATTCTGCAGAATTGCAGTTACGGGATTCATCAAAATTCTTCATCAATATCCATATTTCCTATCAAAATTTGGGGTTTTCTTACATGGATTACATTCCTAATTAATCCTAAACTAATATGAACATTGCACTAACGAAATATGCAAGTTAAACACTTGCCTGGGATTTTCAGAAGTCTGATTTCCTGTGGATTATGGTGTGGTTGCATTCTCCTCCTCGCGATCTACCCGTTGGTGGTGACGGCGGTGCAAACGGAGGTGTTTTGGTCTTGAATCTCCTAGAAAGGTCTCTCCTCTCTTCTCCAATGGCCGTCCTAGGGTTCTGTATGTTCTAACCCTAAATGGCTAACCTAACAAGCTGATAAAGGCTACTAAAATTCGTGGGTTTAATTACCCTATTTTGGAAAAAGACCAAAATGCCCTCCCGGGTCACTAATTAGGCCTAAAAACACCCCGAGACCCGAACCAAACCCTCGGGTACACTTTTCTGACTATCTCAACCCTTCCGGACGCGTCGGCGCACTCAAAATGACCATACGGACAACTTATAAAATATTCACTTTTTATTTAACACAATTAGTCCCGACGTGACACGGGCACGTCCCGACTTAAATTTCCGAAATAGTCATTTAATTCACTTATGACATTCAATATAACCAATATAATATATTACTATGCTCATTAGTAATATTCAACAAGTTTCCCATAATTACTAACTCTAGTCACGTTAATAATTATAATATAATTAATTTTCGGATTTTTATTAAATAACAGTCAAATTAAATATAGCATAAAAATACGGGTTATTACAGAATTTTGTGGGTATATTCCCTACAAACCCTCATGATACAAAACTTGTCCAATAGGTCAACCTATACATTTCAAGGCTTGGTGCAAATTCTAGGTGAAATCACAAGTACCCGCGAAAGTGGTACACTTTTGGTTTCTTTGTTTCTCTCTATTTTTTCTCGAGGACTACCATTGTTTTG
Source organism: Sambucus nigra (assembly GCA_949130495.1). Classification (NCBI taxonomy): domain Eukaryota; kingdom Viridiplantae; phylum Streptophyta; class Magnoliopsida; order Dipsacales; family Adoxaceae; genus Sambucus; species Sambucus nigra. Next base: position 485,345,109 of record OX422212.1, on the reverse strand, counting down.
TTTGGGGTGGTTTGATAAGAACCCAAAAGTGCATAAATAAAACCCCAGATAGATGATTTTTAACTGCTAATTGTAGGTAAAATTGATCATATGCTCGTATTTGTTCATCTTGTAGGTATATTTTCACTTGGGGATTTAAAAGCTTTATTTCAAGTCAAATGTGGAAATCATGCGGTTAAAAGAGGTCAAATCCAATTCCCATTCCAATTACCCAAGCCTAAACCTATCCCAAACCTAAGCCGAGACCATCGCTAGCCTGTCCTATAAATGCTCAGTATGTGTGTGGTATTAATATTTATATTATTTTTAATATAAATATGTATTTTATTTAGGTTGTGTCATTTTTATTATTTTAATTTTATTTTATTTTAGTGTCTTTATTTTTCATATTTTTTATTTTATGTAAATAATATATAAAACTTATGTGTCGTCATGTAAGTGTTTGTATATATTTAAGTGTGTATTTTTTAGTATTTTCTTTTCTTATATTTTTAGTGTTATTAGTTTTATATTATATTTTCATCTTCACTTTTATTCTTACATGCATTTTATTACGAGTCTTTCTAAATTTTATGTGTATAATTTATTTTTATTTTTATTACATATATATATATATATATATATATATATATATATATATATATATATATATTCTATTCTTTTTACATATAATAAAGTACCTACACACACATTATACTCCCCTACACTCATATAAACCTAACTCACACCCTAACCTACACCCTCATCCCATACACCTCATCTACATCAAATACACACTCGCACCAAACAACCCCATCAGATTCTCTATCCTCTCTTATCCCTCATCATCTTCAACCTCCAATCCTTTCTCTCTCCTAAACCTCCATTAACACCCACATATTCAACCAACCTTATACCACCATAACCCCAACCATACACATGACACCCATTTACCATCATGACTCGACCTCCTCCTACCTCCTCCCTATTTATCTCACCCACCTACCATCATGACTCGACCTCCTCCTACCTCCCTCTACTCGACCTCCTCCTACCCCAACCATACATATCTTTCTTTCGTTTACAAACTTTGGGGAATTACAAAATTAGGAGCTATTGCCCAATAACTACATAAGAGAAAAAAGGAAAACGTATATAAAAAATGAAAGATCTTATTAGCCTAAGAAGAACCACAAGTTCGGAGTAGAGAAAAAATCTTCAGGCAGGCCCGAAGAAGTTGTTAGGCAAGACTATTGGGAATTAATAGAAACCTCCAACCTTGTTTAAACTTGTGCACGCTTAATAAGGAGTTTTTCCCATTTTATCTTTACCAGACGCAGAGCTTCTTAGATATCCTCTACCTTCTTTTTTATCGGCTTTAAGTAGAGGTGATAGCTCGGCCAACCTAGTTTCCTTAGATCATTGAGCCTCCTGGTGTTTCTGCAGCAGTTCCCTCTAGTTTGACAATTACTAGCTCTTTATAGTTTTGAAGTGTCTAATCAGCAAGTAAACTTGGAAGCCATCTCGACCCAACTCCCTCAGATAGACAAATAATTGGTTGAGGAGGGGCCCGATAACGTTCGTGGTAGGATTACTGATGATATCAACAATGAAGATCACCATGACTTGAAGTCTATGGCTCATCACAGGGATGTTCAAATGCAGACAATCGACAGTTAAAGTCTGAGGGTGATGGCTTACAAGTTTCTCAATTACCAAATGATGGCTGGCAGGCATTTGAGGAGAATACTGAAGGCCCATAAGATATATGTCATGAGGAGCTAGGTTGGGTAGAGGAAACTCATGACCATATTCGCTATCAGCAGTAACATCAGTTGTGGAACCATAGTCATCGTGACTAGAATCTTCAGAAACATCTAGTTCCTGATGGGGCGAAGCGATAGGCCAAAGAACTGGTGGAAAACTCTCTTTCGCTATAGAGGAATCACGAGAAACCTGATAATAGGTAGGATAAGTAATGAGTTTAATAGAATAATCTTAATCAAATTTTTTCATTGTTAGGCCACAGTTATCGGTGGAATTTGAGAAAAAAATCTTAACAAGTGTTTTCATTGTTAAGTCACTGTTATTGGTGGAGTTTGAGAAAAAAAATATTTACAAGTGTTTTCATTATTAAGTCATCGTTACCGGTAGAGTTTGATGGAAAAATCTTAGCAAGTGTTTTCATTGTTAAGTCACCATTACTGGTGGAGTTTGATGGAAAAATCTTAACAAGTGTTTTCATTATTAAGTCACCGTTACTGGTGGAGTTTGAGAAAAAAAATCTTAACAAGTATTTTCATTGTTAAGTCACCATTACCGGTGGAGTTTGATGGAAAAATCTTAACAAGTGTTGTCATTGTTAAGTCACCGTTACTGGAGGAGTTTGATGGAAAAATCTTAAACAAGTGTTTTCAGGGTCACCGTTACTGGTGGAGTTTGATGAAAAATCTTAACAAGTGTTTTCATTCACAAGTCACCATTACCAGTGGAGTTTAAAAGTTTGAGAAATGAGACTCTTCTAGATTGGAAATTATCAAGAATAAAGGGAAAACAACGATAAACTAAGAGAAAATAGCAAAGTACCTTAACAATGGTTGGAGCAAGAACGGGAGTCACCAAGGAGGCCACAATGGAGGGAACTATTGGTGCAGGTTTATCTCCTCTGAAGCCTTAACAAAATCCTCAAATAAAGGAGCTTTAATATCCAATAAAGCTCCTTCGCCAATAAAAGATACCGAGACCAATAAAGGAGTCCCACTTCGGGAGGACGTTTGACCTCCAAGTGATGCCCCAACATTGATGAATGCATAAGAATCATCACTCTGGGCAGAAAAATCAACGCTGGCTTTGGGAAGGGACAAATCACCAAGAGAAGGTGGTAGGACAAGATCAGGAGAAAATTGAAAAAAAATGAAGCAAAGTGTTAGAAATCAGGAATAAATACAAAAGTAGGCAGAAACACCTTTATGTTTTACTTACCTCAGTTATGGTACTAAAGAGGGGCACTGCAGTTATGGGTCTTTTCAAAAGAGGTGGGAGAAGGATGTTAGCCAACGATGAAGCTAGAAAGGAAGCTACCTCAACCTGAGATACATCAAGAGGATAAGAAAATTCACACAGTAGAACATATAGAAAAGAAAGATTTAGAAGTTTTTAGAACTTGTTACCTCTGGAGAGCTTGGAAAATGGTAATCACAGCCAGAGAAACCACCGGTAAAAAGGATATAGTAAAAGAAGCTGGGGGAGTCTCCTCTAAATGAGAGGAAAACCCTACAGACTTAACGAGCACAATTGAACTCTGACCAGCCTCATCCGTTCGACTGAAGGATAAACGACGTGAGTAAGTAATACCTATCATGGGCGAATGGGGAGGAGATGATTCGGTTATGGATCCACCAAAGCATACTCCCATGAAAGGGATGACTGGAGGAGAAGACCTTTCTTCATCAGCCTCCTAATGAAAATAATAAATAAAGAGCAAGTGTTAGAATAGAGAAGAGAATTCACTAAGTTATAAACGACTAAGTATGGAAAGACTAACCTCATGATCAGAAGAAGAGTGTGATGGTACAATAATGGGTGAAGCTGGGGGAGATAAGCTAGGAGAAGCCTTCTCGGTGAGACAAGCTGTAGTCTCAGGGCTATAATTAATCACTATAACTTCATCAGGAGAAGGAGAAGTAAAACTCCTAGGAGTAGGGGCTACTGTTATGGGATGCACTGTAGAGGCTCGTTTTTTACTTGCCTCGGTTCCTAAAGTTTTTCTCGTTTTACCATAGGCTCCAGTACCCGAAGGACCTCTTTTTCTTCACGAAGTCCCTTCGATAGGATCCACCATAATAGTGGGAAATGACTCAGTAGGAGGAACTCAGGGCATAATTTATCAAAATATCAGTTAAATCCATTCAACCTCCCTTCTAACTGCCTCCCGTACTTCCACAGGCACATCATCATTGGGAGGAACAGAGGCAATAGGAAAAGCATCTATAGGGTCTTGGGACTTACGTGGGGACTCGAGCTTCGAAGAATCCCCCCCACTCCTGGTTTTCTTTGTTTTTTGCGAAAGGGGTCACCAAAAGCTACAGTGGAAGAAGTACCTCCAGCTGGGGGTCTAGGCGTTGAAACTTTTTTGGCTTTAGATGTAATAATGGGGATTGCTAGGCAGTATAGAGGCAGCTCGTTAGAAGGGTCCTTCGGTGTTCGGCTGAACGGGAACTCAATTCCCATAACGGAATTCCCCTTTAGACCCAGCTCCAAAGGGGGAAAACTTTGAACAAAGGGGTAAACTGGGGAACTTTGGATGAACTCGTGAATTTTGGCTATCTGTCTTGGCCAATACTTCATCACAAAATCACCAGCTACATCCCCCTTCCTAGAACATGTAGGAATGGTGACACAACCACTTATAGATGAACAAATTATGGAAGGATCTCACACGGTGTAAAAGTCACATGCCTCAGGGAAAGATGCCTCAGGGTGAGAATCTTAAAACACCGGCAGAGGAACCCCGTGGTCATACCCTAACTGGCGACTATAATGGTTGGGGTTGTAATGTTCAGACGTATACCCCTAGTCATTATAAAAGGGAAGATATCTTGGAATGAAAGGCAAAATGACAGCAAATGAAGGGTCCTCTGTTATAAGATCCTCCGAAGTAGGCCCCACCACCCTAGATACGGTACCAAAAAAATCCCAAGTATGGGCAAAAGAATCCTCACTGTAGGGCCTCATCACGAAGCAACTTACTTTGTAAAAAATGCCCAAAAGCTCCTTCCTACTCTATTTCTTGTGAAATCAAAAAAGGTGATGGGGCTTGAAGGGGAGTACGATTGGCAGATATCTCGAGATAACGAAAGTAAAGAAAACAAGTCAAAATGATGGAATTGGTAAAATTGGCCAAGTTATATCTTCCCAAGGATCGTTCCATATCCAGATGGGTCCTATCCCACCATATATAAAGTAACTCTAGGGCCATGGATGCCAGAGGGAGCTTGTATCCCCTAGCTAAATGGACAGATAGATTAATCAAGTTCCTATGCGGTTGATCATTGGGCTTGCTAGGCAAGATAAAATGAGACAAAACCATAAGTATGTAGGTTAATAACTCAAGAGATGTACCTTTTCTTGGGCCAAATTTAGCAGTGGGTTTTGTACGATAGAAGAAATTTATGAGGGGAGTGAAGGTGGGCTTGTTGGAAGTACCGATACACATCCTACAAATCTGATCCAAGTATTCTCGGGCCTTTGTCTCTTCGATATCCAAAGCCTCATCGTGATAAGCCAAAGTTCCTATGGGATCAAGCCCAAGCATCTCACAAACATCCTCACGTGTAACGGTGAACACTCCACACGAAGCAATGAACGTGTGAGTTGTAATGTTCTAACGGGAGACCAAGATTTGAATGGTAGCATTATGTTTAGAGAGAGTAAACTCCCGAAACTAGGCAGCTCGATGGAGACCAACCTTAGAAAGAACGTCTGAGTAAGTGGATTGCATAAACGAGTTCCAAGCAAAAAAGTGGGATGGGTAACCATTAGGTCCTTCGAAATCAATATGGGACCAAGGGAAGTCACCTCTGCTAAGGCGAAATTGCATAGTCCCCATTGGAGGAAAATAACCCCAAAAAGTGGAATCTTGGTCTTTATCACCTAGCAGCAAAGTGTCATACTTGGCTGAAAAATGACAAGTCTTGCACGCCTCCAAAAACTCATCGTCTTTGCCAAAGATAGGAGACTGACAATAAAAATGCAGTTGTTCTTTTCATGCTCCCACTAAGGCAGCAACATCCGGGGTGGTTATAGGCATAACACTAGTGGGGCTGCGCTGGGAATGCTAGAAGAGGCCATCGCAATGAATGGTGGAAGAAGAAAATCTTAAAGAAGTGGATAGGGGCACGAAAATGGAGGAATACAACCACAAGTGGTGTTGAAAGAAGTGATGAAAGGCAGTGAACTGGAGAAAGCCTTGTTAATAGTGGAGGGTTGAATCTTTCTCTCTCTAAAAAAGGCTCTGGGAGTTTGAAGAAGATGAAGAAGAAATGGATAAGTATTTTTGAAAAATAGACACTTGCAATACTTTAAACCCGTCTTTTGAGTTTTCCCACTAACGCACGTGCAAAGTCGCCTATAATCATTTCAAGTGGACACGTGGCACTTTGTGGAGTTCCCTGATAGATGAAAAGATAGTACGACATAATTAATTGACATATCGGGAATAGAATGGGTTTCCTTCCCAGGCAAACTTGATTTTTGGCACCAAAATTTTTGTCAGCCATATCCAATCGCTCCCAACGCAGAAACTGCCCCAACGGTTCAACAAGTTACAATGACCCCTAGGTAGAAGTCCAAATGTTGTTTAATTGTGACTCAGGTACATCAGGGAGAATTTTTCTATTTGTATTAACATGAAGAAATGATGACACAATAAATCCCAAAAGAAGTAGCACCTTCATGTAGGGAGAATTTCCCAAGGGGAAGTTTTCAACAAAGAATTCCACAAGTCTCAACATTAGGGGAAGTCCCAACGAAAAACCCACTGCCTACAACTATACTCCACAACATCATGAACGGGAGAATTTCACTTACCAAGAGTCAAAATGTGGATTTGTTAACATCAGCAAAAGAACCAAAGTAAAAACGGTTGAATCTCAGCAACAAGAAAAAGTGGCGATGTCACTTCGCCAAATCGTCGACAATCCGCAGCACTTTGGTCCACGTACATCGGGGATAATTTTACTTTTTCCTGGATGCAATAATGGCAGAGGATGTAACGAAGACAGAGACACCAAGGTTCATCGAATTGAGAAGTTTTCATGGAGACATTTCTTGTTACCACAAAAAATCTCTTCAAGAAGGGGTAAATGTAGAGGGGGATTGAAGGTAATCTTGAGATTAAAGATAATCCCCCCATTAACAAAAGTGTTTGGGATTAATACAAGGAGGTAACTTAGTGTGGCATCTCAAGTGAGGTAGTTCAGCGTGGCAGCTCAAGAGAGGTAGCTCAGCTTGGCAGTTCAAGCGAGGCAGCTTCGCATGGCAGCTCATACTTTAGCTTGTTGTGTTGCTTAGTCATATTGTATCCTTTGTTTAAATGGACTACGAGCTATACTGATTGTAATAATGTAAATATTATAATGACATTCAGTGTGAGGTCACTCGCGAGAGACCAGTCTTAGCAGGGCCTGGGAGATCTTTCATTCTCTATCAAACGACCTCGCAATGGGAACTTCAGAGGGAATTGGTTTGGAGGATTGAGAAGTGAGGCACCATTGGGGCTTGTCCTGATCATCTTAGATGCAACTAGTAAAACACCAAAAGACCGTGATCATGAAACCTCGGGCGTAGCAGCCTTAAGTTCCATTGGGAGGTGAGTTGTGAACCAAACAATCCTCTACTTAATGTCACATCTACTTTAGGTGATGTCAGTAGCGAGCTAAAAATTTCAAATCAGGACTTGAATAAACCACCATGGTATTTGGGGTTGTTATATAGTTGGTGAGCCACCTCTGTGATGACAGCCCCCTGACACACAGTGGTTAGGCATAAGGGATGTCTTAGAACTTAATGTTTATGACGTGGAGCTAACTAGGGCATCAGGCATTTAATGTTTGTGACATAAATTATGAGGGATGTCTTTCACAGTTATTAATGACTAGGTTACCTCGGAAGTGGTGTGGGGGCTATTTAAGGGCCCCAACCACCTCTGAGGAAGGGATTATCTTTTTTAGTTTAGAAGTTATTACTAGAGATAATATACATCATAGAGAGATTTATTACAAACCAGAGAGTTTACTCACCCACAATTGTCATTCATTACGAAGCTTTAATACTTGATAGAGATATTTGAAGGTGTTTAGTGTATTTGGTTGCTTTCCAAGGTGTATCTTGCATGCTTACTTCTCTCTCCCTCTAAATGAGTTACTTTTGAGTTCATTATTATCTTCTGAGTTATACAAGAGCGATTTATGACTTCAAACTGAGTTTATCTTCACTAAGTTGTGATTGCATGTTTTGTAGTTAATCAATGGTGTTGTTAGTTAACTTATCATTACTGTACTCAAAAGGGGTTACGCCTCCATCTAATCTAAACTACCCTCTTACATTATGTGAGAGAAATAGTGATGTCGAAAAGTCATTTGGGTATGCTAGGTATGTGCGCAGCCCTAAAGGCTTAATGTTATATTTGCCTCCAATATGTGTGATTTTTTTATTTATGATTCGAGGAGACATTCCAAATTAATAGTCCATGATTAGGTACGTTAGGTACTTGGACTTGATAACAGAGTACGCAAGTGTGCATCATGGTGGCTAGTCCGATGGATGCTATGTTATATATATATATATATATATATATATATATATATATATATATATATATATATATGAATGGGTGTTTTAATCTACTTATATGTGATTGTAGTGAGACTATATCATATATTTAAAATAATGCCTAATCTACTTAGGTGTAAATAGTAGAAAATATTGATAGTGTAATTCTAAAGATAAAGTAAGTGTGAGAACTTAACATGAGGATAATAATAAAGACGTAAGTGTAATATTATTATTAGTTATTTGGTAACATATAGTATGGGAGGTACGGGGTGAGTAAATGAGAAACTTAACTAAAGGTTTAATGATAATTAAGGGTATACTGTAGCATACTGTATGGGCGATACGGGTGAGCTGGACTGGTTATAGTTATTTAGAGTCTTTGTAGCTAGTTAGTTTGGGTAGCTTTAATATTTTGACTTAGTAGAAGATGTTAGGTGCACAGTATAGATGAGAGGTGAGGAACTCAAGATAGTGTACGCAACCTAACATGTGTATCTAATACTTGTTGAGTTAAACTGCAATTTAAATACTTCCTAAATATTTTCAAATGGTTTTGTTTGGGCTCTGACCTGTACATGCAAATCTTTTTCAAAAACTTTTAAGTGCCCAGCCCCAGGGATGCCCAACTTAATGATCTGTTCCAGGGATGCATAGCTGTCGCACGTGTGGATGTTTGCAGAATTTGGACTTAGTCGCCCCGGTTACTTCATTCCTAAAGTAGGATGTAGTTTAGTTATTTCATTTGGGCATGTCGCCCCTCCAGCTAGTTATTTTATTCAGTTTATCAGAATTTATATTTGTAGACTCAGTTTGATTTCATTAGATGTTTAGCTGGATTTTTATATTGAGAACCGGTAGTTTATTCGGTACCATTTTATTTCAGTTATTTATCTGGTGTTTAGTTCAGATTATTTTATTACATGGATGGTTTGGTTATTGTGATTATTTCACTTGTTATAATCTTATAAAAAGATAAAATTTGGCACCAACTTTCTGAATACTAGGTGGCTAGTTAAATTTAAAAAATATTTTTGATAGTGGTGCTAAGAATGAACCAGATGAGATTCCTATTTTAATTGGATGAAGGACTGATCACCCAGTATTTAATTAGTAGGGGTGTCAGAGATGGTGTGATATCATCAAGTTATAGTGTCCTTAGGATCTGTGAGGGTTTTCTACGTTTTAGCATAGCGTTCTTTGATGTAGATCCTTATGATAGGATTGTTGTATTCTTATACATATGCATATTTACGTTCTTCTGCAATTGTATTTGTATTCACATTGAACTCATACAATTGGATCTATTTTCAGATGCCTCCTAGGAGAGAGCAAGAACAGAGGGCAGTGACTAGGAAGGAAGTGGGGGAGGCTCAACATGAGACATAGGTACCGCCACCATAGACACCATCGGAGATTGTATTAACTGAACATGTGGCCTAGATAGTGTCCCAGGTTCTCAAAGTGGTTATGACATCCATGGAAACCCACTTCCCTCAGCTCTAGATACAGCCGTTAGTGTCACCTGACGATCATGCCCACCCGGGGCCATCCGATTGGCAAAGAGCGAGAGAGGCATTCTAAAAGGGTCACCCACTAGAATTTTAGGGTAACTCGGATGATGTAGTGGCCAGTCAATGAAAGGACATACAGTTCCACCTGTTTATGATTGAGTGCAATGACACTCAGAAACAATTCTTGGCAACATTTAAGCTAGTGGGTGAAGCTTTGGAGTGGTGGGAGTCTATGACAACCGCAGAGGAGAGAGATGTGATGATCATTGGGAAAATCTGGTTACGGTTCAACCATAAGTATTTTCTTTTTGCCATGCAGACAGAAATACAGAGACAGTTTCTCAACATGTCACAAGGAGATAGGACCGTGGTAGAATAAGAGGAAGAATTTACTTGGTTAGCAAATTTTGTGAAATATGAGGTAAACACTAAAGAGAAGAGGATGCATAAGTTCCTGTATGGACTTGCCTGGAAGATTCGACAACACTTATTTGGTAATTTGGCATTGGAAACGTACGCTGAGATGGCTAATGCAGCGCTACTTCATTTCCAGGATCAATGCATGCACATGAAGAATAGAAAAAGAGATAATGAGTCTAGTGAGACTGAAAGGTATGATAGGAGTAGTTCCAATGGGGCACAACAGTAGCAGGAGAGGGATTTCCGTTAGGGTAATCTAGCTAAGAGATTTAAATACAAAGGTCATCAAATCGAGGGTGTTGGGTTTTGTAAGGGTCATCAGGCCCTAAGAAGCAGCGACAACATTTCATTCCTCTGGGACGCTGGGGCCAAGGGAATGTTGGAGGAGGCCAACAAGGACAAGATCAGCTGCAGGGAGGATTTCTTGGGGAATATTTTGTTTTTGGAGAGATATGACATATGAAGAGTGATTGTCCTAAATTAGGTAGGGGTAAACCACAGGGTGAGATTCTTGTTGTTCAACCATTGCAGCAGGTCATGGGGAAGTTCGAATACGAGTATTACGTTCATGAGACCATCGACTAGACAATGCATCTTGAATTTGGAGACAAGGTGACTTTATTATCCTACGAGTATGGATTAGAACTTTAAATGATATGGGGGCATCATACGTAAGATTATTATCACTAGAATTCACGAGTGAGTCAGATTTAGTGGGTACATTGGCCGTAATAACCTTATTATATATATATATATATATAATTAATTATCGTGGGGTAGCGGGTATCTTTGGTGTCACCTAGGAGAGTGAGGGTGTTTACACTAAGAGGATGGTTGCATTACGTGTTAATTTAATGCTTTCGAGAATTATGAGAATAGAGTAGACTATTTTCCGAGTTTCAACTGGTTAGCGATGGTTTGAGAAGTGGCAGACTGTCATAGTAGGACTTTGGGTTCGTAGTTCCCAGTATGATTTATTTTTTCTAGGTATCACCTGAAAAAGGGTTTAGCCTATATATATGTGTATATATGCCATAGTGTGATGCATATTGGTCTTATAAGAATATGATTGTATTGTTATTTTTATCCCAACGAGTAGGGAAATTTACTGATGTGATTCAAGGTAGATTGGTTTATTATCGAGAAGAGAGATATAGATCTTGATTTATTCTTGCTAATAAACTAGTGAAGGTAAAATCTCCATGGTGTATGTTATCTTTTGTAACATGGGAGTAGACGAGTATACTTTTATGTCAACTGACGGGGATTTTGGGGTACGTGTTTTGGATTGAGGGCCTAATAGATCTCAATCACCGACAATATTAGATAGTAGTGTATCAGGGGGGGTTTCCTTATTTGAATTTTGCTTTGCGAGACATTCCACGCATGAAACTTAGCGCAACGTTGGAAGTGGGGGGATGTTTGGACATTAGGACATGAGATTAGTACCTGAGTTGTTCATTTATTAAGTTATATGTGAGGGATGTTATCTAAGTTATAATTTAAGGTTAGTGAATTCGGGTAATATTTGTGCAGTTATGCACGAGTATAGGGTGTATGGGTGCCCATTGGTAGCTGAATATTTTTTAATATTATTTGCGACTAGGGGAGATTGAAGTATATGCAGTGATCTTAAAGTACATGATTAAGGAAGTGTAAAAACCTTGGAGTACTAGTCTTATTCGAATTTCGAGGACGGAATTCCTTTGTAGGGGGTGTATGTAACTCCTCGTATTTTTATATAGGATTTGATTAAATTTGTGATTTAGCATTTATTTAAATAAGTGATTAGGAAACTATTTATTTAAGAGAAATTAATTAATTTGGTGATTTAGAGTTTAAATTAATTGGGTATATTTTAATTTCACGTGTGCCTTATTTTGAGGTAGAACTATGATGATTTTAGAAAGTGAGTCAGATGGCAATTTAGAGGTCACGGTTGATTCTGAAATGTTTGAAATAGTCAAAAAAGTATACCTGGGTGTATAGTTTGGGTCCTGGGGCAATTTTAGAGCAACCCGACACCGTTTAAAAGCGTTTCTGTCATTTAAGAGATTAGGATAAAAGGAACTCTAAAAATTGTAAGTTTATATCTACCTATTAGAGAAAGGGAATAGGATTAACACAAAGCAATATGAAGGGAGGCCATAGGAGAGGAAGAGGACGGGAGAACCAAGCTTCCTACACCACTTTTCACCACGTATGTGATAGAATCGAGATCGGAACGTGGAGAGAACAACCATAGCATCACAGAAACGAAATTCATAACTTCTATAGAGAGTAAAGTGTTTAAAGTGAAATTACTCTAAGCATGTTATAATACCCAGGTAGAATAGGGTTGATTTACATGTTTTTGGAAGATTTAATATGCACTTGGGGGGGGGGGGGGGGGGGGGATCCATGAATTGAAGTAGGGATGCATGTAGAGATATTCCTATATGTTTGTGTAAGGACACAAATTTCCAATTGAGTCCTTTGTAGTTTTGGCTCAATTTCGGACAAAAACGTTTGAGTCATAGGATAGAGTTATTGACCATCCTTCAAGCCTATGACATGATAAAGTTGAAGACGTAGCGACCAAGAGTATAAAGCTTCATCAAATGTCTAGTTTATTGTGCCTCATTTCTACGTCAAAAACATTTGTTCCGTTTACTCCTAAGGTATGAATGCATTACATATTTATATAGGATCTTTGAACAATTAGTATTGGGTGTTACTTTTGTTTAAACTATTGTTTATTTTCATAAAGTTTCATTAAAACTTTAAAATAAAGTTTCTGGGCTAAAATCAAATTTTTATACTTTCTGGAAGTTCATTTGATATTGTCGTTCGAACGAGAATTTCGTTCAGATGAGGTTTGCCAACAAACTTCGTTAGAAGTATCGTTCGAATGAAAATCTCGTTTGAACGAGATTTGGCGGGAATAATTTATTGGCAGTTTTGAGCAGTTTTTCCATGTTTCCCACTTCTTTACCCCACTAAGTTTTTCGCAGACTTAATTAGTACGGGAACCAACATTTTTGGATTAACCTTTTCACATCCTAACATCTCTAAGAGAGAGTTTGGGAGAAAAATTCCAAAAGGAAAAAGTTCAAGTTTGAGTGTTTACTTTTCAAGATAAAATATTTAAACACTTTTGGTTTACACCCATAGTTTGTCTATTCCAAGTTTCAATATATATATATATATATATATATATATATATCATTGCTTGGAGTGTTTGGCACCGAGTTTTTCTCTAACGAGTTGAAGAGAAGTTTGGGTTTGTTTCTAAATCCCACAAAGAAGAAGTTCGTTTGCGTTGTCTTACCAACTTGGAGAAAGGCTCCTTGTTCGGGTGGCGGTGACCGAAAAAGTCTGATCGATGAATTACGAGACCGTGGTGAAGCTCTGTGATTATTCTCTAGGCAAAGGTATGTACAAGAAGTAGCGTCGGGGTTTAGACGGAGTCAATTCGAGTGTTGTAAGTCTTTCATGTCTTGTACTAGTAAAACCATGCTTAGTGAATTTGTGGCTAGGGCCGTCCGAGATTTTTCCCGTTTGTGGGCTTTTCCTCGTACATCGCGGCGTAGTGATTCTTTGTTTATTTTATCTTTTGCAAACTCATCTAGAACGCATGCTTAGGTAAAAAGAGAAAATTGGTTTAAATCACTACTTAATTAAATTGGTGCTATTTAATTTGGGTATATGTTAATTTAGTTCAATTTGTCGTTTAATTTGCTAAAATTAGTTTGGCCTAATTTGGTAATATTGAAAATATGTTTTAGGCAAATTTCTAGGTCTTGGATTGAATTAAGTTAATATGTTTAAGTGAAATATCCATGTGTCGTTTAATTTAATTTCACTATTGTTTAATTTTAATTTGAAAAGAAATTAAAATTAGTCAATTTGTTTAATTGAACCATTTCGCTTCCGCATATTTAAAAAGGAAATTACCTTTTGTAGTAAAGCTTTAAAATTGGGGTCCTCATGCACCCACAAGTGGTATCAGAGCCAGAGCGCTAATTTATCGCATCAAATATCCATTTTTTGGCCTTTACAATTTTTGTGCTCCTTGTATTTTTAGGTGGTTCATTTTTTACTCATTCTCATTTTTTTGTATCTGTCGATGGGACATCTTAATGATAATTTGTCCTTTTCTAATGATAATGAAGTTTTTGCTATTTGAGAGGAATTTAATGGGCTTAATAAGTGTAATGAAAAATTAAGATAATTAAATTTGAGATTTGCAAAAAGAATTAAATTTCTTGAAAATGAGAATTCTTGTTTTAAAGCTAAAGTTGAACTTTTGCAAACCTCACTATCTCAAAAAGATATTTTTCGTGAAAAGCTCATGGACATAAATTATAATTTTAATATTTTAGAAAAGTCCAAGAAAGAGAGTGATTGTCGAGAAAAGACTCTTATGGACAAGTTTGCTCACATTGAGGGGGAGCGTGATAACCTTCTAGGTGTAATTGAAAATTTAAAGAAGGAGTCCCGTAAATTTGAGGAGTCTAATTTATTTCTTGAGTCCGAAATTTTAAAAATAAAAAATAACTTAAAAGACTCGAGTAGTAGTTGTAATGGTTTTAGCTCATCTAGTTCAAATATTTTCGTTGCTAAAGCTAAAACCATTGTTTGTTTTAGAGGGTCAACTTTATCCAAGGACTTTAGAAAAGGTCACATCTTAGGTATCATTCCTCATGTTTTCACATGCTTGCATTATGGTAGGAAAGGTCACCATAGGTCATTTTCTTTTGATCTTAAAAGAAGTAGTAGGGAGTCTATGTCTAGCATTTCATTAGTTTCCAAATCCCATCATTTTAAATATACATATATATGGGTTCGAAAATCTTTTTTAGACGCGCTAGATATTAGATTTGTTGATTCTCATTTGCTTTCACATGAAACCTCCCTTGCTAAATTTAAAGGTTGAATGCGTTAGTTTTGTTTGCATACTCTAGCTTTTTGTGCTTCATATTATATATCATTGCTAGGTGTATGCTTGTTTAGTCATTTTCTAGTGTATGCTTCATGCTTAATCACATGCTAGAATAATGATTTTTCTTTATCTTTTGTATTATATATCCTTCATTTTTGTTTGCATTAAATGAAAAATACAAAAAGATTTTTTTTATCATTTGTGTTTCATTCTTTTATTTAGGCTTAATGAAACAATACAAATGATTTTTGTGTGTCTTTTGAGTAAATATTTTTGTTGTTCGGTTTAAAAAATTTCAAAAACTCAAAAAGATTTTTTTGTGTATTTTAGTTTGACACACTTTATGTGGCATACACTTGTGTTAAAATCACTTTTTTTATGCTTCCATTTGGCTAGAACTTTTGGTTTAGATTATCAATCATTATTATTTTATTTACCATGCTTACATGGAGTAGTTTGATTTTGTGTTGCTTAAATGGATTCTATTTTTATATGTATCTATTCACACATGCACGGGCTCTTTTGAAATTTAATCGTCACATGTTATATTTGAGTTTTGTGAAGTGTTCTCCTATGAATCTTGTCATCTACATATTTCTGACCTAGGAGGACTAGTGCATGTCAAAATCCGTTGCACGTGAGATTTGTGTTAAATATAAAAATAAATATATATAAATTTTCATGGGGAAGGGGAAGGGCTCCGAAAGGAATTATTATCCTTTGCAAATAGTAAGCCACCGTTTGAAACGAACCTAAAAGAAATACGTGGTCCAATGGCCTAAAAATAAAATATGGCATTAAAAAGAAAAATAATTGCCAAGGCCTAATTTTATTTGATATATTCATTCAAATATATATGCTTATTGAGGGGGATTGGATGGTATATCAATGATTTTCACAATTTCCGTTTATCCTACTTGTACTTTCAATGTCATGACTCTATTGGTTTGTGGAATCATCAAAAGTCTAGGCTTGTATGCATTGTGTACGTTTGTTCATTGAGTTCAATTTATATTGTCACATGAGGTTATATTCAAATGTGATGAAGTTTGCAATGAATTGAGAACTCCGTTAACATGTTTTAAGTGATTGGGTCTAAATTTAATCGTTACTAGTTCACACCCCAACACTTCCATTTCCATATGACACATTTTTGTCATATGAGTGTGAAAAACTTATTGTGTTTTGCATCATGTGCGTGTTTATATCTATATATATGTGCGTGTGCATCATTGGTATATCTAGAGTCTGTATATATATGATATTTTTATTGGGTCTTCGCCTTGATTTCCACTCCATCTATTCTTTAATTCATAATTGGTAACTATCTTGTTGCATTCTTTGTTGATATCGCATGCTTAATACTTTATGTATCATATTGGTATCATTTTCTTGCATCTTAGTTGGTATCCGTTATTGTTTGTTGGATTAGTTATGATTTTGTTGCCCATGTGCTTTAATGTTCTCATCACTTTATGCACTATTGCATTTTTATCTTGTTATCCCATTCTTTTCATCCCTTGTTTAGTTTAGGGAGAGTATATACTTTAATTGGGGGAGATAAGTTATGTTTTGATTCTTTAGCCTTTGTCTATTCCTGAATAAAAAGGGGGAGAATGATAGGGGGAGAAATGGTATCTAAACCTATTGTAATTGTATCTTAGTTTAGGAGATTTAACTTAGGCGGAGAGCGCTATCTTCTTAGGTTGGTCATAGTTGATAAAGGGGAGAATTAATTTAGGGGGAGTATTTAGTTTAATTTGATTTAATATTCTTGATATTCCCTATGCGTTTGATAGTTTGCTTAAGTGTGTAGGAATTCTTCTAAATGGCAACGTTCATCATCGGGCAAAGATATTGATCCTTGGGTTGTTTTGAGTCAAGACATTGAAATTTTATTTTGGGTGGGACATTTTTTTTTATGTCTAGTAGAGCTTGACGGCCCTTTAGGATTTTTTTGTTGGTTTTTGTCCCGAAATAGCCGAAGGGGGAGATTTGTAAGAACACAAATTTCCAATTGAGTCCTTTGTAGTTTTGGCTCAATTTCGAACAAAAACGTTTGAGTCATAGGATAGAGTTGATAACCATCCTTCAAGCCTATGACATACTAAGTTGAAGACATAGCGGCCAAGAGTATAAAGCTTCATCAAATACCGAGTTTATTGTGCCTCGTTTCTACGTCAACAACATTTGTTCCATTTTCTCCTAAGGTATGAATGCATTACATATTTATACATGAGCTTGGAATAATTAATATTCAGTGTAAGTTTTGTTTAAACTATTGTTTATTTTCATAAAGTTTCATTAAAACTTTAAAATAAAGTTTTTGGACTAAAACCAAATTTTTATACTTTCTAGAAGTTCGTTCGATATTGTCGTTCGAACGAGAATGTCGTTCGAATGAGGTTTACTAATGACCTGCCACTGGAAATTCATTAGAAGTATCGTTCGAACGAGACTTCGTTCGAACGAAAATCTCGTTCGAACGAGATTTGGTGGGAACAATTTATTTAGTAGTTTTGAGCAGTTTTTCCATGTTTCCCACTTCTTTACCCCACTAAATTTTTGGCAGACTTAATTAGTGCGGGAATCAACATTTTTAGATTAACTTTTTCACATCATAACATCTTTAAGAGAGAGTTTGAGAGCAAAATTTGAAAAGGAAAAAGTTTAAGTTTGAGTGTTTATTTTTCAAGACAAAATCTTTAACACATTTGGTTTACATCCATAGTTTTTTTATTCCAAGTTTCAATATATATATATCATTGCTTGGAGTGTTTGGAACCGGGTTTTTCTCTACCGAGTTGAAAAGAAGTTTGGATTTTCTTCTAAATCCCATAAAGAAGAAGTTCGCTTGCGTTGTCTTACCCAATTGGATAAAGGCTCCATATTCGGGTGGTGGTGACCGAAAAAGTTCGGTCGGTGGATTTCGAGACCGCGGTGGAACTCCGTGGTTATTCGCTAGGCAAAGGTGTGTACAAGAAGAAGCGTTGGGGCTTGGATGGATTCAAGTCGAGTGTTTTAAGTCTTTCGTGTCTTGTACTTGTAAAACCATACTTAGTGAATTTGTTGCTAGGGTCGTCCGAGATTTTTTCCCGTTTGTGGGTTTTTCCTCGTACATCGCGGCGTAGTGATTCTTTGTTTATTTTATCTTTTGGAAACTCACCTAGAACACATGCTTAGGTAAAAAGATAAAAATGGTTTAAATCACTACTTAATTAAATTGGTGCTATTTAATTTGGGAATATGTTAATTTAATTCAAGTCGTCATTTAATTTGTTAAAATTGGTTTGGCCTAATTTGGTAATATTGAAGATATGTTTTAGGTAAATTTCTAGGACTTGGATTGAATTAAGTTCATATGTTTAACTGAAATTTCCACGTTTCGTTTAATTTAATTTCACTTTGGTTTAATTTTAATTTGAAAAGAAATTAAAATTAGTTAATTTGTTTAATTGAACCATCTCTCTTCTGGATATTTAAAAAGGAAATTACCTTTTGTAGTAAAGATTTAAAATTGGGTCCTCATGCACCAACAGTTTGTAACACAAAATTAGAGGATTTGGGATGATTAAAACAAAATCAATCTGGGTTTCTTAAGGAATAAACTAGACACATAAGCCAGGATTTTTATGGGATTTTTAAAGATAATCGAACCTTGAATTGAATTTTTGATGAATTTTTGATAATTTTATGTTAGAAATCATTCTCATACGTTTATATAATGATTGGATATGTTGGTTTGAAATTTGGTGAAGTTTCATGAAGCTTTGAGAAAAATATTTGGGTGAGAAATCGTAAGAAACGTAAGGAAGAAGAGGACCTGTTACTGGCGAATCAATTTGGCTCCTTGGCTGAATCGATTTGGGGGGAGAATCTATTCGAACCAAGGCCGAATCAATTCGGCTGCGCAGATTTGCATAGTTTTGTCTTTGTGATGATATTTCCTCTTGGGATGAATTATGGGGAACTTGGGGTTAATTTTCTAATTAATTATAGACTTGAGGAAGTCAGTAGGTATATTTTTAAGACTTGGTTAACTCTTAATGTGGGTAAGATTGGAACTTTAAAGCGACGGGAGTAAATCGAGTGAGCTACAAATTGGGAATTCTAATTTGGGATTCGGGAAGAGTAGATCATGACCTAAGGCTATAACCATTAGGGTATGAGTTTAATAACTACAGAATTAACATAGGGGGTAACTATGGGCCTTTTGGGTATAGAATTATATTTGGTAAATATACGATAGTGAGTTAATCTTGTGAATTAATGATACAGTAAGTATTCGAGGCGTAAATGCTACGTACGGATTATTTTATAGGTTGAGTGTATACCTATATGGAGTATATTTATGGGTGGAGTGTATACCTATACGGGTTATTATTATAGGTTGTGTGTAGGCCTATACGTAATATACATATGGATTAAGTTGTGTGTATACCCATTATTTGCTTTTGTGTATATGGACATACCTACGTTGCTTGCTATCATGGAGGTCCCGCACCTTGACGATTCTAGTGAGGTATAGATTTGTGCCCCAGAGAATTGTGCTGATAATGGATAACTATGTGAGAGAAATAGTGATGTCGACAAGTCGTTTGGGTGCGCTAGGTATGTGCACGACCCTAAAGACTTAGTACTATGTTCGCCTCCAATATATGTGATTTTGATTTATGATTCGAGGAGACATTTCGAATCAATAGTCCACGATTAGGTACGTGAGGTACTTGGACTTGATAGCAGAGTACGCAAGTGTGCATCATAATGGCCAGTCCGATGGATGCTATATATATATATATACTAGTGTATGCCCGTGCCTGAAGGCACGGTGAAAATTTTCGAGTATATAATTGTAAAAGGGTGAAAATTTTCAAAATACGTAATTACAAAATGAAAAAAAATTAACATGAAAATTTACCCGTACCGACGGCACAATGATAAATTTGTTCCCGTTATATTGTGTACCTATGCCAATGGCTCGGCGATAAATTTGTTATCGTGATGCCAATAATGCAACTATAAATATTGTTGGTCATACCATGAAACACTTGCGGCATGATTACGAATGTAATACGATGCATTTGTGTATTAAGAACATGTAGTTATTATAAAATTTTGAATGAACAAAATTTAATAAACCTTACTAACATTGTGAGTTGCCTTTGTACTCTGATAACACATATGAATTATAAATGAACACATTCACTACCTTGGAGAGTTATATGTAAGAATTATCCTATTTTCTCCTTTGCGCACTTATACGCCTATGTACTACATTACCATATATGCATTTGTGTACAACTATAAACATAACTTTTTTTTTATTAATTCGATTTGTATTGTCAGCCTTGGAGTACATTGTCATACCTTCTACAAATAATTAAGCACCATCCATAATAAAATATTTTCCAAGAATATTATCAAACAGTTGAATAGTTGAACTTGAATGCTAACACGACAGAGATGCACAATAATAATAAAAAAAGGGTCAGTTACTATTTAGGGTACGTTTGTTTATAATATTTTGTTCTTGAGATACGCTTGTTTCCGTATTAGTTACATGGGTGTTATTTTGATGATTTCTGTCAATTGTCATCTAACTTTGTCACTTCCTATTGTCATTTACCATTATACCCTTATATCTAAATACTCTTATACCCTTATTTAGAACCTAAACTCCATTTCAATTAAAACTATTATAACCCATTTTAAAATATGTTGTATAATAATGTTTAAAAATGAGTTTTATAATAATGTTTAAAAAAGTATACTGAAACAAATAAAATGATTTTCAAAAACATATGTTATAAAGTATATTCATTTATAAAATATAAGGTTTTAATATTGTTTAAAAACTGTTTATAAAAAATGTGTTCCACCCAAAAAAAAATTATTTCCAGAAAATAAAAAACATTTCCCAGCAAAAGAGTAAAAAATAAAAATGATTTTAGTTAAAAAAAAATTACAGCATAAAAGTAAAAAATAAAACTGATTTTAGCCAAAAAAAAAATATTTTCCAAATATATTAAAATAAAACGGATTTCAAATAAAAATAATAATTTCGGACAAAAATATATTAAAATAAAATGGATTTCAATTATAAATGATTTTAAAAAAAAGGGGAAAATGTTTCTACATAGAAAAATGACATCGAACTATAAAAATGATTTCGTCCATATTTCCAGGAAAAAAAAACTCTGGCCATATTTTTTTATACCTGTCTACCGAAGAAAAAACCTTCAGCCATACTTCTAAGAAAATAAAAACTCCAGCTATATTTCCCCAAAAAAACTACAGCTAATGATTTTCAATATTATTTGCAGAAAAAATAAAAAATATTATTTGCAGAAAATCTACCCAAAAAGAAAATATATAAAGAAAAATCTACCAAGGAAGAAAAAGATTTACACCCAAACTTACTTCACTAATGTCATCTTCATTTTGCCAAAATAGTTATTTGAGTATATCTGTTTATCCCCAAATATTAGATACAGAAAGAATTGAATGGAAAAGGAAATCCCAAAAGGAGAGGAAGATGGCAGAACCTCTAGCTACGGTAGTTCATTGGAAATGGCAGTCCTAAATCAGATATGATAAGACAAATAAGGTAAAAAATTAATGGGTGATAAACTAAACATTTACATTTCTTCTGAAATACGTGGAAACAAAATACTCACAAGCCACAACTGCAAAAAAAAAACACTAATCTTTTAAGTATACATGTTCGCCCTCGGCTCTAATGAGGAAACATAAGAGGCATATATAGAGAGGTCGGGATCGAGACAGTTGCTAGATCTTGAAAACCTTTCTCATGATGAAAATCAACATGATGCGTAAATTGTGAGAATAAGAAGAGAACCCCCAAAATATAACTAATTAACATGAAAATTTACATCAAAAATCCAAAAACTGATCGACAGTGAGAAAAATATATAGTATACCTGTAAAAGAGATCGCTTGAGTGCATAGAGAGTGAGCGTGTGAACAATTTTTTTTTCTTAGGGAGGATTAAGAAAGAAAAAACTTAATAGCGGACTTCAATGATAAAAAACTTGTTAAATGAAAAGGTTATGAAAGTGCGGAAGCCCCCAATTTTTAAATTCAAATATAATGAAATGGTTCAAATTTTAATTTTTCAAAAGTTATTTAAAATTTTCTTTTCTTAAAGAGAACAAACCAACTTATGAAAAAATTAAAACTAAACGAAAAGTGAAATTAAACTACACACACAATTTTCATTTAGACTTAAACACACATTAATCCAATTCAAGTTAAACTTGCATGCTATCAAGATAAAGTAATTTTGCACTTGAAATAAATTGAACATACCCAAACATTAAATTTTTACCAAATTAAATAGATTTTGATTTTGAACTAATTTTATCTTTTAGTCCTAAGCATGCATCTAGGTGATATAGCAAGATAAAATAAATATCAATCGCACTACGCCGGATGTACGAGGAAAACCCAAATGGGAAAAACCTCGGATGGCCCTAGCCACGAATTCACTAAGTATGGTAGTTTTTACAAAGACTCAACACAAGAGGACTTACACAAACTGACTTGAGTCCGTCCAAGCCTTGACGCGCTCCTTCGGTCTTCAACCTCCGCCTAGTGTATAACCGTGGACTCCTCCACAGTCTCGAACTCCATCGATGGGGCTATGGTCACCGTCAACCCACACGCAAAGCCTTTCTTGGAGTGAGAACACCGCAATAAACTTTTCTCCCTTTTTGGGGTAGAGAAGAACCCAAACTCTCTTCTTGTTGGTGTAGAGAAAACCAGGTGCCAAAAGTCTCCAAGCAATGATATATCAATAGGTACTTGGAATAAACTAAATAAATGGGTGTGTATGTAATTTTTGATGAGTTTAATCCATAAAAATCAAACACAAAACATGGAACTTTTTCTTAAAAGTTTTGCTCTCAAAAGACTCTTAGAATGTGAAAAAGTTGTCTTCAAAAAGTTAGTTCCCGCACTTAAGAAGTATGTCAAAAAGGAAGTGGGGCAAAGTAGTGGAAAAGTGGAAAAAACTGGCTTAAAACTGTTCCCGCTGTTTTCTCGTTAGAAATCTCTTTCGAACGAGACTTCTAACGAAGAGACAGAAAGGGAAAAAAAAATCTGGTTTGAAAACTCGTTCGAACGAGAAGTCGTTCGAACGAGGTCGTTCGAACGACCTATCTAACGAGATCTCAGGCCATGGTTCTAGATAATTTCGATACGAACGCGTGGCCGCCAGTTTCGTGTCATTCTGATTTTTTTTGGATTTGATATGATTTTTTTACTGAAAGGTGTCCGAGAACAAAATATTTAGAATTATGAATTCAAAAAAATTTACAAAAAAGTTCTAACACCCAAAATAAATTTCTAACATACACCCAATAAATAATGTTCCAAGCTCCTATATATATATATTAAAAATGCATTCATACCTTAGGAGCAATGGAACCATGTTGATGACGTAGACACGAGGCACAAACACACACGGCATTAGATGAAGCTTTAATATCTTGGCCGCTACGTCTTCAACAAACACGTCATAGGCTTGAATGAATAAACTTGAACTCTATCCTATGACTCAAATGTTTTTGTCCGGAATTGAGCCAAAAACTACAAAGGACTCAATTGGAAATTTGTGTCCTTACAAATCTCCCCCTTTGGCTATTCCGGGACAAAAACTAAACAAAAATCCGAAAGGGCCGTCAAGCTCACTAGACTCAAAAACAATGTCCCACCCAAAATAAAAATACAATGCTTGACTCAAACAACCCAAGAATCAATATCTTTGCCGATGTTGAATGTTGCCATTTTGAAGTATTCCTGTACACTCAAGCAAACTATCAAACGCATAGGGAATATCAAAATATTAAATGCAATTAAATAATTAATCCCCCTAAATTAATTCTCCCCTTTATCAAACAAATGACCTACTTAGAAAGACGTCTCCCCCTAAGATAAATCTCCCCCAAACTAAGATACGATAATAATAGGATTAGATACCATTTCTCCCCCTATCATTCTCCCCCTTTTTGTTCAGGAATAGACAAAGGCTAAAGAATCAAAGCAGTAACTTATATACCCCAAATAAAGCATATAAACCCTCTAAACTAAGCAAGGGACAAAAGAATGGGATAACAAGCTAAAACATGTAATTGTGCATATAGTGATGAGAACGTTAAAGCATATGGGCAACAAAAGTTCAACTAATCCAAACAATAACGTCGGATACCAACTAGGATGCAATAAAATGATACCAATATGATATATAAACTATTAAGCACGTGATATCAACAAAGAATGCAATAAGATGGATACAGAGTATGAATTAAAGCATATATGGATTAGAAATCAAAGCAAAGACTAAACAAAAATATCAAATATATGTATACATAATATATATCAAAGAGACTCAAGTACACATATATAGATATAAACACACAAATGACACACACTAAATACAATAGGAGTCTTTCACACTCGTATGGCAAAAATGTGTCATATGGAAATGGAAGTGTTGGGGTGTGAACTAGTAACGATTAAATTTAGACCCAATCACTTAAAACATGTTCACGGATTTCTCAATTGATTGCAAACTTCATCACATTTGAATATAACCTCACGTGAAAATATAAATTGAACTCAATGAACAAACATACACAATGCATACAAGCCTAGCATATTGATTATTCTACAAACCAATAGAGTCATGACATGAAATACGCAACTAGGATAAACGGACATTGTGCAAATCGTTGATATACCATCCAATCTCCCTCAATATGCATTTATATTAAATTTGAATGAATATATCAATCAAACATAGGCCTTGGCAAATTATTTTTCTTGTTAATGCCGTATTTTCTGTTTTTAGGCCTTTGGACCACGTATTTCTTTTAGGTCCATTCAAAACGGTGGCTTACAATCGCAAAGGATCACTTAGTCCTTTCGGAGCCCTTCCCCGTGCACATTTTTATTTATCATGTTTTCATTTTTCACACAAATCTCACATGCAACGAATTTTGACATGCACTAGTCCTCCTAAGTCACAAATATGTAGATGACAAGATTGGTAGGAGAACACCTCACATAGCTCAAATATACATATGAAGTTAAAATTTCAACAGAGCTCGTGCATGTGTGAATAGAGGCATATAAAAATAGAATCCATTTGACCAACACAAAATTCAACTTCTCCATAAAAAATATGGTAAAGAACATTTTAAGGATTGACAATCTAAACCAAAAGTTCTAGCCACGTGGGAGCGTTAAATGAGGGATTCAAACACAAGTGTATGCCACATAAAGTGTGTCAAACTAAACTACACACAAAATAAAATCTTTTTGAGTTTTTGAAATTTTTAACCAAAATAAATAATATATTCTCAAAAGTCAAAGAAAAATCATTTGAATTTTTTTATTAAGCTTAAATTACCAAGAGATAAAATCCAAATGATAAACACAAATCTTTTTGTATTTTTCATTTAATGCAAATAAAATGAAGGAAACATAATACAAAAGATAAACAAAAATCATAATTCTAGCATGTGATAAGCATGGAGCATAGACTAGAAAATGATTAAACAAGCATACATTTAGCATGTGAATATAGCATGAAGTACAAAAGCTAAAGTATGCAAACACTAACACATTCATATTTTAGATTTAGCAAGGGAGGAAGCATGTGAAAGTAAATGAGAATCAAAAACCCCATTTTGCAAGGCAACCAAGTCGGATTTCCTAACCCAAATTAATGAAGAATTACTATCTTGGGGTGTAGGAATTTTAACTACCTTGGTTGCTTTACGTTGGGATTTCCTAACCCAAAAAATTGTTGTGCAGTATGGCCACCGCCACTACCCAGCAGTATATTCGTACCTGTTATAGCAAAATTGTACCTGTCCAAACAGAAAATATCCAAATAAAATAGAAATAATGTACCAAATTATGGCATATATAATCCATATCGAAGTAAAATAGAAATAAAAATATCCAATATCCAAATATCAAAATCAAATACAAATATAATCAAATATCCAAATAAATTATACAGAAATAATGTCATGGAAGAGGGTCTTCAGCATGTTGGAGGAGGATGGAAGGTCACACAACATATGCATTGACAACCCCATCAATTTAATGAGTGTCGCATTGTTTATGCAACCACAAAGGTGAGTTGTCCTTTTCGGACACCACATGTGTGACGATCACCCTTTCCTCAATTGAAGGGGACATCCATAAACCACAGTACCCGGGAGGAAGGTCGGGTCCCTCAATCCCCTCATTATCTGCTCCTTACAATATATGTCATGTAGAAACATGCTCTGCCAACTGATTATTGACATAGGCTACTTAGCGGGAGTCAAGATGGGAAATAGATCATATGGTGGTGAATCCATGCGTGTCAGCGATGAAGCAGTGAAATCCTCGTCTACGTCTACCTCTACCTCCTTATCCTTCTCCTTATCCTTCCTATTTTTCTTATCCTTATCCGACTGACGCTTCATGAAGGCATACATATCTAGGACCGTCGCCTCCAACCTTGATAGCTTATCATCATGGGTGTTTACCTTATGATCCAACCCAGTGTTGCTCGTCTCCATTCTGATGATCCTCGACTTCCCTACCCATGAGCTCACCCCCTAGTCCTTTTTTTTATCCATCCCTAGCACTTGGCTAGGTGCGTCTCTAGCCAAAGATGCTTTGTCAGTATCAGAGTACGAATCATGCACTTCCTTAAGCTTTGCCTGAAACTACAAAAGGTACACGATTAGTTAATTAAGTAAATAAAAATTATAACACAATTAAAAAAATTGAACATTTATAACTTACAATCATGGCTGCGTCGCTCGGGGCCACCTTCTTTTCCTTGCCCTTCTTCGTCCAAATTGCCACATAGCCATCGAGCCTATGTATCCTGCCCCTAGGGCCACTCCCCGTGTCCTGAAATAAAATAATGCATAATTACTAAGTAAGACAAAGTAATTACAAATTAGAATAACATAAAACTAAAATTAACGAAAAATAAAAACTTGCCATCCTGTGCTCCACCTCGACATAAGACGTCTGCCCGGAGTAGTGCACGTCTAATTTTTTCTCCCGATTTTCCTTCCCCGATTGGTGAGATGCCAATTGCCGCTCATCAATCTCATAGTCGACAAACGTTTTCCACTACGCCAATGAGATTGTCTCCTTCTAGGGGATGGTGTCAAGTACTCTCAGAATGGACTCCCGAGTCTTCCTAAAGTACTGTGACTGCATATTCTTCTTCCACATCTTATATTAATCCCTCAATTGTTCCAACGTGGATTCGCGGACATGTGGGGGGCAGGAAAAATCGTTCCTATAAAACAAATACAAATCAAAAAGAAAGTAAGTGTTAGTTGCTTATAAATTTAAATATAAATATAAATACACTACTTGTAGTGTCCGTCAGATGCTAATCTTGAACTCATTAGGCACAACCCTCCAATTAGTGTACCCCGTGCCAACGATCACCTTCAATAATTCTAGTGATCTAGTCGATTATTCCATATTATTCTCGACGAGGGACCCCAAATAGCCCCATTTTGGAGGAGTCCTTGTCTCCTTGGCTACCACGCTGGGATGAAGGCATTTTCTGTAAAAATTGTTATTATTAGTACAAACATTTATATCGACTTTGAATTAATGTTCAAATCCAATAATAACAATACATATGATATCAATTGAAATTTAAACAAATATCAATACCAATTTATACCAACACCAATACCAATACCAATACATTACCCAATACAAAATTTAATTTACACACATGCACAGTCCCCCCACCCCCACCCCCCCCCCCCCCCGAACACACACTCTCGGGACATTGACTTTGAATTAATGCTTAAATTGATTAAAATCCTAATTAACATATTCACTAACCATAAAAATAATTTTTATTCAAATCCGAGCCCACCCCACCCGTACACACCCACACACACACACCATACTCCCATTGCCAACCCCCTACCCCCCATACGCCTACACACACACATGCAAAACCATGCACACACGCATACCCACCTACAAAAACACGTCGTCCTACACACACATACACAATGGAGAGAGAGAGAGAGATAGAGAGAGAGAGAGAGAGAGAGAGAGAGAGAGAGAGAGAGACCTGAAAATGTAGAGAGAGAAAGAAATATTGCGCGGTGTGCATAGAGAGAGAAAAATGGTGGGAAAGGAAAATAATGGAAAAAAAGAGGGGACTAGGATTTTAGCTAAAATAGTTGTCACAGACCTGTCAAGGTCTTTGACCGTGACAAGTCCGTGACAACTGTACTTGTTGTCGCCTTGTCACGGTCAATGACCTTGACAAACCCTTATCATGGTCATTGATCGTGATAAAAAATACGTATTTTTTTTCACGTTCAATGATCGTGATAAGGTTGGCCGGCTCAAATGTGACAATTTAACCCTTTTGGTGTAGTGATGGGCGGTACGAGGTGAGTAAAGCATAAACTTAACTAAAGGTTTAATTATAATTAAGGGTTTACTGTAACGTACTGTATGGGCGGTACGGGTGAGTTAGACTAGCTTATAGTTAGATAGAGGCTTGGAACCTAGTTAGTTTGGGTAGATTTAATAGGTGGGCTTAGCAAAAGACGTTAGGTGCGCACTATAGAAGAGAGGTGTGGAACTCAAGAGCGTGTACGCAACCTAACATGTGTATCTAATAACTCTTGCTTTAAATTTCAATTTAAATACTTGCTAAATATTTTCAAATGGTTTTACTTGGGCTCTGACCCATACTTACAAAAAAAAATTAAAACCTTTTAGGTGTCAAGCCACACGGACACCCAACTTGATGACTTGTTACAGGGATGCGTAGCTCTAGCACATGTGGATGCCTACAGGATTTGGACTTAGTCGCTTAGATTACTTCATTCCTAGAGTTGGATGTAGTTAAGTTATTTTATTTGGGCATGGCTCCCCTCCAGCTAGTTATTTGATCCAGTTTATCAGACTTTGTATTTTTGGACTCAGTTTGAATTCATTAGATGTTTAGTCGGATTTTTATCTTGATAATCGGTAATTTATTCGGTACCATTTTATTTCAAGTATTTATCTGGTATTTAGTTCAGATTATTTTACTGCATGGACAGTTTGGTTATTGTGATTATTTCACTTGTTATTGTTGTTTTATAAAAAGATAAAATCTGGCACCGACTTTATAAATACTCGGTGGTTACTCAGATTTTAAAAATATTTTCGATAGTGATGCTAAGAATGAACCAAATGAGATTCCTATTTTAATTGGATGAAGGATTAATAACACGGTATATAGTTAGGCGAGGTGTCACATTCCTACACTAGTTTTTGCATTAAGAAATGGGAAACAATCCTTGAGAAAGGATTCAAGTTTGCGTTATAATTTTATTATTTTGATTCAAACTAGAGATAGGCTTACTCATGTTTTAATACAAGTTTCTCCTACTCATGTTTTATTTTGTTTAATTAAATTTTGTTGGTGAATTTTCCCTAGCGGGTGATTCACTTGATTAATTTTAATTCATTTGGAGTAGAGTTGTAGGGCTTAAAAATTACTTTTCTAAAATAATATTTACTTAATTTATTAGGATAATGAGAATTAACTTTTGAATTAGTTGAATATTTTAGAAATCAATCAAATTAAAATAGGTCAAATTAGACAATATTGTGTGAAATGAGGTGGATTTACATCCCTTGGTATTTCTTATTAGTATCTCTCATTAGTTATATTTCACTCATTTTTATCACACACTTTTTAGTTATCTCTTTAGATTATTTTTCTAGTTTAGTTAACATTTTTCATTTAGTTTAGTTATTTCACCATCCCCAAAAATTCGTTTTAATATAAAAAAAAAAGTAAAAAACAAAGAAAAAAATCTATTTAGGAAAATAGCTAGAAAATTGGATTACATGACTTTTCCTATGTTTCACTCAAAAGAGTTAGATTGACACCCTTACTTACCTCCATACTAGCCTTGTGATATTTTTGTAGGTAAGGGAAGGAAATTGTAGATTAGAAAGGCTTTGCAAATAACAACACACTAAAAAGCTTTTTCATTTTTAACCCCTGAAAAAGCAGAGTCTTTGAGAGAGGAGAGATTAGAGGAAGAAGAATGTAAGGACAATAATCTGATAGAGTCAATTTGTCTCAATTTCATGTTTGGAGAAAATATTTTAGTTATAGATTAGGACTTGAGTGTGTTGGCCTTTCACGCGTATAACGTGTTTGTTTGAAGACGTAGGGGACAAGTTAGAAGTTCTACATTCATCGTGTCATGTTTAGTGCCGTGTTTCGTCTTCAGCTTTAGAAAATATCTCGAGTATGAATGAATATATTTTATATCCTTGGATAATTTGGTTTTGGGTGTTGTTTTATAAAATGTTTTTTTAACTATTTTAAAACTTGTTTTTAGAAAAAATTTCCAAGACGTTCTAATGACATCAACTATGTCGTTCGAAGGAGATATATAACCTCATTCGAACCAATGATCCTAAGAAACTTCAAAGAAACAATTTTTAGCCTACACTGGTATTTCATTGGATGTGTCATTAGAAGTTTGGTTCCAATGAGATTTGGTACTTCGTTTGAACGGGCCTTATGACTTCGTTCAAAAGACCTGGTGCATCTTTCAAAGGTGATATTTTCATTATCCTCTTCATCATCATCTCATTTTCTAAAAACTTCTATAAATAGGGATACAGAGAAAAAGTTTTCGTTTATACTTTTTCATGCTTTATGATCCCCTAAACTCTTCTAAAAATATCTCTAGGTTTTGATGATCATCGATGATCAAGTTTTTCAAACCTAAACACTAGTTTACACCCAAATAGTTTTACATCCAAATGTCATCATATATATGCTTTGAGATGTAGTTTGTGGGCACTAAGGTTTATTCTATTCATCTTGTTATGAATTGTTTCATACGGTCAACTTCGTATTTGTTGTTTACACACAGTGGACTCTTTGTTGTGGTGTTATGGTGAAGAAGCGATGGATTTCATGTTTCGATTTGTAGAAATTTGTTGATCCTTATCAACGGATACCTAGGTGTGTGTGGAGTTACACATTACGACTATTTCATGGGTGGGGTTTCATTGTGCGAAGGTTGAATGAACAAAAAGCATCAAGGCTTGAGAGGATATCGAGTCATTGTGTAAGTCTACTTTTGTGTCCTTTAAAAATCCATATATAGTACATTTGCGTGGGTGCTCCGTCCGAGATTTTTCCCATTGTGGGTTTTCCTCATACATCGCTTTGTTATGTATATAGATTTATTATATCCTACTATCACCAAGATGCCTGCTTTAGGTTTGAGATAAATTTGTTAATCTCTTTTAACATAACAATTTGTTTAATTGGTTCTAAGTTTAGTTTTGGCTAACTTGTTTAATTGAACTTAAATTTGAAAAAAAAATAAAAATAGTGGTTTGCTTTTTTTGCACCCTATCCGTATAAAACCCTACGTGACTTTCAAGTGACACGAGAAATTTGGGAACTCAAAACCCTTTTGATGTTTAATGGGAACTTAAAACCCTTTTGAAGTTCAATCCTATGTATCCATTCAAGGTACGAGTTCCTATAATCTGGGGTTTACCCCCATAACCATTGGCCCACAAATCTCATGTATGATATCTACAGTTTAATTCCTCCCAACACCAAGCACTATTTGTTTAATTGGGAAATGGTTCATTATGGGTGTTGGTTTCACCAATAGTGGTGGAATTTGGGGAGTCTCTTTTTGTTGTTTGGAAGGGCATTAGTTGAGGCACTTGGGGTATGTTGTCCTCCCCCCCTCACCCCCATGAGTTTTTATTCAAATAGAAGATTATTTGTTATCCCATACTTTGAGCTGTCTGGGAAGCCTAGGTTAGTATTATTTTGGTATGGCCTAGTTCCATATTGGGTTTTTGTAACCCAACTATTTGTAGGTGATGGGTTCTACAAAGTCCTCAAGTAGGTTGCTCACACCTCGACCAGTGGCATTAGAGTAACTTCCTATCCTTCGATTATTTCCAAAGATGGTTTTACCTGTATTAGGCCTGTAATACACAGGATGATTGGGTTGAGTAACAGTATTCACACTAATTTATGGTAAATAAACTTAACCATTGGATAATGTAATAGTAGGCGTGGTAAGCCTAATAGTCATTGTTGTGATCATGATGTTGATGTTCTTAATTATGTTCTCAAGATGATAAAAAAATCAGGTTTAATTGGTTTATCAGTGTATCTTAGGCATATGAGGGCACACCAACAACAGGTGTCCTGTGAATATTTTTGTCCCTTGGATCCATTACTGCATTCAATTTTGGTTGTGAGCAATTTGCCTCAACTCTTGGGTAGTTTCAACCGTTATTTTCTCTGTGGTGGTGTTGCATTGGATGGTTGAACTAATTTGACCAACATTTTCAATAACATTATCCCTTTGTCTACTCCTATCCATGAAAAACAACAATTCAACACTTGAGACCAACCAAAAAATGCCAAAAATAAGTTTTTAATTTTCAGTTGGCTTCATTAATTTTGTTTTGTTAATAGCGAGTGTGTTAGGAAAGGGTATGGCCTTGTTAATCAATTGATTATCTTTGTCTTATAATAATGAGGCGATTGTGTACCGTTTGATGCTTCAATTAAGAAGACTTACGCTTTCCTTAGGGAAGCCTTTGATCTGATTACTAAATTATTACGATTAACTAGAACTAACGAATAAAAAGTAATTGGCACAAACTAATATTAATGCAATGCTTCAAAAATAAATAAAGATAAATGAAATAAAAAAAACATTATGGAATGTAAATTGAGATTACACTAATGAAAGTAAAGCAAATCAAATGTAAAGGCAAGGGCCTTCTAATAAAATGTAAATAGAGTTACAATCTACCTTACAAACTACTTCGAATAAATGAAAAATTGAAAATAAATGAAAAGAAAAATAAATAAAAGGAAATAGATATAAGAATGACTAAATGTAGTTTTTGGTTGAGGAAGTCCTCTTTTTCTTTGTCATCTAGTTTCTTATTTACCAAATTCCTTTTCATGCAACTGTCATGTAACTGTTGGGTAATTACCCAATTATATTTTCCTGCCTAGGTTATACTATGCCCCCAATTACCGCTACTTAATGCTTAATCCCACGTCCAAGGTCTGGACATGTGTCAAACGTTTGAGCTCCCTTTGTATTAAACCCACACATTATACTTTGACTGTAATTTTTGTTTAGTAATTCTACGTGGAAAACTTTCATTGGAAAGTGATAATATGGTGTAAACAGATAGGAGCTCTCTATTTATATTATGTGAGGGGTTTCTCATTGTGTTACATGTGGAGCGGGATACATCAAATTGGGTACATGGGGAACACATGAAAGCATTAGATTAAAAGGGTTCTAGATTTTGAGGTTGGATTAACTTTGGTGAAGAGTTGGTCTATAATGGTTATTCAGGATTTCAGTATGATTATATAGTATATGTAATTTATCATTGGTCATATTCTCCATTATAGTTGTAATTATTTTGATATAGTGGAACTCGACATTTCTATGACTATAGAAAAACATATCAACCATGTATATCTTGGTGTGCTTATTGTTGTATACTTTATTTTACATATTTATTGTTCTTGTTATTATTACTGATATGCCTCAAGTGTGACCTCGGTCTAGAGACACTAACCTCGGCCGAGGTGATGGCCGAGATATTGACCAACCCTGGATAAGCCATGGGCCCACGATATCAGCCCTCGGCCTTAGAAAGGTCGGCCCAGGCCGACACTACCACCTACATTTCCAATGGACACTACGCACATCACAGGCATCAACAACATTCTCATATACCTGGGTATGGAAACCTCGGTCGAATGTAGGCCGAGGTGACAAGAAGCCTTGGTAATCTTCAACATGGAATCAGTCCAACCTCGGTTGGGGCCGAGGTGACAAGAAGCCTTGGTAATCTTCAACATGGAATAAGTCCAACCTCGGCTGGGGCCGACCCCAACAATAATACCTCGGCTGAGATCAGGCCGAGACTCCCTATGGTACATCTCGGATTGAACGAATATCAAGCCTTTACAGCTTGTCCTCTCCTAGGCCGAGGTCATGAACCAATATGGCGGCTGAGCATCTGTTGACATTTGGATAAGGACACATGGGCACAAATCAGTTGTAACAAGATTATTCTCCACACGTGGGGAGAATATTTCATCACCATACCTTACATGTGACAGTGACAGGTGGCTTCCCCCTATTGGTGAGGTTACCACACACACGATCATTGCATGCATGGGGGGTATATTACACCACCTAGGTACTATATATAGAGGTCATCCTCTACCTTGCAAAGGGATCCCAAATATTCAACCCTAGCTAAAACTCTATCTAGATACACAGTAGAGATAGAAAGCTTGAGAGATTGTATCCATGGCCATTAGTGCCTTCATTCAGTGATATTACTCACACACACTCACAGTGGACGTAGGCCAAATTGGCTGAACCACTTATATACTAGTGTACCCTCTCCTCTTATCCTCATCTCATTCTCTTTCCCTTTACATAACTGTGTTGCCATTATTGTTCCTAGATAGAGCTTGAAAATACCTTACCTGGTGGTGCTGATCCCAGCATCATCATTTTGGCGTCGTCTGTGGGAACGAGAAGCTATCTCTTCGTCTTCTTCAGCTTAACCTCACCGGAGACTCCAGTGGTGAACAAGGAACCACCCCTTGCGTGGAGTTGTTTCACCAGTGAAAGAGGTCCTTTAAGGTATTAAGCTCACTTTCTACTCAAGCTCTTTATTGTTAACACGTGGCACCAGAGTTACCACCGCCTCTTCCGCCACCTGGTGGAGGCGGGCCTAGTTCTAGCTAGGCACCGCCTCAGTCCGAAATGGCGGAGGTAGCAGCGGCCTTAAAATCTTTAGCTGCAACACACCAAGCCATGAAGGAGAAATTTGCTCAGCTCAGTCAAACTATGATGAGGCCACCTAGATTCTCACCGGATATGATCACTCCGGCGGTAGTTCAGCCTCATCCTGACGCCAGGGGACCACCCCAGGGGCTAATGAAGGACCAGCCTGCACCCCAATGGAGAAGGGACGTTGCTGACCCTAGGCGCTTGCGCCTGGGGAGGCAGGGAAACCCTTGCCCATAGGACAGGTATGATGACCTAGAAGCTGAAGAAGCCCCAGAAGACTGTTGGGAGCCGTATGAGGTGTCAAATAACATTATACGACCTCTTAGGCAGAGTCAAGGATGTGTCGGATGAAGAAGTGAAGAGGACCAACAAAGAGGGTCGGCCTTCGAGAGACTGGGCCAGGTGAATGACCTAAGACAGAGGCTGTCGAGGTTAAGGAGCGCAATAGGCTCTCAGAGAGGGAATAGGCAGGGTCGGCCAGACCAAGGCCGACCCTGTGAAAGAAGAGGCAGAGAACAGGAAGAGGTCAACAGCCAATGTGTCGTGGCTGGGGAACCCTCTGTCCATCGTAGGGAGATGGCAGGGGATAACCTCGGCCAAGTTAATGACAGAAGACCCTGGAATGATTCTATCCAATGCCTTGAGGAGAAGATAGGAGATCTCATTAAAAGCAGGGACCCATTACAAAGGGGTTACTCAGAGGGCTCCCCATTTGTGGCTAGGATAGTGGGGTTCCCAACCCCAGCCAAGTTCAAGCCTCCTACAGTGACTCCCAAGTATGATGGCAGCACTAACCCTGTACACCATATCGAGATGTACCATTCGGCAGCAGACATTTACTCGATACCTGATGAGATGAAGTGTAGGGCCTTCTCAGGGACCTTGACAGGGGCAGCGCACAGTTGGTTCACCTCCCTTCCGAAGAACTCAATTGAGAACTTCAAAGGCTTGGCTGAGCAGTTTATCCACAAAATCTGCTTTGGGGTAAGACCTCAAAAGAAGACTACCTACCTGCTGTATGTCAAACAGGCCAAGGGTGAGAGCCTAAGAGACTACATAGCAAGATTCAACAAAGAGAAATTGGAGGTGGAAGGTTATGAAGAGAGCATAGCCATGACCGCCCTTATAGGAGGACTCCAGAAGGGGAAGCTATTGTGGAAACTGGCGGAAGACCCCCTAGGTCTATGGCGGAGCTGCTGGAAACCGCAGGAAAAGTGATGAATGCGGAAGAGGCAATGGCCGCCAAGTGGGAGGAGGAGAACCGCGGTGGCACAAGAAAGTCCCAAGGTAAGAAAGAGGGGAAGAAGAGGTCAGGAGATGACAAGTTCGCTCATTACACTCCTTTGACTGTGAGCTGTGAGCACATCCTCAATGAGATTAAGACTGACCGGACTCTGAGGTGGCCAGAGAAACTGAAGGCCCTGCCATATAAGAGGAATAAAAACCTATGGTGCGAGTTCCATCAGGATCATTGCCATTTCACAGATAGATGCTTCGCTTTAAAGGATGAGATTGAGAAGATGCTGAAATATGGAAAGCTGAGGAAGTATGTGGATGGTAAGGCTCCAAAGGGTGGAAGAGAAGAACCTATGAAAAGAAGAAAT
The DNA here is from genome assembly GCA_949130495.1 of Sambucus nigra. Classification (NCBI taxonomy): domain Eukaryota; kingdom Viridiplantae; phylum Streptophyta; class Magnoliopsida; order Dipsacales; family Adoxaceae; genus Sambucus; species Sambucus nigra. Next base: position 485,308,412 of record OX422212.1, on the reverse strand, counting down.
GACAGATGCCGTGGCAATGTCCCGGCCATAAGGGACGATGATTCAAGAGAAGATGATGAAGACGACTCGGATCTTCCGCCAAAGGATGACAACACCCCGGTGAAGAGGGTCGGTATGATCTCCTTTGGTGTTAGCACCATATATGGGGGATTTACAGGAGGTGGGTCTGAGGTAGCCGATAGGAAGGCTCATGTAGCAGAGGCCAGTTCATTGGCCAAGCTCAAAGTTATGAATCTAACGTCTTCTGATGCAGTACAGAAGAGGAAGAAGGTAGACATGGACACCCTCGTAGTGGGGTTCTCCAGACTCGACTTCAAGGGTATCTTAGCCCCCCATGATGACCCTTTGGTCATAACAATAAAGGTGCATGGGTGCGAGGTACGGAGGATCCTCATAGATGGGGGAAGCTCAGCAGACGTGATGTTTTGGCCTTTCTTCAAGAGCCTGGGTCTTAGTAGGGCAAGGCTGGTGCCCTATCATCACCCATTGATAGGCTTCAGTGGTGAAAAGGTCCACCCATTGGGCATGTATGAGATGGATGTACGGATGGGGGATGAGTGGCCTAGGAGGCTGACCAAGAAGATAAACTTTTTCATTATGGACGAAAACGTCTTCTCGGCCTACAACCTCATCATAGGAAGGGTGTCCCTTAAAGAGTTTGAATTTGTGCCGTCGACGATCCATCAGATTCTAAAATTCCTGACTCCTTATGGAGTAGGGGAAGTGCAAGGGGACCAGACCACGGTGCCAGAGTGTTACTTCAACTCGACCGAAGAGAGACAATCCCATAAGAGAGAAACCGCCACTTACATCATTGACACTCTTGACCCAAGAGACGAAACAAAATTGAAGAAGGGTAAGGCCGCGGAAGAGGTAGAATCCATTGTCCTCAATGAGGACGAGCTGGAAAAAACTGTCTAGGTCGGTAAGGCCCTAGAGCCAGGAATCAAGGAAGAGCTGATAAACTTCCTCAGCAGGAGACAGAGTGTCTTCGCATGGAGTCACGCAGACATGCCTCGCATCGACCCTGAGGTCATGAGCCACAAGCTCAACGTGGAAAGAGATGACAATCCAATCAAGCAGAGACGAAGAGTCTACTCCAGGGAGAAGTACGACGTCATCCCGGAAGAGGTAAAAAAGTTGGAAGAGGTCGAGTTCATAAGAGAGGTTACCTATCCTGAGTGGCTCTCAAATGCAGTCATCGTGCCTAAGGCTAATGGGAAGTGGCGAATGTGTGTATATTTCACTGACCTGAACAGGTCCTGCCCGAAAGACAGTTATCCCTTACCTAGGATAGACCAGATGGTGGACGCAATGGCAGGGTACGAGCTCATGAGCTTCATGGACGCTTATTCAGGCTATAACCAAATCTTCATGGATGCTGAAGACTCTGAGAAGATAACCTTCATTACTGACAAAGGGACGTACTGCTACAAGGTGATGCCCTTCGATCTGAAAAATGCAGGGGCAACGTATCAACATCTTGTCAATAAGATGTTCGAAGAGCAAATAGGTAAGACCATGGAGGTATATGTAGACGATATGCTAACGAAGAGCCGAAAGCATGTACTCACGTAGCGGACCTTGAGAAGACCTTCGATGTCATGGACTCGTACAGAATGAAACTCAACCCAGCAAAGTGTGTCTTCGGAGTAGGAGCTGGGAAGTTATTGGGATTCATCGTTAATCAGAGGGGGATTGAAGCGAACCTTGAGAAAATCAAGGCATTACTCGACATGAAGACTCCTAGGAGTATCAAGGATGTCCAGAGACTCACGGGAAGAGTGGCTTCCCTAAACAGGTTTGTTTCTAGGGCAACGGACAAGTGTCTTCCATTCTTTAAAGTTCTAAGAAAGGCCTTCCAATGGGACAAAGAGTGTGAAAAAGCCTTCAACCAACTCAAGTCCTACTTAGGGTCTCCCTTGTTGCTGTCTCGGCACATCACAGGGGAAAGGTTGTTTGTGTATATGGCAGTCTTTGAATCATCCATCAGCGCGGCCATCATATGGGAAGAGGATGGGGTCCAAAGGCCTGTGTACTTCAACAGTAAGGCCCTTCAAGGGTCTGAACAAAATTATCCCCAAATGGAGAAGTTGGCTTATGCCCTAATACATGCCTCAAGGAAAATGAAGCCTTACTTCGAAGCTCACTCCATGGTAGTCCTCACTGACTCCCCACTAAGGCAGGTTCTGCACAAACCTGAGAAGTTCGGAAGATTGATGACCTGGGCCATCGAACTAGGAGAATATGATCTTACTTACCAGCCTAGGACAACCATCAAGGGGCAGTCCCTCGCAGACTTTATCGCAGAATTCACCTGGGAAGAGGCCGATAGAAGTTTGGAACAGGCCGAGACAGAGAAAGGCTTAGATGAAGGCGAAGAGATGAACCGTAGTGTCTTCTGAGATTCGAAAGAGACGGCACCAAACGTCTTTCGAGATTGGGAAGAGGTCATCTCAGGCAAAACTCGGAGCGGAATAGAAGAGAACGAAGAGGATCGATACCTCTTCAAGAAGGGGGTTTTGAGAGAAGGGGTCTTCTCATCAGATACAGACGTCTGGAGCCTCTTCATTAATGGCTCTTCCTATGATAGTGGAAGTGGGGCGGGATTAATACTATCGGATCCAGATGGCGCCAAAATTGAATACGCCTTGAGATTCAACTTCCAGGCCTCAAACAACGAGTCCGAGTATGAGGCCATGATAGCAGGTCTCTTGTTGGCAACAACCCTTCGAGTAAAGCGACTCCTACTCCATAGCGACTCAAGGTTAGTTGTCAATCAAGTATTGGGGATATACGAGGCCAAAGACGAATTGATGGCCAAGTACTTAAAGAAGGTAAGAAGGTTGTTAGAATATTTTGAAGAAGAAAAACTAAAGAGAGTGCCTCGACTGAACAACAATCACGCTGATGCATTGGCAAGGCTGGCCTCAGGAGTGAAGACAGATATGGGAAGGACCATTCCAATCGAGGTCTTAGGAAAGGCAACCATCGAGGAGTACTAGGTATGTAGCCCTTGTCATAATGTGAACCTAGGAGACTCATGGATCGACCCGCTCGTCAGATACCTAAGAGAGGGAGAGCTGCCTGAGTCCAAGCTAGAAAGAAGAAAGTTGAGATACAAGGCTGCCAAGTTCTCAATGATAGGAGATGTCTTGTACAAAAAGGGGTTTCTATTTCCTCTCCTCATATGTGTGCATCCCATGGAAGTATACCGGGTCTTACAGGAGGTTCATGAGGGTTCTTGCTCTAGCCACATAGGGCGAAGGCCCTTAGCTAAGAGGATCATCACTCAGGGATACTGGTGGCCTACCTTGTCTAAGGACGCTGCAGACTATGTGAAGAGGTGCGATAAATGTCAAAGGTTCTCCACTATCTCTCATCAACCCCATCAGCCTATGAAGTCAATCTCTTCTCCATGTCCATTGGCGATATGGGGAATTGACTTGGTAGGACCTTTGCCAAGAGTTGTCAACAACTATAGATTCTTGATAGTTGCCATTGACTACTTTTCAAAGTGGGTGGAGGCAGAACTGATGATAACAATTACAGAGCAGAAGACCTTCCAGTTCATTTGGAGGAACATCATATACAGATATGGCCTGCCAAACACTCTCATCTCGGATAATGGGACCCAGTTCAAGAACTCCTCCTTAGAAAAGTATTGCCTAAGAGTGGGGATTAAACAGTTCTTCTCATCTCCTGGTCGACCTCAGGAAAATGGCCAGACCGAGGTCACAAACAGAACCATCTTGGACGAAATCAAGAAGAGGTTAGAAGATGCAAATGGGAGATGGACAGAAGAGGTCTACGCTGTGTTATGGTCCTACAGAACCACGACAAGGACACCAATAGGAGAAACCCCATTTATGCTGGCACATGGCTCAGAGGCCGTCATACCAACGGAAGTAGGACTACTAACTCATCGGATTCAGACCTACGACCCAGACAGCAATGGGGAAGAGAGGAGGCTAGACCTGGATCTTATCGAAGAAAGAAGAGAAGATGTAGACGTCAGAAAAGTAGCCTACCAGCAGCGGGCAGCGAAATTCTACAACCAAAGGGTGAAGTCAAGACCCATTGCAGTGGGAGAGCTAGTGCTAAAAAAGACCCTACAAAAGGCAAATAAGCTACACCCAAACTGACATGGCCCTGACAAACTAACAGAAGAGGTTGTGCCTGGCACTTACAGGCTAGAAAACATAGAAGGAGAGCCTTTCACTAACCCATGGAATGCTTGCCACCTAAAGAGATATTACATATGATGTTGCGTAGAATTTTATGTAAATGTACCATCTTATTGAGAAGAGGTTATTAATAAAGATCAGTTTCCATGACAGCTCTTGCTTCATTCTTAGACCAGAGATATATTATGAGGGTATCATCTTAGGTGATGACCTCAGACCTTCATAACATCAATCGGTGGTGAAGAGGTCTGAGCTCAGACACCTTAGTAGATGACCTCAGACCCTTAACATCATTAATTTGGTGAGATTAATTATGAGGATAACGTCTTAGGTGACGACCTTAGACCTTCATAACATCACTCGGTGGTGACGAGGTCTGAGCTCAGACACCTTAGTAGATGACCTCAGACCCTTAACATCATTAATTTGGTGAAATTTATTATGAGGATAACATCTTAGGTGATGACCTCAGACCCTCATAACACCATTCAGTGGTGACGAGGTCTGAGATCAGACACCTTAGTTAGATGACCTCAGACTCTTAACATCATTAATTTGGTGAAATTTATTATGAGGATAACATCTTAGGTGATGACCTCCGACCTTCATAACATCACTCGGTGGTGACGAGGTCTGAGCTCAGACACCTTAGTAGATGACCTCAGACCGTTAACATCATTAATTTGGTGAAATTTATTATGAGGGTAACATCTTAGGTGATGACCTCAGACCTTCATAACATCACTCGGTGGTGACGAGGTCTGAGCTCAGACACCTTAGTAGATGACCTCAGACCCTTAACATCATTAATTTGGTGAAATTTATTATGAGGCTAACATCTTAGGTGATGACCTCAGACCTTCATAACATCACTCGGTGGTGACGAGGTCTGAACTCAGACACGTTAGTTAGATGACCTCAGACTCTTAACATCATTAATTTGGTGAGATTAATTACGAGGATAACGTCTTAGGTGACGACCTCAGACCTTCATAACATCACTCGGTGGTGACGAGGTCTGAGCTCAGACACCTTAGTAGATGACCTCAGACCCTTAACATCATTAATTTGGTGAAGTTGGTTATGAGAATAGCATCTTAGGTAATGGCCTCAGAGCCTAATAACAATTCAGTGGTGAAGAGGTATAAGGTCAGAATTATTGACTGAGTATAAACAAGACATCACTACAACAAAATAATAGAAGAGGTCACATAGCATTCAATAAAGGGAAGAGATTATACAGCATTCAGAGGTTGAAATACAAAGAAGTAACAAATATTGGTTGAAATACCCATGGTGTTACAAGTTACGAGTTACAAGTTAAAAGTTACAAATCCTAAAGGTTTAGGGGGGAACATTAACAGCCTCGGCCTGATTGGCTTGATCAGCATTAGTCACCTCGGCCACATCATCAGTATGGTCTGCCCCTCCGACCTCGGTCCCTCCCAGAGTTGCAGTCTCAGCAGGATCAGCAGCCTCGTCCTCCACCTCTTGAAGCGCCTGAGCAAAGTGAGGGTCAGTAAAGTCGAGACCCACAAAGTCATAGGCCTTTAGAGTACCGACCTCCCTCTCTCGGACTTCAGCCCATTTGGTAGTAGCCTTGATACCTCTTTCGAGATATTCAAAACCAAAACCCATGAACTTGTCCGAGGCTTTGTAGTCAGAAATTATTTTGGCCGAGGCATCTTCAAGGGAAGCCTTGACAGCCGAGCTGGCCTTCTGCTGCAGAACATCATCTTTGGCCTTCAGGGCTTTGGCATGATCTTTGACGAGCAGATAAATGTCTTTCTCCAACCCCTTAACCTTATTTTTAGAGTTCTGCAGCTCTGATTTCAGACGGTCGACCTCAGCATTTAGGGTGCTCTGAACCTTCTTGGCCTCTTTCCCCTTCTGGATGAGGGGCAATTTCCTCAGAGTCCAGTTCGATAGGTGGTTCATAGCAGCCACTCCCTGCACATTTAAGGAAGAGGTTAAGCTGGAGAAAAGTCAGATGTTGCACTTATAAAATTTTGACGAGAGATCAAGACGTACCTGAACAGCTCTGTGAAGGCCGAACTCAACCAATAATGGTGTATCCAGAGACCTGAAAAAGCTCTTGTCACCCTCGATCATTGCAGAGACGATGGCATCAAGGGCCTGCAGACTATGGCCGACAATGCTATCGGATAACTTCAGCTGGTCCAGGCGGGCCGACAGGGCGTCGGCCGAGGAGATTGGAATTGTAGCATCAGAGGCCTTCTTCTGTCTCAAGGTCGGCCTCTGATCCTCAGAGGCATGGGCTTCTGGGGCCCTCTTCTTTGAGGCATGAGATTTGGATGTAGAGGGAGCTAGGGGAGGAGCGTTCAGACCAGCTTTTTTGGCAAGTCTCACTAAGCTCGGTGCAGCCATCTCCCACAGTTCGTCTGGGATGTCCTGTGGTCGCTCTGTAAAAGTTAAAAGATATGGGTTAGAGATCAGATATAAATGAGTTCAGAGGTTAAACTTAAAAAGAAAAATCCTTACCAAAGTCAACAAGGGGACTTCCACCTAGGCCCGTCCCCGAGAGATACTGGGGGGTCAGCAAATGTTCGAACTTAACAAAAAGACCATGTGCCCCTTGGTCTTACAGGGCTTTCACCTTCTGGTTATTCTAAAGACTTAGACCAGGGTCGGCTCTGGCAGACATGGTGACCTTACCCCATTTGAGGGGTATCCTCGGCTCAAGTGTGGAAGAGGGAACGCATGGGCCAAATTCCCATGGTCTAGAGGCGAAAAAATAGTCGGGCTTCCAATTATGATTTGAGGTCTGAGTCACTTGGAGCATTTTCTTCTCAGGCCTCCGAGCCACAAAATGATAGTAGCTCGGATGGTTTTTGGCCGAGGTTGGGACATAACAACCAACGAAGACCTGAACTGGGAGGTCAGAGTGGTGGACTGCCCTCCACGGGATAATGGCCCCTATAATGACTCTCCAGGCATTGGGGGATAGCTGTGAGGGGGCCAAGTTGATATAAGAGAGAATGGATTTGATGATGGGATGAATGGGTAGGAGAAACCCTAACTTAAATATCTGGTCGTACAGGCAGATATCTCCATCTCGGTCGTGATAGGCCCTCTCTTCCCTCAGAGGTCTCCTTAATTTTATGGTGGGACTAATGGAGTATAAATATTTGAAGCACAGAAGATCCACCTCAGTTACCATGCTCTCGATCTCGGCCGCCTCAGAGACGTCGACATCGCTTTCAGCCTCTTCATCATCATCAAGCTCAACTTCGGTCGGAGCAGATGTAGATGGGTTACTAGCGAATCTCGGAGCGAACTATGCCCCTGTGACGGCCGACAGGGGGATGGCATCAAGAATGGGTGGCACAGCCACACTCGTCTCAATAATTTCAACCTCTAAAGAAGAGGCTGAGGTGCTTGAGCCATTATGGGATGAAGCTCGGCTGGAGACCTCGGCCTGATCAGGTTCCTGATCAGGGACCTGTCCAGGCCGAGGTGTGAAATCCATGGCTTCTCAAAAAGAGTCCACAGACATAGGGACTCAGACTCAGACATCGGTATTGGGTCAGCAGGGACCTCTGTCTGATAGAAGAACTCAGGGGGATCAGGATATACCACCTTGAGAGGTGGGGGAAAGATAGGTCTAATAGGAAATTCTTGCAACCTACGAGCCTCCTCTTGGGCCCTTTCTATTTGCCTAATCTTTTCTAGGGTCTTCTCTCTAAGAGAGGGTAAATCCTCAAGAAGCTGGTATAAAGGTCTGAGCATCAGAGGACGACCCTAAACTTGGGAATAACTCCTAAAACTACAAACAGGATTGGCTTGTAAAGTAAAGAAATCTAAAGGTCAAACTTAGAAGTTTAAATCGAATATTGTTCGCATGAAACTATGGTGCTCGCCACAAAATGCAAACCAAAAATGAGAAACAAATGAAATGGAAGGGAGAAAGTACTTGGAAATGAAACGATGAGGGCAAATGAAGAAAATTTGCGAAAAAACCAACAATGCCTCTGCATTAAAGAATTGATTAGAATTGCTTTAGAGAGAGAAATTGCAGGAAGAAATCGTGCACTGGAGAGAAGAAATGAAGAAGAAGGAGGGAAAAAGGGTTTTGAACTGGAGAGAAGAAATGAAGAAGAAGGAGGGAAAAGGGTTTTGAAACCCTTAAATACTTGGGCGCATTTCCCAAGGCCCATCATTGCCTTGGGGGCCCCAAAGGGTGGCTGACAGCACACGCCTACCAAGTGAGCATGCTCCAACATTGGACAAGTGTCAAGCAAGTACTGGTTCGTAAGAAAACAGGCCTCGGATGCATACTAATCCCCTAGTCACCTTCCCTCATATGTAACTAGGGGCTGGGGGTGATTGATATGCCCCAAGTGTGACCTCGGTCTAGAGACACCAACCACGGCCGAGGTCATGGCCGAGATATTGATCGACCCTGGATAAGCCATGGGCCCACGATATCAGCCCTCGGCCTTAGTAAGGTCAGCCCAGGCCGACACTACCACCTACATTTCCAATGGACACTACGCACATCACAGGCATCAACAACATTCTCATATACCTTGGTATGGTAACCTCGGCCGAGTGTAGGCCGAGGTGACAAGAAGCCTTGGTAATCTTCAACATGGAATCAGTCCAACCTCGGTTGGGGCCGAGGTGACAAGAAGCCTTGGTAATCTTCAACATGGAATCAGTCCGACCTCGGCTGGGGCCGACCCCAGCAATAATGTCTCGACTGAGATCAGGCCGAGACTCCCTATGGCACATCTCGGATTGAACGGATATCAATCCTTTACAGCTCGGCATCTCCCAGGCCGAGGTCATGCACCAATATGGCGGCCGAGCATCTGTTGACATTTGGATAAGGATACATGGGCACAAATCAGTTGTAACAAGATTATTCTCCACACGTGGGGAGAATATTTCATCACCATTCATTACATGTGACAGTGATAGGTGGCTTCCTCCTATTGGTGAGGTTTCCACACACATGCTCATTGCATGCATGGGGGGTATATTACACCCCCTAGGTACTATATATAGAGGTCATCCTCTACCTTGCAAATGGATCCCAGTTATTCAACCCTATATAAAACTCTGTCTAGATACACAGTAGAGAGAGAAAGCTTGAGAGATTGTATCCATGGCCATTAGTGCCTTCATTCAGTGATATTACTCACACACACTCACAGTGGACGTAGGCCAAATTGGCTGAACCACTTATATACTAGTGTACCCTCTCCTCTGATCCTCATCTCATTCTCTTTCCCTTTACATAACTGTGTTGCCATTATTGTTCCTAGATAGAGCTTGAAAACACCTTACCTGGTGGTGCTGATCCCAGCATCATCAATAACCATTATAATTTAATTACTTTGGGGGTCATGGTTTATGGAGGTTTCCCAACAAATTAGGTATCCGAGCACAAGAAAATAAACATTGAAGCAAATAATTTAAGAGATCTAATAATTGTTTTAAGGGCATTGGATGCATGCAAGATAATGATGAGATTGAATTCATATGAAATATACAGTATTGATTAAGTTATACACTTATTAAAATCCCTTCTAACTTTAAAATTGTACTTCATTCTGGGAAGATGACACGTTTTGTTCTCTCGTATATTAATAAATTGTTTAGATGTATTTTAATTCTTTATTAGAAAATTTTCAATCATATCGTTTCTAACAAAGGAATGCGGCCTTATTCTTGAAGAACTTAAGAAAATGGTAAGATCTTAAGGTCATTAGTGAGGTAGATTGGATTGTTGATTGCGACATATGAATACCTTAGTGTTAGTATCATAATCTAACTCTTGAATTAGATATCTATTGGGATTTTAATTCTATCAGAGTAAGTTTTGAGTGCGAGGATTGTGATTGAATTGACTATGTTTATATGGGTTCTAATAGTTTGGTTACTCTCCTAGAATATATGAACTACCTCAGTTAGAAGGAGTTTAGGAGATTGAGGGTGAATTAAAAGGGGTGTAATTATATCTTTAAGTTCTTACACATTTAAACTTTACAAACATAGTAATGGGTGTGTAGGAAAAAATGTGTATCAAAATAAAAGACCCTTCATTAAATATGCCATCAATATGTTTTTTTAAATAAAGAATAATTAATACAGTGAGTGCAAATAATCAAAATTAATGGTTCTAAGTAAATAAAGAAATAATCAACCAGTAAAGAAATATCACAGCACAAATTATTTATGTGGTTCGACAACTGCTTATATCCACGGGATGTTTCCAGTCTATATTAATTCTTTAAGAGTTTTAGAATAGAGTAATACATTACCCTTTACCCTGGGGTAAGGTTTTTATTTATAATCATAAGAGTGGTTAAGTCATGTTTAAACTCTTCCAGCTGTTGATTGGCTTGTTTGTTGATCCATGTTGATCTCCATCGAGGTTATAGATAACAAGAATGAGCCTCCCATGTTTATCTCACGTGACTGTAATTTCACTTTAGCGACACGTTTCAATTTTCCATGTTGGGTCTATCTGGGTTGCTGAATATTTGGGACATTATGGTTTGTGCCCCACAATTACCCCTAAAATTCATTATCAACAATGGACGGAAGATTTTTATATGCCCTATTGGCCCAAATGATTGGTCCTAAGAGAGGGCATGCCTTGTAATTACCAAGTTATGGAGAGTGGAATGTTGATTTTTGGTTTGAAAATGAATTGTCAATTACATTAAAAATTTTGAACTTTGTTCCATATGATTAAACTTCTCGAATTTTGATTTTGTTTACTCACAGAGATTCTACACCATCGTTTGTATTTCTCTTTTTCTTCAAAAAGATCATTCAAAGAATGCGTATGTACATTCTTCTATTATGTTCTCCTTTCCCCTTGCTTACTTTTTTTTCACCGTTCTGAGTTTCTTCATGTCTATTATTTTCATGTTGAGTAGTCCTTTATTCTATAAAGTATGGTGTATAATATTAATGAGACATTGGTGGGTGAGTTTAGGAAAGTATATTTGATCCCCTCCTAGGTGATGAAAGAGTGTGTCCCCGTTCTTTGAAATTGTTCTGATGTTGAGGGTGCTAATTGGATTCAAACCTTGTCAATTGCCGAAGGAGGGGATTACTTTTCCTACTAACAAATTATTTTTGTACTTTTTTGAGTTTTTTAAGGTGGTTCCTACCCAGTGTGCCCTAAGTACATTGCATATTGTCAATGGTGTTAATCAGTTTAATGAGATGTATGGGACTAATATTGGGATTTAAGATATCAGATATTTCTATTCATGGTCCCAGATCATAGATTGTGATTTATACTTAAAGGACTAGAAGGTTGATAGGGTTTTGGTCATCAACCTACGTGATTCCAATAAGGGATATTCTAATCGAGGTTTTATTGCCTGAAATTGGCAACACCCACCTTTTTCGGAGGGTGAATGGTACACGGGGCTTCAATGCTTAGAGAGGGGAAGTGATATAGGTTAACATTTATTTCTCTTTCACTCAGCCGAATTTAATTAAACGTATACTAATGATTTTTCTTTCTTTTTTCCATCTCGATCTAAGAAGAAAGATCCCTTGTAAAAACATAATTTATAAATATCCGTTAACAATTGAGTATGTCATATACCGCTACAACCGTTGAAGAATGTTTAAGATCACATATGCATCAAGACGGGTCCGAATATCAAGTTTTTCAACATTCAAGCCTCCGCAAGTTTACCTTTGGTAATTTTGTGTTTTAAGTCCCTAATAAATTCACTTAGAGTGTTGGAATATTTTTCATCAAATTGTTTCTAAGTGTTGGAGCGGAGTTTTTAAGTTTTTCGTCAAAAATATTTTTCTAAGTGATAAGGAGAATTTGGAGATATAAAAAATGATTTTATTTTTAGCGTTGGCTCGTTCAATCGATAGTGGTCGTCGTTTAAGCGACAAAGCCATGTCGTGTGAAGCTCATTCGAGCAATGCATGTCCTCGTTAGAGCGAGATCCCTATTTCATTCGAGCGATGCAATACCTTATATTTTCTATAAAAAGGCTATTCTAGCTTCGATTTTAACATAAAGACCTACGATTTTAAATAGAGATGAAACTGCTTTTGCAGAATTCTTCGTCTTCTCACTTTTAGGGTTTTAATCATTTGTTTTCAATTCACAAATCATCCCAATAGTTTGTGTGAATTATTTTGGAATCCAAGAACACATCTTGTGTCAAGTTTCTCTTGCAGTGAGGATCTCTACTACTGATCTAGGTGCTCTTGAGGGGAGTACTGGGCTGAAGACAACTACATGTCAATAAGGAGTGCTTCTGGGCGTTCCTGTGATAAATTAGAGTTGCAGTTCTGGATGACTCTAGGATGCGTGTCTATGTAGGTTTGCTGAGGTAAACTTATGGAAGATTTCATTGTGATTGTAAATTGCTATTTAATTCATAGTGAAATGAAAGGTTTTGCCCTTCAGGGAGTTTTCCTGAAATCTATGAGTTAGCATATTTGTGTTTATGATGGTTTGACACACGCACACACGTAGTTGCATGTTTAAGGGAGGATTTAACTTGTTTAAAAATTGACTCCAATTAAATAACTTTATGATTGGAATTTGCGTATTTATTTAAATTAATATCGCACACGGTGCATCACTCTTTTTAAATTGGTATGAGAGCAGGTTACTTAAATTTATCGAGTTTTCCTATTTTTCATAAAATTTTGTGATATTGATTTTTTTGAAAAATCATATTTTTAAAAATTGTCGCAATTTTTCCAAGTGAAAACTTATAAAATCGGTTGTTAATTTTTTACGGGTCTAATTATTCTTATTGGAAAGCCCGCAAGAGATCACATTTAATAGCTATCGATGGGAGAGTTTGGTTAATTTGTGAAAGAGACTGGACTCCTTCCACTATCACCGCAAATAATGTCACGAATTTAAAACTTATGTCAGACTAAATTGAGGATGAGTTTAGGCGGAGCACTTTTAATTCAGGTGGACTTAGTGCAATTTTTGGACATGTCACCCCCGATGAGCTTCAATGTATTATGACGTGCACAACATCTAAAGAAGAGTGGGATATTTTACAATCCACCCACGAAGGCACTAATGCAGTCAAAGAGTTTAAAATTTGAAATTTAACTACTTAATTTGAAACGATTACCATGCTTGAGACTGAGTGTTATGATGATTTTTATGCACGTTTGTTTGACATTTTCAACACTAGTTTTAATCTTGGTGAGCCTATACCTGATGCACCAGTTGTTAAAATGATTTTAAGATCACTGCTAAAATGCTTTATTCCTAAAGTGACTGTTTTAAATACCTTAAGTAATTTGAATCGTCTGAAATTAGAAGAGTTGGTTGGAGACCTCCAGACATATGAGATTGACATGTTTCCTGACATTTTCTAGACTAAGGATAAAGGGATAGAACTTAAAGCTCAATATAAAAATAAAAAGAAAGTGAGTTTTTGTGAGTCCGAATCTTAGGATGAGTCTAAATTTGATATAGCCATGCTTGCAAAGAATTTTAAAAAGTTTCTCAAGTTTTCAAAACAAAATTCTTCCAATAAACGTTTTTTTGAGAAAAAGAAAGAAAAGATCAAAGAAAGCGTTGAGAAAGTGAAAGAAGGTGAGGGATATTTATAAAAAGTAACATGGTTTGAGTGTGAGGGCAAAGGTCATAAGTCGTTTGAGTGTCCCACTAGACTTAGGAGAGAGGGCAAGAAAGTTGTTATGTCAGTCACCCTTGGTGATAGTGAGGATGATATAAAAGATTTCGGGGATGAGTCTTCATAAGGAAAGTTTGTTGCCTTTTTTTCTACTCATGTGACCACACCCAGTTTGTACCACGACGATGAGGATACTTGTGCACCTGAGACCTCCGAGGATGATTTGAGGTTTCTAGCGATTCTGAGAGTGAGTGCGCTAGTGAGGGTGATAGTGAGCTCCATATTGCATTAAGGTTGATTACGTTGATTTGCCTATTGAATATGTTCACACCCATTCATTTCGTATCCATGATTTGGCCGTCTTAGTATAAATTCATGCTGTGTGATTTTTGTATAATTATTTTTTGCATTTTTTGCATTTTTGCATTTTTGAGTTCTCCTTACTGATCATAGTTTGATTCATATTTTCTATGCATTTTTTTCGTGACAACTCCATGTTTTTTTGTTTATTCATTTACTTGCCTATTTTAGATAAATAAAAAGGGAGAGAACGAATTATGGGGGAGTTTTTGCATTATGGGAGAGATTTGATTATTAATTGATTTATTCTTGTACTATTTCAAACTAGATACGTCACTAAGGGATTTTCTTTGTCTCATGTGTTTAGGTACCAAGATTGAAGATCATTATTTTGCACACCCTGATGAGAAAAGCTAAAAATTTGAAGTTGAAGATTTTAAAGAATTGGACTTACAAATTGAGTACCTTTTCAGTTTTGGGTTCATGGAAGGGTATTAGATTTGAATAGCCATTTTGTTTTAATAATTCATATGTTTTTTATTTTGTACCAGCATAAACATAGGGGAGATTTGTAAGAACATAATTTTATAAATGTCCATTATCAATTGAGTATGTCTTATACAGCTACAACCGTCGAAGAATGTTCAAGATCACATATGCATCAAGGCGATTCCGAATATCAAGTTCTTAAACATTCAAGCCTTCACAAGTTTAACTTTGGTAAGGTTGTCCCTTAAGTCCTTAATAAACTCACTTAGAGTGTTGGGATATTTTTCATCAAAAATTTTCTAAGTGTTGGAGCGGAGTTTTTAAGTTTTTCGTCAAAAATATTTTTCTAAGTGCTAAGGCAAATTTTCAGAAATAAAAAATGATTTTATTTTTCGCGCTGGTTCGTTCGAGCGACAATGGATGTCGTTCAAGCGACGTAGCCATATCGTGCAAAGCTCGTTCGAACAACGCGTGTCCTCGTTCGAGCGATAATGGCTGTCGTTGGAAGAGATATAGCCATGTCGCGCAAAGCTCGTTCGAACAGCGCATGTCCTAGTTCGAGCGAGAGCCCTGTTTCGTTCGAGCGATTCACCTCCTTAGATTTTAACACGAAGACCTACGATTTTAAATAGAGACAAAACTTCTTTTGCAAAATTCTTTGTCTTCTCACTTTTAGGGTGTTATCCTTTCTTTTTTATTAAGAAATTATCCCATTAGTTTGTGTGAATTGTTTTGGAACCGAAGAATAAACCTTGTGTCAAGTTTTTCTTGTAGAGAGGATCTCTACTGTTGATATAGGTGATCTTAAGGGGAGTAGTGGGCTAAAGATGACTGCGTGTTAATAGGGAGTTCTTGTGGGCATTCCTGGGTTAAATTGGAGCTGTGGTTTTGGCTTACTCTAGGTTGCGTGTCTATGTAGGTTTGCTGAGATGAACTTATTACAGATTTCATTGTGATTGTAAATTTTGATTTAATTCATAGTGAAATAAAAGTCTTTCTCTTTGGGGATTTTTCCTGAAATGTGTGAGTTAGAATATTTGTGTTTATGATGGTTTGACACATGCACACATGTAGTTGCATGTTTAATAGATGATTTAACTTGGTTTAAAAATTATCTCTAATTAAATAAGTTTGTGATTGGAATTTACGTACTTATTTAAATAAGTATCCCACACGATGCATCACTCTTTTCATCCCTCTCATTCTCATTTCATAAGAGAAGAGTTGATCAAGGTCTAGAATTTCAGAAGGTCGTTGGTCGCTGAGGGGGATCATCCAAGATCTACATCCTTTATGTTGGAGTACAATAATTCCACCAACATATTCACAAAATCTCCTAGTGGAAATAATATCTGAGGTTCCCCTCCCTTTTGCAAGCGAGGAGTCTTTTACATCTTTTTCCTTTGAGTCCTTGAGCGTCAAGTCTATTCATGTTGCTAAGGAAGAGATAATCGCTCCTAAGAAGAGGATTTTGTAGGCTGGAGATTATGACATGGATCATATCTCTCCCGATAGTAAGGCCTCTAAGAGGACTGAGCATAAGGGCCTTTCTGCCCCTATATATATGCTGGAATCATGAGTCAAAGAGAAAAGTATGAAGGATTAGACCCATTCCTCAATGTCTCTGGTACCTTCTAAGAAGGGTGATGCCCATAATACTAGGAGGACCCAACTGGTGATGTGAGTGGATAAAGAGTCCATCTTTTCCCTATGGTCTTCTGAAGGGTGTAGTGCTTGTTCTTACTCGTGAGCAAGTTAATCTGCTAACATATGATTAGCTTTTTACTCATGCTACTCAAGCATTGTCACTGGTAAAGTGAAACGTTCTCACACTTTGCATTATTTGTTGAACCTTTTGGAATCCTGATATAATCTTTGTTATCTTTTTTACAATTTGTGGTGGATTTTGTCAACATTTTAAAGAAGAGTTTAAACATACCAAGTTAGACGACCTCGATATTGCCATGTAGAATTCTTAATCTGCCGTAGCGGCTATACAGAAGTCCGTTGTGCTCTTAAGGAAACTTCACCAAGTTCAAGACTGATCACGACCAGGTGGTAATCAAATGTGATCAGTTAAAGAAGGATCATGCTAAAGCTCTAGCTACTACTAAGGATGCACGTTAGGAGAATGGATTTAGTGAGGCCTATCTTCCTGGATTAATTCCTTCATTTTCTTGTAACTTAGATGTTATTCTTAGTCGAGACACCAATATCCAAGTTCACCGTTCTTTTTCTTCTATTTGGATGGCTCTTTAGAGGGTAATTGATTCCTATAAGGATTATTCTTCCTTAGTGGACATATTAAAAGATGATGTGAAGGACTTGGGAGGCGTGGACACCTTTATGTAGGAAGAGACGAATTCCTTGAAATACAAGCTCACTGAGGCCAAGTATATTAGTGATATAGGGGATCTTCTATAAGCTGAGAATGATTCCCTCAAGAAGCATCTCGTTGAGGAAGAGGAAAACCAAAAATGGGATGGCGTTGAAAAGTGGTACTTAGCCATGACATACTTAAGCTTCGTTACCTCTATAGGAAGGGTCCTCGAGCGACATGGTCTACTGTTATAACGAGGGGTAGATGGATGTCCCCATTAAGTTTGATTTCAGCCTTCTTCTACGTGTATAATAAATGCCCAAGACAATCGATTGGTAGAAAAGTTTTAATGGTGACTCTATCCAAAACGTAACTACTATGCTATGCTAATTCAAGAGCAGGGGATTGACCTGGAATTGACAAGTCATTTTTCAGGATGTTGAACTTGTTAGGTGGCCATGGTTATGTACCTCAAGTTTAAGCAATAGATATACAACCGGGTGTGGACACTCATATATGCATTTTGTTTCACTCTCCAAATTTTTCATTAGATTTTCCTACCATTGATATTTCTTCTTGGAACTATATTATATGTTTCAATATTATGAAGCTTTTTTTAAAGGTCATAAAACTACTAGATAAGTAGTTAGTTTAAGATTATTGATGTGACAACCCGAATATAATTATGATAAATTATATTTAAATCATGATTAGCTTGTGTGGTATGTATAATATGTTATTAGTATATATAATTGTAATTCATTATGTTTAGTCTAATCCTACCTTCATAAAACATGAAGAATCGAACTAGTTACAAATGTGAAATTTTGAAATTTTCGGTAGGAATGTTCAAGTTTAAGACTAGTTTTGACCTTTATGACATAACAATTGACTTGAGGTTTAAACTAGATATTTGTATATATATGAGTTAGGGTTGTAACACAACAAACGTTCCATCGAACGGACATCCGAGTGGGAAGATATTGTCTTTTTACGAACAGGGGCTAAAGTAGTCATTTAGCCTGAAATGATATTTTGTTTTATATGATGCCACATGTTATAAATTGATTGGTTGGAGGTGGAGGTTTTTTTGGCCGACTTAAACCCTTGAGATATCCTCCTTTCTTCAAAAAACTCAGTTTGGGAGAGTTTTAAGTTGAGGAAAAACAATTGTGAGGGTTAGGAAGAAGAAAGTGAGGAGAAACATTCAAAAACATTCATAGAAAATTACATAAAAGCCCCTAAGGTAATTCCAACCATGAATCTTGATATTTTTCTTTAATTTATGATTTATATGATATAAATCCTTTATTTTTAATTGACCTTTCATTCTTGGGTTCATATGTATGGATATATGCAAGTTTAAGTTAAGTTGAATGTACAAAACCCTAAAATTGCTTTGTTTAGAAACTTTGTTTATTCAAACTTCCATATATTTTTGTATACTTATTGGAATTGATTTATTACAATTGGAGATTAGCTTGGACTCATATATGTATGACATATCCTAAAATCATGTGAAAATACCAAGAAATGAGTCTTTGGTGAGAGTTTGAAATTCGGGTATGAAATATGCCCTAAGGGTGAAAATATGCCCGCCATGTGTTCGGTGTTTTGCTTGACATAGCAAATGAACCTTAAAAATTATGAAACTTTAATTTTGTATTTTTCAATATGTTTACCGATGTTGGGTGAAATATCATATAAATTTATGATGTATAAAAATTATGGAAATTTGTGGAAGTTGAATGAACGATAAGAGGGCCTCTAGGGCAGATTTGCCATGTGGTAAAGAAATGAGCATATCTTGCTCTACGAGACCTAAAATGATGTACCGTCTTTTGAAGTGGAATAATAATATGACAAGGATTGAATTTCCAAGAATAAATGAATTTATATTTGGTCTATGATTTGGATATGTTAAATATACTAGCATGGATTTGGATGGAACTTCACTTGTGATAAATGATTTGAATGGAATCATGTGATGCTTATGGATTGAATTATGTTTAAATAATTCTTTGGATTATTGATATTATTATGATGATACTAATATTTTAATAATGATAGGAAGGGAAGGAGAGCTGATTGAACAAGTACTGGATAAAGGCAAGGGCAAAGCCAGTAAAACTGCCAAGGTGAGTGTACTTATGATTTGTTTCATATATAAATATGAATATAGCTCTATGAGCGGATTTGTTTGAATACTTCGGTATTCAGTATTTGTTTGGATATTAAAATATCCAGGATTTGTTTGGGTCTCATGATCCAGGATTGGTTTGAATACTTCGGTATTCAGGATTTGTTTGGATATTAAAAGATCCAGGATTTGTTTGGGTCTTATGATCTAGGATTCGAATTGGACAAAGATCCAATGATTTGGTGGAACTAATGTTCCAGGATTTGTTATTGCCAATGGGCATAATTATTTGAATCTTATGATCCAAGATTTGCTATTGCCAATGGGCAGAATTATTTGGATCTTATGATCCAGGATTTTTTATTGCCAACGGGCAGAATTATTTGGATCTTATGATCCATGATTTGTTGTTGCCAATGGGCAGAATTATTATGAACTTATGATCCAGGATTTGTTATTGCCAACGGGAAGAATTATTTGGATCTTATGATCCATGATTTGTTATTGCCAATGGGAAGGATTGTTCGGATTTTATATCTACATATTCGATATAGAATTGTTAATCTATTGCAGAGAAGGAGTACCTCACTAAGATTAATTCTTATGGTTTATATTTTAACAATTTCAGGTTCATACGCTGCCAGCTAGGATACCATATGACCGGTAGCTTTGAGAGTTGCACCGTTGGAGAGAGCTGGGGTTTAAAAATGGGATGTTATCGTTGTTACACTGAAGATTTTAATATACTCAGACATTGTATATATTGATTTAATATGGATTGAGTTGATCATAGTTAATCGTAGTATTGTATAATATCTAATTATGACTATGATGTTGACTTCGTTATGGCACAAGAACAATATTATGTTCATTATGCACATTATGTAGGGAAATATTGATGAATGAATCATATTTCCAATGGGCTCAAGATTATGATCCAATTATTCTAATAACAAA
This sequence comes from Sambucus nigra, assembly GCA_949130495.1. Lineage (NCBI taxonomy): Eukaryota > Viridiplantae > Streptophyta > Magnoliopsida > Dipsacales > Adoxaceae > Sambucus > Sambucus nigra. The sequence goes on along the minus strand of OX422212.1, from coordinate 485,288,393 downwards.
TGATTAGTATGGATATTGTGTTTGGGGTGTGACAATTAGTTGTATCAGAGCGTGGTTAATAATTCTGGACGTGTGTGACGGTTAGATGGCAGTATTTAGTTGATTTGATTTTTATGAATTATTTATGTACTAACCAATAGTTTAGTAGTATAAACTGTTTATATTGGTTGTTATAACTTTGTTGTATTACAGGTAATTCCAGATGGAACCTGGGGATGGACAACATTGAGAAGAGGGAGTAGCTTCTCGTACAAACAATACTAAAGAAGAGCAGAGTGTTGCTGGAAGGGCCAGAGAGAATGAACAACCTACAGAGATTCAGATGATGGTGCAGGCAATGATGAGGATGGCAGAGCAACAAGAAAGAAATATGGCGCAAATGGCAGAACAACAGGCTAGATACCTAGAATCAAAGACTGCGGCCAGGATTGAGAAATAGGCAAGGAAAGAAATGAAAGATTCCATGCATGAGAAGTTTTTAAAGTTGAATCCTCCAGAATATTTTAGGGTCAGTTCAACCTACAGAAGCTGAGATGTGGGTCAGATATCTAGAAACTATATTTGCATTTATGAAGGTTCCAGATAACTAGAAAGTGAATATAGTTGTGTTTAAGCTCAAAGGAGAGGCCAAATATTGGTGGGAAGCCAGCAACCATTTGGTGCCCAGGATGGAAGGTACTGATGTTATTACTTGGGATGAATTTATTAAAGCTTTGTATGTTAAGTATTTCCCTAAGGTTTATAGGAGGGAGAAGCTCAAGGAGTTTATAAATTTCACCCAAAGGAAAATGTCTGTAAGGGAGTATGTTGCTAAATTTACTGCTTTGTCTAGATTTGCTACTAAGTATGTGCAGGATGAAGGAGATAAATGTAGTAAGTTTCAAGATGGACTGATTTGGCCTATTCAAAATAGAGTGGCCACTTATGAGTTAGAAGATTATGCTTCTCTGGTAAACAAAGCCACAATAGCAGAAAGGCAAATGAACCAAGGGGTGGCGAGCAGGGAGAGTTTTAAGAAAAGTAGATTCGACGCATCTCACTCGAAGGGAGGTGAGGGTGGGAGTGTTAAGATGGAACCTCATAAATTTCAGAGAGGTGGTAGAGATAGTGGTAGAGGTTTGGGGAGATTTGGCAGAGATATTAGGGGTGGATAATATTCTAGTCTGGTTAGGAGGTCAGGAAAGGGTGAGGCACCGACAAGAGTTGTTACATGTTTCTTTTGTAAAGAGGAATGGCATTATAAATCCGAGTGTCCTAAACTTAAATGAGTGGAATGCTACCATTGTCATCAAGTGGGGCATGTTAAGAAGAATTATCCGTAGTTGGCAGAGACCCCAGCAGCACCTAGTGAAGCAGCAAGCAGAGTGTTACCTCCAGGTAGTGGAGCGAAAAGTGTTGGTAGAGGACAAGCTAGTAGTTCCAGATCAGGTGGATGAGTTTTTATAATGAAAGAAGCTCATATTACTCTAGATGTGGTGACAGGTACACTTTCTGTTACTGATAGAAGTGCTTATGTTCTGATTGATCCTGGTTCCACACATTCTTTTGTGTCATATGCATTTTCCATATATCTGAATAGACCATTCACTCATTTAGAGGTGGGGTTGGGTATTTCCATGCCTATGGGGGATATGATTGTAGTTGAATATGTTTTTCGTGATTGTGTTTTGAATGCGGGGGCTAGAGATACAGTTATAGATCTACTTCCATTGGATATTTTTAATTTTGACATAATTGTGGGAATGGATTGGTTATCTAAATATCATGCATCTATGGATTGTTTCTGGAAGGAAGTTGTTTTTAATATGCTTGGTGAGCCTGAATTTAAATTTGTGGGGGAAAGGAAAATTGTTCCCAGTTGCATCATTTATGTTATTCAAACGAGGAAATTATTGAGTAAGGATTGTGAGGGTTTTATTGCATATGTTCTTGACACTAGGAAGGGATCTTTACAATTAGTCGATGTTCCTATTGTACGGGATTTTCCAGAAGTGTTTCCTAGTGAGTTTCAAGGGTTACCTCCAAAAAGAGAAATTGAATTTAGTATTGAATTAGAACCGGGGACAATCCCTATTTCTATGGCACCATATTGAATGGCACCTGTTGAGTTGAAAGAACTCAAAATTCAGTTGCAGGATTTTCTTGATAGGGGGTTCATACAACCTAGTGTATCTCCATGGGGGGCACCGGTTTTATTTTGAAAAAGAAAGATGGCACTATGCATTTGTGTATTGATTATAGGCAACTTAATAAAGCTAATATTAAGAACAAGTACCCTTTACCTCTTATAGATGATTTATTTGATCAGTTACAGGGTGCTAAAGTGTTTTCAAAAACAGACTTGCGATCGGGTTATCATCAGTTGAGGGTCAAGGAGAGTGATATTTCTAAAACTGCTTTTCGTACTCGGTATGGTCGTTTTGAATTCCAGGTAATGCCTTTTGGGGTGACTAATGCTCCAGCGGTATTTATGGATCTTATGAATCGGGTACTGCATCCTTTTGTTGATTCATTTGTGATAGTTTTTATTGATGATATTCTGATTTATTCACGTGATATGGTTGAACATGAAAAGCATCTCAGAACTATTTTGAATGTGTTGAAAGATAAGCAATTGTATGCTAAGTTTAGCAAATGTGAATTTTGGCTTTCAAAGGTTGTATTTTTAGGCCATGTTATTTCTGGAGATGGTATATGTGTTGATCCCAAGAAGGTAGAAGCTATTGTAAAATGGGAGAGGCCCAATAACTTCACTAAGGTGAGAAGTTTTTTGGGTTTATCTGGGTATTATAGAAGGTTTATTAATGGATTTTCTTCGATTGCCTTGCCGATGACTAAACTAACCCGGAAAGATGTTAAGTTTGAACAGAATTATGATTCCGAAAATAGTTTTGATGAATTGAAAAAGAGGTTGGTAACTGCACCTGTTCTTACTATTCCGCATGGTGGAGATGGTTTTGTTATTTATACAGATGCTTCACACCAGAGATTGGGTTGCGTTTTTATGCATCATGGTAAAGTTATTGCTTATTCTTGTAGGCAGTTGCGTACACATGAACGTAATTTCCTACACAAGATTTGGAACTTGATGCTATTGTCTTTGCTTTGAAATTATGGCGTCATTATCTATATGGTGAGGTATGTTAAATTTTTACTGACCATCAAAGCCTTAAGTATTTATTTACTCAAAAGGAGTTGAATTTGAGGCAGAGGCGATGGATGGAGTTAATTAAAGACTATGATTGTACAATTCACTACCACCCAGGGAAGGCAAATGTAGTTGCAGATGCTCTGAGTAGAAAGGCTTCGGGCAAGTTATTTTGTATTTGGTGTGCTAGAGTTTCCATCATCATGGAGTTGAGATTGATGGGAGTAGAATTGAAGCTAGCCGATGGGGATAGGTTCTTTGCTCATGTAAGCGTGAGGCCTTTGTTAGCTACCCGTATTCGTGATTTGCAAAGTCAAGATCCTTTTCTTGAGAAGAAATGACAAGATCTCCGAGATGGTAAGTCTGAAGATTTTTGTATTGTGAATGATGGCACTTTATTGTATAAGCAACGGTTGTGTGTGCCTAATGTGTGTGGATTGAAAGAGGAAATTTTAGATGAGGCTCATAATTCCATTTATACTATGCATCCTGGTAGCACTAAAATGTATAGGGATTTAAAGGAGCATTATTGGTGGAATAATATGAAAAAGGAAATAGCTGATTTTGTTGCTAGGTGCCTTATATGTCAGCAAGTGAAAGTGGAGCATCAGAAGCCTACTGGTCTGCTTCAGCCATTGTCAATACCGGAATGGAAATGGGATCATGTAACGATGGATTTTGTGGTTGGGCTTCCTCGATCTCAGAAGGGGTCAGATTCGATTTGGGTAGTGGTGGATAGATTGACGAAGTCCGCTCATTTTCTAGCAGTCAAGACTATGTATACAGTTGACAGGTATGCTAGATTGTATGTTAATGAAATTATTCGATTGCATGGAGCACCGGTATCTATTATTTCAGATAGAGACCCTACTTTTACATCCAGATTTTAGGATAGCTTGTAGTGTGCTATGGGTACTAACTTGATGTTTAGTATGGCTTTTCATCCTCAGACAGATGGGCAGTCTGAAAGGACAATACAGATTTTGGAAGATATGCTTAGAGCTTGTGTGCTTGATTTCAAAGGTAATTGGGATGAATATTTGCCTTTGATAGATTTTTCATATAACAATAGTTTTCAGTCTACTATTGGTATGGCTCCATATGAAGCATTATACGGTAGATGATGTCGTACAACGATATGTTGGGGCGAAGTTGGTGAAAGAAGGATAGAGGGTCCAGAATTGATTGAAGTCACCACTGAAAAAGTGAAGATTATTCAAGATAGAATGAGAACAGCTCAAAGCAGACAAAAAAGTTATGTGGATAAACGACGAAAAGATTTGGAATTCCAGAAAGGGGATTATGTGTTTCTTCGGATATCTCCTTGGAAAGGAGTTATGAGGTTTGGAAAGAAAGGGAAATTAAGTCCACGCTACATTGGACCTTATGAAATCCTTGAGAAAGTCGGGATCATTGCCTACAAGTTAGCATTACCACCAGATTTATCTCGGTTACATGATGTTTTCCATGTTTCTATGTCAAGAAAGTATGTAGGGGATCCTTCACATGTGTTGGTAGAACAGCCTATTAAGTTAAAGGAAGATTTGAGTTATGTGGAAGAACCACTTGCTATCGTGGATAGGAAGGAACAAGTATTGAGATCAAAAGTAATCCCACTTGTGAAAGTTGTGTGGAGAAGGAATTCCATAGAAGAAGCTACATGGGAGAGTGAGGATAGCATGAAGATGCGTTATCCGTATTTGTTTGATTCAGAGAACCAAGGTATGTCAATTTCGGGGACAAAATTTCTTAACTGGGGGAGAATTGTGACAACCCGAATATAATTATGATAAATTATATTTAAATCATGATTAGCTTGTGTGATATGTATAATATGTTATTAGTATATATAATGTTAATTCATTATGTTTAGTCTAATCCTACCTTCATAAAACATGAAGAATCGAACTAGTTATAAATGTGAAATTTTGAAATTTTCGGTAGGAATGTTCAAGTTTAAGACTAGTTTTGACCTTTATGACATAACAATTGACTTGAGGTGTAAACTAGATATTTGTAGATATATGAGTTAGGGTTGTAAAACAACAAATGGTCCATCGAACGGACATCCGAGTGGGAAGATATTGTCTTTTTACGAACAGGGGCTAAAGTAGTCATTTAGCCTCAAATGATATTTTGTTTTATATGATGCCACATGTTATAAATTGATTGGTTGGAGGTGGAGGTTGTTTTGGCCGACTTAAACCCTTGAGATATCCTCCTTTCTTCAAAAAACTCAGTTTGGGAGAGTTTTAAGTTGAGGAAAAACAATTGTGAGGGTTAGGAAGAAGAAAGTGAGGAGAAACATTCAAAAAAATTCATAGAAAATTACGTAAAAGCCCCTAAGGTAATTCCAACCATGAATATTGCTATTTTTCTTTAATTTATGATTTATATGATATAAATCCTTTATTTTTTATTGACCTTTCATTCTTGGGTTCATATGTATGGATATATGCAAGTTTAAGTTAAGTTGAATGTACAAAACCCTAAAATTGCTTTGTTTAGAAACGTTGTTTATTCAAACTTCAATATATTTTTGTATACTTACTGGAATTGATTTATTCCAATTGGATATTAACCTGGACTCATATATGTATGAGATATCCGAAAATCATGTGAAAATACCAAGAAATGAGTCTTTGGTGAGAGTTTGAAATTCGGGTATGAAATATGTCCTAAGGGTGAAAATATGCCCGCCATGTGTTCGGTGTTTTGCTTGACATAGTAAACGAACCTGAAAAATTATGAAACTTTAATTTCGTATTTTTCAATATGTTTAATGCTGTTGGGTTAAATATCATATAAATTTATGATGTAGAAAAATTATGGAAATTCGTGGAAGTTGAATGAACGATAAGAGGACCTATAAGGCAGATTTGCCATGTGGTAAAGAAATGGGCATATCTTGCTCTACGAGACCTAAAATGATGTACCGTCTTTTGTATTGGAATACTAATATGACAAGGATTTAATTTCCAAGAGTAAATGAATTTATATTTGGTCTATGATTTGGATATGTTACATATACTAGCATGGATTTGGATGGAACTTTACTTGTGATAAATGATTTGAATGGAATCATGTGATGCTTATGGATTGAATTATGTTTAAATCAATCTTTGGATTATTGATATTATTATGATGATACTAATATTTTAAGAATGATAGGAAGGGAAGGAGAGCTGATTGAACAAGTACTGGATAAAGGCAAGGGCAAAGCCAGTTAAACTGCCAAGGTGAGTGTACTTATGATTTGTTTCATATATAAATATGAATATAGCTCTAAGAGAGGATTTGTTTGAATACTTCGGTATTCAGTATTTGTTTGGATATTAAAATATCCAGGATTTGTTTGGGTCTCATGATCCAGGATTGGTTCGAATACTTCGGTATTCAGTATTTGTTTGGATATTAAAATATCGAGGATTTGTTTGGGTCTTATGATCTAGGATTGGAATTGGACAAAGATCCAATGATTTGTTGGAACTAATGTTCCAGGATTTGTTATTGCCAATGGGCAGAATTATTTGGATCTTATGATCCAGGATTTGTTATTGCCAATGGGCAGAATTATTTGGATCTTATGATCCAGGATTTGTTATTACCAATGGGCAGAATTATTTGGATCTTATGATCCATGATTTGTTATTGCCAACGGGCAGAATAATTTGGATCTTATGATCCATGATTTGTTGTTGCCAATGGGCAGGATTGTTCGGATTTTATATCTGCATATTCGATATAGAATTGTTATTCTATTGCAGGGAAGGAGTACCTCACTAAGCTTAATGCTTACGGTTTATATTTTAACAATTTCAGGTTCATACGCTGCCAGCTAGGATACCATATGACCGGTAGATTTGAGAGTTGCACCGTTGGAGAGAGCTGGGGTTTAAAAATGGGATTTTATCGTTGTTACACTGAAGATTTTAATATACTCACACATTGTATATATTGATTTAGTATGGATTGATTTGATCATAGTTAATCGTAGTATTGTATAATATCTAATTATGACTATGATGTTGACTTCGTTATGGCACAAGAACAATATTATGTTCATTATGCACATTATGTAGGGAAATATTGATGAATGAACAATATTTCCAATGGGCTCAAGATTATGATCCAATTATTCTAATAACAAATGATTAGTATGGATATTGGGTTTGGGGTGTGACAATTGACCTCGTATGTTTTTCTCGAATCTAACATGAATGGGGGACTGGGAAGTCAACAATTGAGTCTTGACAAATGCCTTTGTTGTTGACCACGTTCTTCAACAATATTGGATTTGTTGTGCAAAAGTGGGGGCAACTTATACGAAAGTCATCTTATTCCAAAGTCATGTTTCTTTTGCAACTTTTTAATCATATTCTTAATTTATAAAGTGAAAACATGAATGACAAATCACAAATCATGTTTGTACATTTTATTGGATTACTTTATGAAGATTATATTTGTCCTTTTAAATAGTATTACTTGAGATATCTTGTTCAGAATAGGAACAGTCTAATATTTTGACATGATTAAACCAAGGCTTGATTTCTTCGAGTGATACGGAATTTGGTTCTCGACTAATTAGCATGGACTCCTAAAAAAATTATATTGATCCATAACTCTAAAGAGTTTGACTTATCAAAATAAAAAAGGGGGATAACGAAATTAACAGTTTCTTAAAAAATAAAGTTTAGAACTCCGTGATTAATATCATTATTATTTTAAATATCTTGAATGTTAATAACCAACATAACTAATGATTCGGGGATTACAAGTATGGCTGGAAGCTAATAGGTCTGTCACCAAGAACATCAATGATTTATAACTGAAAGAGTTGTTAGAGTAATTTTTGCTAACATGGTTAAGGATAGCTCTGATTGGAGAATTAGGATCATTATCCCCAAAGGTGTTTCCCACTTTGAAAAAGTTTTTATATTGATCATTTTATTGAATTGGCTTCCAAACTTCATTAGTCCGAGGAGTTTTATATTTAGATCTCCCTCGATATTTAGGCAAGACATTATTAGTTTCAAGATTATCCACCTACAGGTTTTTGTTAACCACACATTCAGTGACTGGTGTCTAATAATCCTATAGTGACTGCATCGAGGAGGAAGCTTCTCATATATGACCGATTATTTAAAACTAAAATCCTTTCTTGTTATAAGGATTGAGGATGAAGGATTCCCATATACAAGTTCCATTTCAATTAAAACACTAGCATAATGGACAAATTGCTTAGCCAATATTACTGAATCAATCTTAATTGGTGTACCAATACATCCACCATCCTCAAAGAGAATTTCAGGCTTCCAACAAACAGTATTCAATCCTTGAAATTTCACCCACACATGGGCTTAAGTAAGTCTAAGATCTGAAGGCTTAAAATCAGTAGACCATTGCAATAATTTAAAAATACCTGATTCCAAGGTGATTGTACCTCGCTCCCATATATGATCCCTATAATATTTTTACTAAACAATAAGAAAATAACCAAAACACATCGAAAAATAGAGGGAAACAACCTAGAAAATATATTGTTCACAAAGGTGGATATGCATAAAACCAAAATAGAGTCAACCACATAAAAAAGTCAAAATAGACTCAGTAATAATACTAGAACTGAGAAAAATTTCTTTTCACCAAATGTCTCGTTGCAACAGGTATTCTTAACTAAAAAATGATGAAAGGGGAATTTCGTGTAATCAAGAGAAAAATAAGTATGTAATCAAATGTACGCCCTTAAAGCTCCCAGTTGTATTCGAATCAATCTACATACTAGCGTCATCATCCTCATATGATTCTCCTTGTGTTGCCTTGTTAACAATAGTTCAGACAACACCTTATCTTACCCAACAAGCCTCATTATCATGGGTGAATATCATATTATCTAAATTTTTCTCGTACCAAAACTCTATTTGATCCGACATGATGTCTTGGGTTGTACATTCATGTCCAAGAATAACAAAAACATCTATAGGCTTTGTCTTCACAATAATATGCCAATCTTTCTCCATTGGATTTCGCACATAAAAAAACTTGATTTGCTTGAGATGATAAGATGAAAAGGTTCGTCCCTTATTTGTTGCATTGTATATAACAAATGGTTGAAGTTTACAAGAGTGAAACTAAAATCATCCCACTCGATTAGGCCTCTACTATGGTCAGTCCAATCACATTTGAACAATACAAACTTGTAAGCTTTAGAATAATGCAACTTAATGGTGTCTGTTAAGACCCCATAAAAATTAACATATCCAGATACAGGATTTCTATCTCTTGTACTTGCATAACTTTTAGTCATATCCTTCAACATGACTCCACTATTTGTGTCGTTATTTTCCTCTCACAAGCCTTCGTATGATACCGAACGCCATTTATAATATACCTTAAAAATCTCTTTATTTTTTAATGGATCCATAGCTAATCTCCTAATTTCTTCTGATATCTCTGTATTATGTGCGTTAAGCAAGTTACGAACCTACTCATTCAAGATAAATGATACCGTTAAACATTGTACGTATGTATAACATAATTAAATGTATACTATTATTTTCAATATGTATATTACTTACATGATCTCTAAACCATAAATGAAATGTTTCGTTGTGAGTGCGGTCCACATCATGTTGTCTGAGACGAGAATTACTTCAAATTGATGCACAGTGAATCCTACATTGAAATGTGTCATTGCATTGTATTTCGTATGGAAAAAATGGGGTAACCTAATTCAAGAAGATATTAACTCTAGAAATGGAGCAATTTCTTTCGTATTGACGAGCACACACCGATGTGATTGTGCATATGTAAGGTCATCAAGCACAAACCCCTCTTATTTACCCAATTTGCAACCATCGATTTGACCTGGAGAATTAGATATACCATCGTCATTCCTTATTGGTTAATTAAACTTTGTTTCAACATCATGCAAGTACCTGGAGAAAAATGTCAAGCATTATTCTACCCAATATTCTTGTGCACTTAAACCTTCTAGATGACTTCGGGTCTTTACATAATTCTTTAGTGTGAACAAGTATCTATTGGGAGGAAAATTCAATTATATATGGACAAACACTCACATTAAAATTAAAAATAATTAATATTGTAAAAATACAACACCTTTCAATAGCGTACATTGACCGGTATTGTGATGGTCCTCTGATCTTTTCCTCTTCCGCTAAATGGATAACCAAATTCTCCATGACATAAAAAAATGAAGGCGAAAAGATCCTCTCAAGATGGCATAATGTGAGCTAAATGTGAGACTGAATATGATCTAGATCACTTACATTCATCACTTTTGAGTATATACTCCTGAAAAAGTTACTCAATTCAATCAATGGTTCTAGCACATTCTTAGGCAACACATTGCTTAAAGCAATAGGAAGTAACTCTTGTATTAAGATATGGTTGTCGTGACTCTTCAGTCCTAATATAGTATGCTTTTTAAGATTAACACATCGCGATATGTTCGAAGCATAGCCATCTGGAACTTTCACCTCCTTCAACACTTTACATACCACATCTTTAGATTTATTGTCTAATGTGAAACATGAAGGTGGAAAATAGTACTTGCCATTTTGTTGTTTATGAGGATGCAACGGCTTACGAATACCCATTTTCCTTAAATCTATATCAACATTCAAATTATCCTTTCTCTTCCCATCAATATTCAATAATGTCCCGAGCACATAATCACACACATTCTTTTCAATATGCATAACATCAAGATTATGGAATATCAAATTTTCCTTCCAATAATCTAATTCAAAAAATATACTTCGTTTCTTCCAATTATATGACAGTGTACTACTCTTTTCATTATTGACCCTTTTCCTTTTACGTTCTAACTATGGATCCTTCCCAAACTTATTATCGAGGTCCTTTACTTCGGCATACACTATTTCCAGATAGACCAGAGGGATTTGTATCCAATTTAATTATACCATCAAAAGAGATTTTATCCATTTGAAATTTATGATCTTCCAGCAACCATCGACGATGACCCATGTAACAATGCTTGCCTCCATTATATAGCCACTGAGAGCAAGTATATTTATGACAACAAGGACATGCTAATTTACCTTTTGTACTCCATTATGAAATATTTTCATATGATGGAAAATCACTAATGGTCCATAGCAACGATGCATGCAATTTAAATATCTGATTTTTGGATCCATCATAAGTGTCTACCCTAACCCACAATTCCTTCAACTCGTCAATCAAAAGGCATAAATAAACATCAATATAATTACTAGGACCTCTAGGACCATCAATAAGTATAGATAATATCATATATGGTTGTTTCATACACAACCTCGGGGTTATGTTTAATGGCATCAAAATTACAAGCCACGTGCTATGGGCAATACTCATGCTGCTGAATGGGTTGAAGCAGTCACTTGATAAAGAAATCCTGACATTCCATGTTTCTCCACTAAAATCTGGATATATCTCATCAAATGTTTTACAAGCAAGAGAATTGGCTGGATGCATGGTATTTCCATCATCAATGCGCTCATTGGCATGCCATATCATCTGTGTCGTTGTTTTTGATGACATAAATGGCCTTTGAAGTCTTGGTATTAAAGGGAAGTATCTTACCACCTTCGTGGGAATTTTCCTATCTATAGTAACATCGTCATCTAACGGACCCTTTAACTGTTTATATCTTGGGGTATGACATGTTGGACATTCTTTCTCTTATCCTGTCTCTTTCTAGTACAACATGCAATCATTAGGGCATGAACGTATCTTCTTGTAATCTAACCCTAATTTTTCAATCAACTTTCGAGCTTCGTAAAAATACTATGTCAATGTCTCACCCTCTGGGAATACATCTTTTAATAACTCAAGAAGCATTGTAAAGGTCTTGTCACTCCACCCACCTAAACACTTTATATGCAATAATCGAACAAGAAACAAGAGTGTGGAATACTTCTTATAATTTGGATACAACTCTTGCTCCGATTCTTTTATCAGATTAAAGAATTTCTTGGTTTCAGCATATGGACCCTCTACCCCTTGTTTCTCTGCACCACTGTCCATAAACTCTCGTGGGTCTAAAGGCAGAATTCCAAAGGCATCATGTATCATCTCTCTCATTTCATCACCAAAAATAGATGCAGAAGAGGGAGCTGAAGATTAGGAAGATTCCCCATGAAAGGTCCAACATGTATAACTCTCTAAGAAATAATTAATTATTATATGTTCTACCACATCATCTTTCTTCACAAATATCATATTGCGGCATTTCTTACATGGACATAATATTTTTTTCGAATTCGGTATGTTATCAGAGGCAAACTTAACAAAGGCTTCTATTCCTTTCTCGTATAAGGGATGCCCTTTATGTTTTATACTAATCCAACTTTTATCCATCAATATATTCAGCCTAATGAAAAAATACAATAATATTCTTTTGAAATAAGTTGAATAGTTAGTAATGAGAAAACATGTGAGACAAATGAATTATCAATACTTCAAATGTGATTATAAAGTCATATGTTACATTCATTGAATGATTGTAAAGTAGGTAAAAGTACTCTTAGGGCCCTCGTAAACAAATTTTAAACATTAAAGGAATTTTGACAAATTTTAAACACTTAGGTCCTCTAATTCTCTTCTTGTAGAAGTTTATGCTAGTGGCATAACAAGTGGACCTAATTGTAAATTGCCCTTAAATATTTAAAAATTGTCAACAATGGGCTTAAGTGTAAATTGCCCTATAAAGTATGAAAAAAGTTATTGGATATATATTATCATTATGCTATGATCATCAAGAACAAAATAAAAGTCCAAGATCCTAAAAAAAAATCATCTTTTAAGACCTAACACCAGACTAAAATTTAAAACATATAGCATTAACCTAAATGAATATATCTTTGCATCAATCAAAAATGGAACCCTAGAGATGATTACCCAAAATAGAACCCTTTATATTGAATTGGGATCCTACCCAAACACTTCTTGATTAATGAGATATGTAAAATGTGATTATTTTCGAGAACAAAAACTATAGCTCGTGTTTGAAAAATTATGAAAATAAATGCAATTTATCAAAACAACCACATACACCCAGCTACCTCCCCCAATTTTACCTAACCCATAACTAGCCCCTCCCTCCTACCCCATTCGCAGCGGCCTAACTCGTTGCTACTCCAAAACACAAACACACGCATCTTTACACAAATGTAAATAAATTACTTACACATTTTAAGTGCGAACATGCATAAACTATTTATGGAATAACCTATAGTACAAACTTGTACTACACGTTTCGACACGCGATTCTTCCAAAAACTAAGATACGACACGTTAGGATAAGCATAATATATATATATATATATATATATATATATATATATATATATATATATATATATATATATATATTAATGAAATGAAACATATTCTTTCCATAAAATACATTATTTGAGCATTCTTAACATGAAGTTAAGAAAATGGACCATACGAAACAAAATTCAAATACACTTTAACATTAAAAATCATAAACAAAAAAGAATCACCATCACATGTCCCAGCGTGTCCACAACGTGTCGTTAACGTGTCGGAGCGCGCACATAATACGTGTTTCGACACGACACGCGACTCGTGGCTTCTGGGAGAGTAATCATGCTTCATAGGGAATAACCAATTAAATAATTTTGCAATATATGAGTGGATAACTTGCAAAAAAATAATTATCTAATTCAAAGTGCCGTCAAGATGAGGGTATTACGTATATTACCACTAATTGTGGCTAGTGACGAAACCTAACCACAACAGAAAATTAAATATTAAGAGGAACATGCAAACAATTTCATAGTGTTCCTTACCCAACAACATATAATTCGAGGTTAACTAAAAAATCTACACATGAACCTTTATTAATCCGCATTTGCTTTATGTATAATGGATCAATTTGATTTGGCAATGATTTGACACTGAAATATTGGCTTTGATATGTTGTTTATACTCTATTACCTTTTGATATATACTATATTCTGATATATACTCTTATGGGGATTATTTGTATAAATTGATTTAAATATATATAACTAGTAATGCCTATTAAGATTTTTAGTAATGCCTATAGGCTTGACAAATTCATCAGCTTCATTTCCGGCCTTAATGATCTTTGTATTCAAGGAAAATTTAACAAAATTTATCCTTTTTATGTTATATCCTTATTTTATTTTGATATATTAGTATATAGTATTAAATTATAGAAACATATAAAATATATAACATTCAAGTATCACTTTAGAGCTGATGCAACAACACCAGCTTTAGGCAAAAAAATGATCAGGTGTTCATTCAATAAAACTCGATTGGAGTACTTGGGCTATATAATATCACAAGAACGAGTGGTAGCTGATAAATACAAGGTGGAGGTAATGTTGAATTGTCCATTCCCCAAGACTATCAAAGATTTTAGAGGGTTACCAGGACTCACTAGTTACTATAAATGATTTATAAGAGACTATGAGTTAATTCGCAGGAATTTGACCAACATTTTGAAGAAAAATCAGTTCACTTGGACTCCCCCATCTTGGCAAGCTTTTGATTCACTCAAGGAAGCCCTTACCACCACATATGTATTAGCTCTACCCAACTTTATAAGAAATTTGCAAAGTAACACTGGAGGTAGATGCTAGTAGTGAGGGAAATGGAGTTGTTCCTCCACAAGAATGGAGGCTTATTATTTTTTGAAGCAACAATTCCCGCTAGAAAAAATGGGCATTCCACTTAGGATAAGTAATTATGGGCTATAGTTTATGTCGTTGAATGCAAAATCATAATCGAAATCATATATAAACTGAGTAAAACATAGATATAGACTGAGTATAAATTGTCTAATATAAACTATCTAATACAAAATCAAAATCCAAATCATTTCTTGAATGTAAATCAAATAAACTGTCTAATATAAACTGAGTATAAACTTCCTAATATAAACTGTCTAATATAAACTATCAAAATCAAATGAGTTTTCAATCCAAAATCAGAATATAAACTACCTAATATAAATTGACTTGTACAAATGATTTATTGATTGAACAAAAGCATGTAAATGAGTTTTCAACATAAAGCGCATCAAAATTAATAGAGAATAAAGAGAGGCTACATAAAAACATTTTTATTGAGTGAAGTCCTACTTGTTCTTTGTCTTTCACACAAAAGTCATCTTTACAAATAAACAATGAGATACATCTTATATAATTAACAAATTCACCCACACTATATCAATTCATTTAAATTTTTATAAAAAATTCATAGAAATCATGAATGTGACTAAGGACCTATTTGAAAATGGTAACATAAACGATTTAAATGAAGGATGATTCAATCAGTAATATATATATGAAGTAAAGTCCAAAATTAGAGGTAGAAAGATGATTCAATTAGTAATATGTATTATGTAAAGTCCAAAATAGTGGACCAATGTGTTGTCCTTCAAAGGAAGAAATAGTGGACCAAAGTGTGGATGTTGCATCAACAGTAAGGCAAAAATAGAGGTTCAAAGTGTTGATGTTTCATCATATGTCGATTGATTAAAGTGAGGCATTGGTCAACCGATGTTTAGGATTAAATGACGGTTGACCGATGCTTTGGGTCAATCGACGTTTAGGATCAAATGTCGAATGATCGATACATGATTCTTTATTAGATGTTGTTTGACCAACGTTTAGGATCAATAGATGTTTCGAATCAAATGTTGGCCGATCGAAATGAGATTCTTTATCAAATGTTGGTTGACCGACATTTAGGATCAAATGTCAACTGAATACCGTGAGATTCTCTATCAAATGTTAGATGATTGAATGAGGCGTTGGTCAACCGACTTTTTCAACCATTTTAACCATTGGTAAACTACCACATCTCCTAATCTGTTTTGAATGGCCAAAAGTTTAAATAAAATGTAAAAGTTAATAAAAATACCTCAATAACTCCCCAAAACTTGCAAATCCCCTAAAACAAAGAAATCTTAACAAATAAACATTAAGGGTCCATTTGATAGCCAACAAATTCCAAGGCAAATTCAGAAAAGTTAGAAAATTCTGGTCTTTTCCAGCTTTTAGGGTGTTTGATAGCCTTAATTTGCCTTTGAATTTGTTTTCTATGTACAACACCCCTTAAGCACAATTTGACACCCTATGGTGGAATTAAATTCTTTGGGGGGGGGGGGGGGGGGGGCAGGTTTTTGTTTGCCACCTTTGGGTGGCAAATCACTCAAAGCCAAATTTTTTTTTGTAAACTCTATATATTTCATAAATATATAAATATAATGTTAATAAATATGTAAATATATATATATTCGTATATTTTATATATTTTAGCACATATATGTATATTGCGTATATTTTGTATATTTATATATATTTATATATTTCGTACACTTATATAATTTATATATTTTAATATATATTTATATTTCGTATATAATATATGTGTATATTCTGTAAATAATATATATTTAGTATATATACTATATTATATTATTTACGAAATATATATCTATATAATAAAGTACGAAACTTATGTATGTCATAAAATTGATGGATGATGTCATCAATATGATTTGTTCCTGTAATGCCTCTTTTGTCCCTCACATTTTTTATTTCCCCCTCTTTTGGTACACTTTAATTTATTTTCCTCTTATCTTCAAAATTCAAAAGGAAGGGTACAATTGTATTTTTCTCATTCTCTCCCTTGCCCTCATTGTCCAAATCTATCTGTCTTCTCTTATCATATCTCTCTCTTTCTCTCTCTCTCTCTCTCTCTCTCTCTCTCGGCTGTACGATCAAGACCAACGATCAACTAAGGTAATTGTTTTTTTTCGACTGTATCTCTTCTCATTTCTTGACTTTTCATCTTCTCATTTCTTTTTTGTGTGATGTTATTGTTATTAGGTTATTTAATCTTAAGGTAATTGTTTTTTTCTTTTAATTTTTGTTCTAACAAAGAGAAATAAAGAGGCCATTTTGTGGTTTTATGCTAGGTTTAATTTTTTGGGGGTATGTTTCTTCTAAATGGGATGTATATGTTTCTTCTTCTAATTTGATCATTTGGTTTATGACTTTTTGTAGAGGTTACTCCCTAGCATGTTTGCTCTAGGTATGTACACATTGAGACTTAACAAATAGAGATATTGATGAGGGTCTTCAAACCATGACAGATTCATTCATTTCATATTTCGGTTTCTATATGCGTAACAAATTCATTTATTTCAGATTCTATCATGACCATAGGGGAAGTTTGCTTGCATTAATGTTAATTACCATGAAGTGTGCAAACACATTTTCAATAGGTTCAAGAATTTTTTTGCAATCAAGAATTTTTTATAATATATTCTTGCTCAGGATTGTTTTCCCTTAAAATTGTTGCATCCAAGGGGAGTCATCTCCATATTTTCGGTGTAGTATGTTTTCTCTTATTATGTTCTATTTGAGATTGAAATGTAGTTTTTTCGTTTCAACATGAACTTTCAGAGATTTGACTATACTGTGTTTGGTTTGTTATAGTTTTTATACCTGAACTATTTGTGTGTCATAATAGTTTTTATACCGGACTATATTGTGTTGGGTAATAGTCCAATGACTCCAATTGAAGGTAAGGTATTTTGGTGAGGATTGATGTGTCCACAAGTGAATCATAGCATGTTAACTTTTGGATTGTGCTGACTTAGACTAAATGTAAGGCCAATCATACTCAAATGGCACGCATCGTTTGAAAACATGTATGTTATTTTGCTAAAATTATGTTATTTACAATTAGTTGAAAACAACTATTTTATGTTGGAGTTGGTATTGCTAAAATTTTGTATGAATCACATATGGTTCTACTGTTCATGGTGTTGGAGTTGGTATAAGATTCTAATTTCATAAGTTTATTCTTTTCGTGTAAATTGAAATGAGCCGTATAGCCTGGATCAATTGATTTTCAAAAGGAACAAACACAATAATAATAATATGGACCTTTTTGGTATAAAATGATTTCATAAAAGTTCTATTATTTTTTTCCTATTTTACTGCTAATGCTTCACCATACTCAGGTTATTGGTCCAAATTTCCCTTTGAATGTTAAACTAATATGTTTCTGATTGTTTAATGAATCATTTTTAATTGTATTTTGTATTCGCTTCAAGATTTCGTGAATGTACAGCATCGTATAACCCCCCCTATGCCCTTGCAGTGCTGCAACTTCCCTTCGCGGGCGCTAGCTTTAACCAAGACCAAGCAGGTAACAAATTTCGCTTTGCGCACACGTTAGCTTGAATGGTTGGAGTTATACGAGTGTAGGACCTTAGTAAATTTGGTTTGTACGAGATAAGAAAATAGATAGAAATTTCAAGATATCTAACCTAACACAACGTCGCTCGATAAACATATTTAGTTGTGTGCACATATAATCTAAAGTATTAGAAATATTGATTCTTTTTATTTGTTTTGATAGCTATTTTTTTGTTCAAAAAGGTTAAATTTGAAAATATTTATCTTTTATTTGACATGCTTATAGTTTGATCCTCATCACACCCCTCCCCCCTCGGGCTAACGATTCAATTGATTCATGTTTTTCCAGTTATGTATATCAATTCTTTTTTTTAATAAAATATTTATAATTTTCTCACATGACACTTACATTTGTTGCAAGTTCCGCCATTATTCGATTGCGAGAGAATGATACAATGTACAAGAAATTTCAGTTTGAAATTTAAAAGCCTCTGATTTTCTCTTTCAAATCAAACAATAGCAACCTCCAATTACCTCAAGATTTTGGAAAAACTTAAACAATGTTTGTAAGCCAACCAAGAGATTTGACACTTCGTGGCATAAAAAAAATAGTCCGAAAGCCAAGCCTCTATTATTGAGAAAATGTTATGGTGGTTTGATGAGAGGAAGTTACTTCATCAAATTTTTCCTCTACATTAGATCTTTCTTCAACAGCTGATCCCTCCATAGATTCTCTTGACTGAAGAGAGAAGAAAAATGTTTCGGAATCACTTCTACTATTTATATCAATTCAGTTTCTTGATGGGTGAGGGTATCAGTTATTGAAACTTTGTATACACTTTACGGTGACTAACTTTGTTTTGACAGTTATGTATATCAATTCCTCCTTCTTTACTTCTAATGATAGATCAACCGTAAAATTGAGTGGGGGATTAAGAAATACACCCTCTTTGAGTGGATATATGTGCTTTTCAGGTGAATAACTCATATTTTTGTGTCATTTATTAGTTGATATTGATATAATTTTTGTGTGTAGGTATTATTCTCCGAGTATCCATATTTTTTTGTAGGTATAATCAAAATTTACCTCTCCAGAAATCAGAAGGTGCTTGAAATCTCTGTATTCATCAATGTTTGCATTTCTCAGCACATATTTTTTATTTATATAAAATAAGAACTTTTTTCCCCAATGCTTTGTACATTTCATGTGATGTCCCTCAGTGTTGTATTTTTGTTTAATTAAAAAGTACATTTTTTTTCTTTGTAACTTTACAATTAACCTACAAATTATAGGTGTTTACTGCCATGTCTTTGATTTGCAGACAACAATTGTTATTCATGAAGCAATGGAACAGAAAACCATTTCCATTGCCAAAGTAGGAATAACAACTGTTCTCAACTCTAGAACCTCTATTATTGCATCAGCTAACCCTCCATCAGGGCGTCATGATGGTCTTAAGACTGCTGAAGACAACATTGATTTGCAGACAATAATTCTTTATGGATTTTATTTGATCTTCATTATTAAAGATGTGAGGATGTATAGTCAAGACAAGACTATTGCTAGCCATATCATCAAAGTTCATGCATCTGCCAATGCGACCACTGGTGACGCAAGACCTTCAAACGAAGACAACTGGATCAAGAGGTATATTCAATACTGTCGAGCTGTATGCCACCCCCGTTTATCAGATTCGGCAGCCACATTATTGCAGGAGAGTTATGTGAAAATTATACAAGATATGAGGTGACAAGTAAATGAAAATGGAGAATTAGCTACAGTACCAATGAGGCAGCTCAAAGTTATAGCAAGGTTAAAAGAATTAATTGTGAAGATGAAACTATGACACCCCGACTAATTAAAGACTGGGTAGCTACTCCTTTATTAAATTAATTCAAAATGACAAGTTGGCTCAGCTAATAGCATCACTGTCGAAAACATTTTTATTATTACTAACCACCTAGTATTTAAAAAGTAAGTTGCCAAATTTTAATTAAAGTCTGATTAACATGCAACAAGTGTAATGAAGAATAATAACACCATTCACCATACCGAAGTAAATAGAATAACCATCACATAATGTAAATAAAGTCTAGAGGAAAACTCCTCACTACAAATCCACAAACTGAAATAATTAAATTGAATACTGAATACTAAATCAATGCATGCCAAGTCTGAAAACTGAAACGGAAAAGTTTCTAATAGAATTTGGGCACATGCCCTACAAATGAAGAATACTGAATATGGAGTCCAAATGATAGAAGCGTCTAAGAGCAAATCCCTGTAGCTTCCACAAACAGCTATAGCTCGTCACCTGAATGAGTATCCTATACATGGTGTCCTTGTGGCTGGGCACCTAAAAATGGTTTTACAAAAAGATAGATTTGAAAGCAAACGGGTCAGAGCCCGAATGTGGAGATATTTTAAAAACCTGCAAGTGCTTTAAAAACATTTAAAACATTAAATGCAAAGTACCTGTTAGGACGTGCACTCACATGAAATTCTCACCTCTCGTCTAACTGTGCACTCCTAACGTAAGTACCCATCTAAAATGACAAAAACCACAAGCTAAATGACATCATATCTAGCTAGACTGTCATTTTGTAGCTATAAAACAATGTGTAGCCCCCGTATCAAATAATACCCGACCCATAGTGCCATGGATAGGAAACGTACCCTCAATCGCGGGCGGTGCCTGTGGAACTGCTGCCTGGTGGACGTTGTAGACACGTCCATACTGTAGCTGCCCCTGTTGAACTGGGACTACTGGAATGGGTGGCAATGCTTCCATCTGTGGCGGTGCGGGGAGAGCGGCGGGAAACATAGGCCTCTGCGGCTCCTGGCGAGCACCCTGCTGCTGCTGCTGTGGGGCCCTGCCCCTATCAGGACAATCCTGCCATTTATGGCCAGTTTTACCACAAACAAAACACTTCCCTGGGAATTTCCCTCCTCTCTGCCCCTGCGGTCCCCAGCCCTGGTGGCCGTTACCGTTCCTCCCTTGGCCCTGCTGGCCCTGCTGAAAATGCTGCCCATTCTGCCCTTGTTGGCCTTGATGGCCGTTTGGACCCTGATGGCCCTGACGGAAACCTCCCTGTCCGTGCCTGTAATTCCCTGATCTGAACCTCTTCTGTTCCCCCTGCTGTGAACCCTGCTCACCCTGTCTCTGCCCCTGAACAGATTGTGCCCCACCGGCACCATGTCCTCCAGTCCTGCCCTGATGGCTAGACTCTCCCGATCTCTTGACCTCAGCCATATGAAAGCGGTGATCCTGGCAGTGTAACAAAGAAGCGTTAACCACATCAGAATACGTGGCCAACGAAAGGTTCCCTTACAGATGCTGACGGATCCTCCATGTCAACCCGTCGGTGAATTTCTCAATCTTCTTCTTTTCTGTCGGTATCTCATCCGAAACGATATTCAACAGATTCGTGAACTCGGTCTCATACTCGGCCACGGTCTTACCCTCTTGCTTCAGATTCATCAGTTTCCTCCTCATTTCCGTGTGAACAGCCGACGGAAAGTACTTGCGGTCGAACCACACCCAAAAGTCCTGAATAGTGAGAGTATCCCTCTCCTCCACGGTGGTAATAGACTCCCACCACTGCAGTGCAGATCCAATTAGCTTGAAAGTAGCTAGCACCTGCTTCTGAACGTCCGTGCACTCATACATCCTCAAGTGCCTCTGCATATCTTTCCTCCACTGGCTCGAGACTACCACATCTGAGCTACCTGCAAACTCTGGCGGATGCGCTTTCTGAAAAGCATCACGTACACGTTCCCAAGAAGATGGGAATGCATTTGCCTGTACTGGCATGTCAACCGGCGCCTGAGGTGGTGCCTGCTGAACTACGGCAATTGCGGCATTTACCGCTTGGGCTACAATAGCTGCAACCTCAGCGGCGTTCATCATGCCCTGAACTGGAGCGGGCTGTGGTTCGGGCGTTGCATTCTTGGGAACTCGTCATGCACGTCGTGGAGGCATCTAAAATAAGAATAAAGTTTATAAGTTCACTGTTTATAAACTTAAAATAGCTGAAGAACGAAGCATACACAAAAAGAGTACAACAGTCCTAAAATATAGGGCTCTATATCAAAGAAACTTAGCGAAAACATAATAGCCGTACAGATCCTAAAGGACACTAGAACCTGATGCTCTGATAGCACCTGTGACACCCCGACTAATTAAATACCGGGTAGCTACTCCTTTATTAAATTAATTCAAAATGCCAAGTTGGCTCAGCTAATAGCATCACTGTCGAAAACATTTTTATTATTACTAACCACCTAGTATTTAAAAAGTAAGTTGCCAAATTTTAATTAAAGTCTGATTAACATGCAACAAGTGTAATGAAGAATAATAACACCATTCACCATACCGAAGTAAATAGAATAACCATCACATAATGTAAATAAAGTCTGGAGGAAAACTCCTCACTACAAATCCACAAACTGAAATAATTAAACTGAATACTGAATACTAAATCAATACATGCCAAGTCTGAAAACTGAAACGGAAAAGTCTCTAATAGAATTTGGGCACATTCCCTACAACTGAAGATTACTGAATATGGAGTCCAAATGATAGAAGCGTCTAAGACCAAATCCCTGTAGCTTCCACAAACAGCTACAACTCGTCACCCGAATGTGTATCCTATGCATGGTGTCCTTGTGGCTGGGCACCTAAAAATGGTTTTACAAAAAGATAGATTTGAAAGCAAACGGGTCAGAGCCCGAATGTGGAGATATTTTAAAAACCTGAAAGTGCTTTAAAAACATTTAAAACATTAAATGCAAAGTACATGTTAGGACGTGCACTCACATGAAATTCTCACCTCTCGTCTATCTGTGCACTCCTAACGTAAGTAACCATCTAAAATGACACAAACCACTAGCTAAATGACATCATATCTAGCTAGACTGTCATAGGTTCTACCCTTGTTACTCGGTTCCCATTAACATTATAACGCTCGCAATTAAATAGGGGCTTAACTTAAATTCAGGTTCTCACGTAAAAGTAATACAACTCATTATAGATCATCCCTTTTTGTTATTCCATAGTTATACACACAATGCCATATTAAAGTTCCCAGTTTATTAAGTGTATATTTTCCACAACATAAATATACAATATAAGCACCCCGAGACTAAGCTGCGGTGCACACATACTCTGCTATCCATCCCGGTACATCACGTACATAAGGATCACATATTCCGAATCTCTCAGGAATAGTTCACAGATAACAACATCACAAATAATAGAGGCGATCACAATCACATCACATGGGTCACGCACATACCTGCGCTCCCACGATCAGCAGACTTATTAACATCCCAATAAGTCCTTCTCTGACCTATGTTCATCGAGGTAACCAGTCTAAATTCGGGCAACACAAGGATTAGAGGGCCCTAAGCGAACGCAAACCTCCCGTGATAGCAAGTATGGTAGGTATGTCATACACACAAATCATATACCAATACTAAGTAAGCACACATCTTCGTAATCACCGTAGTTTAATTGTAGTACTTACCGAATTCTCGTACCAACTTAATATATATACAACTTATATAATCCCGATCCATATTTATATGCGCCATAATTTATTCTCACGTCGTAGTAGACACTCACGTCTTGACTCAAATGTCTATTTAATTTGATCCACACTTATATAATTTACTCCTCATTATATCCCAAATGTCCCAAGGATACTAATACACCATCAAAGCAATGTTATCTCTATCCTCGAACAAGTTTACGGGACTCCCAAAATCAAAACAGGCCAAAAAGGCCTAAACTGCCATCTCGTTAGAAGTCTCGTTCGAACGAGATTTCGTTCGAACGAACTGGGCTATCTAACGAGATCTCATTCGAACGAGATTATCGAACGAACATCCCTCTCGTTAGAACCCCAAACTATCAACTCGTTAGAAGCTCGTTCGAACGAGCTCGTTCGAACGACCTGGGTAGGTCTTCTAACGAGTGACCAGAATCAAGCCTAGAAATTCTATATTCGTTTTTCACCAATTTCTACACTTCTAATCTCAACCAAAATTCGTCCAATCAATTTTTTAAGGTCTCCAATCATCCTAAAACATACTAAGGTCATATACTAACATCTTTTAAGGAATTAACACATCCTAACCATCATTAATTCATCAAATCTCTACCCTTTTCCCCAATTTTCAAGAACATAAACCCTAGAATTTTAAATCCTCAATAAGTCCATTCTAGATTCGTTTTTGTTACATCCAACATGTATTAACATCAGAATAATCATCTACATACTATTCTACATGCAATTTGTCCTCAAAATTTAAGTCCTAAGTCCAATTCAAATGGGTTTCTATTTAACTTCCAAGAACAAATGTAAATCTTTCAATTTATCTAACATGGAAGAAACATTCTCTGAATTAAATAGAATTAAATCACTTGCCTCTAGTGTCTCTGAATTTGGTGTTGTTTTGAAGAAGCTTTTTCTGCAGAATTCCCTTCTATCTCTCTCTCTCTCCAAGCTTATCTCCAATGGTGACTAGGGTTTTCCTTGGGAATGTTTTTGAAACCTAATCTGATAACCCCCGTAGCTTATTGGGTCATTAAGGGTTGGTTAGTGGGTTTAGTGGGTCTATTCCTAATCAGATAAAGACTCCTAATTTTCGTCATTATTAATTCCCAAAAATACAATATTACCAAACTACCCTTATAAGATGCCGGTATGGCCTAAAAATGCCCCAGGACCCAAACTAAACCCCCGGCTAGTGTTTTCTGCCTATCTCGACCCTTCCGGACGCATTGGCGCACTCAAAACGACCATACGGTTAATAGAATTTAAATTCACTTTTACAATTAAAATAATTATATTCTGACGCGACTGTCTCACGCTTCCCAATAAAATGTCCAAATTGTCTTATCTCAATCTCACGACAAATTTCATAATTCAATATTCATATATCATCATATATACTCAATATAGTCAAATACCAACTCACATCTCGCTAGTATTTTATCCGGATTAATTCCCAATTAATTCTCATTTAATTAATTAATCCCAAAAAATAAATATCGCCAAAAATACGGGGTATTATATACTTCGCCCCTAATAACAGAATTTCGTCCCGAAATTCGGAACTAGAAAGTACCTTATAAAAACAACTCTGGATAACGTTCGTGCATCTCATCCTCGCGTTCCCATGTGGACTCCTCGACATTGTGATGTCGCCACTGAACACGCACTAACGGAACTATCTTTGACCACAGCTTCCTCTCACTTCGGTCCAAAATAGCAATCGGCCCCTCCTCGTAGGAGCTATCCGGCTGGAGATCAATGTCCTCCACAACAATATGAGAATGAGCCAAATTGTCTATGAGATATTTCCTTAGTGAGGAAATATGAAACACATCGTGAATCCGGTGCAAATGCTCCGGTAACCCGAGTCTATACGCAACTGGTCCGATCCGCTCAATAATAGGAAACGGCCCCACATACCTTGGTGCCAACTTCCCCTTCTTCCCGAAATGCATAATCCCCTTCATAGGAGATACTCTGGGCAAAACCTGGTCCCCCACTTGGAACTCCCTGAAAAACCTCTTCGCATCAGCATAACTCTTCTGCCGGTCTTGAGCTACCCGAATGCGACTCCGAATCAACTCAATCCTTGCCAAAGTATCCTGAATCACTTCCGGCCCAAGTAGTTTGTTGTCCCCCACCTCTAACCAACATGCTGGGGAACGACAAGGCCTACCGTACAACGCCTCAAACGGAGCCATGCCAACAGTGAACTGATAGGAGTTATTATAAGCAAACTCTACCAGTGGAAGGTATTGATCCCATCCACCTCCAAAGTCAATAATGCACATGCGTAGCATGTCCTCCAACATATGATTTGTGAGCTTTGTCTGCCCATCAGTCTGTGGATGATAAGCCGTACTCAACCGCAATTCCGTGCCCATGGCCTCCTGGAAACTCTCCCAAAACCGCGAAACAAATATCTTGTCTCTGTCAGACACGATATTTAGGGGCACACCGTGAAGTATCACAACCTCTGAAATGAAGAGATGGGCATACTGTCCCGTAGTGTAGTCAGTCCTTACGGGTAAAAAGTGAGCGACTTTGGACAACCTGTCCACAATTACCCAAATGGAGTCGTGACCCCTCTGCGACGTAGGCAACCCCATGATAAAGTCCATGGATATGCTCTCCCACATCCACACCGGGACCTCCAACGGCTGTAGAAGTCCTGTCGGTCTCCGATGATCCACTTTTACTAGCTGGAAAGTGGCGCATTTCGAAACAAATTCAGTAATATCTCTCTTCATACCGCTCCACCAATACTTCCGTCTCATGTCTTGGTACATTTTGTCGCCTCCGGGATGTACCGCGAACCGTGAGCCGTGCAACTCTGCCATCACCTCGTGTCACAATTTCTCCCCTTCCGGAACTACCAATCTCCCATTGAAGCGTAATCCCCCATCTGAGCTGACGGTATAGGACTCGGCTCCCTCTGCTAGTAATCGAACTATCTGCTCCTGATAGAACAAGTCATTAGCCTGTGCCCGTACTACCTTCGTGACAATCTGCGGTGTAACGGTCATCACAGACATGAAAGATCGGGCCACTGCATCCTGGTGTTCCAACTCCTTCCACTTTGCCTTCCACACCTCTGCCACCTCATCTGCTGGCCTACGGCTCAACGCGTCTGCTACCACGTTAGCCTTACCTGGGTGGTACTGGATATCGAACTGGTAGTCTTTCACAAACTCAAGCCACCTACGCTGCCGCATATTCAACTCCTTCTGCGTGAATAGGTATTGTAGGGACTTGTGGTCCGTGAACAGTTGGAACTTCTCCCCCAAAAGATAGTGCCTCCAAATCGGTAGGGAAAATACCACTGCCGCCAACTCCAAATCATGCGTGGGGTAATTCTTCTCGTGAGGCTTAAGCTTACGGGAAGCATAAGCTATGGCCTGTCTCTCCTGCTGTAATACACCTCCAAGCCCTTGTAAAGACGCATCGGTGTAAACCAAATACTCAACTACCGGTCTCGGCAATGCTAACACAGGTGCTAAGGTCAATTTGTCCTTTAACTCATCAAATGCTAACTGACAGGCATCACTCCAGATGAATGGCACACCCTTACAAGTCAGATGTGTCAAAGGACCCGCTATCTTCGAAAATCCCCGAATGAACCTCCTGTAGTATCCTGCTAGGCCCAAGAAACTACGAATTTCAGTCGGTGTCGTGGGCTGTCCCCATTCCCTCACCGCGGATACCTTCCCCGGATCAACAGATATCCCTCGGTCGGAAATAATGTGTCCCAAAAACTGGACCTCCTTCAGCTAAAATCCGCATTTCTCATATTTTGCATACAACTCGTTCTGACGAAGTGTCTGCTAAACTTGCCTCAAATGCTCGGCGTGCTCCTCCTCTGTCTGGGAGTAAACCAGAATATCATCGATGAAGACAATGACAAACTGATCTAGGAAATCCCTGAACACTCTGTTCATCAAGTCCATAAACACTGCTAGAGCGTTGGTTAAACCAAAAGGCATAACCCGAAACTCGTAAGAACCATATCTCGACAAGAACGCAGTCTTCAAAACATCCTCCTCCCTGATACGCAACTGATGGTATCCCGATCTCAAATCAATCTTCGAGAAGAAAGAAGCTCCTCTCAACTGGTCGAATAAGTCATCGATTCGAGGTAACGGATACTTATTCCGTATCGTGACCTTATTCAACTCTCGGTAGTCCACACACAATCTCAGTGAACCGTCCCTCTTCTTCACAAACAAAACTGGAAGGCCCCAAGGTGAGGTACTCCTGCGAATAAAGCCCTAACCTAACAGCTGATCTATCTGATCTCGTAGCTCTCGCATCTCTGACGGAGCCATACGGTACGGTGCTCGTGCTATAGGCCTCGTATCTGGCAATAGGTCTATAACAAAGTCTATCTCTCGACTGGGGGGTAGGCCTGGTATCTCCTGAAACACATCCGAATACTCCCTGACGAATGGGATCGAATCTAAAGGAATCACAACCTCCTTAGAGGTATCCTCCTCTAGGTAATACAAATGAGCGGTCGAGCCTCCCTCTGGGCGAGGCATCGCCACTACAAACATTTCTTGCCTCGGAATGGCAAAAATAATGCTCCCACCGAAGCAATCAATCATGTCTCTATAATCAGCGAGCCAATCCATACCGATAATCACATCGTGAACATGCATATCTAATACCAACATATCTGCAGGTAATACCAGACTACCAATCTCTGCCCCCACTCCCCGGCATATAAAGAATATAAGTGACCCACTCCCCAATGGTGAGTCGACACACGTCACTGTGCTCTCTGCCGTAGCTAACAATCCTAAGGCTTTCGCGAAATGTGTAGATATAAAATAATGTGTAGCCCCCGTATCAAATAATACCCGACCCATAGTGCCATGGATAGGAAACGTACCCTCAATCGCGGGCGGTGCCTGTGGAACTGCTGCCTGGTGGACGTTGTAGACACGTCCATACTGTAGCTGCCCCTGCTGAACTAGGACTGCTGGAATGGGTGGCAATGCTTCCATCTGTGGCGGTGCGGGGAGAGCGGAGGGAAACATAGGCCTCTGCGGCTCCTGGAGAGCACCCTGCTGCTGCTGCTGTGGGGCCCTGCCCCTATCAGGACAATCCTGCCATTTATGGCCAGTCTTGCCACAAACAAAACACTTCCCTGGGAAGTTCCCTCCTCTCTTCCCCTGCGGTCCCCGGCCCTGGTGGCCGTTACCGTTCCTCCCTTGGCCCTGCTGGCCCTACTGAAACTGTTGCCCATTCTTCCCTTGTTGGCCTTGATGGCCGTTTGGACCCTGATGGCCCTGCCGAAAACCTCCCTGCCCGTGCCTGTAATTCCCTGACCTGAACCTCTTCTGATCCCCCTGCTGTGAACCCTGCTCACCCTGTCTCTGCCCCTGAACAGATTGTGCCCCACCGGCACCATGTCCTCCAGTCCTGCCCTGAAGGCTAGACTCTCCCTATCTCTTGCCCTCAGCCATTTGAAAGCGGTGATCCTGGCAGTGTAACAAAGAAGCGTTAACCACATCAGAATACGTGGACAACGAAAGTTTCCCTTACAGATGCTGACGGATTCTCCATGTCAACCCGTCGGTGAATTTCTCAATCTTCTTCTTTTCTGTCGGTATCTCATCCGGAACGATATTCAACAGATTCGTGAACTTGGCCTCATACTCGGCCACGGTCTTACCCTCTTGCTTCAGATTCATCAGTTTACTCCTCATTTCTGTGTGAACAGCAGACGAAAAGTACTTGCGGTCGAACCGCACCCAAAAGTCCTGAATAGTGAGAGTATCCCTCTCCTCCACGGTGGTAATAGACTCACACCACTGCAGTGCAGATCCAACTAGCATGAAAGTAGCTAGCACCTGCTTTTGGACGTCCATGCACTCATACATCCTCAAATGCCTCTGCATATCTTTCCTCCACTGGCTCGAGACTACCACATCTGAGCTACCTGCAAACTCTGGCGGATGCGCTTTCTAAAAAGCATCACGTACACGTTCCCAAGCAGACGGGAATGCATTTGCCTGTACTGGCGCGGAAACCGGCGCCTGAGGTGGTGCCTGCTGAACTACGGTAATTGCGGCATTTACCGCTTGGGCTACAATAGCTGCAACCTCAGCGGCGTTCATCATGCCCTGAACTGGAGCGGGCTATGGTTCGGGCGTTGCATCCCTGGGAACTCGTCATGCACGTCGTGGAGGCATCTGAAATAAGAATAAAGTTTATAAGTTCACTGTTTATAAACTTAAAATAGCTGAAGAACGAAGCATACACAAAAAGAGTACAACAGTCCTAAAATATAGGGCTCTATATCAAAGAAAAATAGCGGAAACATAATAGCCGTACAGATCCTAAAGGACACTAGAACCTGATGCTCTGATACCACCTGTGACACCCCGACTAACTAAATACCGGGTAGCTACTCCTTTATTAAATTAATTCAAAATGCCAAGTTGGCTCAGCTAATAACATCACTGTCGAAAACATTTTTATTATTACTAACCACCTAGTATTTAAAAAGTAAGTTGCCAATTTTTATTAAAGTCTGATTAACATGCAACAAGTGTAATGAAGAATAATAACACCATTCACCATACCGAAGTAAATAGAATAACCATCACATAATGTAAATAAAGTCTAGAGGAAAACTCCTCACTACAAATCCACAAACTGAAATAATTAACTGAATACTGAATACTAAATCAATACATGCCAAGTCTGAAAACTGAAACGGAAAAGTCTCTAATAGAATTTGGGCACATGCCCTACAACTGAAGAATACTGAATATGGAGTCCAAATGACAGAAGCGTCTAAGAGCAAATCCCTGTAGCTTCCACAAATAGCTACAGCTCGTCACCTGAATGAGTATCCTATACATGGTGTCCTTGTGGCTAGGCACCTAAAAATGGTTTTACAAAAAGATAGATTTGAAAGAAAACGGGTCAGAGCCCGAATGTGGAGATATTTTAAAAACCTGAAAGTGCTTTAAAAACATTTAAAACATTAAATGCAAAGTAAATGTTAGGACGTGCACTCACATGAAATTCTCACCTCTCGTCTAACTGTGCACTCCTAACGTAATTACCCATCTAAAATGACACAAACCACTAGCTAAATGACATCATATCTAGCTAGACTGTCATAGGTTCTACCCTTATTACTCGGTTCCCATTAACATTATAACGCTCGCAATTAAATAGGGGCTTAACTTAAATTCAGGTTCTCACGTAAAAGTAATACAACTCATTATAGATCATCCCTTTTTGTTATTCCATAGTTATACACACAATGCCATATTAAAGTTCCCAGTTTATTAAGCGTATATTTTCCACAACATAAATATACAATATAAGCACCCCGAGACTAAGCTGCGGTGCACACATACTCTGCTATCCATCCCGGTACATCACGTACATAAGGATCACATATTCCGAATCTCTCAGGAATAGTTCACAGATAACAACATCACAAATAATAGAGGCGATCACAGTCACATCACATGGGTCACGCACATACCTGCGCTCCCACGATCAGCAGACTTATTAACATCCCAATAAGTCCTTCTCTGACCTATGTTCATCGAGGTAACCAGTCTAAATCCGGGCAACACAAGGATTAGAGGGCCCTAAGCGAACGCAAACCTCCCGTGATAACAAGTATGGTAGGTATGTCATACACACAAATCATATACCAATACTAAGTAAGCACACATCTTAGTAATCACCGTAGTTTAATTGTAGTACTTACCGAATTCTCGTACCAACTTAATATATATACAACTTATATAATCCCGATCCATATTTATATGCGCCATAATTTATTCTCACGTCGTAGTAGACACTCACGTCTTGACTCAAATGTCTATTTAATTTGATCCACACTTATATAATTTACTCCTCATTATATCCCAAATGTCCCAAGCATACTAATACACCATCAAAGGAATGTTATCTCTATCCTCGAACAAGTTTACGGGACTCCCAAAATCAAAACAGGCCAAAAAGGCCTAAACTGCCATCTCGTTAGAAGTCTCGTTCGAACGAGATTTCGTTCGAACGAACTGGGCTATCTAACGAGATCTCATTCGAACGAGATTATCGAACGAACATCCCTCTCGTTAGAACCCCAAACTATCAACTCGTTAGAAGCTCGTTCGAACGAGCTCGTTCGAACGACCTGGGTAGGTCTTCTAACGAGTGACCAGAATCAAGCCCAGAAATTCTATATTCGTTTTTCACCAATTTCTACACTTCTAATCTCAACCAAAATTCGTCCAATCAATTTTTTAAGGTCTCCAATCATCCTAAAACATACTAAGGTCATATACTAACATCTTTTAAGGAATTAACACATCCTAACCATCATTAATTCATCAAATCTCTACCCTTTTCCCCAATTTTCAAGAACATAAACCCTAGAATTTTAAATCCTCAATAAGTCCATTCTAGATTCGTTTTTGTTACATCCAACATGTATTAACATTAGAATAATCATCTACATACTATTCTACATGCAATTTGTCTTCAAAATTTAAGTCCTAAGTCCAATTCAAATGGGTTTCTATTTAACTTCAAGAAACAAATGTAAATCTTTCAATTTATCTAACATGGAAGAAACATTCTCTGAATTAAATAGAATTAAATCACTTGCCTCCAGTGTCTCTGAATTTGGTGTTGTTTTGAAGAAGCTTTTTCTTCAGAATTCCCTTTTATCTCTCTCTCTCCAAGCTTATCTCCAATGGTGGCTAGGGTTTTCTTTGGGAAAGTTTTTGAAACCTAATCTGATAACCCCCGTAGCTTATTGGGTCATTAAGGGTTGGTTAGTGGGTTTAGTGGGTCTATTCCCAATCAGATAAAGACTCCTAATTTTCGTCATTATTAATTCCCAAAAATACAATATTACCAAACTACCCTTATAAGATGCCGGTATGGCCTAAAAAAGCCCCAGGACCCAAACTAAACCCACGGCTAGTGTTTTCTGACTATCTCGACCCTTCCGGACGCGTTGGCGCACTCAAAACGACCATACAGTTAATAGAATTTAAATTCACTTTTACAATTAAAATAATTATATTCTGACGCGACTGTCTCACGCGTCCCAATAAAATGTCCAAATTGTCGTATCTCAATCTCACGACAAATTTCATAATTCAATATTCATATATCATCATATATACTCAATATAGTCAAATACCAACTCACATCTTGCTAGTATTTTATCCGAATTAATTCCCAATTAATTCTCATTAAATTAATTAATCCCAAAAAATAAATATCGCGAAAAATACGGGGTATTACAGAAACTGTCCCACATTGCAAATGATAACCATGTTATGGAAGCTATTAGGCTCTTCAACAATGCTACAATGGATTCAGCAAGATCCAGAATAAATCAACACATGAATCTTACTCCTGAGATGGAAAATGAGATTAAGCAAGCTAAAACCCAAATAAAGTGAAGAATGGGAACGCAAGTTATCATGAGAACGGAACTTGATTATATACATGCTCTTAAATGGTTACTTTGTATGGTTTATTAGATTAATCTGTGTCAAATTATATAAGAATTTATGTGTATCCCTTACTGATTTTTGCAGGTACGAGTTATTATTTTATTGAGGACTATTATACAATTCGGTAGGTAGCAACAATGTCTCAACTTTGACGAATTTAAGTCTCACATGTGGCAACCACATGATCAGCCTATGAAGAGTTATATAGCATATTTTGTAGTCTATATTCTTATATTGGTACTAAATAGTATCCAACATCATCCACAGGAAACTTTTTGCTCTCCAATCGCCATTACCTATTACACAAACATTAGGGACATGAATTAGTTTAATTCATAGGGTTCAAAACAAAATATATGAATATATTCCGCAAATAATATATATATTACTAATATATACAAAATATATGAATATATATATAACATAATATATATATCTGAATATATTATTATTTTTTATATATTTATATATTCCATAAATAAATTTTCCACATTTATATCTATTTTTCAACTTTAGCGTTTGATAGAAAATGTGAAAAATTGATGATTTTCCAACTTGTATCAAACAGACAGAAGTTGGAAAATATTCATCTGCCTTGGAATTGTTTGCCCTATAATCAAATGTCCTCGAATCATTTGCTAAGTTGTAAACTAACCATATTTACCTAAACCATTAAATCATAACATTAAATCAAAAAAAATTGTTCAGCATAAAAATTAAATCATAAATATTTACCCTCGTACAAGTGGTTAGATATAAATTTAATTATTTATATTTTGCCCCCACTTTCTTTTGTAATTGTATATTTATTGTAATACAAATTATTATTTTTTCCTTATTTCTGCCCCACCCCTTCAAAATTCCATCAATCACTCTTCTAGCCCTAAATTAGATCGAAAATACACAAGAGAGATAGGTTTCGTCAATTAGAAACCTTTAAACACTACTCTAACTACTTTATGATTTTTTCAATACCAACGAGCTTTTAAGCTCACATGAAATTATTACTAATAAAAAGAGATAAACACATAAACAATGGATGAAAAGCCTTAAATTAAATCTAATTTTAAGACTAAAAATACTTCAATACCCTTACAAATCATTAGATAAAACCGTCAGTTCCGATTATTAAACTGTTGACACATTTATAATATACGTATGCAAATAATACCGTAGATAAACATATGTACCCAAACAAATCAGTAGATAAATCCGTCTATTCCGATTATTAAACGTACTTATTTGTTTATCTTCAGTATTGAGGTATGTTTAATACTGTCAATTTAATAATAGAAAAAAATGAAAAATGACATCTCCCGATTATTAAACAATGCTGTAGATAAATATACGTACCCAAATGGTAGAAAAAAATGAAAAAAAAATTACCTCAACACTGTCAGTTCTGAATGAGAACTGATTGAGAAGAAGAGAGTCCGTTTGGTCCGATTGAGAACAAGAGAAACCGATTAAGTAGCGGTAATAGAGGAAACCAATTAGGAATAGAGTTACAACAGAACCAACAGAAAAAAGTGAAAAAAAAAAACAAGTAGCGGGATGAAAAAACTAGCGGGAAGACAAACAAATTGAGGAGTTCGAGTTTAATTAGGAAAAGGAAATATGCCCAATGTTTTTTTTCCAAAACGACGTAAAATCCCCAACTTTTCTGCCATTTTATAGAATTGACAAAAAATTATCCGAAGTTTAATTAAATTGTTGGAAAGTTTCCCACGTTTTGTGGAAAACATTCATACGAGAGGTTTATGCCGACATTTTTTTATAAATGTTTCAAAATAAACGTTGAGATAGTTACATTTTCTTATAATGTCTCCTCAGCTAGCGTGCTATACCATATCCACCCGTTGAAATGCAAGCCAACTCTGACATTTATCCCATTTCCTTTTCTTTTATCATTCCTCCCTGTTCTGATCACAATGTAATTGAGATCTCTTTCGATGATGTTCTCAATGTTGTATTTCCCAATAATGAAATAAACAAAAAATTTGAGTATCTTATTGTGACTTACATTAATTGTCTTGATTCTAATAAACTCTTGATGATGATGATTGCGAAAATGAACAATTCTTAACTCATCTTAATAAGGTTAATAACAAACAACATAACCGAGTTCAAATTAATGAAGATGAAACCGTTCTTATTAATCTCGGTTCTAGTAGCCAACTATGCAAGATTAGGATAGGGTCCACACTTGACGAGCAAGATCGTGCGCAACTCGAAGAACTGCTAGAGGAATTTATGGATGTCTTAATATGGCCTACGATAACATATCTGGCATTGATCCCGAGATAGCTCGGTATGAGATTCTAACTCTTTCGGAATGCAAACTAGTCAAACAGAAATTATGAAAGCTCCACAACAAATGGTCACTCAAGGTTAAGGAAGTGGTGGCCAAATAGTTGAACGTAGGCTTCATCTGTGTGATTGAATATCCCACATGGATAGACAACATCATACCCATACCAAAATTTAAAGGAAAGGTTCGCATGTGCATTGATTATCGAGATTTGAATAAGGACTATCTAAAGGATAATTACCCACCCAATATCAACATGATTGTGGACAAAATGACCAGTCACGCTCTTACGTCATTCGTTTATGGTTTTTTCGGATACAATCAAATCAAGATGCACTCGGATCATCAAGAGAACAACGCATTCATCACCCCATGGGGAACCTTTTGTTACACAATTATGCCATTTGCTCTAAAAAATGCAAGGTCTACCTACTAGAGGGCTGCCATAACCATATTGCATGATCTGATATACAAAGAAGTCGAGTTCTACATGGACGATATGATCATCAAGTCTAAGAATCGAGAAGGTCATGTTCCCACTCTCCAAAAGTTATTCGAGCGACTACAGCGATACTAGATGCGACTTATCCCACAAAAATGTATTTTTGGTGTTACCAAAAGAAAGCTCTTGGGATTCATAGTTAGCGAAATAGGGATTGAAGTAGATCCTACCAAACTGAAACCCGTAATCAAAATGCCACCACCTCCATGGGGAAGGAAATCCGGGGATTCCTTGGAAAATTACATCATATCAGTCGGTTCATCAGTAATTAATTTATATTTGTGAACCCATCTTTAAACTCCTCCAAAAGGATTCAACCAAGGTTTGGAACGAATTTTGTCTGGACCAAATCAAGCAATATCTAACCCAACCTCTAGTACTTAAGCCACCGTATCCTGGTCTACCCCTATTCATATACTTTATCGTAACAGACACTCTAACTAGGGCTTTGTTAGCCCAATACCTTGAAGAATCCCACAAAGAAAGGGCCATTTACTATGCCAGTCATAAGTTGGCGAGGTACGAAGTCAACTACATTACTTTGGAGAAAGTATGTGTCACTCTTATTTAAGTCTTCCAAATATTATGAAATTACATGCTCACTTTTCCTATCAGACTTGTATCCCTAATGGATCCTATCAAATACCTACTCGAGAAACCTTCCTTGTCTAGCCGAATTGCCCGATGGTTGATGTATCTAGGAAATTTTCATATTGTGTATATCACAGACAATCATGAAAGGAAGAGCCATATTTGACTACCTTGGTGACCACCCTATGAAAGAAACTGATGTTTGGATTTTTGAGTTCCCGAATGAAGATATACTTTTCACCTCACAAGAAAACCTCCGGTGGTAAATGTTCCTTGGCGACATTGCCAATAAGAAAGACTACGACATTAGGATGCTTCTGATCACACTCCCATTGCCATCCATCTAGACTTTCTCTATACCAACAACATGACCAAATATGAGGCATGCGTCGTGGGCCTCATAGTAGCTCTCAAGAAAGGAATACGATGCCTAGATGTCGGTTGGGATTCAACCCTCATCATTGGTTAGGTCCTCAGAAGATGGAAAGACAAAGATGAGAAACTCTTACCCTTCCACGCCCACTTAGAAAAATTGGCCTCCCAATTCAAAGATATTACCTTCCATTACCTACCCCAAGAAAGGAATAGTTTAGTGATGCCCTTACTACCTTAGCATCCATACTCGACATGCCCGAAGGAATAACGATGGCCCCTTACCTCGTCCAAAAGCAAGCTAAACCAACCCATTACTACCATATCGATCTCATCATAGAAGAAGATCCTTATATGAAGGAGTGATGGAATTATGATTTTTGATGCCTCCTCAATCACAATAGGTACCCCCAAGATTCTAATAAGAAATATCATGCCACCCTCCGCAAACTGGATGCCTAGTACATTGTCTACGATAAAGAACTATTTAAGAGAAACTTTGATGGAACCTACTTACACTGCATCGCAGTGACTGATAATGAACAGATGATGCAGAAGATCCACATCGGGGAGTTCGAACACCACATAAATAACCATATTCTTGCTAAGAAGATTATCTGATAGGGTTACGAATGCACTAACATAGTTCAGAATTATACCGCCTATGTTCGAAGATGACTTAAATGCTAGTAGTTTTTCAATCGCCAACACTTGCCTCCATGAGAATGATATAATATGACCTTTACCTGGACGTTTTCCACATGGGGCATCGATATTATAGGTAAAGTCACACCCAAAGTCTCAAATGGGCACGAGTTCATCTTGGTTGCCATTGATTACTTCACCAAATGGGTTGAAGTCAAGTCGTACATAGTTATAAAGGCTAAAAAGATAGCCAAGTTCATCCGAAAGAATATCATATATTGATATGGGGTCCTGCATGAGTTAGTGTCAAACAACGGGTTGACGATTACGGGATCCAAAGACACAAATTTTCTCCCTACCGACCTCCACCCAATGGTGCAGTTCAAGTTGTTAATAAGAATCTTAAAGAAATCATTCGCAAAATGATCGAGAGTTGGTGACATTGGGCCGATCGAATTCGTTATGCCCTCAGGGTCTATCTCACTTCAGTTCGAGCATCTACATGGGCTACCCCTTACTCTCTGGTATACGGCATGGAAACAGTCCTACACGTTTAACTTTAAATACCTTCATTACGGGTCATACTTAAAAGAAAAGTCAACAAAGAAGATTAGCATCATAGTCGTCTTGATGAGTTATCACTCTTAAAGGAAAGAAGGCTAAAGGCTCTATATCATATACAAAGGTACCATCGCCAAATAACGTGATCATTCAACAAGAGAGTCAAGGACCACGATGTCCGAGAAGGGGAATTAGCCCTTAAAGAAATTATAGAACCTGTCTGGGACACCAAAGGGAAATTCAAGCCAAATCGTAGTGGCCCCTACATTATGAAGAAGATCCTATCCAGTGGTGCCTCTATGCTCACTAACCTCGATGAAGAAGATATGGCTCATCTAGTCAACCTGGACCGTCTCAGGAAATTCTACCCTTAGTCTGAAATATCATCACGCTACGACTCCCCTCATCTCCCTTCTATTCCTAAACAAAATCTTCATTTCCTTCTACTCAGAACTACGTGGGGCCTGATCCTCTAAAAAATATATTTACTTTCAAAAATAAAACTCAAAAGAATTTTAAAAACCCTAATGGTACGTAGGCAACTCATACGCTTTACATGGGCATGGTCTCATTCTTTTTCATAAAATGCTATTCTTTTCATAATCCGAGCACGATAGTTTATTTTATCATTTACATGAACAAAAGGATTATGTATACCTTAGTGATTGGTCTAGATAATTCAAATACAAAACATATCAATAGACACAACAATATAATTAAAATCCTCTTTTATTCCATTATCAGGAAAATCCTGCACGATTACAGTAAATATCAATGTAAGGAGTCAAACAACTTCCCCCACCAACCTTATTAACTTAAAAAAAAAAAAAAAAAAAAACTAACCCTAAACAGCCTTCCCAAAATTATTCCTACTAATAACTAAGCATAACCCAAATACACAAAAGCTTCAGACATAACTAACTTCATAAAAGGTCCTACCCGCGGCTGCCAGAAGAACCATCCCCATCATTATCTACATCTTGGGGTCCCCAAACTTCCCCTGCTTGGATGGAATACCGAAGGTGTTCCATGGAATGGTAAGCCCGGACTAGCCTAGGAAAAAATACTATGCCTCCCTCCATGGTATCAAACATGGAAATTCATCTTCACCTAGTCTTTTTGGCCCATATCTTAACCACTACACTCCTCTAGAGCCACTTCATATAGTCCTCGAAAACATGCCATAGTTAAAAGGACGAGTCGACGGGAAATGACTCTCCCACAAAGATCCTAACTGCATGCGCACGCCTTTCATTAAATCCTCCACATGGAAGAAGTTCAGAATACACGAAGGCACGATCTGTTACCATCAAACATAACGCAGGAGCCTCTAGAGAAAGTATAAAGAAGTATGTCAGAGGCCAAATAACCGAACGTACTAGTATTACCCCAGTTCCAGAATGTTCTACACTCCCTCACCAGGGTACTCAGTAACACAAACATCGAGCCTCGTGCTCCATACACTAATTTTCCCAATCCCAGTTCTCGATAATTGAGACAAAGCTGATGAAATAATGGGTGACCGCTAAGAAGAATCTCTCAGATAGCCACGTGAATAGCATAACTGGGCTACCTCTTAAAATATTAGAATATCCTTCCTGCCAAGCATCCAGACCATTCAAGGTCTCTACCAATATCACCATCGTGGGGATTGCGATGAAATGACATCCATGTAGTAATGGCAGCTGTTTGAGCATCCACCAGTGGGTCCCTAGTCACCAATGGTAGCTTTGAAGTTAAGCCAAGGGCAACGACTCCGATGTAGCCCGCATCATTGACATCCCGCAGATGCAAGGAATACAACACAGTCTGGAGGGAGATCATTCCTCTAGTAAAAAATAATTGGGATATCAAGAGTGAAATATGGAGAGTCTCCACTAACAGTTCCCGAGGAGACCGAGAGAATTTGGGTATGGTTGTCGCCACACTAGGATTTACCCTCGGGATAAAAGAATACTCCTCTTAAGTTCGGAAGAATTCATCCAAGCCAAAACAAAAGGCATGGTCCATGGGGTACTAGAATTATACCGCCGCTATCCGCATGTTCCAGTCAATGGGTTGGTTGCGCCATAAGGAAACTTGACGCAGGTTGAAGGCATCGTAGTCTACATTATATGAGCACGTAGCCTCTAAATTCTTTAGGTTGGAGGAGAATTCATTACTTGTAGGAAAAGAAATTTTGGAAGAAACAAGACAAAAATTAAGAAGTAAACACGAGAAGGAAAAATGTGAATAGGTGAAGAAAACTGTCCACCATTAACCCTTTTTATACTTGGAAACCTTGGCTAGAGACAAAGACCCTACAAAATTTGGGTGAAACTTAGGGTGATTGTCCTGGACTAACCTATCGATAGGCAGGATAAGGGGTATGCCGATTGGCATTCCCCATTTTTAGAAAATTCCCTTTTTCTTTTTTGTCAAAATAAAAAATCTCAATAAAAATATTTTTTTATTCCAGAAGAATTTAGGATTTTCCTTTATTCTTAACTTATCCTGTTTTAATATAAATTCTTTTTTGGTCTCACTAAACAAAGGAAAAAATGCATGTAGATCAAGTCATTAAAAGAAAATCTAAATAAATATAACCCCATTCATTTCATATATATATATATATATTGTTATCATTACACCTTTTTGCAAGAACAAAGAAAAATAACGAGACTCATCCTGAACCCCAACACTCTCTCTCATTATCTCTTACTCTCTCTCAACTTTATTTTTCTTTCTCTCTCCCCCTATGATCCCCCATCCCGGCGACACGTGCGCTTCCCTAGATGATGAGATGAGGAGCCTCTGCTACTCAATCCAGATTCCTCCTCAGACATAACAAGTGACACAAAATAGGAACGAATACGGATCGAATCCCTAATATGTTTAGTCATAGAAGCCACCCAATCCCAAATATCCCTCAGCCAGGTAGTCAACCCCCGGACATGCTGCAAAAAAAAAAGGAAAAGAGCAAGTAATTCAGTCTGAGACAAAGAAGAAATCATAAAAGTAAAAAGACAAAGGACAAAGTTATACCTCTGGCTGGAGAACATCCTCAGTCAACCCCAGCACCTTCGTGTCCATCCCATTGGGATGATGCATCATACTCACTGATCCTCCCCAGGTAGCCTAATATTGTAGGAAGGAGGAGCAAGCCATCGAAATGGAACCTCTGACGTTATCGCCGCTACTGATCTCGATGCAGCACCCGCTCTATGGGCAGACCCCACTGGCTGACTCATACTCCTGTCGAAAGTTGTAGGAGGTGGATACATATTCACCACATCATTAATACATGATGACATCAACCATCTCATCACAGAATTGAGGTAGTCATACATCGTCACCGTATCAGTGTACAAAGAATAGGGCTCACCAATCATTGCCGACACCCAGGCGTCCTCTCACATTTCCTCCACCTACCTAATATATCTTGTGGGCATTGTTGGTGGGACCTAAACCTCATCCTACACAATCTTCCTGACTACTCTCTCCCCCTGATACTAGGAGTAGTCAAACTCGTGCGCTAGCAGCTGGTGCATCCGCCCATGCCCTTTAGTCATCCTCGTATACTGAATGGACGTCCCCTATAGATTAAAGCACCTACATTTTACCGATATAAAGTCAATACTTTCACAAAAATAAAGGAAATGCCAAAAATAAAGATTCAAATGAAAAAAGAAGAGGTAACCCGATCACTCGTCAGGTCATTCAAAACCTGACACACTGCCACTGAGGAAACGGGTTACTTCCACTAACGGTTGGACTTCCTCCACCGGTACATTTGAAAGAAACCCCCCACTGCCTCATCCTTGAAACCAACCAAATGGGCATTGAGCCCAGTCACCTCATAAAACCACAACTGCAAAAAAGACAAGAGTTGGCAATCAAAAGAAATAAAAAAGGAAAA
This sequence comes from Sambucus nigra, assembly GCA_949130495.1. Taxonomy (NCBI): domain Eukaryota; kingdom Viridiplantae; phylum Streptophyta; class Magnoliopsida; order Dipsacales; family Adoxaceae; genus Sambucus; species Sambucus nigra. The sequence continues at coordinate 485,246,055 of OX422212.1, read as the reverse complement.
AAGGAAAATGCATAAAGGAAAAATGTAAACAAAAAGATAAATACCTCTAAAAGATACGTGGTGCCAGTAAAAGTCTAGCAGAAGCACTTGCTGAAAGCATGTAAACATGAATATAGGGTCTCCAAAGTCAGGCTCCCCCAGTCAAAGAAAGGGATATTCGAAAATACCCTCAAGTATGGAGAAAACCATAAATGGATGACATCGCTGCTCGACGTCACCAGAAATATTCCAAATAACAAAAGAATGAATAAACGAGCCATCTGCCATACCTCAAGCTCATCTCTCTTGTCAATCTACCAATTCAAAAGTTTCTCTTGCTAAGCAAAAATATGGATTGACTCTGCCCGACATCACCTAGCGCCGCCTCCACCACCATTGGCATCACCCTCAACGTGTGATCCACCTCTATTTTGGTTCCCTCACAGTCTAGCCCCAGCAGCTGGTGTACATCGATGGGAGTCACTGTCATCTCCCCAAAACTGAAATATACGATGTGGGTGGTATCCCACCACCTCTCCCCCAGAGCTCATAGACTTGATGTAGAACATGGCGTCTTATCCAATGCAGACCCAGAATGCCAAAACTAGATAAAGAAACCACACAGAGCACCAATGATGGAAGGTGCTACCACATGTCTATAGATAACGTTGTCCCTCGAAAGTGACGACTCGTCACAACAATGTCAATCTGTGCAAAAGAAACCCTTCGTCAAAGTTCAAAGAAACAAGAAAATGTGAAGAAATATGAAAAGGAATACCAAGAGATACTTACATAACCATCAGGGTTCCTCACCCTGGATGATCGATGGTGTGTAGGCTCGTACAGAAGAGTCTTCTCATTGACAAAGGTCTCAAATAGATCAAAAGTGTTCTCGTTGCCAAGTGCTAAAAGCACCCTGGCTTGCCCCTCCAAGTGCGCCCAGTCATAACACCTACACACGCCATGTATGCCTCACTACTTGAAAAATTCTCCATTTTCTAAATTCAAAGAAAGAATAGACGTAGGAATGAATTGCAAAGGAGAGAATTTGAAAAGGATAAAGCTAGAAGTTGTAAAAAATGAGAAGAACTTGCCCCTTTTTACAGGAGGCTAAGAGGTGTGCCGATCGGTAGTCCCATGACAATAGCCGATCAGCACTATCCCTTACTCTTCACTAAGCAGTCCAAAAGACCGTTCCACTGCCGTTTGGCAGGTCCCACAACCTGCTGGATGACATTTCCCTAGAATTTTGTATCAAAAAATCCAAAAAATACTAAAAATCCCAAAAACTCCCCATAAAATTCTTAAAATTACCCAATGAATTTTAAAACACTTGTTCATCAAGAAAGTCATTTTTAAGATCCAAAAATTCCCAACTGGATTAATATCACATCTTTACCAACTTAGAACCCTAAAATTCGATGCACCCGCATACCAAAAACTCACTACCACTCCCCAGTTGAATCCAGAAATTCATCTTTAGAAGAATTAAAGCCCTTCCTCAAGAGAGCTACCCATTCCCCAGCAGGAATACTTGAATTAAAATTTTCCATAGGGAAATTCTAAATTTACTCAAGTAGAGGCATTAATCGCGCATCTCTCCCCAGCAACACATTCCCCAATGGTATCCCAAAACCTCAAGTTATCAATTGAACTAAGATTTTCACTTCTCTTCAAAAAATTCCAAAAGGAATGTTTCCTTCCTAGTGGAATGTCAAACAGAAATACCTAAGATAGCTACTCTCTAATAACACTTAAGGCCCTCATAATTGACCTCAAACCTCATAATTGGTTGCCTCCACATAAAGTCCTCAGAATTGATCTCGACCCTCATAATTGGTCGCTCCCACTTAAGGTCCTAATAACTGACCTTGAGCCTTAGAATTGGTCTCTCTCCACTTAAGGTCCTCAGAATTGACCTCGACCCTCAGAATTGGTTGCTCCCACTTAAGGTCTTCAGAATTGACCTCGACCCTCAAAATTGGTCTCTCCCATTTAAGGTCCTCATAATTGACCTCGACCCTTAGAATTGGTCGCTCCCACTTAAGGTTCTTAGAATTGACCTCGACCCTTATAATTGGTCTCTCTCCACTTAACCCTTTGAATCTACCTCAACCCTTTGAATCGATCATCCTTGTCCCTTTAGGTTCACAGAATCGACCTCTTTCGCAAAACATAATGTGGTATCTATTCAACGGTTTTCACTTATTCCAACCTCACCCGTCGAGGGGATATATAGATGACACATTATAGAATTCTTAAGTCTCTCATTAGGACCCTATAACCTACCTATTTAACTACAAACCTTAGGTCATACTCGAAGTATTGATCTAGAGGCCATTCAGCGCTCCCGAGCCATGTTTGACTCTGGTAAACTTTATTTTCATAGGGAAAGCTCAATGAACCTTTGAAGGACTCTAAATCCCCTTTCTAATGGTCTGCCCCATGTGCGAATCTGTATAAGGTTCAGAAAAATGGACCACTTTACTACCAAAAATGAATTTGGAGACCATTGGGCGCTCTTGGGCTCTAGTTTGACCTCAATAAACTCCGTCGTCAGAGAGAAAGCTCAATGAATTCTCAAACTTCACTGAAATCCCTTTCGAACAATCCGCATTATGCATGAAATGGCATAACCGTTGGTGCGAATGATCCTTTTTCCTCCAAAAATTGATTCGGAGGCCATTGAGCGCTCCTGAGCTCCATTTGACTAAGGTCAACTCTTCAAATCGAACAAGATTAAATGAATCCTTAAAAGGGACTACAACCCCTTTCTAACGGTCTATCCCATGAAGAAATTAGCCTTACGGTATGGACGAATGACTCATTTGACCAACGTTAACTCTTTAAACAGAGCAAAGCTCTTTGAAACATCTAATCAACTCTCATAACCTTTCCAACGGTCTACCCTGTATGCGATTCTAACTTATGTTTTAGACAAAAGATCCATTACCATTCGACGATCTCCTTTCCAAAGGACCGACGAGTGCTTCTAAGCCTCATTTAACCCAAAGTCAACTCTCAGACCCAGGGGAGGCTCAAAGTACTTTCAAAGGTCTATGAATTATCTTTTTAACAATATGTCTCATGCATGATTTGTATTTAAAAATTTTGTTCTACGATCATTTTTTCAAAAAAATCTGCACAAGACTGCCAACTGGAAGGTTCATTTCCCTGCCTACAGTTGTGTGTTTAGGGTCACTTGCTTATTAGCAGGGCTAGGGGTATGCCGACCAGTAATCCCCCTAACCTATAAAAGGAGGTAAAGATCTCACTCTCAAGGCACACCTCGGATTCATCAATATTAGTGATCTCGACAACATTCTCTTATAATTAGACAAGTTTCCTTCTGTGAAAATCCATGCCATATTTCATTCCCATTATTTTCATACCTAATTTTGAAAAATTTCCTTCTCATTCATCCAACATTCATCTGAACATTCATGGGATCTCATCAAGGATTAAGATCAAGCCTCAATTTTTCAAAGAAAGTCCAAATATCCTTCCCTCTCTTTAAATTTCTTCATTTTTGCATTAGTTACATAAATTCTTAATCTAGCTTTTACCTTAGTTCATACACATTAATATCTCATCCTTTATTTGTTATATTTCACATACTTTATTTTCGATAAAAAAAACAAAGAAAAAGAGGGTTAAAACTATAAATTCCAACGGTATTATACATCACAATTTCTTAAAACTAAAAATGTATTTTCTACACAGACATAATAAACTCCTATTTTAATTTATGGGATAAACTCCACCCTTACTCCACATTCGAACTACGTGGACTTGGATGCCTTTTTAGTCTACATACGCGTTTCGGGCTAAAATCTGAGACTCGAGTCTAATTTTTCCATTTTCATGTATCCATCTTTTTTTCATATATATTACTTTTATATATCATACTTGAGATTCGTATTTATGTTTTATTTAATAAATATTATTGTTCCACCATAACTATCAATATCTTGATAAGCGTACACATCATACTTTTTAATTATTACTTTGGGATCATTCCTTTGGTGACCTCACACTATCATTTCCATGATATGAGTAGGGCGATTTCGATATCCATTTATATATACATGCACAAACACTTCACAGAAAAATTAAGGAAAATAGTAACACAAGTCCATGAGAGATCGAAAGGCCATGATGGGTGCATAACACCTTCCCATTCCATAACTTAGTCCTCGAACCTCTGAACTATTAGTTTTGTAAGCATTAGTTTGTCTTTGATGCCGCTCTCTCGAGACGGCGACATGTTCTTTTGCCTGTTTTGTGAAAAATAGTCTAGTGAATCCATCTTTTTACATTCTCCCCACATAGATGATGACCGAAGCACTCCTAGGAGACAAAGGGTGCGAGATCTTCACTCCCCTCCCCCCTCGAGACAGGAGGAATGACAGGACCACCCTCCCCAAAAAGGGAAGGGATGGCTACAATTTTGGTGATAAAGTGGGATGGATGCTATCAGGGGACATTTGGAGCTTTATTCGATGTCTCTGGGACCTAATCATTGACCAGAAGGTGAGGCGGGTAGTGATCTTTGAGTCAGACTACTTCTTCCTCTGAATTTGCAACGGTATCCTTTGTTGGGCCAACCATGAGGTCAATGTAAGGGAGTGCCTTGGAAAGGTCTTGCGTCAATAGATTCTAGATTTCTTATTTATATTTATAGTCTCAAGGGAGATGGCATGTCTTATACTGAGGCATAATCGAAGGCAATGTTTCAGTGGTAATGGTTGTTGAGTCTGGCACCCTAAGGTAGAGATTGAGTTCAGGTATACTAACTAATCACGCCTTCTCGGCCATAATACTTAGGTTGGTTAAGGCGATGTACTATTTGTGGAATAATTACGTTGTAGTTAACTCTAAGGTTCCCAATATGGCTATTAGATTAACTTCATCAAGAAATAACATGAGCAATCCCAATTCCGTTTTGGGGTCAGAGTTCTTTCTATCTTCCTTTGTCACCTATTGGACGTTGAGCTCATTCCAGGTGACCTTATGGATCTTCCCATAGTTTATGTATAGTCCTTTTTCATAGAGGATCTCAATCCCTAGTTGCAAGGAATTTTTGGCTTTATCCCACCATGGTTCAGAGAGTCTATAAAAGTAAAAGTCTTCCCCTTGGAGATGGAAATGACAATTTCACCCTTGGTGGGGGTCTTTAGTACCCGAGGTGTAAGTCTTACTATTAAGGGAATACTCGAGACTAGACCTTCCCTCATTTTTTATGGAAATGATAGTTTTAAGGATTCCTTGTTTGTTTCTTCTAAGGCTGAACCCTGGCATGTATCCTATTTTATGGATGATCTGGGTGGCTATACTATGAATAATTATTTCCTCTTCTATAATGTGAGAAAGTGGGACAACTGGAATTCACTGAGGTGGATGTCTTTTCTGTCGTGATGGGTATCCAGGAGGGAATGATACTATTTTTGGTAACTCTGTCCTAATCGTTGTCCCCTTGGACTGTGATGACTTTCGTCTTGAATGAAAACCTGACTTTCATGTGCAACGATGATGGTAATTCCCCCATGGGGTGTATTAAGTCTTTCCCACGTAAGAGGTTGAAGTTAGTGGGGACGTCAAGTACTTCAAACCTTAAATAACATTTGATGATCCCTATTATAAAGGTGAGTACAATATCCCTTAAGACCTATTAGGGAGTGTTATTCTATGCCCTTTTGGACATAGAGGATGGTGTGAACTTTGAGGCAGTGTGTCCAACACCGGAGGCAGTACGTAGAGGGCATATGTTGATGGTGGAGCTATTATCTATTAGTACCAGGGTCATAATTTGTCCACAATGTGCTATGTGAATTGATGATTACTGGCCTTCATGGGGTGCTCTTCTCTTCAAGAAGTTGATATGTTATGGTGTGATACTGGATCCGATAGTAGCTGACATCTAAGTAGTATTTACATCTGTTAAATCATAAGCTTTGGACAATAGATGGATAAGGGTGGATCGACGTTCTTGGGACGTAGCTAACAGCTCCCAAATGGTGATGTTAGCCAATGTGTAACACATTTTCTCCTAGATCTTATTATTTTCCCTAACAGGGGTGTGACTACTCTTTTTGGAGGATTTCTACTTACTATATGGGTTTGGAGGAGTGACGTGTCGACCTGACCTAGTGAGGAAGTCGACATTTTTATCTAGATAAGGCACGAGTTCTTCCCCCGCTTTATGTTCATCTTTTTCTAGATGGAGTAGAAGATTAGCCAAGAACGTCAGACAATCGATAGGCGGTGTTGGATTTGGGGCCATTACCTCGGTCAAATACAAGATAAAGGATATCTTTAGGCCTTAGGAGCCATTTTTTTTAGTTTTAATAGGATTTTTACACATGAATTCATCTATCAATCTTATGGCTAATTTCTAGGATTTGGTCGTACGTCGAGTTCATCATATCAGATGATTGTTCTATGGACATTGATGACCCCGACCAGATGTCATTATCATAGGTAGACTCCTAGTGCTCGTCCTTATCGAATGAGGTTTCAAGTTCTCCTGGGTCCATTTATTTCACGATTCTAGTGGCCTCGTAGAAGATGTCTCCGCAGTAGTATCGATTATTGCATATATTTTGGCTCCCAGGGTGAGACTTCTTGGATGAATCTTTGGTGAGCTAGTGAACTCACTACATTCTGTAGGTTATTGAACTTTCCATATGCATTATCATGAGGAGCAGGGTTGACTAGTTTCATATCGACAATATATGAGTATCTCCGAAAGGGGCTGCCTTCTAGTGGAGGATGGCCTCGGCATGACATCTCGTCTTGGAGTTTGATCATTCCCACTTTGTGGGTGGCATCTAGGTAAGTGTTCTTATGTGTACATCCCATATGTGGTAGGTCTAGGGCCATACCCCAAGGATGAAGAGGTTAAATATTAGTAGTAAAACAAGCAGGTCGACCTCACTATAGGGATCAATTGGATCGACCATAGGTGGACTGACCTTAGAAGGGGAAAAGTCGATCCATATAGCCCCACATATGGTGTTTTATATTTCCCAAGGTAAGTCTTCGCATCTGGTAGACAAGATGTTCTGGTATATGTTGGCATTGGGGTGACGGAACTCCCATAGCTATTGAACAACTGAAGGGGTGTCCCTTCATATGAGAGACTTGGTTGTAAACTTTCTATAGTGTAGCATCATTTTTTCATGCAAAAAAATCCTGTTATCATGTTGTTCAAGTCGGTCAAGTTCTTTCGTGGTCGCTCTATACACGATCCTGAACTTGTAATCCCTTATGCTAGGAATTTCAAAGGGCGTGGGTCTTTTTTCATGGAGTTCTAGTCCTTTCCCAATGTAGTAGTCCCATTACATCATCATTTCCAAAATTTGGAGGTTGAGTACATATTCATAGATGGACTCAGATAATTATCTACTCTTAGTAATCAATAGGTGGTCGAAATAATTCATGATGCCTTACTCGCACAAGTGGGTATAGTAGACTATCTCAGTTCTGCTGACTACAGGATTTAGGGTGGGCTTTGTCTTATCAATGAGGTATTTCTCATGGTGGAGTTTAACTCTATCTTTTCACCTATTAGTCGAGAAGGACAGATTCCCCCTTTGGTGTATGTAATCATCATGTGAATGGTTCCTAAGGGGAGAACTCGTGATTCATTCCCTAAATAAGTTTCCCATGAGGTCATTGCTCGTTGTCTATCATATCGGGCAAGGAATAGTATTTGAGTCACCATGACCCTCTATATTTGCGAAGAAGGTTCCATATTTCTTTTGAAAGGATCGTGTGTTGGGCGTATTCTATTTGGCTAGGGTTATCCCTCAATTTTTCCTTCCAAGCGGCATCTCTTTGAACAATGTGGGACCTCACTCTTTCTTCCTCTTGGTACTAAAATTGGTGATTTATTCAAAATTTCAAGGTCATGTAGTCATCTGTCGAGAGATATCTGTCTCGTTTACTTATCTATGTTAAACGGTTAGGATATTGGGGCATATGAACTATGGGTCCCCCTACTTGGTGACTAGAAGAAGTGGTGCCCTCACTATTTCCATGATATTTTTCCAAAAGGGTGTTAGATGTAATGGGTGAGTGGGTACCGTTGTTGGCTCCTAAATCCGTGAGGTGAAACCGGTATGCCTTAAAGGTGGATCCTTCCCCTCTTGAGGATTAAATTGGTATTCTGATGAAGATATGTTTGGTGACTTGGATATCTTTGTCATATGTACCATACCATTCAGCTGAGTGACCTCCTTCTTCTGGGATGGAGTGAGGAGTTTGGGATATTTTTTTAGCATGAATTCTGTGACCAGGAGTAAGTCCAAGCTACAGCGGTTAATTTACAATAAGTGTATGGACATCATGAATAATGTCATATGGTCGATGGTGGGCTCGGTTTCTATAATTATTTCTAGGTCGGGTGATGGTGTGCCCAAAAGGGTGGCTATTTGATTTACGAGTGTGTCCTTATACTTGGTTTGTGATGAATGGGTACTATTTGGGTGGATGGGCCAGTGTTTGGAATGGGAGAATCTGATAGATCATTGGTGCCTGAGATGGGATGATATAGTAGTGGGTTTTTAGTGACATTTAGTTTTGGCATGATAAGACTCACGGTATCAATGAGGTCTTGGATGTCAAACCTTAGGGCCCAGTAATTATCAGTAATGTGGTCGGATCCTTAATAGAACTTACTATGGGCGTTGGCTCTCAATTTCTTGTTTGGTAATGCCAGGAGTGGTCTGTGGTTGATAGGTATCATACGACCATCCATTTTTAGGGAAACATATACTAGGCTGAGGGGAGATTGGAGATTAGTGGACTGTCTGGGTGAAGCTCTGAATTCTCTGGGTGGAGGAACAACTTGGTAGTTTTTTTTTTTTTTTGGGGGGGGGGGTCCTTGTTAAAAAGGTGCAACGGTGGCTACCATAGCAGGGAAGTTTTGGTAAATGGGCATGTATCTAGTTCCGGTCTGACCAGGAGAGTGGGTATGTCAGATGTAGAAGCTCCAGGTGAGTTATTTGGGGTAGAGAACTAGTTTGTAGCTCGGCAAGGTTCTTTTATAGATTTAGGAACCATAGAAGCCAAACTCTCCTCGATGTTCCACTTAGTGTGTTTTAGTTGTTTGAAGTCAATGATCTAGGTGAGCCCAAGTTCATTATTTACTTCTTTTCCAAGGTTTTCGATTAAGATCTCTATCTTACCATTTTCTAGGGTAGAATTGACCATCTATCGAGATTTCTCTCTCTTCTTCTTGATTCAATATTCCCAAGTATTTATAGGTGATACCAAGTTCCTTGTTGTATTTTTATTTCTTTAGGAAAACACAACATACATCGTCCCAGGTTTTGGAGGTCCACTCACATTTCATCCCCATATACTAGGTAAAGGCTTCTCCAGATAAAGTGGAAGAGAACATGCTCTCTAGAACCCCTAGGCCTATATTTCAGACCTGCATCTTAAGGTGGTAGTGGGATAAATGGGAAGTTGCGGATCCCAGTCCTTCATAGGTTTTGAAGACTGGCCTGCAGATTTTTTCTAGCAACCTAGCTTCCAGATAGAGGACCATCTTGTTTATGTTCATGAGCTCATCGGTTGTTTGCATATTACATATGGCTTCCTGAATAAGACGTATTAAAGATTAGACCTGCGTGATATCCTCATTTTAGGGTGGGGGAACAACCTCATTAGTCGGTGGGGGAGCCACATATTTGATGTTGTATGGGTACTCAAAGTATTCTAATATGGTTCAAAGTATGCATGTGGGGAAATAGTATTTAGAAGTGAAGGGTATCGACATTACCAAGGGGATCCAGCGCTAGGAATGATGCAGGAAGATCCTGAGGATTAGCTGTTAGTGCTTCGATAGCTACCATAGGCAGTGTTCTGATGTTAGGGATAGGAGGATTAATACATTGCCTCCTATTTTTGGTGTAGTGGTGGCCTTTTTCGGTGGCCTTTCTCAAGGTTTAGGGCCCTAATCTTAGACTATACATTATTCAGTGAGGAAGTGATGTTCTCAAGTTGTTTTAAAATTTGATTCATCGTGGATGGAACCTGATCTTCTTCGGTAGACATGGAGCATATTGCGTAGAAGTCTTAACAATAATGGGTGGGGAGATCGCTGATGAAAACTAATAAGCTGCAGGATGTGCAAACTCGGGCTTCCAGGATAAGAACTTACTATAATCTCTCTATTGATGGTAGTAACCGCAAGAAACATTGGGGAACTTTCGATTAGGTTTTTACAGACAGAAGGACTGACAAAATAATAAAAAAGGGAAAATGACTCACATATGCATGATGTTTGTAAGAGGGTAGTTTAGATAAGATGGAGGCGTAACCCCTTTTGAGTACGGTGATGATAAGTTAATTAGACAAAACCTTGGATTAGTGATAGAACATGCAAACACAAACCTAATGAAGATAAGACTAAGTTTAAAGTCATAAATCTCTCATGTATAACTAAGAAGATAGTAATGAACTTAGAAGTAACCTAGCTAGAGGGAGAGCGAAGTAAGCACCCTAGATACACCTTGGTAGGCAGGCAAACACACCAAACACTCTCAAAAATCTCTGTCACGTATTAAAAATTCATAATAAATGACAACGACGAGTGAATAAGACCTCTGGTTTGTAATAACTCTCTCTCTCTGATGTGTATTCTCTCTAGTAATAACTTCTTAAATTCTCAAAAGATCATCCTCTCCTCAGGGGTGGTTAGGGTCCTTAAATAGCCCCCCACACCATCCCCGAGGAAACTCAGTCATTTAAGACTATGAAAGACATCCCTCATACTTTATGTCACATCATTAAATGCCCGAGGCACTAGTTGTCTCCACATCATAAACATTAAATTCCAAGACATGCCTTTTGCCTAACCAGGGTGTGTTAGGGGGCTATTGTCGTAGAGGTGGCTCACCAACTGCCTGACAGCCCAAAATACCATGGTGGTTTACTCAAGTGCATGTCTGGAATTGTTTAGCTAGCCAGTGATATCACCTACAGTACATGTGACATTAATTAGAGGGCTGTTTGATTCACAACTCAATGCCCGATGGAACTTCAAGATGCTCTGCTCGAGGTTCCACGGTCAAGGTTATTCAGTGTTTTACTAGGTGTATCTAAGATGGTTGGGACGAGCCCTAACGCTGCCTCACTTCTCAATCCTCCAAACCAAGTCCCTCTAAAGTTCCCACAATGAGGTCATTTGATAGAGCATGAAAGCTCTCTCAGGCCCTGCCAAGCCTGGTCTCTCGCGAGTACTGTTTGACCTCACACTAAAACTCTTTATCATTCTCGTTACATAATTACAACCGTTATAGCTTACAGTCAATATAAACAGAGATAAAATATGAATAATACAACAATCTAAAATATGAGTTATCACGCTGAGCTGCCTCGCTTGAGTTACCACGCTGAGCTCCCACGGTGCCTTAATCCCCAAAAACTGTTGCTAATGTGGAATTACTTCTAATCTCAAAATTACCTTCAAGCCCCCTCTACAATGTTTTTTGGTGCAATTCTTTTATCTACTTTTAACCATGCGTATATGGTTTTTTTTTTGTATCTTCCATTTGGTAGTATCTTCTAAGATTATAACTTTAACATAGTCCCATTGTACTTAGGTGAACATGGGTGAGCTCTCATTTTTTATACGATGAGCGAGGACATACCAGACTACAATCTAGTATTTTTTCAAAATAAAATGTGGTTAAGTTAATCCAACATAAGGGTCTTTTTTTGTCAATAACTTGAGGATTCATGTTGTTTATTTTTCCTATAGAAGGGGAAAACATTTTGCCAGGAATCTGAGGGGTTTTGGAGAAGCCTCTAGCCGTTTGACAATTTTTGAATAATAGTGATTGACCCATATGTATCTATTCTTTTGTAAAATAGGATGTGTTCCTAAATATTTTTCTATAAACAAAAGGGTCATACAACTCGATAATCAATGGATCACTTCTCATTGACATGAATCACGATATACCGAGTGGCTCGGACTGAGAAACCTTTAAGGTATGTGTGAAATCACTTTATCCTAGTACTGAATAGATGTGAGAGCCTATTCGATATACCTACATACTAAACAAACTTCAAATATTCCTTTTCATCGATACTTTTGGATAAAGAGAGAAGTCATTCGATATACCAGATGGGTGGCTGTAAAGAGTGAGGACACTCATTGAAGACTAGCCTTTCAGTGAAGTGACCTCACCAAATTACAAGCTTTATCAAGGGAAGTGACTTCTCGAAAGTACGAACCTTTCTTTTAGGGACTTATTTGTGAGTGACTAGCCTTTCAGTTCTGATTAGTAAATACGTGTTTGCATGCTTGTATGTAGGGATATATTTAGGAGATATTGCCTGAAGATAGTTTGATATCTCGTTTGGTGTTATTTAGATCTAATAATGAAAGTTAATAAATAGGAGCATCTCTATAGGTATAACACATAATGATATATGTTGTCGAGGCTCGAGCTCACGAGAACGCCTTGGTATTACCCAATAGGACTTGGGATCAAAGCCTATGTAGTCCAGTTTTACACATGTTCCAATGTGATGTGTGTGAAAATGTAGTACTTGACATGGAAAGGGGGAGAAACAACTTGTAGGACAGAGGGTGGTTCCAGTGGAGGATCCAAGTAAGAGTGGGATCGAAGATCATCGATAAAGATATATTATATTATGATCATCGGGTGATCACTAGCCGAAATGTATTGTCCACCAGACTATTTTGGGAGTGTAGCGTTAAGGAAGTCATTTTAGACATCCTCATCTAAGGAGGTAGAGGTAGAAGTCGGAGAGTTTGGACTGGTAACGGATGCATCCCTAAGAAATAATATGCCCAGAGACATATTATAAATCTTGGGGTTCACGAGTTTACTTTGGTATAGCGCCTATGTACCCAAGGAGACTTGGGATCAAAACCAACATAGTTCCAATAATCTTGGTACATTTACTAGTGCAGACGACGGGATACTGGGTATACATTATACATCATTATAGTATTTATGGAGACTAATCCTTAATATATCATTTCCATTGTGTTGGATTTATATATTTATATCTTAAAAGTATGTCTAATTCAAGGGAAACATTTGATGAGTATTTGGTATGAAAACACATACCCGGGGTGCTTCCATGGGGATGAACTTTGTTCATTTGGAGAAGCGGTGGGAGTAGTCAAATTTTAGACTTTGTCTTAGTGCAAAGATTCAGACTAACTTGTCTCACGGACACTTTCCTCATAATGATTTTAAAAAGTATGTTTTCATGTTTTGTAATGGTCGTTGAGGCCTTTGATTAGCATTATTTTAACATATGAGCATGTCAAGATAATTAACAAAGTTGTTAGGTTAAAAAATAGACATTGAAATGTAAACGATGTAAAGTGCATACTCGGTCCCCTAAATGGGGTCCAAGATAAAATAAACAAACACGTATAGAAAGTTTATCACAATCTCTCTCTCTCTCTCTCTCTCTCTCTATATATATATATATATATATATATATATATATATATATATATATATATATATATATATATATATATATATATATATATATATATATATATATATATATATATATATATAGGGGCAGTCAACCAAAAATATGGGTAGATGTTCTTTAATTTATAAGGGGTGTTTGAACCGAAATCTGGGTAGAGTTTCCTTACCCTTGTAGCGTGAATTGAATTTTTCAAAGGGGAGTATCCCCACTTGAGGGTCCTGAGGTGGGAAAACCTCCACTTAGTCGGGAAAATCTTAATTTATAAGTGTCTTAATTCGAAGGATTTGAGTAGAGGTTTTCCTATGTTTTTCTAGCGAAAGTGACTTTTCATAAGTACGAAACTCTTTTGGGAGTGAAGAAACTTTTTAGAAGTATGAAATTTCCTGGGGGAAGTTACTTCTTCGAAGTACAAAATTCTTCAGGGATTTTCATTATGAGATAGAGTATCTCGAATGATCGAGGGAGAATAAAGTGAGAAAATTGGAGTGAGTTCATGTTTTGGTGTCCATTCCATGGTTGGTGGGGACCTATTTTTATAGGGATCTGGGTCTAGCCTTTTTCGAACGGCAGAAGGTCTTGGACAATAAATTTTGGATTAATGGGCACGTGTATGGTGATGAATATATTCGATAAGGTTTTGTAATCATTACCTGGGGAGGGGGATTACTGATCGTTAGAACGACCTTGGGGACTTTCGTCGGTCGGTAGAATAACCCATGGTTTATTTTTGGGTCTTTTCTATACTTTATTGCTTTTTTAAATTAACCCCGTCAAGTTTTGTTTTATGGAGGATGGCTCCCTATGGTTTCCTTTTATGGTGATTCTATCGCAAGGACTTTTGTGAGACCAGGTTTACGGTATTTTCTTGGGTGGGATAAAATGAGTGACACCCCAATTGCAAATTAAGGTTACCACATTTCTTAGTTTACACTTATGAGTTTTATGCACTTACAATTGGCGTCGTATGTGGGAATTGAGATTTTTTTTATCTTACTATACAATGATTTATTACAAAAGTCACCCCATGACAACAGTCATGAGTGTCATTATTGATACCTTGATGTCCAGAAGTATGAGCATGCCTCCCCGATTACGGTGGATTGGATTTGTTGTTCACTCCTAGTAGAACGAGGGTACTCCACTATTAACCCCAAGAAGATACCACCTTCCAATTAGGTATCCAGTGTGATTTCTGCATACAAATATCATATTCACGAGCAAAAAGGATTGATCGATGGAGGACATAGATTATTAATATCCTCCAACATTAGCAGGATAAAATGGAGTGTGAGCTCCAACGGGAGTTATGTAGGCAAGATGATATCGCTAGCACCCCTATCCCTCAAATGGTCAAGAATAACATCTGAGGACGGATCACATTGTGTCATGGTAAAGGGTCCTCATAAAGTAAGGTTTCTTATAGGTCCCCAAGGTGTGAGAATAGAAAAAAGAGGTAGGAAATACACATTTTAATTGGTACATAATTTGGTGGATGAGTAACATGAGCCGATACCCGTACCACAAGTGATCTAGAACAATGCAATCTTGTCAATCATAAGATTCTCCCATCTGATGTTCCTAACATGAAGTTTAACCCCCAAAGAAGTACATTATTATCTACAAAATGTGGTCTTATAGATCAATAATGAGGCGCTAATGTGCAGGATATTCCCTTCTCTCTTAGGCGACATTTATCAAAAGTGGTTCGAGAAGTATATCATGGGATCAATCACAAGCTTCAAGTATCTGATTGAATCCTTTACTTCAAGATTCATCACCACTAGCTTGCACCACAAGAGAATTGATACTTTTCTCATCCTCAAGAATAGGACACAGGAAACCATTAGTGAATATGCTTGGTGGATTTAGGAGGTGTACAACAAGGTAGAGGATTTCTTTGAGAGAGTGGTATAGCTTTTTTTATGATACGACAATCTATAGACTTCATGATATACAAATCCATAATGAAAATTGAGGCGACCATGATTGATAACCTTATATTTAAAATAGAGAATTAAGTTATAGAAGATGTAATCACTGTGAGTAAACGAGGAAAAGGTCTATAAAGAACGAATGGTAATGGAACCGAGTTGAAGCACCCTATATCTTTGACTTACTTAAGTCTATACTATATAGTTGCTCATCTAGTTTGGAAATTATGACAAAATTTGAGTCCCATCTCTAGTTACCAAAGAAACCTCAGACTCTACATGATGCCTCTATAAGTTCTTAAAGGTATCTCACCAACACCACACACTAGGATTTCATATATACATTATATCATGCTATATTTGGTTGTGTGCGAGTTAATTCCCTTAAAATTGATTTTCTACTATTTTAGGGAATTTTTAAATCATTTTTAAGATTTTAGAATGATTTGTTGGAATTAAAAATTAAGGTTTTAAAACCTTTGGGGCTAGATTATAATTTTTTTTATGACATAAAATCTGGTTGGGTAGAAATCGAAAGCGCTTGAGAATATTGAGGGTACAATTTGTATTTCTAAGAATTCAAAAGAACGTGTTTTAAAATACATCTCAGTCTTACACTATTACCTATATAACGGCCAGATATGTGTTTTCTCTGTCTCACATACTTAAGCTTCTCTGTGGACCATTGGATCTATCCTAATCAACGATCTGCATGTGTTTTCTATTAATCCCCATGTTTATTTTTGAACCAATCAAATATGTTTTAAAAGTGGTGGGTTAATAGCCCTTAGATTAACTTCGAATTAATCCTGATCGTTCATTTTCCCTCGATGTTCCAGATCCTTCTTCTTTCAGTATATAAGGAGACTTCGTCTATTATTTTGCAACTTTTGTTACTTTAACCTCTGAGAGAAAATAAAGAGAAGAGAGAGAAAGAGTTAGAGAAAGAGAGACAGAGAGTTCGAAGAGTTTTTACAAAACCTAACTCAAACTTCAACCAAATCCAAACTAGAAAACCTTTTTCTGAGTGATTTTATTTTGAGATTTATGAAGTTTCCTCCTCTACTGTCTTATATATCTTTTCCAACTTAATCACGTTGATTAAGTCTCTATTTCTTTATATAGAAATTTGAGATTTATTTTCTGTAGTACAGATCACTTAGTTATTTGCTAGATCTGATTTCTTGTTTCGAGAAATCTCTTTTTGTTGGTTGTTTTCAAAATAAATGTTTTTTTCAAACCTTAAACTAACAAAACTCTTTCTGATTTCATCTTAATCAAACTTTTAGACTTAGATCTATTTTGGGATCTTGATTGGGGATTTCACTTTTAAAATTATTTCACGTGTTGTTAAAATAAGTTATCATTTTCAAATAAAGAAAGTGTATAGGATCTTGGTTAGTTTGTATAGCAAGATTCCCTCTTGATCTGCGATTATTTGAAAGATCCAAAGTCTTATTTATTTGACTAAGTTGATTTTAGAAACCCTTGCATCTTGAGAGATCTGTTTGCAATTTGTTACTCATGTTGTCTGTAATTAAGTGTGTGTGAGTTTCATGCATGAGTTTAGATCACTACACCACATACACCTTCACACTACTACATTGAAAAGTGTTCGTATTGAGATATTGGAACTTTAAGCGTAAACATAAAGCTAAAAGGAGTAAGTTACAAATCTAGGAGAACATCATCAACATCAGAACCTTAGGAGAAGTCAGAACAAGCTAGAGGAGTTGGTACATTTCTGAACATAGTTTAGTTTTGATTGTGTGTCTTGATTTTTATATAGCTTGTAATTTGTTACTCGTTTTTAGTGGACTTTTTACTTTTGTGGCGTTAAGGTCACCGTGGATATTTACCCAATTGGGTAGAGTTTTACTACCTTAAAATTTCTTATGTACACTTCTTCCTCTCATCTCTTTCTTAAGGCTGTGTTGGTTTATTTTGTTTAAAGTTTTGTTTTTCAAAACTGGTAAACCTATAACTGAAATTACTCGTTCATACTGCTTTGCACATTTTGTGTTTAAAATTTGTTTTAAGAGAAGAGTTTTTTCAACAAACTGTTCAGAGCCATTTAGATAGTTTAATCTTGTATTAAACAACTTAAGTGGTACTTTTTCAATTGGTATCAGAGCTTTGGTTTCTCAAAAATTCTTTAGATCTTAAGTTTCTGAAATCATTTTCTCAAAGCAAATTATGGACGAGAAATTTGAGAGACTGGGTAACTTTTCCAGGCCCCCTCTCTTTGATGGAACTAACTTTCCTTACTAGAAGGTAAGGAAGGTGGAATTCATCTAAGGGAATTTGGGAGATGATTTCGGGGAAGTTATTGAAAATGGTTACAAATTTCCTACTAAATCAGCCGCTGAAGGAAGTATTGTGAGGATTATAAAGATACTAACTGAATTCAGTAAAGAAGAGAAATAGGTTTCACTTAATAGGAATAAAGGTAAAAATGTCATATTCATGTGTATCAATGAACACAAATTTAAGAGGATATATTGCTGCTCTACCTCTAAAGAATCATGGAACACCCTAGTGACTGCACATCAGGATGATACTAGAGTTAAAGCTGTTAAAACTCAAATGTTAATCCAGCAGTATAACTCATTGATCATGACAGAGACTGAGTCATTTGATGACTTCTATATTAGACTAACAGATATTGTGACCAAATTGCATGCTAATGGGATTGTTTATGATAAAAAGGAAATTGTATCTAAAATACTAAGATCACTTCCACAAAAATTTAATAATAAGAGATATGCAATTGAGGAGATGGATGACCAAAATCTTACACCTGAACTCCTCAGTGGCAAATTGAGAACTGTGGAAATGGAATTAGAATTTAAGAAACACTTAACCTAGTCCCAGAAGAGATAGTCTACCTCCAATATTGTGTTCTCATCTAAGTTGACCACACCTGAATTTAGCTTACCTAACATTGACTTAGACTCTGATGAGGACCGTAATTTAGATACTTTGGATAATCAAATTGCCTTAATTTCTAAATAGTTTAAGAAAATTATGAGCTTTCGAAATAAAATAGCAAAAAGACAATGAAAACCTAATTATCCAAATCAATCTAACAACAGACCTCATAAGAGAAGACAAGATAAATACCAGTCTAACACTCACAACAGACTTGAGAAAGACCTTAAAAATGTTGAATGCTATAGAGGTGGAAAGCTAGGACACACGGCTAGTTATTGTAGAGTCAACTTAGACAAAAATCATAAACATAATAGGTGACATTTAAACAAGACTTGGGATGACTCAAGTGACTCTGAAAATGATGAACCTGAGTCATTGAACACTTTTGACCCTTGTATATCATTCTTTGCTAAGATAATCTACAATGATGATGAGGAATCTGATCATACCATGACTGATATTGTGCCTACTGGTTTATCTGCCTTATTGCTTAAGAATGTTGATAATGATTCAAATTTCATATGTGTGAGTCAAAGGGAACGCTCTATTATTGATGTCAATGGGTGTGTGAGTTCTAAAAATGAACCCCTAAGGGACACTACACACTGTTCACTCACTGACTCCGAAAATGATGACCTTTCTGACATTCACACACTGTAAACAAAAACTCTCAAGAAAAGTACTAGGCTTGAAAAAACTATCAAGTATCTTACCTAAAATATAGAAACCTTAAGTCTGATGATCAAACAAAATGCTAAAGATCATACTACTCAATGTCTAACTCATGAAAATGAAACTAAAAAATTTGAACAAAAACTGAAAGACTTGTCTAACACTAATGAAATTCTGGAAAAGAAATACAAAGGAACGTTGTTAGAAATGGAACAAACAAAAGAAAAGACATCCACGGTCTTCAAAAAAGTTCGCAAAATTTGAAAATAATTCTAAGTGTTTTGAATATTGAGTAGCTAAAAGAAAAACTAATTCTGATGACAGAACTGGAATAGGTTTTTATCCCAACTCTAAGACGCAAACTAAAAACTTTGAAACCATAAAGTTTGTAACTAGTGGCAAAAGACCTATTGAAACTTGTCCATATTTTCAAGGTTAAAAAAATGATTTTGATAAAAAACAACTAAAGTTACATATTGGTGAATCAAGCAACTCTAAGCATAATGTTGAACAAAAGAACAAATATGTCTTCCCTCCTATTCGACAAGAAGATTCGACATTTCATCTTGTACCACCTAGGAATAAGACTAGAGATCCAAACCTAGATAAACCTTTGAATAATAACTTTCCCAAGGTTATGAGTTTAATTTGCCATCTTTACTGATCCTATTGTGATGTCTATGGACATTCCTTAGATGGTTCCTATTCCAAACATCTATGTAATCCAGTCTACACTTCTCCTATTTACCATAATTTCAACTATTCTAGTAGAAGCCGAAACAACTGTGTCCTTCCTAGACTGCCAGACAAGAACTCTAACTATCGTTATAGAAGGAAAAGGACTAATACTAAAAGAAAATATATAAAAAGGAATCCTAGATTCTATTCTAGACCAATTACTCCAGCTGTGTATAACAATAATAAAATTGCGCAAAAATCTTTTAAAGAAAAGACAGAAGCTCGCAAGTTTTATCAAATACGAGATAATAAGCGCAAACTGAAAACTAGAGCAACTTGGGTTAAAAAGATGATCTATTTGCCCAGTTAAAATGCAACATAGTAATCAGTACTTTTAGATATGAACATACTACAACTCAATGGTACTTAGACTCAAGATGTTCCAAACATATAACCGGGGAAGATTCCAAACTTTCAAACAAAACCAACTTCTCTGGAGGAAAAGTCTTGTTTGGAGATGGTGTATCATCCCAAATCATTGGTAAAGTAACACTCCATGAAGAAGGATTATCCATTCTGGAGAATGTTCTCTTAGTAAAAGGAGTTAAAGCCAATTTACAAAGTATATCACAGTTTTGTGACTCCACCCATACAATCACTTTTTCAAAGAACAATTGTAAAATTTTAAATGAAAAAGGTGACTGCATTTTTATAGGACTCCGTACTCCAGATAACTTTTACACAGTCAATACAAGTACGAAGGTCTATAACATTGCCAGAATGGATGATAATGAGATATGGCATAATGGGTTAGGTCATATTAACTATGATTGTTGATGCAAAAAATTGGATTGAATCCCATTTTTATGATCACAGATAAATAGATAAAAGTAATCCAATCAAGCACATTAGAGATAAAGATTTTTAAAGTGGTTCAGCTATAAGAAAAAGCCCACGTCCACTGTTGTTTTATTCCCAAGGGTTTACAATAGCACAATGTGGTGGAGAGAGGGAGAGATAGGTATGTATCTTGTGTATGTTCTCTCATTGTTGTCAGATTCTTCCCATCTATGATGGGGTTATAATGTATTTATAGCCTTGAGTTTGTCAATATGAAAAGGCGATGTGTTGTCATCTAGTAGACATCTATTGATACAGTAGAAATGTACATTAAGGCTCATTAAATGAGTTGTTATCTTCATTAGTGCGTATTAAATGCATAGTTATCCTTTGATCTATAGTTGCTATACACGCCATGAGTTGCTCTGCACGCAAGTCTGCTCGTTGATCTACACAGTTTCTCGTTGATCTGCACACCTGCTCGTTTCTCTGCATACTTGCTCATTGCTCTACACACCTGCTCGTTGCTCTGCACCCTTTGAGTTGCTTGGTGATAGTATATATTAGCCACGTAAGGTGACACATGTCTTCATTTAATTGGTCCACGTCAGCTGACTAATTTTTGTGTCAACAGAAGCCCCCAATGCTTCATGCTTGATGGTTTACTAAAAGGATGGAACATTTATTCTGCAGTGTTACTCGTGAAATCCTTGATATTCCTTCTTGATTTGTTCAATATAAAGTGCATTATCTCCTGGATGACATATGATGCAGACTGGTCGATGGTTGCTATTTTCTCTTTTGAGGAACTCCATTGGTCAAGTGATCGTGTGCTAGGTATCACCCCTGGGAATTTGGATCTAGTCATGCCATAGTATGTAGCTTGTAGCTTGTCATAATCTTCAAGTATATTGATTGGTTTGCTAGACGACCAACTGCCTCCTGTGCCGAGCAACTGAGTGCTAACTGCACGTGCTTGATTTTTCTAATTTATGCTCCTCTGAATACTTTATCGAGCAACGCACTAGCTTTTGATCCCAACTCTTCAATCTGATTAGTACCGATCTTGCGGTGGACTTCGAAACATTTTCATACAACTTCTTCTTCAATATTGGTCGGGATAGTGGTATTAAAGATCTCATTGATCTAGATGTTAAATCTGACTCCTGAATGTGCACAATAACTCCTGAATATGCCTCCTGAACTTTAATATGCCTCCTAAACTTCAATATGCCTCCTGAACTTCAATAGCGTGTGCATAATAACTCCTAAATATGCCTCCTGAATATGCCTCCTGAACTTCAATATGCCTCCTGCACCTCAATATCAAAACTTATTCCTGAGCAAAAGAAATAACTCCAGAATAATGATTGGTTGGGGCCCCTATAGTGTGAGTTTGTGGAGTTGAATTTGATGCTCGATTGCATGATGTTATGATAATGTTCCACCGAATGAATAACTACATCTGTAATAGAACCCCCCAAGTGTGGAATATGAACTTTGAGTGCTTTTTGGCCTTGAAGTAAGTTGGTATTGCTAGAAAAATAAGGCCGAGGAAATGTTCCTTGAAATAACTCCTTGAGATCTTTCCATGTTTGCATTTTCATTTTCTTGGAAACACTTTGTAAGATGCCTTCCGTGTTGTTTGCTGATGAATATATATACAAATTGTCCTGTTTTCATAGACAATGGAACTTGTTCCACCTGCTGTTTAATTATAGTGACTTGTCACTCTTTGGGCCTAAGCAATGGAATGCTTTTCATCCCATATTCCTGCTTAGTTGTAGTAATCTCGTTAAGATTACCTGGTTGCCTAGATAGTGGATGCCCCAGGAGGTCACCCATCTTCTTACCTAGTTTGGTACCGACTAACTGGAGTAGGTGGTAATTAAGTTCCCAACCAACCGGAGTTGGTGGTAATTGAGTTTTCGACCAACCAGAGTTGGTTGTAATTGAGTTTTTGACCAACCGAAATTGGTGGTAATTGATTTTCCGACCAACCGGAGTTGGTGGTAATTGAGTTTCCCACCAACCGGAGTTGGTGGTAATTGAGTTTTCGACCAACCGGAGTTGGTGGTAATTGGTTTCCGACCGACCGGAGTTGCTGGTAATTGATAATAAATGTTAGATTCTTCCTCGGAGATGACCAACAGATTGTTGGGAATAAGATATAATAAATGTTCGAGACCTCCTCAGAGCTGACGAACAGATTGTTGGGAATAAGATATAATAAATTCTGGAGACCTCCTCAAGAGATTGTTGGGAATAAGATAGTATAAATATTTTGTCGAGCTCCATGCTGAGATAAATATAGAATATGCATTCGAATAGATATAAAGAATGAATGAGAATAATAATAAATTCTCTTGCTAATCTGTCAATACAAAATTGCATAATACCGAATAAGAATAATATTTTCAATATAAGAATATGGCCGAGAACTTTGTTGGGCCTGAATATAAATAAGAATTACCCCGACCAACTATCCGTTGGGGGTGAAATATAATAAATGTTATAGTTCTCCTCGGAGCTGAATATGATAATAAGTATCTCGCCGAGTTCCATGTTGAGATGAATATAGAATATGAATCCCAATGGATATATATAGAATAATTTATGCTTGAGCAGATATCAGAGCAATAATAAAATCAATAGTTCCTCGCTGAGGTGAAATTTCATACTGCCGAGCTATGATAATATTTTCCAGAAGTTTAAGATTGTGGCGAGTAGCTATTTGTGCTCGATCAAATATATATATCGGAGCATTAATAATATTTCTAGGCAATCACGGTCGAATACTTAGTCGAGACTGAAAATTGTACCTGTAAAAATTAATAACTTGCTCTACCACATGCGTAGGCTGAATTGATTAGTTACCATGAGAATAATTTAGTGTTCCAATCAATATATGATGTGTATCAGCATAAAGCAATAAAATTTCAAAATATTAACTAATGCGTTTTGTGCCAAATGGGTATCATATGAGCAAATTTTTATCAAGTACGTGCCATATGTAAGGCATAATTATTTAATCTAATTGTTTTGTAAAATTATTTACAATCCCCACAAATATTAAAAATAAGTTGGTTTTAAAGATATTCTCACGGTAAGAATATCAAAATCTTTTTTCAACGAAGTGAAGGACTTACGAAATTTATCCATGTTTGGTTTCAAAATATTTTTCACATGAAGTTTTTGTGATTTAATAAATGAGCAAATAATCAAGTATGCATTTTAATTTTTCTCCACGCAAATATTAAATTAAAAGATGATTGTTTGGGATTTAGAAAATGATAATGGGGTTCTCGTCTTTTAGCATTATTGTGTTGATTTTGACTGTGTCAAAGAAATTTTATCTCTGTTCAATCTTTTGTTGCTAACCAAGAGTGATGGCCTAGTGGAGTTAACGTTCAATAAAAGATGGTGTGAAGCTGATGCCGACCAGTATTATGTAACGCCAACTAAACATGGTTGCCAGATGATGGTCGTCATAACCTCCATCGCTGGTCGGTACCCCAACCTGTGCAAATACCATGAACCGACCTGAAAACAGATGCTCCGAGTACCCGTAGAATCCGCCGACCAGTCATAGGAAGTCGAGAACACCTCAAGCAGTGCAATACCTGTCACCGATCAAGATTAGGTGATGCCGTTGGTCTCTCGACCAAGAATGAGTGATTCCGAGAAGTAATAAGTGTTCTGTTTGTGAAAAAATACTTTTGTATTATGATCGTACTGGTCGAGGAGGAAATCAACGACCGCTGACTAGAGATTGATGTTGCCGACCTAAATTCGGGGAATCTCCCGAACTATACAAACATGTGCCAATCTTGATTCTGGTATAGCCATGTCACGGAGCAAGTGAAAACCTGTGCCACCCAGTAATATTTAATGTCGACTTATGATGGTAGATCGGGGGATGCCCATACATTGGTGACGAATAAGAAATAATGGTCTCCAACCAACGTAGATTGTCCATTGATGTTGTCGATCAATAAAAAATGAATCGGTGAAATTATCGACCAACATAAAAGACCAAAAGTTTATAGTCGAGGAGGAATTCGGTTGACCATTGATGCCGACCTAAAAAAAATGTCTCCGACCAACAAATTGTAAGTCGTAGAGCTCCTTTTGATGTATAATACATGATGCCGATCAATAAATATGTAGATCGGGAAGCTTTTCACCCTGTGAAATCTTGTCGCCGAACAATAAAAGAGATCCAGTGCATTTTCCAGCTAATTAATGGTCATCTCAGTGTGTTTCGTGACCACTAAGGCGGTGCCGATGTGTGGACCTGATGTTTCCTGATCGTCAACTTCTGCCAACATATGGGGTTTTCATACTTCGTTGGCGACCAACTATGAGAAAAGTGTATCTATCATAAAATTATAGTTTAAGATTTACTAGAGATTTATACTCAAAGTAGGTAGACTTCAAATCTTATTTGAGAAAAATCCAATGAAATGAGAATCTTGATTTCACACAGGCATGTCATTCCGATGACGAAAGGTTGAGATGTCACGTGGATCTTTTGATAATGAATAAACTCAGATATCCAGTTGGGCTTTGACATTGTTCAATAGCTTGTGTCCCAATTTTGTAGTTTTTGTCCTCGTCGTCACCCATGTCACCGACCAACTGGAAATGTAAGGGGTCCTCATTATCTAGGTTTGGGGCGAACTGTGGCCTGGTTTTGAAATTGACTTCCCTGCAACTAATTATTCAAAGAATTATATATATTATCTTTTTCTTGGCTGTTGACGAGTTAAACTCATTTTCTTCATAATATTCACTTATGATGAATCCCATCCGTTTTCATCACAACTGGATTTCGGACCAAATCGGTTCTAAAGTTGGCTCGATTCAAACTGATGCTATCGTGATAACCCATTCAAACTGATGCCATCGTGATAACTTAAAGTTCCAGATTAGGGTCTCATAAAAAAATCAAGGTCAAGATCGATTCATCTCCATCTAATTGAGATCGATTAGGAATAAAAAAATATGTGTAGTCATACAGGAAGAATTTATGGTGAAAGAGAGTATTTCATGTTTACCACTTTCTAACATCACAGAGAATTAATATATATATATATATATATATATATATATATATATATATATATATATATATTGACCAAAACTCTCAAAAACTTGTAATTCTCAGTTATACAGATTCATATTATCTGTGCAGAGGAAATCATTTTTCTGAAGAGAGAGTAAGTGGGTCTGATTCAATTCATGTTAAGATCGGATCTGGAAAATACATAATCGTTCCTAATGCTTATCCCTATCCTAACGTATTTGTTCAGAAAATTTTCAAGTGGATCCATATATGTAAGGATTTGTATAATATTTATGAGTCTAAAATTCACCAGATCCCAAAATTGAAATCGATCACATAGTTAGTGCATATAAAAATTACGACTAAATTAAAAGATTTCCCAATGAATCAAATATGTATATACTCATGTAAAAGAGATTTATGAATATAGAGAAATTATTTTATCTCCTTAAAAGAGAAATAATATAATATGTACAGAAATTTCTCAAACTTTGTGATTATGAAATATACATTTATGCAGATTTGTAAAAATTGATTCAACAATTTGTGAACATAAAATCATGACTGAATTAAAATATGTATGCACAATATATAATTGATTATACATAGAGAAAATAAAAACTTAGATTTTGATGGAGAACAATGCTTATAACATGTTTTTCGCAGACGACGCCAATCTGTTGATGCAAAAAACGGGACCGAATCCCATTTTTATGATCACAGATAAATAGATAAAAGCAATCCAATCAGCACATGAGAGACAAAGATTTTTAAAGTGGTTCGGCTATAAGAAAAAGCCTACGTCCACTGTTATTTTATTCCCATGGGTTTATAATAGCACAATGTGGTGGAGAGAGGGAGAAAAAGGTGTGTATCTTGTGTATGGTCTCTCATCGTTGTCAGATTCATCCCTTCTATGATGGGGTTACAATGTATTTATAGCCTTGAGGTTGTCAATATGAAAAGGCGATGTGTTGTCATCTAGTAGACATCTATTGATATAGTTGAAATTTACATTAAGGCTCATTAAATGAGTTATTATCTTCATTAGTGCGTATTAAATGCATAGTTATCCTTTGATCTAGAGTTTCTCTACACGCCTTGAGTTGCTATGCACGCAAGGTTGCTCGTTGCTCATTTCTCTACACACCTGCTTGTTGCTCTGCATACTTGCCTGTTGCTATGCACACCTGCTCGTTACCCTACACCCTTTGAGTTACTTGGTGATAGTATGTATTAGCCACGTAAGGTGACACATGTCTTCATTTAATTGGTCCACGTCAACTGACTAATTTTTGTGTCAACAATGATAATCTTGTCAAATTATGCTCCCAATACATAGTTAGAGGTCTTACCAAGATCAAACAAATTTCAAACATTATTTGTGGTCCATGTTAAGAAGGAAAAATTATCACGGCGACCTATAAGAAAGTTAAAGAAGTTATATCCACTTAACCTCCAAAACTCATCCATATGGACCTAATGGTTCCTTCTCGTACTATTAGTCTTTATGGAAATAGTTAAATCCTTGTTATGGTTGATGATTTCACTCGATTGACCCAGGTTACCTTCTTAAAACATAAATCAGAAACCTTTCAAAAGTTTTTGAAAATCTTAGTGCGTATAGAAAATGAAAAGGACACCTAAGTAGATAGAATTCGCAGTGATAGATTGGAGAATTCATAGATTCAAGTATCATAGAATATTGTGACTATAATGGTTACAAACATGAATTTAGTGCTCGTAAGACACCTCAACAAAATGGGATTATTGAGCGAAAAAATTGCACTCTTCAAGAAATGACCCATGTGATGATTCATGCAAAAAAACAACCAAAGTATTTTTGGGTAGAATCCATTCGTACTGCCGGTCATATAATCAATCGCATCTACTTAAGGAAGAATACCAAATAAACATCCTATGAGATTTGGTATGTAAATAAACCTAACCTAAAATACTTTAGAATCATTGGTAGTACCTGTTATGTCTGTAAGGACAGAGAAAATCTGTCTAAATTCAAAACCAGAGGTGATAAAGCTATCTTTTTAGGATATTCTCCAAATAGTAGAGCTTATCGTGTCTACAATATTCAAACCAAAACCATGATGGAATCCATTAATGTGGTTGTAAGTGACACTAATGTAGAAAGTAAGACCAAATAGTCAATTATTGTGGATAAGTCCAAAAAGATTTTAAATTATGACTCTCCAGAAATAGTTGAATCTTAACCAACTGAGACTTCTGATGTACCTAACTGGGTTTTCAATGATCATCCTTTAGATAGTGTAGTTGGTAATCCTACTGATCCTGTTCATACAAGATCTCAACTTCGTAACATTGCTCATTTTGCATGTTTTGTGTCTCTTATTGAGCCCAAAAATGTAAATCAAGCCTTGAATGACACCTTGTGGATAAGTGCTATAGAGGAGGAACTTCTTCAATTTGTCATTCATGATGTTTGGTATCTTGTACCCAAGCCTGAAAATAAAAGGGTTATTGTCACACGTTGGATTTTTAAAAATAAAACAGACGAATCTGGGATGATTATTAGGAATAAATCTAGATTAGTTTCCCAGGGATACTCTCAGATTGAAGGAATAGATTTTGAGGAAACCTTTGCTCCTATCACTCACCTCGAATCTGTTCACTTACTTTCTGCTATAGCATGTCATTTGCATTTCACTTTATATCAAATGGATGTAAAGTCAGCCTTCCTTAACGAAATTTTATCTGAGGAGACCTATGTAGAGCAGCCCAAAGGGTTTATTGACCCTCACCACCCAAATTATGTTTATCGTCTCAAAAAAGGTCTTTATGGGTTAAAACAAGCTCTTAGAGATTGGTATGAGCATCTATCCACCTTTTTTTTAGATAATGGATTTAGGAGAGGAGGAAATGACCAAACCTTGTTTGTCAAACATTTTGACAACAACATTATTATTGCTCAAGTTTATGTTGACAATATCATTTTTGGTTCCACCTCCCCTTTAGAAGTTAAGACCTTCTCTGACATTACGCACAAAGAGTTTCAAATGTCACTTATGTGGGAGTTACAATTCTTCTTAGGAATCCAAGTTAAACAGAATTCAGAAGGATTATTTCTATCACAATCTAAATATGCTTCAGAGATTGTTAAAAATTTTGGCCTAGGAACAGCTAAAGACGCTAGGACTCCTATGAGTACCACTACCAAACTTTCTAAAGATGAGTATGGAAAATCTATTGATACCACCTTGTACCATAGAATGATAGGAAGCTTACTTTATCTTACTGCCTCTCATCTTGACATCATATACTCTGTCTGAGTGTGTGCCCGATATCAAAATAATCCTAAAGAAAGTCACCTTTTTTGCGTTAAAAGAATTATCAAATACATCAAAGGGACTCTCAAATTGGGACTTTAGTATACTAAAGACACCTCTAATACTATAGTAGGTTACAATGATGATGATTGGGTCGTTTGTATCGATGATAGTAAGAGTACTTCAGGAGCGTGTTACTACATTGGTAACAACTTGGTAGGATGGAGTAGTAAGAAACAAAACTGCACTTCCTTGTCTACTGTCGAATCCGAATATATTGCAGCAAGAGGTTGTTGCTCTCAATTACTTTGGCTAAAACAAATGCTAAAAGATTATGGTATCACTAAAGACAAGTTATATTTATATTGTGATAATTAAAACGCGATTAATATTTCAAAAAATCATGTTCAACACTCTCGTACTAAACATATTAAAATCAGATATCATTTCATACGTGAGTTAGTTGAATCTAAGGAGTTGGAAATTAACTATGTGCCTACTGAATTACAACTAGCTGATTTGTTTACTAAACCTTTAGATAATGCTCGTTTTGAATCTTTACGCAAGTCAATTGGAATGATTTTTTCAGAATGATGTTATATGATTTATGATTTTTTTTATTTACCCTTTGTCCATTTGAGACAAAATTGGGGAGAAATTTGAGTCTTATTTTAATACCTTAATTGTGTAAATTTCTAAAAACCTTGATCTTAGTGTTTATCTACAGGAATCAATATCGTTTTTACATCACATATTGTAAGGGTATTGGTTTGTAATTAGTTGAGTTATGTACTTTTCTTTTTCTAGGATATTCGGTAGATAGAAAACCTTCTATAGGAATAAGTTTTTCTTATTTCATTTTGTATCCCTACGAGTCCTCGTTGACTCAAAGGAGATTTTGTCTCATATTGCGAAAGGGGTATATCTTTGACTTACTTAAGTCTATACTATACAGGTTTTCATCTAGTTTGGAAATTGCGATAAAATTTGAGTCCAATCCCTAGTTACCAAAGAAACCTCATACTCTACATGATGCCTCTATAAGTTCTTAAAGGTAGCTCACCAGCACCACACACTAGGATTGCATATATACATTATATCATGCTATATTGGGTTGTGTGAGTTAATTCCCTTAAAATTGATTTTCTACTATTTCTAGGAATTTTTAAATAATTCCTAAGATTTTAAAATGATTTATTAGAATTAAAAATTATGGTTTTAAAACCTTTGGGGCTAGATTATAATTTGTTTTTATTACATAAAATATGGTTGGGTAGAAACCGAAAGCGCTTAAGAATATTGTGGGTACAATTTATATTTCTAAGCATTCAAAAGCATGTGTTTTAAAATACATCTCAGCCTTACATGTGTTGCCTATATAACGACCAGATATGCGTTTTCTCCATCTCACATACTTAAGATTCTATGTGGACCATTGGATCCATTATATTCAACGATCTGCATGCGTTTTCTATTAATCCCCATGTTTATTTTTGAACTATTCAAATCCGTATTAAAATCGGCTGGTTGATAGGCCTTAGATTAACTTCGAATTAATCTTGATCGTTCATTTTCCCTTGATGTTCAAGATCCTTCTTCTCTTAGTATATAAGTATACTTCATCTATTATTTTTCAACTTTTTTACTTTAACATCTGAGATAAAATAAAGAGAAGATAGAGAAAGAGTTAGAGAGAGAGAGAGAGAGAGAGAGAGAGTTCGAAGAATTTTTACAAACCCAGACTCAAACTTCAACCAAATCCAAACTAGAAAACCTTTTTCTGAGTGTTTTTATATCGATATTTGTGAAGTTTCTTCCTCTACTATCTTGTATCTCTTTGCCAACTTAATTGCGTTGATTAAGTCTCTATTTCTTTGTATAGAAATTTGAGACTTTATTTCTATGATTTATATCACTTATGTTATTTTCTAGATCTGATTTCTTGTTTCGAGAAATCTATTTTTGTTGGTTGTTTTCAAAATAAATGTTGTTTTCAAACCCTAAACCAATAAAACCCTTTCTAATTTCATCTTACTCACACTTTCAGACTTAGATCTAGTTTGGGATCTTGATTGGGGATTTCACTTTCAAAATTATTTCACAATTTGTGAAATACGTTAATATTTTCAAATAAAGAATGTGTATAGGAGTTTGGCTAGTTTGTACAACAATATTCCCTCTTGATGTGCGATTATTTGAAAGATCCAAGGTCTAATTTATTTGACTAAGTTGATTTTATAAACCCTTGCATCTTGAGAGATCTGTTTGCAATTTGTTACTCGTATTGTCTGTAATTAAGTGTGTGTGAGTTTCATGCATGAGTTTAGATCACTACACCATATACACCTTCACACTACTACACTGAAAAGTGTTGGTATTGAGATATTGTAACTTTTAGAGTCGACGTAAAGCTAAAAGGAGTAAAGTTACGAAGCTGGGAGAACGTCATCAACATCCGAACCTTAGGAGAAGTCAGAACAAGCCAGAGGAGTTGGTACGTTTCTAAACTTAGTTTAGGTTTGATTGTGTGTCTTGATTGTTATACATCTTTTAATTTGTTACTCATTTTTAGTGGAATTTTTACTTTTGTGGTGTAGAGGTCACCATGGATGTTTCCCCAATTGGGTGGGGGGTTTTACCACGTTAAAATTTCTTGTGTACACTTCCTCTTCCTTTCATCCCTTTCTTAAGGATGTATTGATTTATTTTATTTAAAGTTTTGTTTTTTAAAACTGATAAACCTATAATTGAAATTACTCATTATTACTGTTTTACACATCTTCTGTTTAAAATGTGTTTTAAGAAAAGAGTTTCTTCAACAAACTATTCAGAGACATTTAGATAGTTTAA
The DNA here is from genome assembly GCA_949130495.1 of Sambucus nigra. Classification (NCBI taxonomy): domain Eukaryota; kingdom Viridiplantae; phylum Streptophyta; class Magnoliopsida; order Dipsacales; family Adoxaceae; genus Sambucus; species Sambucus nigra. Next base: position 485,214,298 of record OX422212.1, on the reverse strand, counting down.
TGTTGTATTAAATAACTTAAGTGGTACTTTTTCACAAGTAACCCTCTCTAAGGAATGGTTCGAAGAAGTGAACCAATGCTCGGATAAATCCAACCCGACCACATACTATCAGGTAATTAATACTATTTTCAAGGAGCCTATATGCAATATCATTTCCAAGATCAAGGATACTCAATAATTTAAGCTAGGAAGATGATCGTAGTCCTCACTAAGAGTAACACGACAATAAGGTGCTCTTACCATAAGGATCATGGTCACATGATTGAGAAATATAATCCTTTCAATTCGCCTTTAGAGGATTTAGAAAATTGCGTTGAAAAAAATTCGCCCCAGTAAAAAGTAGTGGTCAACCAAAGATCAGATATTGTCCGAGACAGTACTAATGAAGGCCAAATACTCAGTACTATCCATGCACCATCCAATCCAGACTATATAAAAGGAAACGCTATCAGAGTGGAGGTAAAAGATTGGAAACTATGGTGGAAGCCTTCTAGATCGACCCGTGTAAGCCCAGGATTGGAAAGTGTCATTGGATAGAGGAGGTAGATTATACTAAGCTCGTCATCTCTATCCAGTAAGACCTAGTGGGAGTGAGAAATCCCCCATCACGACACGGTTGTTATTATGCTATGAATATCTAACTGGGACATAGAAAAACTTTCGGTTAACCAAGGAATCTTATCAAACGTCATGTAACTCAAACTCCATCTATATGAAAGATCATAAAGTGGTCACTATTCTATCGGTCAAATTCATAATAAACGTGAACATGATCCAATGGAAAGTCACTATGCCCATTCGAGTAGGGAGACTATTGAATTTGATCAATTTTTTAGTTGTAGATATATTTTCATCGCACAACTCCATCATTGGAAGAGGGTGGTTGATATCAATGAAGGATATTCCTCTCACCTACAACCAAAATCTCAAATGCATTATCAACCAGAGGTAATGAAGATACGGTAAACCAAGCATCTGCTCAGCAATGCTTTATAGCCGTGATTAAAAAAAATAAGAAAAGAAGAAAGAAAACTGGAGGCTGACACCTTAAGGTCAATGTCATCTAAATATAGTAATTAAAGCATTGACGGTCGTAGTGGATGAAACTTGGGTCGTACTCATTGATTGGATGAGGAGCTTTTAGAGGAGGTAGTATTTTATCCTGTCCACCTATAGAATAGTTTACTCACTAATAATTTTCTCACAAGTGAATAAAGGAACTAATTAGTTTATTTTTTAAGTACAACTAAGATGTGTTCACATGGAAACCCTATAACATACCTAACCTCGTCCCATAAGTTATATACCGCAAGTTTCATGGTGATCCATCATACCCATTAGTCAAGAAAAATGATCATTAAACGAATCCCGACAAGTTTAAGTGAGCTAAATATGAGGTAAGGAAACTTATCGAGGCAAGGTTCATAAAATAAGTTCAATTTTGAAAATGGTTCTTCAATTCAGTTTTGGTTAATAAGAGAAACAATAAGTGAAGAGTTGTTTTTACTTCATCGACTTGAACAGAGCATGTCCTAATGACAACTTCCCCTTCTTATAAATTAATCAATGAAAGTATGGTATTATTTTATGTGTACTTAGTATATCATCAGAATCATTATTTAGATCAAACTAGGCGAAGACATTATTCACTCCCACACTGAAACTTACTAGTAGACGATAATACTATTTAGTTTGAATAACATAGGAGCATCTACCAGCGGCTTGGGACCAAGATGTTCAAGGAACAATAAAGAATCACAATGGAAATATGCATAGATGTCATGCTTCTAAAAAGGAAAGAAAAATGTCAATTATTTACTCGACCTTAAAAAGACCTCTGAGCCCCTTCGTTACTAATTTATTTAGCTTAACTCTAGTAAGTGCACCTTTGGGGTCATGTGTGACAAGTTCTTTGGTCATCTAAAGAGACATTAGGCTAACCCTCGCTAAAATGAAATTTACAAACAATTTATCCACCGAACACGTTGTGCGTGATCAAAAATCATATGGGAATGATTACTGCTCTTAGCCAATTCAATCAAAGTCCTTAAAAAATCTTTGTCGTTATTCAAGGCCCCAATAAATTAAATGTAGGATGGTTAAAATGATAAGTATTCAACAGGATTGGAAGAAATAAAATGGTTACTTGGGGGCCTACCCTTCCTATAAATCCTCATCCAAGGGGAAACCTTTGTAAGGACATTATTTTACACTCCTTTTGGTTTTGGATTTATTCCAAAAAAAAAAAAGAAAAATGTCCAATTTTATTGTTTACAGTATTTTAGGTTTTAAATGGCATACAATTGAAGAAAAATAACAATAACTACGAAAAACATCTACCAAACCGAACATATTCAGACATTCATGCAATTGGAGGTTTGGTAAGAATTTAAGATTTTTGTAATTTCCTTGAGTTAATTTTATATAGGAAATCAACAAGACAAAAGCTTTATAAGTGTGTGGAAAATATTTATAAGTTTTTTACAAAATTTGCAGGGGGAAATTATTTCTTTGTCTTGATGGAATAGGATACCCCTTGTGTGAAAGGATCTTCGCATGAGAACCATGCTTCCTAAATAGAATTCCTTGTACAATAGAGATATCACAAGAAAGACCCTCGTGCAAAGTGACCTTGTTCAAATGTGGGCACCCTGGTTCCAATGAGGGAATGTCTTCTAGGTTGATGTGTTTGGTTTGATTAATTGTATTCAAAGTATAGATAATAATGCAAATGTATCTTTCAAGATATGCATCAAACCCCAAAGAAGTTTTGTGTGAGTTTTCTTGTGATAGTGAGATCCTATAAAGTTTCATAATTCCAAGGTAAACATTTGACTTACAATCCCCTTTGGTCTTCTACGTCATCATAAGATATTATCATGATCAATTTTGTGGGTGATTAGCACGAATTATATGAATGTGTTTATCATTAGTTGAAAATACCAGTGGATACTGAGGTCTAAGACTATATGGCGTGACTCTAGGAATGGAGTAGCCCATTTTTAGTATGAGCAGAGGCATCGGACCAGAACATAAGGGAAAGACATTGTGGTGATAATCGTTGTCGTATATATAATTCTTATATATCTATTTTAAGACTTGAAATTTATGGTACTAATGGACTTGTTGTGTTGTGGCGATGCCCATGAGGGTTTCCACTACAAAATCCTTTTCCAATATGTGTAATTTTTTTCATAGATTTTTCATTCATATTCTAGATCACCTGCATGAAAATTGAATTAATTAATTTGATTTGGTAAAATTAAACTTAGTTCAATATTAAAAAGGATTTGATTTTTGATTGGGCGTGGTAATTAATTAAGAAATTATATAATTTTACTAGTTCCCTAGGGCACATACTTTTTCAAACTAGTATTGGAGAAGTTTATTGCAATGAATATTGGGGGTATGTATATTGAGGTTCATTCAGTCAAGAGTACACCTATATTTGATGGTAGCAAATACATATATTGGAAAGCGCATATGCCTTTTCTAAAATCCCAAGATGACAGTGTGTGGTTACCCGTAGTTAGGGGCGAAAACATCCAATTACTAAGGAATGGGATTCCATTGTCCTTAACACTTAGGTAACCTAGACTAAGGATGAGAATTGGTTTGACAACTATAACTTCTGGTGTTAAATGCCATTTTTTGTTCTATCATTCAAGAAGATTTTTTCCAGATCTCTACTTGTATTACATCCAAGTGATTATAGGACATTCCATAAGTCACCCACGATGGTACTGATAATGTTTGGGTCTCAAAGTTCCAACTTATTGCCACTCATGTTGAGTTGTATAAGATGCATGAAAATGAGATTTTCGATGAGTTCCGTGCTAAAACTTCCATTGTCATGAACTCTCACTTTGATTTGGTGATAAGATCCCAAATTCTTAAGTCAATGCCACCTTGGTTTCTTTCTCATGTCTCAACCTTAAATGTTGTGGTTAGAATATATAACATGAAAGTATATGAGATCAGAAGATCCCTTCAAACCTTTGATTTAGAAAGTTTCCCCAAGAAAGATAAGGGCATCGCGTTGAAAATATAAACTTCATCTGCCTCAATCGATTATTCCAATGAGAATGACGTCGAGTTTTCCCTATTAACAAAATCATTTAAGAGATTTCTCAAATCTAATCGACAAAGTTTTAGGCCTAATAGGAAAAAAGGGGAAAAATCTAAAAATAAAATGGTAGATAAGTCTTATTGTAGACAGAAGAAAAAATCTCGGGTTAATAATAATGGTAGGGGAAGTTATTTGAATGTTAGGGGTTTGTACATAAATACTTTGAGACCCCACTCGATTAAGGAAGAAAGGAAAGAAGAAAAAGGATTCAAAATACTAACTTAGTGAAAGTGACTCAGCCTTCGATAGTAGTGAGTCTTCAGTTGAGTGAATCTCTAATGATCTCACTGTTATTATGTATAATCTTAGTTATCCATTTTTAGGCTGGTTTGGTAAAAAAAATTTATAGTTAAACATGAGTATCCATGAGGTGATGAAAATATGAGGAAGAAGAACATGATTGTTCACGCTATCATGAAGGCAGAATGTACCTCCCAATGATACTTTGGCAATGGTTTTTCATGACACAAAACTGGTGATAAGTCTTTTTTGGCAATATTGAGGATCATGAGGATGATAAGGTCACATTTGGTGATGGGAGTGAGTCTAACATATTGTCTAAGGGGATCATGGAAATTAATGGGTTTTCTAAGAAGAGAACATCTTTTATGTGGAGGGTATCACAACTAATTTAATTAGAATACTTTAATTGTGTGAAAAAAAAACTGGTGGTACATTTATATCAAAAGTATTGTGAAGTTTTTGGTGAGAAAGTAAAAATGGTGTTGCAAGGTATGAGGATTCTTGACAATTGTGATGGGTTTTCTCTTAACTCCTTATTTATTTGTCATAATGCCAAGGTAATGACTGTTGACCTTTGAAATCAATGTCTACGTCAAGTAAATCATAGAGACCGTGATCATATTGGCAATAAGCACTTAGTTCATGACTTACCATCATTAATAAATCCTTTATTAGATGTGTGTAACTTATCGTAAGGCCAAGTAGGTAAGAATTCCACGGAGGAAGCTTGGTATGATTACTACCTATTGTGTTGTTGAGTTGATCTATATGTATCTCATGGGGAATATGCGTACCATGAGTTTAAGTGGTAAGAAATGCATTATAGTGATGGTAGATGACTTCTCAAGATATTCCGTAGTTGGTTTCTTTAGGGATAAATATGGGACTCTAGAATTTGTGGAATTTAAATCTTATTTTCTTAAAAATTGGCTTGATTTATCCATTGTTCATATGAGGAGTAATAATGGAATATAGTTAATTGAATAAAGAGTATATAAGTGTTATAATGATCATGGCACAAAGCATTATTATTTCGTCGTTAGCAAACTTTAACAAATGAAATTATTGAATTGAATAATATAATAATTCAATATATGACATGGTCCATACTCTAAGGGGGGAATGTGCCATTGAGATTTTTAGGAGGAAGAGGCAAGCACCACATGCAACACGGTGAATAAGGTATATCATCGTCCCGATAAAAAACAAGACATGTTATGAACTATGGACTGGACGTAAACCTAACCTAAACTAGTTTTGAGTTTTTATGACTCCTTGCTACATTTTATGCCATAGAGAGTATTGGGGAAAGTTTGATTCCAAAAGTAATGAAGTAATATTTTTGGGATATTTATATAATAGTGGGGCATATAGGGTGTATAACTTTAGAAGCTCGAAGGTCATGGAATCATAAAACGTGATGCTCAAGGATCACCCCCATCCTTTTTTGTTAATGAAGATGACCTGGTCATCAAGAGTGAATCACCTTCCAGTTTTGATCCCATCAGACCTCAAAGAGACAAAAGAATTTTAGAGTCATGCTTAGATAAGGAGAATCCACCATCTTGAGTTAGTACAAATTATGATTCCTCCAGTATCATTGGAGACAAAGGAAGATCGACATGACACGTGATAGGGATACTAGTGAAATTAGCTGCTTATGTTATAATTTCCAAAAAAAGCCCAACAATGTGAAGGAATCACTCAAAGATGAATATTATTTCATTACATTGAAAAAGAATTTGCTTTAATTGAGGAACATGGTGTTTGGAAACTTGTCCCTTGTCCTAGCAACACCAGATTGATATAAACTAAGTGGGTTTATAAAAATAAGATGGAAATAAATGGTGTGATCACTAGAAACAAGAGTAGCCTTTTAGCTCAAGGCTACACACAAGTAGAAGGTGTAAATTTTGATAAAACTTGTGTGCTTCTTTCCTAGATAGAATTCATTCTTCTTCTTTTTTGTTATGGCATGTCAGTACGCTTCAAGATATATCAAATGGTTATAAAAAGAGTCTTCATGAATGAAGTGTTGGACGAAGAATCTAAGTCAATAAAACAAAAGGGTCTGAAGACCCTAAATGTCCCGAACATATCTATTGATTGAAGAACACCTTGTAAAACTCATTTCCTGTCTTATGGAGTGGGGTTTTAAGAGAGGGGGTGGATAATACATCATTTGGTTGGAGGGATAAGAATAACATCTTGGTAGCCTAAGTCTATGTTGATGACATAGTTTTTGGTTCAACATGAGAGATCTATACCCATATGTTAATGGCGACTGAATTTGAGATGAGTATGATTGGAGAGCTCAAATTTTCCTAGGTCTTTAGATTCATCAGATGAAGGATTAAATTTTTATATCTCAATCAAAGTTTGAATCATACTTGGTGAAGAAGTTTGGGCCTAATTCTTCTAGGTATGTGAGCATTTCCATGTGTGTTACTAAGAAGTTTATGTGACACCCCGACTAATTAAATACCGGGTAGCTACTCCTTTATAAAATTAATTCAAAATGCCAAGTTGGCTCAGTTAATAGCATCACTGTCGAAAACATTTTATTATTACTAACCACCTAGTATTTAAAAAAGCAAGTTGCCAAATTTTAATTTAAGTCTGATTAACATGCAAGAAGTAAAATGAAGAAATAGATAACACCATTCACCATACTGAAGTAAAATGAATAATCATCACATAGAGTAAATAAAGTCTGGAGGAAACCCCTCGCTACAATCCCATAACTGAAATAAATAAACTGAAACAATACATGCTAAAGTCTGAAAACTGAAATGTAAAAGATGTCTCTAAAGAAATGGGCAACATGCCTACAACTGATAGATAGTGACTCTGGAATCCAAAGAGATAGAAGCGTCTACATGCAAGTCCCTGTAGCTTCCACAAGCAGCTACAGCTCGTCACCTGAATGAGTACCTATGCTTGGTGTCCTTGTGGCTGGGCACCTAAAATGGTTTTACAAAGAAAAAGATTTGAAAAGCAAATGGGTCAGAGCCCGAATGTGGAGTTATATTTTAAAAACCTGCAAGTGCTTTAAAAACATTTAAAACATTAAATGCAAAGTACATGTTAGGACGTGCACTCACATTATATTCTCACCTCTCGTCTAACTGTGCACTCCTAACGCAAGTACCCATCTATATCTACCCATACCACTAGCTAAGTGACAACGTATCTAGCTAGACTGCCAAGGGTTCTACCCATAATACTTGGTTCCATTAACATAATAACGCTCTTAATTAAATAGGGTTTAATGTAACTTAGATACTCAATATGCAATATATATATCACTATTAGTTAACTCACTATATATCTCGAAACAACACCTTAATATATATTTACAACATTAACATGAGGATTCCCATTAATTAAAGGTATATTATTCACATCCTAATTATACAATACAAGCACCCCGCAATCTAAGCTGTAGTGCACACATACTCTGCTATCCATCCCGGTACATCACGTACATAAGGATTACATATTCCGAATCTCTCAGGAATAGTTTACCGATGACATCACAAATAATGGAGGCGAACACAGTCACCATCACATGGGTCACGCACATACCTACGCTCCCATGATCAGCGGACTTATTAATATCACAATAAGTCTTTCTATGACCTATGTTCATCGAGGTACCAGTCTATATCCCCCCCGTAGGCACACAAGGATTAGAGGGTCCTAAGCGAACGCAACCTCCCGTGATAGCAAGTATGGTAGGTATGTCATACACACAATCCATATACCAATACTAAGTAAACACACATCTTAGTAATACCGTATTTTAATCGTAGTACATATTGCACTCTCGTACTAACTATCATTATCACCATTCGTACTATTCCGGTTTGTAATTATACGCGCCATAATTCATCCTCACATCGTAGTAGACACTCACGTCTCAACCCAAACGGTTCATTGAATATAACTCTAGTATATAATTTACTCCTCTCAATAACCCAAAAGCCCCAATCTATCCTCACATCAATAAAGGAAGGTCATCTATATCCTCGAACAAGTTTACGGGACTCCAAAAATCCAAAACAGTCCAAAAAGGACCAAATTGTCAACTCGTTAGAAGTCTCGTTCGAACGAGTGTTCGAACGAGTTTGGACAGTCAGCTCGTTAGAAGTCTCGTTTGAACGAGTGTTCGAACGAGTTTGGACTGTCAGCTCGTTAGAAGTCTCGTTCGAACGAGGTTGTTCGAACGAGATCCCAGTTCGTTCGAACGAACTGTTCCTTCTAACGATATCTCGTTCGAACGAGATATCGAATGAGATCCCTTCTTGTTAGTAACGACTGGTCAACTTCGTTAGAAGCTCGTTCGAACGAGTTCGTTCGAACGACCTGGGGGCTGCTTCTAACGAGCTACCAGTTTAGGCCCAGATTTTTCCCATCTCGTTTTTCACCATTTTTATCACTTTAATCCTTCTTCAAAGTTCGTTCTAACAATGATTTAAGTCCTCTAATCATACTAAAACATGCTTAGGTCATAAACTAACGTCTTTTAAGGCAATAAGGCATCCTAAACATCATTAAATCCCAAGATTTATACTTTTCCCCAATATCATCAAGAATATGAACCCTAGATATATATCAACATCAAATTCCAGAATTAAATTCGTTTTTCTTTCACCCAATCATGTATTAACATCAGATTAATTGTCTCCAAACTATTCTACATGCAATTCTCTTCACAATTTCTCAAGTTCTATGATCTAAACTACATGGGTTTTCATATTTATCAAGAACAAACCATAAATCCGAATTTTCTAACATGGAAAGAACATTTTCTGAAATTAAACATAATTAAACCACTTGCCTTGGTTTGATTTCTGATTTGGTGTAGGTTTGGTGGAGGTTCTGCAGAGTTTCCTCTCTCTCTAAGTTCCTTCTCCAATGGTGGCTCAAGGTGGCTAGGGTTTGATTTGGGAAAGATTGTAAACCTAATGTTAGCCTCTGTAGCTTAAAGGGTTAATATGGGTTGGTTATGGGCTTAGTGGGTCAATATCCACATCAGATTTAATTAACCAACTTTCGTCACTTTTAATTCCTCAAAATGTAAAATTACCAAAATACCCCTTTAAGTTACCGGTATGGCCTAAAAATACCCCGGGACCCAAACTATACCCCCGGCTAGTGTTTTCTGACTATCTCGACCCTTCCGGACGCGTTGGCGCACTCAAAACGACCATACGGTTTATATATTTTAAATTCACTTTTATATTATCAAAATATTATACCGTGACGCGGCGGTCCCACGCGTCTCAACAAAATTTCTAAAATGTCGTATATAAATCTCACGACAAATTTTATAATACCACATACATATATAATCATATATGCACCTAATCAAATACCAATTCGCATCTCATTAGTATTTATAACCCGGATTAATTATCAATTTAATACACATTTAATTAATTAATCCCAAAAATAAATATAGCCGAAAATACGGGGTATTACAGTTTATCAAAGACACCTAAGGCAAGGGTGTTAATCAAACACTCTACTTCAGTATGGTAGGTAGTTTTTGTATCTTACCATGACTCATCCTAAAATTTCCTTTAGTGTAGGTGTTTATGAGAGGTTCCAAGCTTTTCCTAACGAATCATTTATTAATGTCTAAGCATATTATTAAATATGTGAATGAGACTATGGATCATGAAATTTGGTATTTCTTCGCCACTAACACCTCTATATGCATACTCTCATGCTAATTGGGATGGATATGTTGCAAAATAAAGATCACCTTGATTGGGTGTTTTTATTTAGGTAGTTGAAAAATGTTGGTGCCCCAGGGTTATATGGAAACACCACCAATTTTTAAAATTTTCAATTTTTATATGTGCACCCATTGAACCAAGTGTTGGGTAAAACAATTTACCAGTTTATTCTAGACCTAAGCATGCATCTATGTGAGAATAAGGGATAATAAAATTATTAAATCACAACAAAGCGATGCACGAGGAAAACCCAAAATGGGAAAATATCTGACGACCCAACTACACAAGTCTACTACGATGTAGGGACGTTTATAAGAATAACTTATACTTACTCATAGACTTGACGACTTAAAGTCCTTGATGATCTTTCTTGTTCCTTATATCCTTCCTCGCATACATTGTTGGAAACCTTCCAATAGCCACACAATGACGGTTCTTTTCATATCTCAATATCCCATCGATCTTACTTGTCTTATGACTATTCCAGCCTCTACACAACACGAAACATGGTCTTCACCCCTCTAAATGCTCACATTATAAAGAGAAAATAGTTATATTTCATTAAAGAATAGATATCAAATAGACATATAGATATATGATTCTTCGACCTTAAACTTGGGTGTAAACAAGGGTTTAGTTTTGATAGGAAAGAAATTTTTTCCCATATTCTAAACTGAAAACATTCTAGGCACGCCTATTTATAGAAAATATGAATTTCAAATAAAGTCACTAATCTCGTTCGAACAAAAAAATGTCTCATTTGAATGAACTGGCATATCTTGTTCGAACATACTTCGAACGACCTTCGAATGAGATTCTCTTGACAAAAAAATGAAAACTCGTTTGAACTTCATTTGAAGGTCATTTTACCGAAATCACTAACTCATTCTAATGAAATTAAAAATATCATTCGGACAACTTTAAAACAAAATATTTTTTCATTTAAAATATCATTTTTTGAAAATATCCTCAAACAAGTTTTTGAAAAAAACCCAAAAAAATTCGAGGATCAAACATAAACATGTATTTATAACACAATGATATCCCTCGGATGATGAAGATAAAACTCGTCTTGAAACTCAATGTGTACATAATGCTGATTTATCTTGGTTGCTACGATCTTCAAACACGTATCATGGGCTTGAAGGATAAATAACTTAAATCATAACAACCTATGAGCCAATAAGTTTTATTCAAGTACGGAATTAAGCCAATACATAGAAATTGACTCGATTAGGAAATTTGTCCCTACAAATCTCCCCCATTTGCCTATTCCGGGACAAAACTCAAAAATAAAAACTCTAAATGGCCATCAAGCTCACTTAGACTAAATCCCAATCCCAAAAGGAAAAAGTACAGGCTCTTGACTAGCACGAACTTAAGTATCTTTGCTTCTTATAAAAATTTGTCACGTCATCTCTAAGCCCGCACACTTAACACAACATTCAAATGAAATATGAATATAACAATATAAAACCGCATATGAAAAATCCCCCCACTTTTTCTAACAATTCCACCTAAGATAAAATGTCTCCCCAAAAGATGAGAAGTTATTCCCCCGAGTTAAAGAGTTTGAAAACATTGCTCCCCCTTCTTGTCCTTGAATAGACAAAAAATAAGTCCCACAATAATAAAACTCCCCCTAACTGAAACACATGAATACATAAAGTAAAGAAAGTAATATCATGCGATGATGTGAAGCAAAACATACAACAACAAACAACTCATCAACACAAGCACACGTAATCCAAACAATGAATACAGTATACCAAATTTCATGCATAAATGATATAAAAATGATAGAAAGTAATAAAAGATACAAAAGTGATCATACACCATGATAATATGAATCGAAGATTAAGAATATGATAAATATGGATTGTATGCAAATGCAAAGACTCCAAACAAAACATAATTAAACATATACCAATGACATAGAAGAATATATATAGATATAAAGACCACGAACAAGACACAAAACACGTAGGTTTTCTACATCAGAATAGTATCGATGTGTCTACATAAAAGTGGTACGGTGTAAAAGGACGTAAACTAGCAACAAAATAAATATAACCCAATCACTCAAAAATGTCCAAAGAGTTCTATTTGACCACAAAAAATCATCAACTTCGATTTAGCCTCAATACTCCTCTCAATATAGTGGATCTCATCTAAATCTCATTTGTAGAGAGAGGATAATCCACTCGAATTAGCTTCCGAGAATCCAATTTGAAGAAACAACCTTAATTCTTCACATATTCCTCCTTATTAACCTCTAAATTGAAGATCCTTAGTGAAAAATGATGATGGATGGGTGTTCTGAGATTGAGTTGATGAATCTCTCACAAAATGTTCCAATTTGAAGTGAAGAAAACAAATCTCATCTAAGGGTTTCAAGAGAGAGAAATATAATCTCTTAGATACAAAAAAATCGTCAAAGAAGTAAGAGTTATTATAGAATTAGGGAGCTAAAATAGGTATTTATAGCAAAAAATCATTTTTTTGCCTCTATGAAGTCTGTGGGCATGGATACATTTTTAGTCGTGCGTGTGGTCATTAAGAATAGACAAAAAGAAGTATTATTGTCACATTAATGCATATGTGGACAAATCTTATCTGTGCTCATGGCTGGTGAAAAAAGACATATTATTGTCATACTTGTGCACATGGATGGATTTTGTCAGTTCGCGTGGCTGACAACACAAAATTACTAAAAATGCCATTTTGATGGATTTCCCCAAGGAAACTATCCTAAAAAGGCTCAAGTGTCACATGTTTAAGAAATATGGCATTTTGAGGATAAAGTCAAGTGCAATGCAAGTCGGTCCAAACACGGACAAAGCCATGTAAGGAAATCAAGCATCTAGACACACAAGTATTGTCAAGGATATGTTCCCAAGCTAAGATAAAAAATCCTATACCTATGAAAAATAAAATATTTTTATATGAAATAATCCAAGAAATGCTTCTATACATTTTTGTACGAGTATAGTATACTCAATATGCTCCATAGAATAAATTATCTAAATTTCAGGCCAAAACATATTTGAATTTTTGTCCAAGGTCATTTGAAATCCTCATTAATTTTATCTCGGATTCACTCGTACCAAATCTCAATTACTCTACTTAGCAAGGGTATAAGACTTTGCGGACTTAAATTGGAACCCTTGTTAAATTGTTTTAATAATTGAAAAAAATAATAATTAACCTTTATTTTGTTGAATTGTCAAATATACAATGTAAATATACTTTTCATATAGAAAAATATATTTTATAAATAATTACATATTTGTGTGTATTTTAAGTATGAGTGTTCTTAGTTGGGACAAAAATATTTAGGGTTTTGCCAAAAACTTGTTTTCAAAACTTTTTCTAAGGAAAAACTAGATAATTTTTTGGACACTCTCACGAGCAGCCTCACCGCATTGATGCCTTGGGGAAGATATCTCACTTTAGCA